>OY756387.1:22777100-23457938 GCA_963576865.1 Anania hortulata | reverse complement strand
TTCTCTTCAGCTTTACCGACATTCTGGGGTCACAAATGTCACCAGTCTCCTCCAGCCTATTGGCCTACGAGGGCAACAATGCATGCTTTAACTTAGGTATTCTGTGCTTTAACGTCGCGATCGATGTCACCCGACGCCCGAAGTACAGAGTCTTTATTTAACTGGTCCGTGCGCTCGACCTTGTCTCCGCGTATGCGGACTGATGTAGGATCTGTATAGTTACATGCCAGTTACTCATCATCATCATCATCATTTCAGCCATAGGAAGTCCACTGCTGAACATAGGCCTACCCCAGTGACTTCCATATTTGCCGGTTGAAAGCGGCCCGCATCCAGCGACTTCCTGCAACCTTTACCAGGTCGTCTGTCCACCTCGTTGAGTGGACGTCCTACGCTGCGTTTGCCGGTACGTGGCCTCCATTCCAGAACCTTGCTGCCCCATCGGCCGTCAGTTCTACGTACTTTGTGCCCCGCCCACTGCCACTTCAGCTTGCTTATCCGTTGGACTATGTCAGCAACTTTTGTTCGTTTACGAATCTCCTCATTCCTGATTTGATCTCGCAAAGAAACGCCGAGCATAGCCTTTCCATAGCACGCTGTGCAACCTTGAGCTTTCTTATGAGGCCCATAGTGAGAGGCCACGTTTCAGTTACTCGGTCTTTCGAATTAAACCAAAGGTATACGCTTTTGCGGACGCTCGCCTCGAATCGACGAAAGCCAGTAAATTCTAGGGTATAGTGGAAAGTAGTAGAAGTTGAAGCAAAGTTAATGCAGTTTCACTTTACGTTGGGTCCGTTAGAGCCAGAACGCAGGCACGTAACAGCTCTAACTCCGAAATGCTTTTTGCGCTATTCTCAGAGTTATAATTTTGCATTGTCGACATTAATGCACCCGCATTACCGTAAGGCTGTGGCCCGGATGGTGGAGACTATATTCGCTGTGTGCGCGATGACAGCGCCCCTAGTAACCACAATTAGTGTGGAATAAGATCTCTCAAATTATGGCAACTGGATGGTTTTAGAATGATTTTCGGATTCTTCGAAATTAGATGAATATATCTAAAAAGTTAGTGCATATTATAATAAGTGATTATCTTACTTGAACTAAAATATAAATGTTATACGTATGGGATTTAGATCGACATAACATGATATAATTTTCCAACCTCAAAACTGTGCAAAAAGGGTAAGAATTAAGTAGTATTAGCACAGCATGTGACAGACGTTAAAGAGCTTAGAACTAACGGACAAAGCTACCTAATAAGAGCTGTGATCATAAGACAAACGTCTGTGACAAAAACCCCCTACAAACTTTTTTCTTTTTACAGCAGCAATCCATTTATTTCTATGCTCCAATTTCCATCTTGATGTTGGAAACGAATAAAACATGTACAAACTGTTTTTCCCATTGTCTACATCTACACTTTATAACACAACACATACTGTGACCCACATCGCGAATTTTTACGTTTTTACTTAAAAATACTTGTAACGTTCGTATGGATTTCTATGGAAATATAGCAATTTGACACATGACAGTCCAGAGTTATTTCACATTTCTGCCAAATAGCGTGCTGCGATCGATTTGAGGCCCCCCACCACCCACTTTGCACATAGCGAATAGCAGAAACAGCGTTTAGGTAACTCTAAATACGCAAAATCTTTTAGAACATTCTTTGCCAACTCATCAACTCATTTGCATCACTCAGTTGCCAAAATGCTAATTTAAATAAAACATGTACCATATTAAGTTTTTAGTCACGTAAAATCATTATCTAGGTATAATTTTTTAATTTTTTTCTACCCTTGTAAAACGTGTCGTATTTGAGTAGCGGAATCATCCCCTAAGTGGTTTTGCGCATTTGGAGTTATTACGTTGTTAGATTAGACTAAAAAGTATAAGTCGCTGCAGATGTATATTATTAGTACATGTACCACCGTGTACACACGGTACAGTAAAGGTAGGTTATTATGCTTACACAAGTATATTCAGTTTACTACACCTACCGAATGTGCCGTCAATTCATCTTTTTTTTATATGGACTCAATCCCGCTCTATACACAGAGCAGTGATTCTGCCAATGTCGAGTGATTCTTGATATAGTGTTCACTATATAACAGGTGTTTAGCTTTTATTGCTTCTCAAGGATTCAGTGAAGGCTACTCTTCCCGTAGAAGCAGGTTTCAAGACGCTATCGGGTCTAAAGCATGTTGTCTTGAGACAAGTCACTTGACACTTGATGCGGCGTTGAATACAATGATAATTTTCAATAGTTTCAGGTCTTTATCACATAAATAAAAACCATTAAATAGATCGACCATGCTTTTCGTTCGACTACCCCCCACCGAATCGTCAATTCATCTTAGTTCTTGCTTGTACTATGGTATGACTACTATTTACTTGAACAAAGCCAAATTGACATTCTGTAATGTGTAATGTTCGAGATTTGAGTTAAGACCTTGGATTTGGCTATCGTAGCGTAGGGCGCCCAACATGGTGGAGCGATAATAGTCGCAAAGCTGTTGCCAGCCGATTGATAGATAGATACTCTTTATTGCACACCACACAAAAAAAAACAGTACAGAGAAACAATAAATTTAGAATGGTACAATTTAGGCGGTCTTATCGCTAAGAGCGATCTCTTCCAGACAACCTTCAGGTAGAGGAAAGGTGGAAAAAAAAAGTTATGAGGGGCCGAGGCGGTGAAGAGCCGATGTAACCGAATAGCCGAGTTTCTGCCTAGTGGTGTGATTGGTCTATGTCTACAAGCCAAAAAGTAAGTTGGTAGTTTATCTCACCATCGCAAAGTAGTTTACTATCGGTCTCACAGATTTTCGATTCTCGATTTTCCCAATTGATATCGATCTCTACATATCGGACTTAAAGTTGAATATGCACGAATTCGTATTAAATTATAGTGCTGATAGTGAAAACAAAATTAAGATATGTCTACCTTCTAAAACAACTTTTACAATGACAAATGTATGGCGGACGTATACTGTGACGTCACGTCACGGTACATGTCGCATCACCTTGTCTAGAACGTGACTTTAATAGGTTGTAAGTCAGGTACCTATTTGTTCAAAAATAACCAAAAAATCTTTAAGTTTTATTAATTATATTTAAGTACGTACTATTTATTTTAAGACCAAATATACCAAATATATATGTCGTGCCCAGATCGTAAAATTGATCATTTCATGATGTTACCGATCATTTCATAAAATGGTGGTGTTTCATGATGTAGAACAGAATCGAACCTGCTGCCTGCTCAGCGTACCGAATGAATACTCAGCGTACCGAATGAATACTCAGCGTACCAAATGAATACTCAGCGTTTGACGATATAAACAGCTAAACGTACGACTACTTCACGAAATGGTCAAACACTAGTGATCAATCGTAAAATCGTTACATTACTCACCGGTAGAGGCGCTAGTGTAGCTTTGTTTTTATGATGAATAATGACGGCGGACTAATATTGTATTCTAAAAGTGAAGTAATATGTAAATTGAAGGTAAAAGTGCAGTGAAATATCGTTAAGTAATATGAGAGGTTAGTTATTTCTTAGATATTCAAGTCTTTTTATTCATGAGTTTTGTATGAAAATATTAACTATTTTAATTGTTTAATTCATCTATTAACCAGGATTACAAATGTTTGTAAATTCAGGTAACTTGTAAACGTATTTTTTTTTAATGATATGGCCAAACGTGGATTGACATTTCATCGAATATTGACGTTTAAACGATATATGGTCAGTTTTAGTTGGCCATATCATGAAATACCACAATTTTATGAAATGATCGGTAAAATCATAAAGTGGTCATTTTACTATCTGGATACGACGTATACTTACATATTCCCCATGGTTTGGTGTCTCGTTCGTAACATAAGAATGTTAAAACGTTACTTCGAGACTATGGCAATTTATGCATTGCCTGGCGCATCAAAACTTATCCTAGACGCACTCTATCACGGTTACTTGATTAACATCTCTCCTACGCAAACTAACCTCTGTCTGTATCATCATTATTCACTGCCAAACAATGGAATTCTATACCTACGTCTGTTTTTTAATTTATACTCAGGCTATCAAGGGACGAGTAAATAGGATTCTTTTTGGTAAACACGGTCCATCACAGACCGCATCTAACTACGATATCGTCTTGGTCTAGTGATTCGCGACAAAACCAATTTAAGGCGAGTGTAGTCGGCAAATGTAAACTACTTCTAAAGCTAATGTTCAAGTGGTTTCTAGAGCATATGTCAGAAAAATATGCTAAGAATTGTCAAACGTACACAACACTACATATTGAGCATCTATAGCATTTTTTTCTATTATGCACTTATATTTCAGGAGAAAAAAAAATATCATCATTGAAAAAACAAACAAAAAAGGTACTAGTTTTTTATCTTCTTTTTAACAGTTTGACCGATTTAATTCGTTTGTACGTCGATTGATAGGCCAACTTGATGGCTAAAAACTAAGCATAGGTTTTTTTAATCGAACAATTGCATCCATGCTAGAAGTATTATTTTCCCTAATTTTTGCTACCTAAAGACGCATCGATTACCGTAACAGCGACGTTTAATTGCGCGCTGTTATGAACCGTATTTTAATGAGTTTTCGTGCGATATTCGTACTAACAAGCGTAGAGTCGCTAATTTAGGAGCACTACTCGCCTTAAGCGGTCGTGCATTCGACACCCGCAAGGGCAAATATTTTGTAATGCCCGAATCATTAAGGACTTTGTTTGTATATCCATAATCTCGTCACCATACTTAGTACAGTCAGCAACAAAAGTGCTGATCAAAAACCAATTTACAAAAGTACTAATTCTTCAAAATGTCACAATAGCATGACTTCTTTATTTGACTTTTGAATAGTGATTTTGTCAGACTTTAATGATTGTGATATGTTTTGCAACGAGATTCTTCTGGAAAATTCAGATTTCAATTTCAGCTACTTTTGATTTTAACTGTACAAGCTCTGTTTAGTTTGGCGTAATTATTTGGTGTGATTGTTATACTAACGAATTCATTTACTTTGGATGAGATTGTGTTTAAGAGCAAGCCTATAAAACGTAAAAATGACAGACGTTCATTTCGTGAATGATAAATCATGACATTGTTCTATTTTTGTACAACGTTACAGGCAAAAATACAAGAAAAATAATAAAAACAATATCTAGTCGCATTAACACACTGGGTAATTATCGTATTGCATATTATCGCAAAGCATTAAGAAATTCGCATAGCACAAGTACAACACTAATAATTAATAAAAAACAGATGCAAAAGGATAAATTGCATAATTCGCAAGTGCTAAATGATACAGATACGAGTACATGCTAGACATGGTTCATTAATTTACAACAACGATCGCTAGAACGTTTACAACTAGCGGCGCCGATGTTGAGCACTGGGCGAAAGATGCGCAGAAGACCATTACGATTACGTGATTGGCCAACGCACGCTGCGCCCGCACCACAGGCCGGGATTGGTTGCTAGCTCCGCGCACACGCGTCTCTGATACGATGATCGTCTCATAAAGATGCGCAAAGTGATCCCTACTTTTTCCTCCAGCGCTCAAGATTTGTGCTGGGGATTGTACTAATCATTTTTTCACACTAGCTGTTTGCCGTGACTTTGTCGGTGTGGTATTCAATTCATAAACATTTCCTGCCGTGCGCATAACAAGTGATCGTTATAAGAACGCATACGGGATAAACAAACATTACCTTTTATAAATATTTACTAACATAATAACGTACAAAACAAATCCATAGAAAAAGCCAAATAAAGTTTAGTCTACATTATAAACTACGTATTGATGAACTAAAGTTAAAGTTCGTTTAGGTACTGAAATTTTAATATGACTTACGAATGTCACATTAATGTTTCGGTCAAAGTGAAATTGTATAAAAGTTATTATGCCTAGTTTTTTGCTATCTCTTATATTTGCGGAATACTGGGTACATATCATCATCATCATCATCATTTCAGCCATAGGACGTCCACTGCTGAACATAGGCCAGTGACTTCCACATTGGCCGGTTGGAAGCGGCCAGTTGAGTACTTGGGTACATATATCAACTAAAATATATAGGTCTAATTACAAGTAAATCCCACCATTGATAATTACATTACTGCTAGCGATTACGATATTTTCTCGAAGAAAAGATACCTTTAAAAAAGTCAAGAAGATACATTAACAGAGTTGGTTCATATTATGGATTTGCTGACAAGTTCTCTTTGCATAATCAAAGTATATAATAACTATTAGGTACCCCACGTGGTTGACTATTTTTGTCAAGCAACCAGATAAAAAAGCTTGTTTTATGAGCTTGATTATTCTGTTAATGTGACGTCAGCGAAACATGCGTGTTTTTTTATAGCCTGGCATTTATAAGGAATAACACATTTATTTAAAATCAGCGGATGAGTAAGTACTTCTTTTTTAAATCTGTTTAAAGTTTTTTAACCGACTTCAAAAAAGGAGGAGGTTCTCAATTCGTCGGTACCTTTTTTTTATGTATGTTCAGCGATCATTTGTAACTGCGTTGACCGATTTCGATAATTATTTTTTTGATTAAAAGGTAATACTTTCAGAATGGTCCCATATAAATTTGGTTGAATTCTGATGATGGGATCTATAAGAAAATCATCAAACATTGCATGAACTCCGTACCACGCCAACTGATTTTAGTATCTATCTTACCTAATATCTTTGCCAAATGTGGACCGATTTTGATGATTCTTTTTTTATTGAATAGCTTACACTTCAAAGATACTCTAACTAATTATACTATAATCAAACATTTTTGTCAGTCAATGAGAGATTCTATGTTTTCGTTTGCACCGACTCCAAAAGTAACTGATTAGGTACTTTAGTGTAAGATTATTTTTAACGTTTTAGTTTTTTGAAGTCGGTTTTTGTTTTTTTTATAAAATTAACTTATTTCATCTATTTTAGTGAAAAATTCTAATCAAAACAAATCTTACGAGTGCAGACAGACAGAATCTTACGAGTATTTTTCCACCCTTAGGGGTGTTTTTTTTTTTAATTGATGTTTTATGCTTTGGAGTCTAAGCACTTTTAAGTAAGATATTTTAAACTACTATAATAGCTAGCAACATGAATATTTATAAAATTTTGAATAAAGTAAGTATGAATATTACTTTACTGAACTGTTAGTAGGTGTAGTAAATAAAAACCTTTGTAAAATCTTATATCTAACGTCAAGCTTCTATTTGAATATTAAGTAAATAACAACAATTTATACTAAATGTCTAGAAAATTTAATGAGATCTCTTCAAAAAGAGCTGTTATAAGTAGTTATTTTGTTAATAAACACAAATGCTTATTTTGTATCTCAAATACGTTCACATACTATTAACTATATACGAGACTAATTAAGCAAACAACATAAAGCTAACTCGGTTCGAATGTCAATAACTTATTTAGTTATCTTTGGTTGCGTAGTTAGTCGTCAATATAAATTTCAGTGTTGGGGTACATACAATTTAAGCAGTGACAAAATAGACAAAATATGAGAGTTCACACGACTTTACCTGAATCACCTTCACTTGATACAACAATACCGGCTAACTACAACGAGTAGGTATCTAGTCAGGTATTTAAGATTAGTGTCATTTGAACAAGTTCTTAAAGGCCTATTACGAACATGTTTCGTTCGTCGAACGTAGGTATAAATTTTATTGAAAATATTAAATTAAATTAAACCTATGGACTTACTAAATTAATAAATAAATTGTAAATTGTTTTCACAATCCCCAAACTAAGCAAAGTTTGTACTATAGCGACTAGATAACGGATAAACATACTTAAACATGCTCGTGCTCATCACACAAACGATTGCCCCTTGCGAAATTCAAACCTGCAACCGCCTGCTTTGTAGTCCGGAGCACTAACCACCTAATAACTAAATCTACGGATGACAAACCTTTACCAATGTATGAGTAGTAAGTTTTTTTTACATGGCCAGTTTCAGTTTTTCATATTTTTTACAAGGATTGAGTCTTGACACAAGTTAATGGTATTTTTATTTTAAGGTTTATTATGTCCGAACTCCGAACAAACGTATAAAGGCTACAGTTGTCAACCTACACTAATATTACATTACAAGATTAAACAATGTCACATAATCTGAATATCCATTAAATAATTTCTTATTACACCAAACAGCTGCAGATTCGAATTAAATATTTTTTTAAACCATTAAATGATGGAAAACGTTGTCGATGAAGCCAGTTTACCTGCTGTATTAATGAACTATGCAAAATTAATTAAGGTTCGATAACTCACAAAGGCCCCGACTGTAATTGGTGTTATTACTCGATCGGCCGGAGCCAGTCATCAAAACTGAGTCATTATCAGAAGGCTCTCTACCTTGCTAATACAGGTAATAACATTAAAGGTCCACGGGCCTACTTATAGTAGTAAAGTTATTAGTAATTCAGACCCAGTAATTAAACAGCTACGCATTCGTAACATCCCAGAGTCCTATCCGTAGGACTTGTTAAAAAACACACATTTAAATTTCACATACATTTCCATGCCCACCTGTGAGTTAATAAAAGAAAACTAGGTAGGTATATTGTATGGTTGGGCCTGACTGACTATAAAATATAAGTTCTATTATACATAAATAATTATTTTTATCAAACCGTAGTTACGTAGTACTGATAAGTAGAACTAATATTCGTTTTGACCTTAGAAGTATAGGACTATGCAGTTTGTGTTGCTTACTAAAACGCGTCAAAATAATAAAACTATTACAGAATAAAGATACAATTTCGCGATGGGCGGTACAGTAATAGTTTCTATGAATCATTAACCACTGAATTCCAAGCGCAGCGTCACTGTCGGCAGCTGGGGCCACATTTAGGATTTATAGAGATTCATAGAAACTAAACCAGTAGTGTGGTCTGCGGTTTGCGGTTGGAGTTTGCGGATTGATGCCCTTTTCGAATTGTGACTATTATCACTGTTAATTGATAGACGCCACGCACTGCGGGGCAGCCGGGATATCACCCTCTTTAAACAATCGTAACTGCATTTCGTAAAAATAATAATTTGGATGTTGACACTATTTTTAAACAATTCTAAGATACCTCGTTTAAGCCCTGATAACTCAGTTTATTTATTTGTAAAATTTGATTTCTAATTGCTTAGAAATTAATAAATAGTTAGTTTAATAATAATAATTAAACAGTGACGGTAATATTTTGTCTGAAATTAGAACCGGCTCAGCATTAAAAATAACATTCAAGTGTGTACTGTGCGGCCAGTGAGCCCACTGTATCGAATTGTTTTGTGCAGTTTTCGACGAATATTTGCAACGCGAAATATTATGGATGGACGAACCAGATAAAGCGATGTCCATAGAGTTTTATTGCGATTTGTATTAAGAATTTGACGACTAAAGTGAATGTAGTGGGATATTTAATTCAATCCATTTTAAAACGTAGGTACTGTCAACAGCTGTAAGTGGAGTGTGCCATTGAATTTAAATAATATAAAATAAAAACAGTTCTCAACTATTATCACAATTCATATGAAATAAACTTCATCGGTTGGACTAGGCGAAAACTGACAAGGACAGAAGACGCATCACATTCCATAGAGAATGAATATAAAAATATTGCATCCTTACAGAGTATTACATAGGTCAAGTTTATGTAAAAAATGAACTTTTATATTTCTCGGGTCTAGGTGTTGTGGTACCGTCGTTTTTCTAATTTCTCTAACAAAAGTGCTTTGGTTACCTACTTACGTTAGGATTAGATCGATAGTTGACCTTGAAATTTAGTTACACTATTGATTGCTTTAATATACCAATACTGTCGATAGTATTGCACCATAATAACTATCATAACATAAAT
Source organism: Anania hortulata (assembly GCA_963576865.1). NCBI lineage: Eukaryota > Metazoa > Arthropoda > Insecta > Lepidoptera > Crambidae > Anania > Anania hortulata. The sequence continues at coordinate 23,448,026 of OY756387.1, read as the reverse complement.
ATATAGAATCGCTACTAACGATAGTATCGTTCTATCTATCGATATAAGGTTATTCAACAAACGATACTATCGGTAGTATCGTTCTGTCTATAAATATAGGGTAATTTAACAATCGATACTACCGATAGTATTGTTCCTTATACTATATAGTTAGTATAATTGATTGTAATAATTATTATTTTTGTTCTAATTATTCTTTTGATGTATTAAGAATTATTGGTGTCGCGTGAAAACGTTCGTAAAGAATACACTTCCCACCGCCAACAGGAGGCGTGTCGTATGAGACGACTAATTCCTGTAGCACGAGACGGGTAGCAGCGTCAGCGTGCAAAACCTTATAAAAATCTGCGCTCGCTAACCCGCCTGCCAAGCGTGGCGAGTATTGGCAATCCCCCCAATGAAAATCATTGGGGGAGGCCTGTGTTCAGCAGTGGACGTCCTATGGCTGAAATGATGAAAATGATGATGATTAAGAATTATTGTCTCTCTGGCTAGCATTGACAGTAATATTGCATGTTGTGTGAGGCTCACATAAACTAAGTTAGTAATACCATAATGTGGTACACGTACATTGGTATTAATATGTATTGGGAAAATGACGCAAGGCGGAGCATAATACATTAATAAACCACCTCATGAAATTGATACAAGTTACAGGAATATGTAATACATTTATCTATGGTAATAACTAATTCTGTTAGACTCATAGATATATTTAGTAAGTTATTTTAAGAACGCAGTGCTCACACGTCACGAATTTGGCTTGCTAAGGCATACCTAGTGTTAGTTATAAAAATAAAGTTTAAATTTTGTGGAAATGGAAGAAAACAAATACCTACCTACTCTGTTTGTGTAAACTGCTATGAATATCAGAACAAGACCCACCATACAAAGTACATAAACAATAAGGATATAAAACGCGAGGTTCCCGGAAAGCGGATTTTTGCTATTATAAGAGGAACAAAGATACGGAAAGTTTCAGAAATATGTTTTGTCTTGTACAAAGTAATAATAATATAAAATTGCTCGTCGAATTGAAAACATTGTCTTATTTGAAACCAGAGACGAAAATATATTTAAATTCCTTCTTTCCACGAATGTTATTTTATTGAATAGAGATTACATCGCAGGTGTTTCAATTTTCACTTGAAGAACGAATTTCACCCGAAAGTGTGGAAAAATAGGGTATGAAAACGGTGTGCAAAAGGATATCTATATAATACTGCTGGATATAAAAAAAATATAATACGAAAAAAAAAGACGAGGCTGTACAAAGTTCGCCGGGACAGGTAGTTGCTCGGGACAGTACTTTATAAATTTTATGTCCGTTTCGTAGCCAGATGGTAAATTTGAATAATTCATGATGTGACCGATCATTTCATATAATGGTGGTATTTCATGATATGGCCAACTAAAACTGGCCATATCGTTTAAACGTCAACATTCGATGAAATGTCAATTCACGTGTAGCGGCTCGACGTTCGCATTTTAGCATCGTGTGCAGTTTCGGGACACACGATGTAAAATCCGGCAGTCGTCACCCGCCGCGCTTCCCGACCACTCACTACCATCTAAATTAATTATGTATTTTATATTAGTGCACCAGTAAACTTATTCATCAGAATCTGGACCTCTCATTTACCACCACCGCACAGTCGAGCCTTACACACATAAGCCTCAACATTGGTGACCCCGACGTGATAAAGACTATCGTGAACCTGATGAAGATATGTGCCATCAAGCTGACGTCATGTAATTCGACATAGCAACCAGATCCACGTCGACCGTTCGAGAAAATTCCTGTGCGGTGTGTGCGTGAAAAAATATGGGGACGACTCAATTTTGGCTTGGTCTAAGAGCGGCGTTCAACAACGTGTAATTCATCTTCTTCAGTGTTAACTCATCATCATCGAAAATATCGGTCAACAGTAAATCGGAAGTCTAACCTCGTGGGACTAATTAAAGCCTACAACGCGACTTAGTCCCGGAGCATCATGCCTTAGTGCCACTCTGTATTCATCGTGAAACAGGTTGAGCAGCCCACGGCTTGATTGTGTTTTTCCACCGGCGTGGCAGTTTCTGCAAGACGACCTGTACGCATGGACACTCGTCGCGAGGAAACATCGCTGAGTGAAGTATCAGTGTTATTGGCAAGCATGGAGACTTGACTGATGAGATTACCGACGGAGTATACCAGCAGCGCGCGTGTTAAAGCTTTCCTCGTTGTTTCGACATTTTTCGTTGAGGCAAACCTATTATGTATTTTGAAGTAACACGCAATTTCCCTCTGTTTAGTTAATCATTGATGTTTTATATAATATTGTGTTTGGCCATATCATTAAAATAATAATATGTTTACAAGTTACGTGAATTTGTTTAATATTTGTAATCTTGGTCGATAAATAAATTTAACATTTTAATTAGTTACAATTTTTAAACAAAACTCCTAAGTAAAAACACTTGAATAGCTAAATAACCTAACTAACGTCTCAAATTACGTTCCGATCTTCTTGATTTTTTGACTTAGCGCTCGTTTTTTTTTAGTGTCTTTCATAAAAATCGCCTTGCTTGGTGTCGTAACGATATTTCACTGCACTTTCACCTTCAATTTTCACATTATTATTCACTTTTAGAATAAAATATTTGTCCACCGCCATTACTCATCACAAAAACAAAGCAACATTAGCGCCTCTGTCGGTGGGTAATGTAACGATTTTACGATATGATCACTAATGTTTGACCATTTCATGAAGTATTTGTGCGTTTAGCTGTTTTTATCGTCAAACGCTGAGTATTCATTAATCTGGTCAGATCACATCATGATATAGGCAGCGTGTTCTGTTATATATCATGAAATACCACCGTTTTATGAAATGATCGGTCACATCATAAAATTATCAATTTTACGATCTGGCCACGACATCCGTGTCATTTGGACGAGAAAACAATAATTTATACCACCGAGCTGGCCTTATGATGGAGATAGTGTTTGTCTTCAATGACTAATAAAACCTTTGACTTTAAACTCATTTAATTTGGTATAACGAGTCCCAAATAATCTTTTTACAGTGTTTTAAACTAATGAAAGTTATTTCTACTATACTGTGATAGTTGTTCAAATGGATTTGACAGTAAAAGCCTTCCAGTTATTTATATTTTGGAACCCTCTTGAGTGTCAATGAATAATCCGAACCATAACAATACACACTTACAAGACCCGTCTTAGCTCGTCTGAGTATCTCCAGTCTCAAAAACAGGCGACAAAACTAGTTTTTAGCTTGAGAAAATAGTCATACTTGTGTGGTTATTATTAAAACAATTGTCTATAATTATAATGTTCACATCTGCTGGTGTAGGACTAATAAGTAGGACTAATCAATTTGACGACCTTCGTAGCGAGCATACAGGACTTGGTGTCGCTATCTCTTAGGTCCCGGGTTCGATTACCGGTCGGTCGATGTAGAAAAAATACTTTCCTATATTGTTTGGGTCTGGGTGTTGTGGTACTGTTGTTGTTTCTGATTTCTGTAACACAAGTGCTTTGGCTACTTCAGATCAGAGCAATGTATGTGATGTTGTCGAACATGTATTCATCATCATCATTTCAGCCATAGGACGTCCACTGCTGAACATAGGCCTCCCCTAGTGACTTCCAGATTGGCCGGTTGAAAGAACATGTATTAATTTATTATTATTATTAACCGACTAAAAATATTATTTTTAGATTTTTTGTGTTTTCTTTAGGTGTTCTCTCTTGGCGTCCACATTTCGGCAGCGTAGAGAAATGGGGAAGATAAGTCTAGTCTTCGTGGCCTTTGTGATATTACTGCTCCTCCAAATCATCTTCATTTTATCCTCGCTGATCTTGTGATAGCCATTCATCGCTTTATTTCATCGATACATTCGCCATTGTTCGAAATTAAGGCGCGAAGGTAAAATAGGACTTGGTCTAGCGAGCGACACAAGCAGGAGCTGCGTGTCACGGAGATGAATATGCTGCGGTGGATGTGCGGAGTCACGCGGAACGACCGCGTGAGGAACTCGCGCATCCGCGGTAGCCTTCGTGTTCGTGATACTGCAGACAAACTGCAGGAGAGTCACCTACATTGGTACGGCCATGTTTTGCGGAAACCGGCAAGCTACGTAGGAAACAAATGTCTGGCCATGGCGCCACCGCCAGGTCCTGGCAAAAGGGGTAGACCCAAGAAATGCTGGCTTGACGTCGTGAGGGCTGAAATGCGTGCCAATGATCTCACAACTAGAGACGCTCAAGACCGCGCGAAGTGGAGAAGTAAATCAAGGAAAGCTGACCCTGGGCTTCAAAGCAATGGCTTTGGACGGAACCAGAATTGACCGTATAGATGAAGAAGAGAAGAGGTCTACCATTAGCGCATAAAAAATAAGTAGTTAAATATTCTTTATTCTTTCTTTCTTTATTCATTTTAAAATTTTAACATTTTTAGTAACAAGTACATTGGAACTCACCTATTAAGTTTAGGAGAGAACCGCTCTTTCTACAGGTAAAATTAACGTTTCTAAAACTTAAAGTGCTTTTTTCCTTGTGAAATAAATAAACAAGCGTTAGCTTTGTTTGTTAAAACCATTTTATTGAAGCTGTAGGTAGGTGAAGAATAAATAATATATAAATAGATAATGGTGCACATTAGTGTGGATTGTTCAAGTGTGTTTTAGGAAGATTACTACAATAAGTATATCCTATTGTAATATCCCCTCAGTTTCCAGATAATTTAAAGTCCTTAGCCATGAAGTTAAAGTTTGTTTGCATTCTCGGTAAGTGTTACCATAAATATTGTACGGTGGTACGGAACCATTCGTGTGCGAGTGCGACGCACTTGGCCGGTATTCATGAAAGGGGATGTGGATACTACACCTCCAACACAAACAGTTTTCTAGCCTTCATAAGCGGTATTTAATGACCCTTTTAAAACTTAAACTCCACACGCCGGCCAATCGATCAGGTTTATTTATTCAAGCCATGCATAATTGAGAGTTTCATGGAATGCATAATTGATGAATGATAATGGAAAAATGATCATTTTACTATAACTGAAAGGCTCTTCTTAATTTCGGCTTATAACTTATCCATATCGGCATAATCAATACAGATTATACCCAAAAATATCAGTTTATTTAAAAAGGAAAGCCGCAAGAATACCTAGTATACTTGTCTACGGTGCCTACCTCTGCCTACCTAATAATAAAGTGTTGTGTCCCCGTGTAAATAAATAATAAAATAGTCTAAAACTATCAAAATTGTAGTTCCAAAGACGCTACGTTATTTTACAATATTTATCTTGTTTACTTGGTCTCTATATTATCAAGGTCAATATTACCAAATTAAATGAATTATATGTTTAGCAATCTTTAAGTTTATTGAAACCTAAGGTTATGATTTGTTGAGTCAGTTTACGAATATGAAATGAATGAATGAATGAATATGAAATGGCTATTCATTGCGTTGAATTAGATGCTTACACGTTTACGCCATTTCATGAGACCATAAATAGACTTTAGTATTTCATATTGGTAACTCTCTCCGTGCTAGAGAAAAAAGTGACTTGACAGAATGACAACGAAGTGAACCTATTAAGGGTTCTCTTAATAATTTGAACTGCGGTACTCTAAAAATATGAAGACGGTAACATAATAATTGTATAATAAAACAGGTTTAAAAATGGTTCCATAAAAAGCTTTGCAATTCTTATCTTCTTATTTGAATAAAACCGGAAAATATACTAAGTTAATAAAGATATTACAGCGACGTCAGTGTTTTAAAAAGTATTTAAACATATTTTGGATATGTTTAATTAAAAATTGGCATAAAACTCTACGTAAATAGAGACAAAACTCAGTTGCTGAGTCAACCACACGTGTGTCATCGTGTTGAAAAATATGTGTACCAGAATAAGACACCATAAATAACCCATGACCTCCCCGAGAAGTTCAAGGCGATATTGGAAGTCAAACACTGGTCTTAACTCAAATATTTTCCATAATATTATTACATTTATGTACACACCTGATTACGTATCGTGTCGTGCATGTTTTCGGCAATCGGTGATGCGTCAGAAATTGAGAAACGTTTAAGATGCGGCACTCACAAGAAACAAAACACAACTAACTCTGCATGAGTAGTGCGTTGCGAACATGGAATGAAGTCTCAATCGCAGAGCGCGTACGTGATACAGACGTATATGTTAAAACGTCATTCATCGAGAGTTTCGCATTGATCATTTGCTGGCTCTAGATGGTAGAGCGATCGATGGGTTAGTCACGTGACAAATAAGTCGTATTACGCCAACACTGCGCCCGCGCAGTGACGCAGCACGGGGCGGGGGCGCGTTTGACAACATCTGCAAACGATTGACGTTTCACACCAGACAAAAACAGGCGATTCTAGACTGTATTCTCTCGAAATAGAGACTGTTCCTAGGTTAATAATTTATCGTTTTTAAATTCGGAACTTTACTAATCGGCGGATAACGTTACAACAATTATGTATGTCCTCAGATAATGTTAATGAATAATTGAATCTAGTATATAAGATTATTTGTTCAAAAAGTTACAGATTCAATACGTAATTTCAGTGTATGTAAGTATCTATTGTGCTATCATTGTCGTTAATTAAATTAAATTGGGCAATTAATCGAAACGAGTAACTGCATAATAGTCAAAATATTTTAAAAGTCCTTCAATGGTAAGTAAAAAATAACTATTTCTATTGAACACAAATTGAAGTCGATGAAGAAACTCTAGGTATTACGAACAAAATAAGTAAGTATTAACCTAGAAGCTTAAAAGGAACTGGTAATTTCTGTTATATTTTTAACGATTTAGATTTTGGGGATCTAATTGAAAATTAAGTATGTTTTAATACCAGCAACTTGACACACTACTTTAAAATAACGATGTAACAAATGTTATTAAACAAGTACTTACATCAGATATACTTACGTGTATGTTATGTTTTGTCACAAATTCATCAAAGTTAAATATAAATTGCTATCAATAGAAGGTATCAGATTTAACAATAATCCTAATTAATATTTAGAAAGAATTAAAAATAAAACTTTTTAACCCAAGTCATTGCTTGAAAGTCAAATCACTCATAATCATAAAAAGTACTATTATCATTAAATGGCAGGGTTCTTGTAGCCACATATCAATGTAAAAATAGTATAATTACGTTATCTTCCGTAGAGGTTACTCACTATCGCCGGATAGTTCACGATAACTATACTCGCATGTTCGTACGCACACTATTCTACAAAACACCCACACTATATTAATTTCGCCAGAATCGTTACAGCATGAGTGCATCAGCCAAATTCTTGAGCTATGTGCAATTAGAATTTGGAATCCAACAAGACATACGAGAACAATACTCAGTTAAGTGTCTGACGCATTTTGCACAAGAGGTCGGAACCTTTTTCATTTAAAAACATGCAGTAACAAATTTACACTTATTGCCCCACCTTTTTTCGATACCTACCTCTAAATACCATTTATCTGATGTACCTAATATACATATATTTTTTAAAGTGTGAGTTCTAATTTGTATTCTGCTGCTGTACCATAAATAAGTTTTTTTTAACTACTAGTAGAATCTTCTGATCCGGCACTTCTGTATGGTGTCTTCTTCTGTAAACGGTGTCACAACCAGTAACCCGGCGCCCTCTGCCGCCCCTCCCGTAGCGTAGCATCAATCCAAAATTTTAGTTAGTAGTTCAATTAATTAATACAATAAATATTGTCACACAGAAAGTGGTTAAATACGTAACTTACTATAATACAAGCTCGGTTCATCGGGAATAATATAGACAAGCATGCTTTAAAATGTAACGGGATGGTTCTACTTATACCTCGTACAAAAGTACAAACCAAATATTTCAACGAATTAAGAAGCCACAGTTAGTACATATATAAATATCCTTATACAGTTCTTTTAACGAGTCTCGGGATGTGAGGTCGTAAATTGCCCGTAGGGATCTGGAGACGTATTTTTAATCATGCGAATTCCAATCCGAATACGAAATCGCAAGAGTCGCATGCGAATTCATTCCGTGAATTCTGCTACGAGTGGTCCTACCTACTCGATTTCTACTATAGGTAAACCGCTTCGTTGAGACTTCGCCTGCAGGGTACAGGGGCGCGGAGGGGGTTTTTGTCGAGAGCGGGGACTGTCAGGGGTGCGGGCGGTAAGGATACACAAGAGACGAAATTTCCAGTGACAGTTCTCAAGATATGTGACGTCACCCGTCACAATGGTGACCGTCAGTGTCGACACTGTAAAATATTAACATAACCTTTTCGAAAAATTATATTCGTTTCGATACATTTACACTATTGAGTGTAAATTTAGTCAAAATATTGCTATCCAGTGCCGTGGATGTCATTCTACGTATATATTTAAAAACTGGATGTTTTTGTTTGTTTGTTTGAACGTGCTAATCACAGGAACTATTGGTCCGGTTATAAAATATGCTAGATACATTGTTAGATAGCTAATTTATTGGGGAAGGCTATAGAAGTAGTTTAATGCGTATAGGCTTATAAATATTTTTGCTACGATCTATGGGAACGGAGTAAAACTATTAAGCGCGTACGAAGTCGCTGGCGGGCCGCTAGTCTTCAATATAATATCTGTAGTGAAAGTGACAAAATAAAGTTTAATATTATAATGAAGTAAAAATGAAATATTTAGGAATCTATGCACGATTAATCAAAATTATAAATCAATCGCTTATATACATGTCAATATCACTGGATCTTGATTCTTGACTTTCAAAGCAGCTATCACCAGAATCATCTAAATCATCATGCACATCAATAATGAAATCCACGACATCATCTAAAAGGCCGTCGTGTTTGCAGTATTCGTCTTCGACTTTAATTATGTGATTAATACAATGCTCCCACTTCTCTACGGAATATGCAGTAAATAATTCCTCTAACAACATCTTTTTTTGGTCCAAATTAGAATTTATACTATTTTGGGCTAACTGCCCTTTAATATCGCCCCAGACCAACTCAATTGGATTGAGGTCCGGGTGATATGGAGGCAAACGCAGCACTTCATGCCCGTTTCTTTTTAAAAGTTCATCTATTTTATAAACATCTGTATGATTGCTTTTTATTGATTTGAATAAATCATCTTTTCTAAGTTTACCATCAAAAGGCACGTCATGACGTCGTAGCCAATCTTGCATGACTAGCTTGGTAGAGGCCATAGACGGTTTTTTTTCCTCTCGGACTGAATGGTAAGCTGCATTATCCATGATGATTACTGAATTTGATGGTATATTAGGCAAAAGTTTTTCACTAACCCACTTGCTAAAATTTAAGAAATTCATCGAGTCGTGATAATCACCTGTTTTGCACTCAGATTTGAATATTACTAGTGCGCCGTCTACAAATCCAGTTTGACCTCCACAATGAACAATGATCAAACGGTCTCCTTTTCCGATTTGAGCTAGCACGCCGTGTTCATCGTTCGATTGCCAGCATTTCAAAACGTTATGAGACGCATTCACATAAGTTTCATCCAGATATAAAATGTTTCTTCCTTCTATACGATATTTTTTAATAGTATTTAGGTATTTCCACCTCCACGATGTTATATTTGGCTGTTCTATAAGCAGTTTCCTTTAGATCCACATTTCTTGAATTGAAAACCTAGATCATGTAATAGTAATCTTAAATATTCCCTACCGCAGTGTTATAATCATAATATATAATAAATACATCCTCTTTTCTAAGAACATCATTCAAACTTTTCAAAGTGGGTACTTTTTTTGGAAATTGTGTAAAACTGAGTGACTTTTCTTCTTACCACACGTTTTGTGAAATCATCTATTTCCACTGTTTTTTTGTGGACCTTCTTTGTTTTTTTCGGTGAATTAAATCTTTCGTTGTCTTTTAATGTTTTCCCCTCCTTTACAATTCTAGCTACCGACTTTTCCGACAATCCAGTTACTTTTGCGACAGTTTTGTTTAAATGTATATCTTGTTCATATTCAACTGAATTTGGATCTAATTTTCTTTTTCTAAAATATTCGTATACGTTTAAAGCTATTTGCTTACACTGACTGTTGATTTTGTGTCCGAATATACTTCGACTCATCTTCAGACTTCAGACAGACAGTATTCTCGTGTGTAATTCTGTCAAAGCGTCCGCGTCTGTCAATAGATGCTATCGCTACCAGCGTAGCGAGCGTACTGAATTCTGACAAGAATTTGCCTGCCGCCCGCACCTCTCACAAACCCCGCTCTCGCCACCCCCCGCGCCCCTGTGCCCCGCAGGCGAGGTCTCAATTTCGCGGTCTACCTATAGTAGAAAGTACCGAAGAATATTATTGACATTGACAAGTAAACAATATGATTGACAGAGATTTGACATAATAACTTTTTATTTACGCTCGTTAATGAGTTTCTGCTTTATTGTTTATAATATTTTCTGCGTGAAACAAAAATATTTACAAAATTTCAATTTAATAGCAACACCTATTTCGAGCGATTCAAAAATGCGTAAAATCAGAAGCAATACAAACCATTTTCATACATGAATTATTTTCATGTTCGAATTCAAGATTCATTTCTAATGCTTCAAAAATACGTCTCCAGTACAATAATATCTATAAAAAATTGTACCTACAATTTAAGTAAAATCAGCTTAGTACCTGTAGTTTGAATTTATAGTAATAATTGCTAAAAGTACAGTTACTATACTTTAGGACCACCTTTCCAGAGTTTGATATAATCCTAGTGCGGTGTAATCATTCAAAAATTGAATATCACACATTGAATTGGAGGATTCGTCACTTCTTTTTTACAATTTTATTTTACACGAGAATTTGAAACAATATATTATGGACAATTGTAAAAATGTTCACCGCGCCGCGCTTTTGTTTTTACTAAACCCTTTAAAACAGAAAAGCGCGGTGAATTTTTTTGCAGTTTTCCATATTGCCTAAACATATCAGCCAAATTTAGAATAAAATCTTTTTGCACCTGACTAAATTTGAAACAAAACTCGATAATAATGGATAATCAAAGGAAATTTGCTGATGGCTAAAACTCACTAGCAAGGAAAGGTTGACTTTGTTTTAAGAAGGTTATTTAATTGTTATATAAATGACCACATTACAAGCGTTTATGAAAAAAAAAAATTTTTTGGGGTTAGTTATGCCCAGGAGCTTAACTATAAACCCGAAGCAATATCTAACTAAGCAAAACTTAACATCGAACTCCTAGATTGATTTCTTAGATAAGGGATTAATTCTTCTTAATAACTTACTAATGTTTTTCACCTAACTCCTCCTAAACGGCTTGACCGATTTGGATATAATTGTGTGTGTATTTCAAAGACAGCGAGCTCAATCAGATATTTTATTTATAGGTTTTTTTCCCTATAAGTAAAATATCGGATAATGTGTAAATATCTTATGGTCTTTTAAATTATATTTTGTATTTTATTTATCATTTTTAGGGTTAACGTTTAGGTTAATTTTCGTTTAGAGTTTGTAAATATTCTTAACTTACTAAATAAATTCAATACAGTTTGAAAATACGAGTGAATCTAAAGGCGTTTAAAAGGAAGTGTGTGGCAGTATTCGATTCTTTTTCGTAATAAAAAAAAATGTATAAGTTCAGATTAACTTTTCAACTTTTTCTTGTTTTAAACTTTAATTAATGTTTTCCTTTTTAGGGTATCGTAGCCAAATGGCAAAAAACGGAACCCTTATGGATTCGTTATGTCTGTCTGTCTGTCTGTCTGTCCGTCCGTCCGTCCTTATGTCACAGCCACTTTTTTCCGAAACTATAAGAACTATACTGTTGAAACTTGGTAAGTAGATGTATTCTGTGAACCGCAGTAAGATTTTCACATAAACATAGAAAAATAAAACAACAAATTTTGGGGTTCCCCATACTTAGAACTGAAACTCAAAAAAATTTTTTCATCAAACCCATACGTGTCCCAAACCCATTTAAAGATACGATTTTACGAATAACTTAGCTTGCCCCTTACTTAGTGTGTGCCGTCTCTTGCGACCGCTCGACAGTCAAAAAGCTGGGCAGAGCATTCGTTTAACATGTCACCCCGTATAAAATAAACTGTGATGAGGTTTAATACTTCCTGTTACTCGTCCTGTACTTATTGATTAGATGATTAGAGGATTGTGAAGCTGTACATTTTCATACCAAATGCGATAACGTTTATCACGGTAACATAGTTTAGTTTTTATAATTTTTGGAAATGTGGAAATAATGATAAACTAGGTCTATAGGTATGTGTTTATTTTTAACATATGTTGTTAACGATGTAAGTTATTAGCATATAAATATTTATATTTTGACTTAAAAATTACTTCGAGCGACTATTTTTAAAGTACCTAAACTTAAACTACTAAAGAAGAAAAACTTACTGACTTAGATTAAGGTGTACATAATCGAATGAAATCAAAATCGTCTCATTACGTAAAGGTAGGGGGATGAAAACGTCATAAAAAGGAAATTTGAGCAACTGTTGTTGGCAATTGCCCTCAGGACTTACATCTCTGTATCGCCCGAGAGCGGTGTAATATACCTTTGTGAAGAGAAAATAAATGGTTCTAATAATAAGTTGAAAATAAAAGTATCGGCACTTCACTCCTCTTTATTACGTAGTTACGAGTTTAAAATTACAAAAGTACGAATCTAATTTAAAACGATGTTTTATAAAGTGAGAAGGTACGTAACAATATTGTTAGAATGTAGGCAGTCCGCTAATCTGTCGAAAAACAAAGAAAATTCTGAGAGATCGTATTACGTACAGTAAAACCAAAACAAGGTTGAAGTAATATAGTTTAGACATTATATGCTGCGATGTAACTAAAATATAAAAAAAAAACTTTTTCATCCCACCATCTCGGAAAGAGTATTTTTAATCTTCAATATCTGAGTGGAAAAGCCGTTTTTATTCTCTAGAGGATAAAGTAAATTGAATTTAGAACATCGTGTGCACTAAGTTTGTGAATTAAAAAAAACATTAAACCTATTTACTGCTACCTCTATGGTGCCGAATATATCATACAACTTTTTTTTATTTGTTAAAAACTCAGACTCGGAATCTTCTTGGTGTTCTTTTTTCAATTTGCTTTGTACGCGGTTCTTTACGCGGCATTTTTTCACGTCATTTTTAAACCTTATATTAAAAACAAGAAACTTGAAAACAAGTGAAAAAACTAAAATGAGTGATTCTAGCGACGAGGAAGATTGTTTGACGCCAACAGAATTGACTGAAACTGTTAATAATGCGCAAATGAGCTTTCTCCCTCAACAATCACGCGAGAAGTATTTAAAACAGTACGATATGTTCAACACGTGGCGACTAGCAAAAGGAGCCAAAACTTTCTCAGAAAACGTTTTGCTGGCATATTTTATAGAATTATCCGAGAACAAGAAAGCAAGCACTCTATGGAGTACGTATTCAATGCTAAAAGCAACAATAAAGATGAAAAAAGACATACATATCGATACCTATCCTAAATTAGTGGCATTTTTAAAAAGAGCCTCATCTGGTCATCAACCAAAAAAATCGAAGGTTTTCACAGTATCTGATATTGAAAAGTTTCTTAACGAAGCACCCGATTCCGTATATTTGGCGGCAAAAGTAAGTCAGTTGCACATTCAGTATCTACTTAAGTATATTAATCTCAATTAAATAGTATACTTAGTAGATGTTGATAGGCATAATTATGCGTTCATATCAATTTTATTCATTTATCTACTACAATACTCTTTACGTTACAGGTTGTTCTTATTATTGGAATAAACGGAGCATGTCGAACTAATGAACTAACACAACTTAATGTCAAAAACATTGAGAAACATTCAGATGACTTACTATTAATTAATTTACCTAATATAAAGACAAAAAGAGACCGCAACTTCGTCATTCGCAAGGAATACGTAACGATTGTTGAGAAATATCAAGCCTTACGCCCGCCTAACACTCCAATCAATCGATTTTTTCTACAGTATCGCAATGGAAAGTGTGTTAGACAGCCTATGGGTACTAATAAAATTGGCAGTATCCCACGAGAAATAGCAAAATTTCTTGAACTTCCAGAACCCCTGTACACGGGTCATTGTTTCCGACGAACTTCAGCCACACTTTTGGCTGATTCCGGAGCTGATCTCCTGTCCCTTAAGCGCCACGGAGGCTGGAAGTCCAATGCAGTTGTAGAGGGATACATAGAGGATTCCATCCAAAATAAGTCTAAAATATGTGAAGGCATCGTAGGAGCCATTACACTGAAAGAGCCTCAATCGGATCCTTGGACTGGCCCTTCTACATCAAAAATAAGCCGTTATGAAACACCTAACCATCTCCCTCTCTCTCCAACATTCACGCCAAGGGAATCCGATGAATCGGTACAACTATTAAGTATGACAGATAGTTTACCGAAAAACAGTACACAAGTGACTAACACCAATATTACAGTACCAAACAAAAATATTACACTCAATTTAAATAACTGTAGCAACGTTACTTTAAAATTTTCTTAATTATACCTTAGTATTGTTATAATTTAAAGATTATTCTGTAATACTTACCTGTCATAATGTAGTAATTAACTCTAAACTGAAATAAATGTGTAAATCTTGTGATTGTAAACGTTTTTTTTTTGCATTTAGTCATTTCCTCGCTGAGGTGGAATGAAAAGTTACGTGTTGCACTCGAGTGCAAAGATTTTTCACCTCGTGCTCTTTTGATTTCCTCGCTAACGCTCAGGATTCTAATTTTGAATCACTCGCTGCGCTCGTGATTCAATTTTAGAATCCTTCGCTTGCTCGGTCATCAAAATTGAACACGCGGTTAAAAAGCAACTTTGCACTCTTGTATGACAAATAACTATAAACACCGATTTTATCTAACCCTAAACCAAACTTGAACTAAGATAATAAGCTCTTCGCGTGCCACTTAGGTACCCACAGTAGCCCGGGAAATCTATAAGAAAAAATATATTGAGGCCGCGCGAGAGACTAGATAACAGATAAACATACTAATATCTCACTACTTACTTAATAAATTTTGGATGGATGTTTGTAATTTAATCGAGAACGGCTGAACAGATCTGGATAAACTGTGGCACAGAAATAGATTATAGCTTGGAATATCAGATGTTACTTTTTATACCGGAAAATGTATAGTTCCCGTGGGATAGCATAACAAATGTATCAAGGAAAGGACATAGGCTACCATTTTGAAGTAATCTCTTAAGAAAGTAAAATATACAGTACAGAGTGGCCAGAAAAGTTGCGCCCCAAAAATTTTTTTTAGGTGCCTCGTGTTGAGAGGTATCTGAATCACCCCTATGTATGTTATACGATTTTTAGTAGTTTTCGAGTTACAATTTTTTTTAATAAACCAGATCAGTTTGAATAATTTCTAAAAAAAGTAGAAGGTTTTTTCGATTTTTGTTTTCTTGCAGCTTAATCTCTATGAACTATGCATTTATGCCTAAAATCAAAAACAGCCTCATAACTTTAATGGAAGTTACTACAAAATTGACCTAAAGTTGAGAATTTATGTTAAGTGAGTTATCATTTAAATTTTCAACATTTAATAAAAAATCTGAACTGGTATTTCTTAGTTTCTAAGTAGCTTCAGAGATAATGCGCTATAGACTCTAAGCTTTCATAATAAGAATAAAAAGGTAGTACTTCATAAGTTTATAGGCTTCATAGGCTATTAAAAAAATCGTAACTCGAAAACTACTAAAAATCGTAGAACATACATAGGGGTGATTCATTCAGACACATCTCAACACGAGGCACCTAAAAAAAAATTTGTACGTAACTTTTCTGGCCAACCTGTATACAGGTTGTAACGAAAAGGTGAAATAAAACTTTAAGGGGTTATTCTTCGGCTAAATTACATCAACTTTTTCTATGGGACCAACATCGAAATCGCAAAAAAAAAAAAACACTCCCATACTAAAACGCGACCAGCTGGCATCAGTTTGTATGGAAACGTCAATTTTTTTTTTGAGATTTTGATGTTGGTCCCATAGAAAAAGTTGATGTAATTTAGCCGTAGAATAACCCCTTAAAGTTTTATTTCACCTTTTCGTTACACCCTGTATACCTATTCACATGTATCTAGTCTGTACCTATTATCTAAACTAGTTATTTAATGTAACATAAAATAAATGATTTGAATTTGCATTGAATATAGGGTAATGGGCGAAGCCGTGGGCATAGCTATTACATTTATAAACATACATGACATCAAAGGACCAAATGCTCGTGCTCACCACACAAACAGCTTGCGGGATTCGAACCCGCAACCTGTCTTAGTAGTCAGAAGCGCGAACCACTCGACATCGATCGACTGGGACTTACCTTCATAACATTCGATGTGCATTGTTGTAATATTCAAAGGCTCACAACGGGTCGTGGAGCTGAACTGGGTATAAATTATTAAAAATAAAAATAAGAATAAGTTTTTTTCCATAAAATCCATTTCAGTTTCAGTTCTTGCAGGTCCGCACTAGGCTAAAGCCTGTTCTGTGGGGACAGTGAACGATTTACATAAATATTTACGACACTTGCATAACAAAAAAGAAAAAAGAAAAACAAACATAAACTATTTCCAATTGAATGAGTGTATGTGTGTGTGCGTGTGTGTGAGTGTGTGTGTGTGCAATTCGTCTGCTACTTCATGGTGGACCTCTGAAAATTAATTGACGGTCAAAACTGCATAGTAAATGACTATTGAAGGTGATAAGCTTCAGCCAATCGATAGACATTCATCATCATCATCATTTCAGCCACAGGACGTCCACTTCTGAACATAGGCCTTCCCTAGTGATTTCTAGATTATCCGGTTGAACGCGGCCTGCATCCAGCGGCTTCTTGCAAGCGGTACGTGGCCTCCATTCGAAAACCTTTCTGCCCCATCGGCCATCAGTTCTTCGTACTACCTATGTGCCCCGCCCACTCCCAGAATCTGAATCAGAAATGAGGAGATCCGTAAATTAACAAAAGTCGCTGATATAACCCAACGGATTAGGATGGACATTGGTTTAATAAATTTGTTTTACAATGTATGCTCAAGCTACGAAGTAAATTACCCTGGACACCGGTTTTGTAATACATTTAATGAATACCCAAAACAATAATAGTTTTACAAAAACCTATTGTAATGATACAATACGAGTAAGTAACTAAACAAGTAAAGGAATAGGTACAGGCACCAGCTTGTCAACTTACCACAAAACGTATAGTTTTCTCAATAGATATTGATATCTTAAACTTTTTGGGTATGTTGACCTGCGGTTGATGTACCTACTACTTTCATAATGTCAAAATACACAAAAATTGTCATATAGTCTCGATCGAAGCAAGGAATTTACATCCATGTGTGATTGCGAGGTATGCATATTTTTTTGTTTTTCTATACAATCGGCTATTGCTAATGGTTTTGTATGATAAGTTGATTAATTTTTATGCAATTTTTTAAAATTCATAGACTGATACCAGACACCATAATTTTAGAATATGTGGTAACAAGGTGTGTGTCCTTTATTTATAGAACATCCTGTATACGTCCCAATTGTCCTTTTTTATTAGTTAATTTCCTTTTTTCGCATTTTATTTTACTTTCCCATACTAAAAACACTGTTCTACAGCTGATGAAATGTAACTTTTTATGGATTTCGATGTTGGTCAAATAGTAAAAGTTGATGTATGAGCAATAAAATAATCTCCTACCCAAAAGGAAGCTAACTCATAAATAAGGACTGTATACAGGATGGTGTAAATAAAAAAAATATCACAACTTTTTATCTGTTGAAAATGGAACCTACTTACTACTTACTTCTTGGCATTAAGTCCGCCATTTGTACAATTATTTTTAAATGTGCAATAAAGTATAAATAAAAATAAATAAATAAACCTACATTCACAGAACCAAAAAGTTCGGGAATGCGCCTGTTCGATTTGTTCCGTCTGCAAGGAACACCTTTATAATTTATAAAGTGAAGTGAAAAAAAGATTAAAATTAACCAAAAAGCATTAGTTCAACGCTGAAAACTCTTAAAATATTATCCGTAGGAGACGGTGGAACTGTAGCACTTTTAATAAGTTCGTTTTGTCTCTGGACACTTCGTGAAAGGAGCTAAACTGAAGCAAAATTCATCTTCTCTCAAATATTAAGACAAAGATATTTGCAATAATTCCCGTTAGGACAAAGGTTTAAACAAAGAAAATACGCAAGACAACGAATATACTTGTTGACCTACGGAGCCGAAACGTGGAACATGACAGTAAAGCTGGCCCACTGACTTTACGTCACTTTACGTCAGCGAGCTATGGACAGATGTAGCAAGCTAAAGTGGCAGTGGGCCGGCCACATCTGTCGCAGAATAGATGAAATGTGGAGTAAGCGGTTCTCAAGTGGAGATTACGCTTTGGCAAACGTAGTGTAGGATGGCCTTTAACTTGCTGGACCTATGACCGGCAGAAGTTGGCTGGCAGTGGCTGGATGAAAAAAGCAGGAAATCATGCTCTTTGGCGCTCTTTGTCAAAAGAGTTAAAGAGATGAAAGAGATTACTATAGAATAAATAATAGTCATGGGTATCAGAAGTTAAGCTGTTCGAGAAACTCACACATTGACATTGCTCACATAAGGACACGAACTTTCGGAACACTGATATTCTAAATGTACTATTTTTTTTTCTGTACTGTTTGTTTTGTTTCGTGTTCAATGAAGAGTATCTATTTATATATCTATCGGACATAGTTAATGCCTGAGTCGGAGTGTTCCGAGATTTCGTGTTTGTGAACGATGCTTATGTGCGTTGTGCATTGTATGAAGCTTAAACTTTTGATACATATTACTATTATTTATTCTATGTAAATACTGCGCAACTGGAAGTAGCGTATGGCTTAAGAGAAGAAAGATTTTTGTATTTTTTTTTAAAACCGTCTCTTAAAGCATTATCAAAAACTTTCTTTTAATTTGTCTAAGCAGGGTGAACAAGAATATACGCCATAAAACAACGTTATCAGCTGTATACACGTACATTTGCAATCGAAGCAACATCGAATTACCTAATGTTTAGATGCCTCATACAATCTACGTTAAGCGCTACCCCGATGTTAAATGAGACGCATCAAAACTTTTTCGAGATTTAGATTTTGCTAAAAGTTATGTATATCAGCAGCTAATTACTTAGTTATAACAAGTGTTATATTATGTACTTACACCCTGTATAAGTTCGTAAACGGTTCCGTTATCAGTAGCATAGACGTATTTGTGAAAGAGGCCATCTAACAGTCGCTTCTAAATGATGTTATTATGGACGTGACTCAATGGCTGGGATATGCATGAAATGTAACATTCATTGATAGCAGAAGCCGATATTCTGTGAAACACGAAATAGGCTGACTAAAGCGCTGCGCAAACGTGGACACTTTTAGTTTCCAGTTACCGACACCGAACACTTTTTTATTGTCATGAGTATGTGTGTGTGTCCAGTGGAAGCTGGACACATAAAATGTTTACGTATGCGCAGAGAGTGGATGATTTCATACTGGTTCTATAGTAATCAAATACTCATCAGTAGCTTGTGTCTGACACAAGACACAAAAGTTGCGCCCACGTTCGCGCCCTCGTTAATGCTAATTTCCATGGCTTCTGTTGGCTCTTGGTATCTGAATAGTCGTAATTACTCGTAGTTAGAGATACCTCTAACTACGAGTAATTACGACTATTCAGATACCAATAGTAGGTACGCTGCTGTATACACAGCAGCGTACCTACCTACAAAATAAAAGCAGGAGGCGTCGTGATTGACCTTGAGACGAGAAAGGTGGCATCGATCATCAACATAGATGACGATGTCTAGAAGTGGGCTGATTATGAAATCAGCCCACGTCAGTCCACTTCTGGACATACACCTCTCCCAATGCACGCCACTGAGCCCGATCATCGGCTATTCCTTTCCGTTCACTGCCAGCAGTCTTTGTTTTATACAGGGTGTAACATAACACAAGGATAACCTTGTAACTATATACAAGGTTACATTTCACGGTAGTGCCAATTTTTCAGGGACCACTCAGAATCAACAACTTAATCGATCTGCGTAAAAATCAAATTCATTGTTTTTAATTCATTCATTCTGCATTTGAAAAATAGAATACGTAGAAAATGTACGATTACTCGATTAAATTGCTCCGTATGTGCTCTGCATGAGGTCTTTACTATACATATTATATAATAGAATTAATAAACTACCTACTCAAAAATTAAAGCGTGTCCGTGAGGCATGGAGGCAAGGATACTGGCAGCGTTTCCTCGTTGAATTGCTAAACTAAGCCTTTGTGCGAGGAACGAACCAGCTTTTTATTTTCCGAAATAAAAATCTATTTTGGTGCTATTTTGTCAAAAAGTTATATAGCATTTGGTCTCCACGGTCCAAACGTCTCTTCACCAAATGGCGCAAACACATAGTCACTTGCAAGAGACTCGTATTTGCGCCGCTTGGCATTTTCTGCTGACTCTGCTGCAGCCCCTGCTTTTACAGCTGATGCCCTGAGGTGAGAAGGGGTCATGGTATCAACACAAGTTGCGTCCCATACTAAAGCCCGACCCCTCTCCCAGGGAATCAGCGTAAGACCATCAGGTCTCTTGCCGTCATCACGGGCCAACCCACGAGGTTCCAGCGTGGAAGGAACGTTGATGCTCGCAAGAGCTCTTCTGATGGCGTCATTGAGCGCAGCGTGTCGGGTGAGACGTCCAGCACTTTGCTGACAACAGAGACCATGGAGACCGAAACTGTCTACCTCCTTACCACAGGGACACGGAAGTGGCTCGCAAACTGGAGGCCCGATACGCAAGCCCACACACACCCGAAATGATTCGTTGTCGAGTAGTGTGCCGAGGTTTTTTGATGGGAGTGCATGAAGCCAGTGGCCGGATTCTTCGCAGTATTCTTTGCAAGAAACTGCTAAGAGCCTAGCGCGATAACAGTCACTGAAGGAACCAGGAACTTATAAGACTCTCTCGCTAATGGGACATCCCAGAGTTTTTGAATGTGACGTTCCTTTGGGATGTCCTCGTTGGAACAGAGTTCTTGAGACCAAGAATCATCAATCAGGGTGGTATCTAAGTTTACTAATTAATTTGTTTTTTTTTTCCAGATTGGACTTGTGCGAAGGATGTAAGTGAATTTTCAGAATTTACGTAGATCGATTTATTTACTGATTTTGAGTGGTTCTGATTTTTCAAACAGATCGAAAACTACGAAAAATTGTAAATCATACATAGGGGAGATTCAGATACCTCTCAACACGAGGCACCTAAAAAAAATTTTTGGACGTTACTTTTCTTGCAAGCCTGTATACTGAATAAATTAATGACTATAAAGAATATTATCAACTTCCCATACAAAACTACATCCAGCCGATTGAATATGTACACAAAACATAAAAAATTATCTGCATATTTTTTAAAGTCATGGAGCAAAAGTTTTTCACTATGATGTATAATATACATTGTATAGTATTGACGACCGTCTGTAGTGGTTCGCACCCCGGACTACAATGCCAGCGGTTGCGGGTTCGAATCCCGTAAGGGGCAGATGTTTGTGTGCTGAGCACTGAGCATTTGTAGTAACAAAGTATTTATATATGTTTATCCGTTATCTAGTCGCCAAAGTACAAGCTTTGCTTAGTTGGCGCTAGATAATTGGTGTGATTGTGAAAACAACAAAACGTCCTGATAGCATGACTGTCGTTCCTTGGAAGATGGGTAGGCCTCCAGTGTAGGACGCCACGTGCGAGGATACTTTAGCGCCATCCCATCTTCCTTCGACTAGCAACAGGGCTGGTTCAGCTAATGTTTCTGCGGAGCTTCTCAAGCGGCGCAAGTATGAAAGTTTTAGTGAGGCTTACATATTTGAACCGTTTGGGTTTGAAACTTTAGGCCCGTGGGTGGGGATCAAGTGCCCACAAACTCTATCGTGAGATGTCTTAGGTTTTTTTTCCTTTATATAAAATATAGGATTATGTGTAAATATCTTAGGGTCTTTTAATTTTATATAGGTTAATAGATACACAGATAGATTGATACTCTTTATTGTACACCACACAAAAGAAATAAATCACAGGAAAATATATACATTATGAATAGCACAGTTTAAGTGGTCTTATCGCCTATTATATTAGGTTAATTTTAGTTTTGAGTTTGGAAATATTTATTTATTTATAGTATATGTTACACGGTTATCACTGGGTTACAGGATACCTGTATATTGATGGAGTCGATGTGGTACGCAAAAAAAATCGTAACTCATACACAAGACATTTGTTGGCAACAAATATCATGGTCATCCGGGGTGAGGGGAAGTTTAATTTTCCTTATGCAATCCATTCACTCGTCATCGTCATCGAGTCATCCACACCTTTCTCAGTTTTTATCATCCCTCGCATAATCTATGAATATCTTCTTACGCTGTCTTCTACCTCTTTACCAATCAACACTCAAGGGCAGTGTAATGTTGCGGTATAGCTGTCCACTTTAATACTTATTAATTACTATTTATGTAGGTATAATACTGTTATACAGGGTTACATTCCAAGGTAGTGTAAAATTTTAAAAATAAGGTCTGTAGAACAATATAAAAATACTATTTTATCGTAATTAATTTCAGTCGTCGTATTTCCGTCATTCATTAAAGATCACAGGCATACGCCGACGCCGCTCCAACAAAACCTCATGCAGTGCACATACGGTGCAATTTAATCGAGTAATCGAACATTTTCTACGTATTATATTTTTCAAATGCAGAATGGAATAATTAAAAATGAAAAAAGAAGTTTGTTTTCAACGTAGATCGATTTAGTTACTGATTCTGAATGGTCTCTGAAAAATTGGCACTACCGTGAAATGTAGCCGTGTATATTCTAGGGGTATTTCACCTCTTTCTAAATCTGTATTCCAATTGTTAAATGGCTTATGGCAACATTGTTAGGGTGAAATAGATTTAAGATGAAAGTATAGGTACGACGCTATTACTTATTCGTACAAAAGTATTCGTAGTTCGTACTGACGGATTTTATGTGGAACTAAACAATCTATCGATCGATATGAAATAACTCTATTAAAGTCACATTAGGCTAGTAGGTACCTAACGCTGAAAGTGATATAGGCGTTAGTTAAAAAATATGTCAGCAGCACGAATATTGTCGAAATGTTGACGACACGCTGTACTTACTCGTACTTCAATAAATAAATATATACCTAATTAAGCGACAAACAACGACGATCGTGGTGATCGTCGCTCCTGATTACAAAGCCAGCGGTTGCGTGTTCGAATCCCGCAAAGGGCAAATGTTTGTGCGATGAGCACGAGCATTTTACCTAAGTCACCCTAAGTCATGGATGTTTATAAAAGTATTTAAGTATGTTTATCCATTATCTAGTCACTTGCTTAATACAAGCTATGCTTAGTTTGGGGCTCATTAATTGTTGTGATTATGAAAAATATTACTTAACATAAAAAATACATCTAGCCGCCTAGTATACAAGCTTTGATTAGTTAAGGGATAAGTAGCTATAGTCCTTTCAAGTTAAAAAGATACTTATGACACTTGCCATTTTCCGTTTCACCCATACTATTTACGATAATATTTTATAAAATATATTTTAAATTTTTAATTTATGTCATTGCCAAAATTCAATAATCTTTGCCTTTTGCCAAAATTGCAAACCAATAATAATATATCTTAATGATTAAACAAATAAATTAATAGGATTTCCTTCAAATACTTGATGCGTAAAACGGAACGTTTACTTATAGGGATTGACAATACTTAATCGGAACTAAATCGTTGAATCGGTTCGGTCGATATGTGAAAACCTATGCGTTGACGTCAGTAGTACGAGAGCGTCTGCCTTGTATGCGGTTTGTGTTATCGTTATTTTTCGCATAGTTCCTTTGTTGACTTTTGTTACTGTTTTTGTTAAGTTTTCGTTTTTGTTTTGCTTTTATTTCGTAAAATGCCACGAAAAGGAAAAAAGACTTGTCAAAAAGCTGTATGTATGGCACTCTGGCAGTAGAACATTGCAGTATATATTTTATTTGAAATAAGTACATTTGAATAAACATTGATTAAACTTTCTTTAAAAACTTTCTCGATTTTCAAAAAGAATCGAGTGGATTTTGTTAGGGCACATCACTATTTGTGTCAACAGGGAAGTCACGTGATGTGTCATAAGTTTCTTCTTATCTTGAAAAATTGGCGTCATATTAGTCATAATAGTCATTTATTCAGTATATAGGCCCTCTTTCGGACACTTATTTACGTTCCAACATATAGCATTGCCCTACCACCGCTTCGGGA
Organism: Anania hortulata; assembly: GCA_963576865.1. Classification (NCBI taxonomy): domain Eukaryota; kingdom Metazoa; phylum Arthropoda; class Insecta; order Lepidoptera; family Crambidae; genus Anania; species Anania hortulata. The sequence continues at coordinate 23,423,608 of OY756387.1, read as the reverse complement.
CTACATATCGGCTGGTGATGAGAAGAAACGGCGAAACAAACTGTCACTTTTGTCAGCCTATTTTACAGAAAATACTGTTACAAGAAATGTGATAAGTGCAAGCTAAGCAGGTAGGTTTGAGACAGCAAACTTGTCGTTTAAATAATCGTCTACTTTAAAAGATCACTTTTTAAAAGGATTACTTTAATATGAATTTTGAACTTATGAACCGGTAGTTCAACAAGAGCCTTTCTTCTTCTATAGTAAAAAAATTAATTCATTTCCTAAAGAATGAATTACAAACTTTGAGTAGTCTGAAGCTCGGAACGGAAAGTTTAATTTTATTTATCACCCTTAAGCTAAACAAACTTAGATTTTTTCGAACGTACATAATATTTTCAAAAATGTATAGTGATACTGGCTGGTAATACCTATATTAGTTAATATCTTTAAAAATCTCCCTCAGAGAGACGAGATCCATGACAGCATATTGAACGTACAGCTCTTTTCTGCAACACAAAGATTGAATAAATGTCAGCAGAGCCCCATAGCAATAAACCATACAATAACAAACTAAGTATGAAGATAACTAAAGTACTAATCTTGCCGTATCGACATCAGTTAAAATCCTTATTTTTCACAGCATTAGTCGCTGAACTGAGCCTTCAACATTTCAACAAGGCAATTATAAGGAGACCCCATTGCAGTCGGGAGTAATTATGAACTAATGTAATTCCCAAAAAAGTTGTTGAATTGACTGCATCTATGATCATCTGACATATTAATATGCGTACTGACCTGCCTCACATTGGGCACAGTTCAGTTGAAAAATCTGGTATATGTATATGCGTGCGGGACGTCGGAGGAAGCAAACAAGACACGTCTTAATCCGATTCGTTTATTCACAGACTGGTCATACAAAAGGAAGGAACAATCTAGAATGAACTTATTTTTCTACCTACATTATTTACATAAATCGGTATACCGACACTACAAGTACCTAACAGGTTGTTGGCAGTAAACCAGCGTCGTCAAAGGTAGCTTTACCTCTGTCAGTTTTAAAAATCAATGTTGTTTCATCTGCAAACAATACTATCTCAACGACAGTGGAAAAAAAAATTACAACACACCCTGCAATCTGGGGGCACGGCAGTGCCCCCGCCAAGTCGAGCATTGCCATGGTCTCAAAGTAAGGAATTATAGTCAGAAGCGTGTCACAGAACACTTTAGTGCAGCCACTTTAGAAAATATCGTTTTCTGAATTGACCAGAACAGGAAATCGAACCCTTTGCATTCAAAGCAAATCAAAAGGACGATTTGGTTCTTTAACCAGACCTTTTTTGGATCATGGTTTATGATACATTTATTGTTATGTATTTATTGATATTTATTTATGTATGATACATTTATTGTTAACTAAATATGCAGCTTTTCTCACTTGTTTTCCTTCATCAGCGTTGTATTCCATATCCACATAAGTTCTAAAAAACCTTGAGGTACCTACGTGCCGTGATTTGAACTTACAACCCACGGACACACGGCACACACTCACTTTGATTACCAAACTTTAAAAATCAGCCAAGTGCGAGTCGGACATGCACGTAGGTCTTGACAGGTTGAAAAGGGTCTTGACAGACAGACAGGCAGACGGACAACAAAGTGATCTTATAGGGGTTATACGGAACCCAAAAATGGGCAAATCGAGCCAATTAGTGTGAAATTATTACTAAGCCAACTCAAATTAATATGTGAGATGTTAACAAACTCCAAGTTAAACTTCTTCCTTTCACACATTTAAGTTAAGTCGTAGGTATACGTTTTAACGAATAAATTACTTAGAGCATTTGTTCACTGTTAGTGCTTACTGTTATAAGGGTACCTATTTTTTATTTATTCCTCCATTACTGTAATGTGCAAAACATTGCGAAGCAACTTATTCAGAGATAAGTATTAATATTTTTTTCGGGCCGGGTAAAAATTTTAGCAATTTCTCAATGTCCGCCGAATTAGCACATGACAGATTATGTACTGTGTATGTAAATGAAATACCTACCGTGTATTAAAACTGATGTTAGTTTTATTACATGGTATTTTTTTCCATTTGCTTCCGCCGACCAGATGACATCAGTTTGTATGGAGAAGTATTTCTTTTCCGATTTCGATTTTTGTCTCATACTCGTAGTAATGTTATATGCGTGATATTTGAGACTTAAAAATCACCAAAAAATCACCGTAAATGTACAGTATAATTAGTTATTAAAAATCGCAAACAAATTCACGAATACTTCTTAACTTTTAAAACATCAAACTAACAAGAATTTTACGTATTAAAAAAAATCTTTAAATGTTATTATCATGGCGAGCGATGACGGCGAGAGCCATGATGGTTTTAAGATTGTTCCTTGGAAGCGAGGACTGGTTAAGAATGAGTCGCCGCCTAATGTATCGATACTATAGCTTCTTTTTACTTCAAGGAGTCAGTTGTACTCGCAGAGAGGGACGAGGTTGCAGCGGGGTCCTCAGAAAATGCCAAGAGGCACAAATAGTCAAATATGAGTCTAGCCATAACATACATATTTGCACCACTAAAAAGTTTAGACCGTGGTGATCATAAGATTAAGAATACTTATAAAATATAAAAACTATATGTATTTTCATATAATACGGAAAAAAACTGACACGTATCTAGCTCAAAGGAGGCGCGGACCACTACACCAGACGGTCGTCTATCTTTCCGTTATCTGTCTATTCTAAATTTAAAATGGTTGACAGTTTCGATCATGCTTGGTGGGGTCCCTATATGCGGGCCACAAGTTGAGTATCGCGGTTCTAGTTCTTTCAAATAGCGACTATAGCGCGCGCTCATAAGCGGAATCTTTATTATGAAGAGTAAGCGTGACCATTCGACCACATTGTACCTAAATTGTCCACTGTTTATGGTAAAAGTTTTTAAAAAAAAATAATGCCATAACTACAAAATAACACGATAAGTATTTCTTATTGTACAGTCAAGCACATCAAGCTTAATATTTTTAGCATACGCTTATCTTACGTCATACTTAAACAAACATGATAATAATGAACTCTTCAATATTTTATGACTGTATTTACAATAATATTTTTTTAAAATCTGTAATGTTATCTATTTAAAAATTACATAACAATAATTAGCTGCAAAAGTAGCGAAGCCGGCGCGGCTTCACAATTGTTATTCTTATCTGATCAGATGGAAATCCTTGAAACGCCATTGCCTTTGACGATGACTGTACCTACACCCCTGAAATATTTCGACCAAAGACGACCAAATGTAACAAGTTGGCGTCGGTTTTACGTGCCAGGTGTCATGATATGAAGTGTACGTGCTTTAAGCCGAGCGCCAGCGTAACACGCAGCCGCGGCACGCAGGGAGCGTAGGGCGGGGAGCGCTCCGAAGCGCCCGGAGAGCCGCCCGCCCTTCGTCATTCTAACCGTCTCTCTGCTACAGTTCGGTCGGCTCACTCCGACCTCTCGAAGCGGGAAGCGAAACTTCTGCTATGGACAATCTCACGTTACCGCCGTCCGGTAACGAGTAGTTTTTTTTTCTCTCGTGCAAAGACAAATCTTATTGAACTATACCAGTGGAATTAATTTACAGGCCCGCGGGCCTTCCCGCTCGTGTTTTTGGACAAAGAATTTAAGCGAAAATGTCGCTCGTTGTTAAATTAAACCGCTTCAAAGTACTAAAATGCAAGAACGAGAAATTCGCGCGCTTGGAGTTCCGTGGTAAGTCTTAGAGTAAGGAAATTTATATTTTGTACGATTTTGACAGGTATATTTGGCAGTATGCGACTTTTTTTATACTTGGTGGCAAGCGGCAAGAGCGATTTTATTGTTCGTGTGTATTTTGAATAAAGTTTATTCTTATAGAGTAAGTAAATGTGTGTCTCTACGATCTACGAGTGTTTTTTAAGGAAAATATTTGTATTAGAAGCAGCTTGTTCTAGGAATAAATATAAACCTCAGGAGTAACGCTTTAACAATTCCGTTTTTATTTATGAAAAATCTTTCTCTTGGGATGGAAACAAATAACTTATTCATAAACAAATAACTTATTCGTAAGTGTACGTTGTGGTTGTAGCTTTACGCAACGTTATTTGTTGTCTACATTATTCTTAGTCTATTTACATTTAAATTGGTAATAACCTTTTTTTTTATTTGATACACTGAAAGAGAAAGGATGTATGATTTTATTCGAAACAGGTCTGAAAAAATATTACGCTCTAATTTGCATTGCAAAACATATGAGTAATGAATGATTTAATTATGGGTTTACCGCATCGTTTTATATTTTATAAAGTATTTAGTAGTAGGAATGTAGTAGGTACTTACGAAAAAACACATTACAATTAATATAAATAGTAAATTTTGAACACAATAACGTCTGGTGTAATGGTCATTCGCGCTCCGTAGGTACTACATAGCCAGCCTGTTGCGAGTTCGAATCTCGCAAGGGGCTAATGTTAGTGTAATGAGCACGACTATTTTAACCTAAATCATGGATGTTTATAAATGTATTTAAGTAACTATCCGTTATCTAGTCGCCATACCTACAAGCTTTGCTTTGTTTTAGGCTAGTTAGTTAATATGCTATTCCAACTATTTATATTTATATTAAGTAACAGTCTTACTGGCGACGGATTAAAACATTAAGTTCTGGGGTAAAAATGTCTGCAACTACTTTAAAACTACAGCTTAATAACTATGAACACGCAAACAGAACCTAAGCCTTGTTCTCACGTTAAACGATACAGGAAAAGCTAAAGTTAGCCATGTATTTTTTTCATTTAACTCTCCAATATTTTATGATTGATGAACGCAACTTAAGGTAACACCTGTAGCACCTTGTAACATGTAACCATGGAGTTTGCACAGTAGCAGGTTCTCTGAAAATATATACAAAACGTTTTTTAGGCTTAGTTTCAGAAATATAGAGAATGGGGGCGAAAGGAATAGCACACAGGTCGTATATCAGTATTATAGTACGCGCAAGTAACGAATAGATACGTAGGTCAAATGCAATATAAAAAGATAATTATGGCTAAACGTATACTCAGAATAAGAGTATACTCCAACCGGCCAATTTGGAAGTCAATGGGGGAGGCCTATGTTCAACAGTGGACGTCCTATGGCTGAAATGATGACGATGATGATGTATACTCAGAAGCATGTAACGCAGTTCCATGCATGTATCTTATTGGGCCCTACAGGGTCTATAATGATCTATTTTATGTATCTAATTATAACACCTGTGTAACATTATAGAATGCAATAAATAAATTAAAAAATTAAAAAAAAATCAGAATTAAACCCTAACTCCCCTGGATCCGCTACTGAGTTTGCACAAGAAAATACTTCGCTTATCTTTTTCAATTATACATAATGTTAACGAACCTAAGTTTGGACCATCTTTAACCCTTTGCGTGCCACTTAGCCAAGGTAGACCGGAAAAACAATGGAAAACAATAAGAATTTTTTTTCGAAGCCCGCTAATTAAATGAATAAATGATTTCTTTCAATCTTTGGTGAGTTTCTGTGCTCACGCCCGGAACGGTTTCTAAATGAAATTGAAAACAACGAGAAGGAATTAACACATGTATTATATGTCAAAAACATTTGTGTAATTTAATAGAAATGTTAGGTTTTTTTCCTCTGTCGTGTTAATTGCGACTCTAGACGGACTTCGACCAAAACTTAGCAACTTTACGTCATTTTGTGTCGCTCTGTTTAGGTCATCCCTCGTGCAGTGGGACACAAAGGGCAGGAGAGTAGATGAGCCTTAGTTTGTAGGTTCGTACCACAGTCACATTCACGTTGCCGGTCGGTCCTCGTACCCCCTTCCAAATTTTGTCTACAGCGGCCAACCTCTGTACGAAGACGGCTTAACGCCTTCAAGGTTGGCCAAGGCTGTTCTTGCCTAGAAGGAAGGTGTTCTGACAGCGATATTTAATTGAAAGGAGTCCTTTCGTCCCGTCCGTCCGTCTTCTAGGGTTCCGTTGGCACTCGTTGCGTACCTACGGAATCCGGAAAACATAAATACTGTTGCTCTCACTTCACAATAGAGCCACAGTTGCAACCTTGCAGCATTGTATCGACGCTTTGAATGCATGCCAGCGTGAGCCGTGCATAACCCACCTGTAGGAGCACTCATGCAATATGCAACATATACCCCACAAACTATGTACTACTCTACTATATGACTTGACGACCTGATCGGCACAGTGGTGCATTGATGTGTCTTGTACGTAAGGAAAAAACCAAATAAAAAAAACATTTCTTGTTTTTTTTTTCTAAATTGGTTTCGGTGTAAAAACTAATCGTAACACAAGAATGTTTCGTTACGAGACCACGATGGTTGTATGGAGAATTTTTATTTATTTATACAGGGTGAATTTTTATTAGTGTAAAATACTTCGGGGTTTGTTTATACCCATGATAAAGACCAACTTTGCCCAAGAACCGTATTGTCTATCTTAACATAATTTTGTTATTTTACGTCGTGCCGCCCGCGTTTAGTAGGTTAACAAAATTATGTTGTGATAGGTAAGTAGTGTATAAAACTCTTGTTCGGTATGTACGAGTAGGTACTTTTGTATCGCAAACCCAGTCTACTATACTGCAATGGCTTTACTTATTAAGCATAACATAGAAAATAATGTTAATTAGGCACCTAATTCATTAATAACTAAAAGCAATCTCCCGCCTGCTTAGTTAGTTAGTTTTAGGGTTTCAAGTGTTGTAAAAATTTATCACTCTTTAAAAAACTTTGTAAAGTGGTGGCTATTTATAAAGTAGGCTATGCCGCTCGGGAATTATCTTTCTATCTGTCTCTCCTGTCAAAAGATTTCCTAGATACGAAACGTTATAAGAATTTGAAAGTAGGCACAGTCAACGGCAGGTCAACATACACAAAAAGTTTAAAGTCATTGATCCGATTTTCAACTTTAAGTCCGACGTGTAGCGATCAATATCAATTGAAAAAATTTGGCGTTTTGTAGTAGGTTGATGTGCTGTTACTATAATGTCTGTACACTATAATTTTTGCGTTGAAGTTGACAGTGACGAACAATAGTCATGTTTTTAACCCTTATGAATGAATGATCTTTTTGTTTTCAAATAACGCCTTTTTATTTGATACTTTGATTCCAACATTTCGAAAAAATTATAAAAACAATTTTTAGTTCCGTTTTTATCTGTAAACAAAAAATAAACTGAAAAAAAAAATAGAAAAAAATCCATATTTTTTTTTAAATTTTGATTTATTTAATTTTTGTATTAAAAAAATTCTTTTCATTATAAATCTGTCAAAATTTTCATGATAACAGTGGCACTTCTGAATGTATTTTTTCTTTTTTTCAAAATAAGTCGACATTCCCGTATACAGAAAAGTTTTTGCCAAAACGTCCTTTTTTATTGCAGACCATATTTCAAATATTTATTTTAAATTTAAAAAAATAATTAAAATTAATTTCAAGTTACACAAATATTATAAATGATACGCTATGCACTTAAGGGTCACTTCTAGTAAGCTCAACTTATAATAAACAACTAACTAACTAAACTATAATCATAACAAAATCATAATGAACTTACAATTTTATCAGATAATAACAATAATAATATAATAATAATATGGACAACATCACATACATTGCTCTGATCCTGTGATAAGTAGCTTAAGCACTTGTGATACAGAAATCAGAAACAACGACGGTACCACAACACCCAGACCCGAGACAATATAGAAAAGTTATTTTTCTACATTGACCGACCGGGAATCGAACCCGGGACCTCAGAGATAGCGACACCAAGTCCGGTATACTCGCCTCTCGGCTACGGAGGTCGTCTAAGATAAATAAGCTATTTAATCGTTTGTGTCATGATCTGTATTTATTAAGGGCACCACCTGTAATACAGATTTTTATAAAATTTACAACAGGCACCAGTTCTCACAATGCTGTTTAGTGCATATAGGGTTGTATTGCAAAGGGGTGCCATCTTTAGGAGTTGCTCAGAATCAGTAACATAATCGAACTATGCAAAGAACAAAAATTTTTTTTTTTACATTTAATTATTTCCAACTGCTGCTAAAAATCATACGCGTGGATAATTTAACTCATTCATAAAAAAATTGCACCGTATGTGCACTGCGTAAGGTCCTTGTTGACTGGCTGTGCTTACGCCTCTGATGAATGACCGTTTGGCTTTTGTAATGTCTCTATTGACTTGATTTTCGGATATTTTAAAGTATTTTTTTCGTAACATACGATTATTAAAAATAATAACGATTAAGATGCTTCTTTATATTGTTCAATAGACCTCTTTTTATAATTTAGCACCCCTTTGCAATGTAACCCTGTATAGCGTTATATTCTAAGTAATAAACTTAGATGGATACTGATCTGGGGTGAGAGAAATAAATGTTTGATTTATTTGCTTATTTATGTTAAAAAATTCAAATTATTTATTCAAATATACATAATAACAATTAAAATTCTAATAACACATAAATAAATTAAATTAAAAGGCGTCGGAAGCCTTATGAAGTTCATTTTGTCATGGAAGCCTTGGCCGCTTCTTAAAAGTGAAAAAGCCATTTTTTTTCTCTTTACGCATTTGTTAGGTGTCTTGCGGTCTTCATATTCTTTAAATTTTAATTTAAACCAACCATAATGTAACCATGTGTACCTAATACTGCTATTAAAAACAAAACTCAGTAGGTACTTCAAACAAAAACTTGGCATTATTCTAAAAGTTAAACTTCTTTAACAAAACGCCCGAGTTAGGGTAATGAAACCTAAGAAGGGCCAAGTTTGAATCAAGTTCGGAAGTTTTATTTTGGTTACTTACAATTCGTATTATTAAAAAAATATAACGTGTCTAAAAATAACATTTTCGTAAGATTTTCACTGTTTTGTTTTCCTTAAAGACCAAGTATTGATTACCAGGTTTTATGAAGTTTAGCCTTTATATTAGGCCTTTAGTTAAGGCGAGTAGGTATAGTCCTCAAAATATATAAGATTTTTTTGCAAAATCTCACTACTTAAACCCAAATTGTCAGAAAACTATTTAAAATTATTATTACACATTGTAAAAACCTACACAACTTTAGCTTAGGCTTAAAATGTACGGATTTAACTAATGCTTTCATTTGTTTTTAGTTCTTATATCTACTTCAGGAGAAAAAAATCGTCAACATAGAAATCGCAAAAAAAAACACTTTCCCTTGCTAGGCTGCTGTCATAAGTTGCTCAGTTTGTATGGATAAGTACAGATTTCTTAAGACTACGATGTTGATCCCAAAAGTAGTAGGAAGTTAACTAAAAAGTAGGACCAATTAAATTACCTAATTCAGATATTTCATAATCTATGTACGAATTTATACCACAATTGCTCTGCGGTAACCATAGTAAGTAATAATATTGTAACGTTCAGTGTTGGTAATATACTCTGTAATTATCAATGTCAATGTTAATGTTAAGATTTACTTTACTAATGTTAGTCAAAACTTTTAAATACGACGATACGTTTGTATGGTATCATCTTGGTTACCATACCATGGAAGCTAGCGATCAAAAGTTGTATTGGCCAGTCAATGGTAAAACGCGAATATGTCGACGGTAAGCACGTGTCACACATTTGTTTCTATCTTCACATTTCACCCAATGTTCATAAATTATCAAATTGCCTGAAAATCAATCAAATCGTAAATCGCAAATCGAAAATCGTACAATTATTCACACTGTGATAAATAATGAAGTTTATGTGATAAATAATCAATCACTTGGCCCAAACTGATTCGTCACTATCCTTAACATTACAAAAGAAAGATAAATACTACAAAATGAAGACTTTTTTAATTTTAAAAATCCACGATTACTTTGTGCAGACATTACAAGTTCAAAGGTACCACAAAATGTTCGCTTATAGGTACCAGCCTTTACCTTAGATTACGAATTGAATTTCCACCATCCCAGCGGTGAAATTTAAATTATAATGGCTCAAAACATGAGCCTGTAACCGGAAAATGTGTATCCGAGAACGATACCTACTAAGCAAACAGGTATACGGGGTGGAAACGGTTTTCGTATGTTGATCCGTTCGTATCTTCATAATAAATTATACCAATGTCGTCACAGTTATTTCTTTTATAGACTATGGCCTCAATATTAATATGACAAATAAATTAAGACTCCCCTATTTCGCTGAGATTGCCATCTAACATCGTTAAAATCATTAAATAATGGTCCAAAAACATAATTCCTTACTAAGATCACGTTGACATGATGTCGTGCTGACAGGTGGTAATTACTAAGTCTCAACATTGAATATCGATTTAAAATTGGTGCTATTAGAATTAGATCGGTATGCTGATATCTGGTATATCCAAGTATAAATATATTCTTCCTTTCTTTTCTCGTTACTCAAGAATTATGAAGAGTTTTCAAGAAGCAAGCCTTACAGCTTACGGAATAGATCTGAAATGTATGTATTAATTTAATGCTAATATGTAAATTAATGTTAATAAGTCTGACTTACGTTTTTTTTTAAATAGTCGCATGTTGAGATTTCGCCCTGTATTGATACGACCTTGTTTCTTCGACAAAGGTTTATGTGGGTTGGTAGAATTTTCGGGCTACGCGGAAATAGCGTTGGAATTCGTTTATAAGACAGAAATAAAAGAAGGTGTCTAAATCATAATTTGGCTGCGATCGATTACTAGAGGTAGCGTATATTTATTTTTTATAAGTTACTATGTGCCCAGAGTGTTCCACTTCTAAGCAAAGTTCTCTCACAAGTCCCTAATTGCGTCTTTATTAAAGGCCGAAGGTCTGCCAATCATTGGTGTGGCTTTCTAACAGCGAAACACTTTTTCAAGCATCAATCTAAGATTTGCTTCACGGATACATACAGCAGTGTTTAGATAAATCTTTGTTTCTCTTTAACTATTAACCAGACATAAGCATGCCGATCAGCCCCCCTAGCATGACCATCAAAACATGTTATGATATGATATAGCGATATATCGACACAAACTGTACAAATATGATAAATATAGCCGCCATTTTGAATTTTTATCGTAACAGCGATCATAATATGTGACGTCACCGGCACGGCGATTCAACATGGCGGCTATATCTTTCATATTTTCAACCGACTTCAAAAAAGGAGGAGGTTCTCAATTCGACTGTATGTTTTTTTTTTTTTGTATGTTTGTTACGCGATTACTTCGCCAATTATGAATCGATTTTAATGATTCTTTTTTTGTTTGGTAGATCATACTTCAGAGGTGGTCCCATATAAATTTTATCGAAATTGATTTAGAACTTTTTGAGAAAATCAACAAATATATACCCAGATAGTATTTTGGTTGTGGGTCTTGTTACCTATCTTCGACAAATATGAGCCGATTTTGATGATTTTTGTTTTATTGAATAGCTTATACTTCAAAGATAATATGCTAAAAGTTTACAAAATAAAAATCACCCCTAAGGGTAGGAAAATAGGGGATGAAATCGGTGTTCAGCAGTTAGATTAGGATTTATCACTAAAAATTGATGAAATAAGTAAATTTTATTAAAAAAAATAAAACCGACTTCAAAACACTAAAATGCTAAAAATAATCCTAACACTTAAGTACCTAATCAGTTACTTTTGGAGTCGGTGCAAACAAAAACATTGTATCTCTCATCGGCTGGCACCGACTCCAAAAGTAACTGATTAGGTACTTAAGTGTTAGGATTATTTTTAGCATTTTAGTGTTTTGAAGTCGGTTTTATTTTTTTTAATAAAATTTACTTATTACAGTTGGTGTCGATATATCGCTATATCATACCATATCATATCGTGTTTTGGTGCTCGTGTTAGGGCGGCAGAGACAGTTAGATGTCTTTACGTTCTCCGATTGATTCGTATTTTTTCGTTTCCCTGTTCGCTGTAAACTCAAAGAATCTACTACAAAATTCAGTGCGCGGTTAAGTGTCAAATGCAGGGAGATAAAAACACAACTCGGCCACTTGTAAGGGTCTGGGGATTCTGGGGTCATAAAACAGACGTTTTAGTGCATCGTTCGTTGCGCGCGGCAATGAGTAATCGACCGCGAATACACTAATACCCGCGCCCAGCATGTGAGCGGCTATAGATGCAAGTAGTGGTGCCAGAGGTCTCATTTTTGGCGGACTGTCCCATTATTCAGCACTCCGACGCGTCTGGCTAGGATCCTGAATGGGAAGTCTAAAATCCCACTTTTTTATCTAAGCTCTAAGTAACAAAACGTGGCATATAAGAGGGCTTAAGGCGTAACGTGCGGGGAAGGGTATTTTTACAAGACCCGACTTTTTCGATTCAGTCCGAATCTTTTTAGGGTTCTGTACCTTGAAAGGTAAGGCAGGATCACTTCGTCCGTCTGTCTATCTGTTTGTCAAGAGGTTTTTTTTACCAGAAACGCGTGGAGGTATCAAGTTTAAATTAATACCCAATACTCAGGTCTGCAACCCTTAAAATTGTGTAAAATCTATAGGGTACTTTCCTAGAACCTAGGACCTAGAACCATGAAATTTGGCAAGTAGCAATGTCCTTTATCTAGCACAAGTAATGGAAAAACTCGGAAAACTGATAATTTGTATTTACATCATGCAAAAAAAAAAGTTTTTCAACAAACTGAAAAAGCGGTAAATATCTTCGAGACTTTGTTTATTATGAACAAGTACGTACATATTTATAGTTTGTTCGAAACCCTCGGTTCGCGAATCCGACTCGCACTTGGCCGGGTTTGGTTTTAAGTCCTGGTATTTAAATAACGGATCTGGCAGCACTAGTTACACAGTACGTACGTACTGTGTTATTGTGTGGTATTTGCCTCTGCCTAGCTGATTCATCACTCCGTCAAAGCATTGTCAATAATAATGAGCGTGTGTCGCTTTGATGTTGATTGCAATCAAGTAATCAGCGGTATCAATGCGCTTTGACACGGTTTCCATAAGTATGACATGAAAATGCACTAAAAGCGTAAGGTTAGGTATGGTCGAGGGGGCTAAGCGACATTTCAAATTGGCAGTAAAAAACATGAATGTAAATGAGCTAAGCTTATAAATGTATTTTTTCTCTGAAGTTTATTAAGTTATTTATCTATTATTACTAAAATTTGCCAATATAAGTTTAACTTTCTTATTTGTCCAAGTAAATTATATATTTATAAAGCTATTTACATTACCCAACTGTGGAAAGAACGGGAATAAAGTGCATGTATGTAGCTATTCTTTATTTTTAAAGTGTGTATTACACACTTTAAAAATAAAGATAAACATATACAGTGTGTAACTAAAAAGGTGAAATAAAACTTTAAGGGGTTATTCTACGGCTAAATTAGATCAACTTTTTCTATGGGACCAAAATCAAAATTAAAAAAAAAAATTTTACGTTTCCATACAAACTGATGCCAGATGGTCGCGTTTTAGTATGGGAAAGTGGTTTTTTTTTTGCGTTTTCGATGTTGGTCCCATCTTTTGGTTTTAAATTATTTTCTCTTTAAGTAAACGGTGTAATTTTTTCAAAGTAGTTTTATTTGAAAGCTAGAAAGATTAACTAGCAATAAAAATTAAAAAAGACCTACATTCTGAGCAGAAAAATTGTTAAAAAAATCATAAAATATATATATTTTTTTAATGCTTTTTTTTTTGGTCTGTAACTTCAAAACTAGCACATTGAGGTAACTTTTTTAGCATGTTTTATTAAACTGCATGATTTACTCTACAAGTTCTTCAAAATAACATGGGTTACTTACACTTGTATACAATAATATTTAAACTTGAATAAATTTACTGGAAAGAATTTTTTTTGCACACTATGTTTAGTATTTATATTACATTGATATATATATAAATAAGTGTGGTATTTTAAATAATTGTGTATTTTTACATGGATTAGTACATCCATGTAAAAATAACAATTGTAATAAATACTATTGTAATAAAAAATAACAAAACATAACACAAATTGCTACATAATACATACAAATCAAATCATTTTATTTGCAGAACAAATGTTTGAGTCAGTTTCAAATTAAATTATACCGGGAATTGTACGGGTGTGCAAATGTATTTATTATGTTTGACTTCACATAACAGTAGGTACGCAATGTCGTCCAATCACACACCATTCACCAATTTGGATAACTTGACAAATGACAACAATTGTTTCCATCGCGAGTCGGTGTTGCGTAGCACATCAAAGGCGGCCAAATAGCCAAATGTTTGTGTCCAACTTGGTCATTTGCGGTCAGTAGTAAATGTGTCTAAATATTACTTAGGCCCGGTTTCCACCAAAAGCGGAATCCGCTCGTGTTGTCATTTGATGAAAACGCAGCAGCTCTCGTTTCGTCTATGCTTTGGTTGGTGGAAACGGGCCTTACTTACCTTACTACCTATGTAGCTAGAGCTGTCGACCTGTGTCGTAACGGGACGTGTTCTACCTCGTAGAAAGGATAAGATCGACAAAAAATGGGAAGGAAAAATTAAAAGAAAAGTTTAGTGAGCTTAATCAAATGCATAGTTGGATTTGGAATCTGGACAAATTCCTAAATTTGTGTTTTAGGCAGGGATCGGCAACCGGTTATTGTACTATGAAACCTTAACCAGAATAATAAAGGTTTTCGCTAAATTAATTATCACACACTGCAACTACCGACTCAAAAGTTATGTCAAATTTAGTTTTATGGTCAAATCTTAACAACTACTGTCAAATATTAGAAACGGGTCTTTGTATTCTGTCTGACATAAATATTAACCGGTTTCGATCCTTGGTTTTAGGACATAAAATAGTGATTTTATGTTAATGAAAGCTATTACTCGTATCATCTTTGGAAGTCCACTGCTGAACATAGACATTACTGAACGCAACAGCGAACGGCTCTGGAGCGGTTGCATCCAGCGGGGCAGCCGCAACCTTGACCAGGTCGTCAGTCCACAAGTTTGGTGACCTGCCTACGATGCCTTTGATTTAGCAAGCTAGCTGAAAAATAAAATGTATACTTAATCCGTTTTTCTTTACTTGACTAATATTGTAAACAATCTTGACATTCCGAAAAAAAATTTATAACAAAAAGTAAAAAAATATTTAACTAGTATTCAATATTGTTGTCATTAGTGAAAGGATCATTTTAGTTGGTATAGGTAAAGCGATTCTCTTGTCGCCCTGTATTGAGAACCGTTTTTTAAGTCTTTTGCAGTTCTATAACAGGGCTATATTAACATTAATTTATTGCGTCATAAGTGTGCATAACTCAATTGTTTAAAATCATACTTATGGTCCATGGGTTGGTAAATATATAAATAAATGAATTCATTGATATTGCTCTTAGAAGTGTGCCGTGCTCTAGGTACTAGACACGTTTTATTCCAATGCGTTTAAGATCTATTAGTAGTCATAATTGTGCTTTTAAAATTTTCTATCTAAGTTTAGATTTTAGCTGATGATGATTAAACTTTACAAGCTCAACTTAGCTAGGTACTAGGTTAATTCGGCCTTATGAAATTTCGGTCTTATAAAATATCGAGATTTTAAACGCTCGGTCTTTTGATGCTTCGGTGAAACAACCTATCGGTCATTGGTGTTTGGGCATATGTTATTCTATCTTTCGTGATTCGGTATAGCGTAGGGAACCCGAATGCAGGGGATTCTTGTTTTTTAATAATATAGTATCTATCTATAGATATTTATCGTGACATTAAAAGTCGTAAAAAAATAGGTATTAGGTACGAAAATAAAGTCAATTTTTAAAACTAAAAATTTAAAAATTACGCTCGTGGGTGTACGCGCGACCGCAGGCTCCGCCCCGTGCCCTGCGCATACCCGAATAGTATATAACTATTCTTTATAAAAAACTGATATAAAAAGCCGTTACGAAAAACTGCTGTCTGTGACACGCCAACAAGCTGACAACAAAGTGATCGTTGTACTCATTGTTTTTACAAGCTTTTATTAAACTTGCATTTTATGTAACTATGTTTGTTCGGAGGAGTAAGATTCCACATCTTGCAACTCAAATTTAAAGCTGATATATCTTTTTTCTTGTGGAACTCTTTTCGAAGGTATAACAACCTTGTGTTACGAGATACCAGAGTATTTTCGCTATATACGTCTCTCAGCACACCCAGACTCGAGACTAAACCCGTGAGTCTGTTTGAGGGCAAATCCGCGCGCCTTTACACATCGGGCCGTCAAAAATAGTTTATTTCTGCACCCCTAATTGGAGTCTTGAGTTTCTGTGCACCTTGACATCATTTGAACCAGTCGCGTCTTAATGATTGCTTCTAGTCTAGTTAATAGCAGCATTTTGTTTTACTTTTCCCACAATTAAGCATTTGTATGTAGAAAGTTAACTATTCTTTAATTGGTTCCAGACACAATAGGTAAACGTTTTATTTTTATCACAGATACATGCGAACATCGCACATGTCATTCCCACCATTTACTTTTTTAGGATAGTGGGCTAAAAGGCTTTTTTCTAGATATACTAAAACAATTTATTAACAAATTTCTGCTATTTCGATTCTGTGCTACATTATTATACAATGAAATCAGTGTTCATGGAAGCTAAACACTATCTTAATTAAGTAAATCAAAACCGTCAAACTTTTGTTCACCTTTAATTACTTTATTTGATAGAACTTGAGCCAAGCTACTTTCTAACTCGAAACCGTTTGGATATACCTGTTTAATTAAACATTTCCTGTCTTGTAACAATGAGACAAATGAATTTAACCCGACGCATTTAACCTATTCACCGCCAATAATGTCTATAGAAGTTCGAGATTTACTTGCCGTCTACGCCAGTACTTCTATAGAAGTTCTTCATTGTAACTACTATAATAAAATACATTAAACATTTGTTTCTTTTGTAATTTTGTAAGGTGGACACGACTGAAGCCATATTGTTTATTTTCCCAGGCAAAACAAGGTTTTTGTATTTTAAAATGGATAAAAATCAAAAACGCCTCAAATATTTTTATGCCCCGCACACCAACGACTTCATATCAGGTGGATGGATTTACTTTGTTTTGTTTCATCCAAATGTTCATAAATACTATGATTGAAAATAAATTTTCTTACATATTACATTTTAAAATTAATGTAGGTATCAACCCACTCCATTAAAATTAATTAAGTTTACTTAGGATTTTCGATATTACACCACCCATCTCTACGTAATGGCAAGATGTCAGTGTTACCAGTGCCACCGACTTCAATGCAAGTAAACCCGTGACGTCGTAAGCGCATAGGTGGCAAGGTCATTGTGTCATAGTGCCGGGTAATCGTAATAAAAGTACCAGAATAACTATGAATATTTGTTACTAATAATAACCTAAAACAGTGTAGGTACCTACATAATGTATTGGTAACAAACAATAACTAATTATGGTAGTTTTTCTTTTTCGTGGCCATTTATGCAAGTTAAAACGCGAATACACTAGATACTTTTTAAATAGCGCCACTTATGTTACAAGTCAGACTTTTACGACTACAAAAACAATAAAACAAAATAGTATAAGAAATGTAAAGAAGCATTTCATAAGCAATGCATGCTTCTAGGCACCTGGCAAATCAACATGAAAACTTTAAACCTGTACACATTAAATGAAACGTTGATTGAGGTTATTTAAAGTAAATAAATAAATAAATATTAGACAACATCACATACATTGCTCTGATCCTATGATAAGTAGCTTAAGCACTTGTGTTACAGAAATCAGAAACAACGACGGTACCACAACCCCCAGACCCGGACTACGTTTATGAAATGCCTTTTATAATATATCTCAAGCTAGTTTTTGCATCTCTCTTTGTCTCCGATAGTGGATATTCATTTTTCTTACTAAAAATTTTCATAAAATAAAACAAATTATTTACCATTATAATGTTAAATACATTTTAATTATGCAAATTTAAAAACAAACTTAAATTTATACATCATTTTTTTTATTATCGATATGACGTTACCGCCATTCTTGCTTTCGTACTATAGAATCTGTTAAACATTTATACGTTGGCGTACAATGTGACATCGCGTACAGGATTTAAAAAAATGCGTTTATATTAAAATACGACTGTTATTTCCTTTATCTTTACGATTTTCGATGAATCTCAGTATTCCACAGAAAAGGTATGACACGCTATGACGCTCCGCTACGCGCAGTATTCAATTAAGAAAGCATAGAATGGATTGCGAATACGTATAAATTTAATGTGGCCAGCTTAATGACACTTGCTGTAATTTTGATGGATTTCTAATAGCAGCTGACACGACATTATAGAACTACCTAGTAAATCCATGGGTCGTCATCATCATCATTATCTACACTGCTGGTCATAGGATTCGTCTATAGAACGCCACAGCGAGCGCTTCTGGGCCGTTCATGGGATAACCGGACTGGAAATTTATCAAGTTTAGACCACCAAGTAATACCTAACTAAAGGTTTATATAGGTTATTTTATTTATTTTATTGGAAAACGTACAGAACAGTATATAAATAGGTACATTTTAGAAACAGGAATGAGAATGATAATATGTAAATGTTATCAAATGCTTGGAGTATTTTTTATTACGTTTGCGACCTTGGTCCTAGAGTAAAAATTATTAAATTGTGATCATGATTTACCAGATCGTCTGTGGACGTTCTACACTGCGCTTGCCGGTGGCACCTATTCGACCTGGTAAAGGTAGCAGGAAGCCGCTGGAAAAAATCAGCGTATGTTCAGCAGTGGACTTCCTATGGCTGAAATGATGGTTTAAACTAATACTACAAAATCTATTGTGTCTCGTCTTACTCAGCCAAGCAATATAGTTAACTGATACCTCCATTAGCCAAAGACCATAAGTTAACATTCACTTTTATTCACGAAAACGAGCACACTTACATTCCCCGCTTCTCCCCAAATTACATTTTACGCATGAATAAAATACAAGTTATACAAAGTCTCCTCCACTCGTCACTATGAGTAATTTAGGTAAACCTCTGAAACTTCAATGAAAATGTTGTTTTAGCCTCTTTGAGTTTTACTAACAAAACATACCTATACCTGTAAAGGAACTACTTACTTACTAATAATTTGACACGAAGACACTTTGGAGATAAAATAGGTATCCTATTTAACCCTGAAAATGTATTTTACATAATACGGTTGTAATCATATTTTCTGACAGTTATAGCACTATTACAAAAATACAAATGGTTCCAAGAGACTGTATTAAAAGTATTATTGTTTATTCTCTGGTATTATACTATGGGGGCAGGTTATATACAAAACTATTCAACTCAGTGTCAATGTAATGTTGGATCCATTTTTAACAATACAAAAGATTATAATTTATATTCTTTTTATTATTGTCATGTACTTAGATAGTACAACAACAAGGTACTGAGTATGCATGTCGTTTCATTATATGATCTATTATATTATATGATATTTCGGAATTGTTTTGAAATTTCCTAGGGTTCCGTAGTCAAAACGGAACCCTCATAGGTTCGCAAGGGTATACATATTAAGACGAATCATTTTGGTGGCAGAAATATCGTTTTTTCTAATTACAGAACATATGTACAAGGCATAGTATATGCGGAGGGGCTTGTGAACGAGGATCGGCAAATGGCGGCGAACGATAGCGAGCAACGATCGGTTCGCGAGCGAATATCGATGCTCGGTCGAACACTCCTCTTCTATGAAGGGAGTGTTCGACCGAGCATCGATGATCGTTGCTCGCTGTCGTTCGCCACCGTTCGCTAATCCTCGTTCACAAGCCCCAGGGTCGCATATACTATGCCCGTGCGTGGACAATATGAAACTGATATTTGATTTGATTTGATTCGTTTACTTTTATAACACAGAAAAAAATCGTTCTTATTAGCCTCTTTTATAACAGAGATTTGCAATTTACATGCAAAGCAGACAGTTTTATGCACATATTAGTAGATAAATCAAAACATACACTTCAATATGCCAGTGAGATTTTTGGAGTATAGTATAAACCTTTTTTGTTCGGGGCAAGTGTCGCCCCTGCAAGCGAAATGGTTGCTTTAAAAAGTGTGAAAAATTCACGATAGCGTATTCTAAGTGTATGTTCACGACTATAGATATAAAGGTATATGTTATAGTTAAAAGGAAAACTAGGTTGGGTTTACAAGTTACGGAATTAACTTGTAAAATGTACTTAGAAACAAAAGATGAAGTTGTCAATTATGTAAAACAGGTAGCAAATACCGCATATTGTATTGTGAAATGTACTTTACCGGTTTTAAGTTCTAAGTTAATCTTATCAAAAATGGACTAAATTTATAAGGTTAAAGGAGAATTTAGGGAAAAACGGTACTTGCGTGGTTTTTCTGATTAAAATATAAACTTAATAAAATCAATTTTAGTAGGTGTGTAAAAAGTATTTGTTTCATCATCATCATCATCATCATCATTTTAGCATAGGATTTTATCATTTTTTTAGCATCATCATTTTAGTCCACTGCTGAACATAGCCCTCCCATAGTAATTTCCAGATTAGCAGCCTAGCGGCCTGCATCCAGCGGCTTTCTTACCACGTCGTCGGTTCACCTTGAGGGTGGACGTTTACTTAATGTTTAAATTAAAAATAAAAATACTTAAATATAAAAAAATAACTTACTTTTTGCTTTTAATCTCTTATTTATTAGCGGTCGTGACATGAGGTAGACGGCCTATTTACATTGCAAATAATGAATTTTCGTTCGCAAGTAGTTAATGAAGTTTTGTTTAATGACTCAACGTTGCGTAAATTAGCCACGGCTGCGTAACTAACATTGTGTCAACTTTACACGAAAGAAAGAAAAACAGTTTGGGGAACAACACGTTTCGCTGTGGCAAACTTTCACAATTTCTGCAAGCTTTGGTAAAATAAAGACCAAAAACACGAGTGTGACCCGAGTTGACCCGAAACTGAAACCTCGTGCAGAAAAATTTGGTTTTATTCTTTTTTTTTATGCGTCTGACGACACAGCAATTTGTCATGGTCTTGAAATAAGGAACCACATCATTGTTTAACGAGGTACGAGGTAGTCAACATCAACAGCTCAGCAATAAAACTTCTAAATGTCACAATAACCTGACTTCTTTTAATTTTGCGTAGTAATTTTGTCAGATTATTGTCATATATTTTGTAATAAGATTCTATTGGGAAATTCAGATACCTACTAAGCCACTTTTAAGGCGACGGGTAAGGCAAGTGACCTTGAGCATTTAGGTTTGACTAATGCGACTTCTATTACGTGCCTAAGATAATACAAATGCTTCTCGCAGACTAAACATCCATCCCTTGCGCTCCTGTGCATTATCATTGCGAGCTAAATATCCGCTCCTGAATAAGCGCGAAGTGCAAAATCCATTAAAAATCTATAAAATTCTTAATTTGTTGACTATTTGAAAAAAAAACTACATTATGAAGACATGAATGTTATAAATAACTAAACCAACTTTGAAGCTAAACAAAAACGGCGTTTAAAATTTAAATGTGTACAAGCTCGCGATATTTGCGATACTTTGATTTTTTTAAAATGTTTATAATAGATAATAACTAGTATTTAGATACAACATGAAAAACTTCAACATACAAGTTACATGATATATTAATTTCCATATCTTATATCCAATATTTTAGCCAGAAAACTTGTCCAAAAACATCTCTTTAATATATATATATATAATCTAATAGTGAAAACTGCGTCCAAATCCATCCATCCGTTTGTGAACTACAAATTCATAGACAGACTCAGATATGTGTCAAATTCGTAACAACAGTCCTCTTGGCTACAAAGGTTAAAAATGGATCCTAAGTTTTCCCACCTACATGTTGATTTTGTGATGTTAAGAACAGTGGATATGTTTCTGAGTTATGGGTTTAAAATCTTAGCCAATTGATTGATTGATTGATTAGGCTTAAAATCTTAAATTGCTATACATTTTACATGAAAACGCAATACATATTAGGTATGTATTGCGTCTACTTAGGTAGATCCTAATATTTGGTCGTATGTTTTCATTCAAGTGTAGATAATATTTAGTTTATTATGCATTATCAAACTTATAACTTGCTTTGATCTTTTATTTGCACTGCATCCATTGCGAGCTTTATATTATCATGACTTAAAGGTTGACTGGCAGATAATTCTTTTAGTAACTCCTAACTTTTGATATTTTTTTATAAGTTCGTGCAATAAACTTTTAAATACATAAAATATCTCAGTTAATTAGAAATGAAACTAAAAAAAAAAAAAGGGAAAAACGTGAACAACTAAGCCCCAATATACTCGTATATCATTATCATTTCGGCCATAAGACGTCCACTGCTGAACAAAGGCCTCCCCCATTAACTTATCATCGGGGGGGATTGCCAATACTCACCACGCTTGGCAGGCGGGTTGGCGAGCGCAGTTTTTTATAAGATTTTGCACGAAGACGCTGCTGCCCGTCTCGTGCTACAGGAATTAGTCGCCTCTTACGACACGCCCTCTGTTGGCGGTGGGGAAATGTATTCTTTTTGGCCGTCCCCACACGGCACAAACGGCTCTCGTATATTATCTAGGCTAATTAGGCAGTGTCAGGGGAACTTATAGAGGGACTAAACTACTTGTTGCGTTTTGATCAGAAGTCCCAAAGTTTCTACAGCAACAATATCATGACACTAGCAACAAGATAGCAAAAAGTCATCGAACAAATTCAATGTTAACAAACTTTGAAAAAAATATGGGAAGAAACTTTTTCACCAAACTAATATACTGTGACTAGGCGTTCAATAAATTTTATTTAAAAAAATAAAACCGGCCTCAAAACACTAAAATGCTAAAAATAATCCTAACACTTAAGTACCTAATCAGTTACTTTTGGAGTCGGTGCCAGCCGATGAGAGATTCAATGTTTTTGTTTGCACCGACTCCAAAAGTAACTGATTAGGTACTTAAGTGTTAGGATTATTTTTAGCATTTTAGTGTTTTGAAGTCGGTTTTATTTTTTTTAATAAAATTTACTTATTTCATCAATTTTTAGTGATAAATCCTAATCTAACTGCTGAACACCGATTTCATCCCCTATTTTCCTACCCTTAGTGATTTTTATTTTGCAAACTTTTATCATATTATCTTTGAAGTTTAAGCTATTCAATAAAATAAAAATCATCAAAATCGGCTCATATTTGTCGAAGATAGGTAACAAGAACCACAACCAAAATATTATCTGGGTATATATTTGTTGATTTTCTCAAAAAGTTCGTTTTTGAGAAAAAAACTTCAAAAATTTCGATAAAATGTATATGGGACCACCTCTGAAGTATGATCTACCAAACAAAAAAAGAATCATTAAAATCGATTCATAATTGGCGGAGAAATCGCGTAACATACATACAAAAAAAAAAAATATACAGTCGAATTGAGAACCTCCTCCTTTTTTGAAGTCGGTTGAAAAATCTATATAACTTTAAGTGTTGTGACATGAAGGAGCAGTAGCCTTTATTGTACAAAATTAAAATACTTAATTATGATATTAGGTACAGCGCTAAAGAAAGATGTCCGAGCGCTCGGATAGATACTCAAAGCCGAGCGGGCAGTGACGCCTGAAAATTATACAAATTTATTTATTACCATTTTTCTAAAACCAAATCATCTATTGTCCATTTTTCTTTACTTGTTGAATATTGTAAGAAACACCAACTGTATCTAGTTGTTTGACAAGTTAAGTCACAAATTCGCTCGTTTCTGGTTTTATTTTATTAGATGTTTTACTATGGATTGGGAATTTTACATAATATAGATTGACACGTTTGTTCTCTTTGAAGTCTGAGTACACAGAACTCTAAAATATTTCGGTTAACTAATTATCTGGGAGTAATAGTACCTACTACTAACGCTAAACACATTAGCAAGCAGGGATGTTTTTCAATTTAATTATATCCAGTAAAAATCAAAGAAGATTGAAGTCAGTGATACTGAGGTAGGTCTGTCAGATTAAGCCTAGACGCTTATTACGCCGTGCCGTGCCGTGTTGGGACGGCCGTATAGAATACACTTCCCCACTGGCAACAGGAGATGTGTCGTAAGCGGCGACTAATTCCTGTAGCACGAGACTCGCAGCAGCGTCTTCGTGCGAAATCTTATAAAAAACTGCGCTTGCCAACCCGCCTGCCAAGCGTGGCGAGTATTGGCATTCCCTCCCGATAATAAGTCATTGGGGTCATCATAAGCCTTTGTTCAGCAGTGGACGTCCTATGGCTGACATGATGATGATGATGATGCTAATTACGCCTATTAAATGATCTAAAAGACCCCGATACACTATCGGCCGATTGTGTTTTACCATGGAGCACATTGTATAGCATATAGAGTAGAGATGACATATGATTTGTTGGACGAAATTTTCCGCCATTTTTTAATCTGTATTTGTAAATTTTATATGGGCGAGAGTTGACAGGACTTGTCATTGTGTTGTCACATGTCATACTAAGTAAGTGAAAAATCACTTACTAGTTTCGGAGAAAGATGGTTCGTATTGCTGCTTTACAAGGTATGTAAGTACTCAATGTGTTTTACGTACTAAAATAACAAGTCCCTCTAGTCCCGAACTCTTTGATACCAACACTGTATTCTTCTTCCCCTTTATGACAAAAGTTTGAAATGTCAGTAGGCGTAATTTGACAGACCTAGCTTATTTTAAGAGCTCCTATTTGAGCGCAAACCGGAAAGTTTCTTTCTCAAAAAGTACATTTTAAAGTATTACATACATACAATTGATGCTATGCTATGTTATTCTATGCTATGCTATTCTGCGAAAGGGTTTGTCAATGCCTGCAAGACATGGCGCTCATTATAAAAATATATTTCGTTACCAAGCGAACCTTTTTATAGCCACCAAAAGATTGTTATCATTATGTACCCCGCAGCCATTTGCAAAGATCAAAGGTTTAAGAAATTTCCTTTATTGTAAATAAATTCCAAAATTATACGAGTAAGCCTTCAGGCAGTAGGAAACTACAAGTACCCACTTAACACACTACAGGGTGAAATCAATAGACCCCGTAGCCGAGAGGCGAGCACACCGGACTTGGTGTCGCTATCTCTGAGGTCCCGGGTTCGATTCCCGGTCGGGCCAATGTAGAAAAATTACTTTTCTATTTTGTCTCGGGTCTTGGTGTTGTGGTACCGTCGTTGTTTTTGATACTTACCATGATCAGAGCAATGTATGTGATGTTGTCCAATATGTATAAAAAATATATATATAAGGTGCTTCATAAATATCTGCAACGGCTGAAATGGCGCAGTGTCAAGGGCGGAAGTGTGTTATGCAAATTGAAGCAAGTAACCATTTATTTACTGTCTTTTCGCAAATGATTAATTACCGATCCGGGGCACGTAATTCCTTCACTATGCTTATATAGATTAATATAAGCAGTACTTTTACCCATTTCAGCCGTTGCAGATATTTATGAAGCACCTTATATAGTAGTACGTGATATCCGTATCCTTGACTACTTCAAGCGCCATGCTTTCAACGAAAACCAGTCCGGGGAAGAAAGTTCAATGAACATGACTTTAGTCTTATCCAAGTTCATTCCCAGGCACACTAGTCACGAAGTTGTCGAGGTTGTTGTCGACTTTATCTGTGGTTTTGAACTCTCCGAATCGATTTTGCAGTCCCAATTCTAACGCTTCGGAACCGTGCTTGGCTTGAAGCAGTGTCGGACGTAAAACAGACCACACGATGTGGTTCTTGTACCTGTTCAAATTTAACAAATTTATGTAAAATTAGATCCACATCAAAATCTTTAAAAAAACACTTTATAAATAAAATAAATAATGTATTGGTCGAAGTCAATCTAGTCACCATTGACACTGCAGAAGAAAACACAAACCTTCCGTATTTTATGATTTTTTATGTACATTTAATACATATTATGAGAATAGGTCGTAAAGTATATTTTATTCCGCTAGGTGATGAGGGTGTCCAAATCCAGTTTTTTTTTTCTAAACTTTAGACCACGCGAACGAAGTAGCGGGCAAAAACTAAACAAAATTATTACGAAAAGCAGTTTACATTTGACGAAGAAATCGCATAACATAAACATGAGTATGTTACGCGATTTCTTCAAAAAAACAGTGAACTGAGAAACTGCTCCTTTTTTGGAGTTGATTAAAAATGAATGCTAGCATTTTTTTTTACGCAAGTTATTATGTCACCCATTTAAGGCTGGCCGTCTGGCAGCCGGTGTCCGGAAGCTATATCATGAAACGATTTCATTCGTTCGTACTTTTAAACCGTTTTAAACGCTATGATTTTTGTATGGTACAATTTAAAAATATTTTTTTGTTTTGCATTCACAATAATGCCAGTTTATAATTATCATGATCATTTTAGCCATAGGATGTCCACTTCTGAACATAGTTTAATCAATCAAGTATAATATTAAAAAATATAATAGTTGAAATATTATCCTTACATAGATAATTTTAAGGCAATTAAAATAAATGTGAAAGCGACTGCCCAAAAAGGAGTATAATGTTTTTAGGATTTAAAAAAAATACACTTTCTTCTAGAATAAAGTATCGTTAGAATCCTATCTCCGGCATAGGATATGATGTTATAATAAAAACAATATGGCGAATTATTTATGTAAACCTAATAAACAATAATGTAGGTACTTATCGAGTGTATCAAACTAAAGAGTTTCGAATGGTGATTACCAAAGACGACGAATTGTAAAAAAAATATAATAATTAAAAGACACGACTGCCTTTATTAAAAGCTAACTAAAAAGTTTGAAATAAATTGTAAATACCGTAGAAAATTTATAACCATTCTAATAATCTAAACTTATTCTTTCTTACTAAATTATTTAGATCCGTAAACGAATTAAAGTTGCTGCCCAACGCATTAGTAACCCAAAGTGGCAGTGGACGGGGCACATCGCACGTAGAACTGACAGCCGATGTCGCAGATAGGTTGTAGAATGGAGGCTACGTGTCGGCAAGCGCAGCGTAGGACGTCCACCCACTCAGAAGGTGGACAGACCTGGTAAAAGTTGCCGGAAACCGCTAGATGTAGGCCGCTTCCAACCCGCCGATCTGGAAGTCATTGAGGGATCTGTGGTTTAGCAGTCCTATGGCTGAAATGATGATGACGATATTTTCAATGATTCTAATATCATAATCTGTAGGTAGATAATACAAAATACAATGTAATAATTTAATATGCACCGAAAACTCTTACAAACAACCCTAAAAACTGGATTAAAAACACAATAAAAACTCATTATACTTTTAAGTCCCACGCTAAAAGAAACGGGATGTAATTTATTTTCTAAGAAAGCTTAATTGGCAGGAGCTACTCAAAATGTAATGCGCTTTTACTCAAAGGGAGGTACCTAAGTGAGTTGGGTACAATAGCAAAACCGAAAGTGGAAAGAAAAATCCACTTCTCCACTGCAATTGAATAAACTCAAGTGTTTCCATGGTTTTACGCATTTTTTTTACTGAGAATATTTATTTGTGTTTAAACTCGGTAGTAATCGCAAAATAATTTGCAATTAAACTGAATCAATTTAAAAAACCCATGGGTATTATATCGGCTGAGGTAATATTAACACTTAAGTCTATTTGTACAATCTTATTTAATCTATATTTAGTCTAAACCTGGATAAAAAAAATCTTCCTTGATAACTAACGAATGTCGTTTTAGAGGCATTACTCACTGCGACTTTTTGAAGTGTTTCGGTCATATGTATGGATTAGGTCGGGTTACTGCTACGGTTAGTCGCATTGTCAATTACTTTAAAATCGATAGAAGCTCGATGCAGCCCTCCTAGCATGACCAAAACGAGATATGATGTAGTGATCTATCGACACCAACTGTCCATTAAAAAAAATATAGATAGCCATATCGGATTTTTATCTTAACAGCGATCATAACATGTGACGTCACCGGCACGGCGATTCAATATGGTATCTATCATATTTTTACGTTTGCAGTCGGTATATCGCTATATTATAATTATCTTGTGTCATACTGGGGGGGCAGAGGTGACGCGATACAGTATCGATGCTAACGAGGTGCAGCCACGACGCCACCTAGCCAAAACACGTTGCCATTTAGATTTAGACGCCATGCACGCGCGCGTATTTTATCGATACTATCGTTCATTGTTAGGGTTCTGTACCACAAAAGGTATAGAGGTAACATCTGTCCGTCGTCCGACTCGCACTTGGCCGGTTTTTTTTTTAAACTGAAGAAATAAAGACACTGTATCTAAACCACTAGCGGTGGAATCTATACACATCATAGTATGGCATAGTATAATTGCAAATGTCGCAAGCAGTTGAAGTGTCTAACCAGTCTTATTCGAGAGGAGACGTTCAGACGTAATTAAGAGGATCAAATTATTAACAGAGGATTTCAGAAATCGCTGCCTTCGTCAAATGAACGTCATTCTTAAGGTTTTTGTTTTTAAAATTAAACAAATTCTGGCTGCTTACTGCTAGAATTTTATGAAGTAGTAGAACATCGTGGGCCCAAACAATTTTAAAGTAATCCTTGCGTTTGATTTCGAAGAGTTCTTAATATTTAAGCTTTTATTTCACCATTAGAAACTTAATAATAATTCTTTTCTATATAGTCTTGAGTCTGGATGGAGTGTTTCAGTCGTTCTTGATTTCTTTAAGGCGAGTTTAGCGAGCCTTACGCAAGTGTTTGATATCACGAAGAACTGACGGCTGATCGGGCATAAAGGTTTTAAGAAATCGATGGCACAAGTTCAATAAAAATGACATACTAGGTAGGTACTATTTATGACATTTCTGGTTAATATACGCACAAAATTAAAAATATACATATTTATGGTCCAAGATGTACATATAGCCAGCGTATTTGAATATACAGGGTTATTCGTAAAACATCAACAACCTCCTAGGGGCATCAACAACTTTTTCTATGGGACCAACATTGAAATCTAATAAAAAAATAAAAAAACTCCATGCAAACTGATGTCAGCTGGTGGCGGCTTAGTATGGGGAAGTGTGATTTCAATGTTGGTCCCATAGAAAAAGTTGTTGTATTTGAGCACAAAATCAACTTTTAGAAGGTTGTTAATGTTTTAAAAATAAACCTGCATACGCGACTGGCTAAAGGTTATTATATAAAAAAAACAAGTAAGCTCAAAGTAAATAAAATATCTACAATCCACATGGCATTAAGTACACCTTTTATATTATTTTAATCTGTGCAATAAAGCTTAAATAAATAATGCATACGTAGTTAAATCCCATCAAAGGTCGACGTTTATATTCTCTCTGTATAATCTCCAAATATATCTCCTCCACCACGCGGCGTAAATTAACACTTTAGTGGTCAGTATTCCTGACGAAATAGATTTTTTTATTGTTATTACAGCTAGCCAAAGCTCTTTAACTTAAGGCCCGTGTAGTCGCCAAATAGAATAGCATGTGTATTCTAAATTCTATTACTTAAGCCCAGTTTATGAGAAAAATATTTAAAAAATATGCTAAGAATTGTCAAAGCCTACACAACATTTTGAGCATAGCATTTGTTTCTAGTACTTATACTTCAGGAGAAAAAAAAAAATAGAAATCATTAAAAAAACAAGTAAAAAAGAAGCTAATTCTCCTCCTTCTTTTGAACCGCTTGACCGATTTAATTCGTTTATACGTCGATTGATAGACCAACATAATAGCTACCATCTGAGTAGAGGATTTTTTATTCGAACAATGGAGTCCATGCGAAAAGTATTATTTTCCTCAATTTTCGCAACCTAAAGACGCAGTGACTATCGTAACAGCCACGTTTCATTGCGCGCTGTTATGAACCGTATTTTGATGATTTTTCATGCTATATTCGTACTAACATTCGCTAGGTTACTAATTTAGGGGCACTCACAGGTATTTGAATTCCACGCGAGTACAGCCGCGTGCAAAGGTTAGATTCAAACATCACTGTCTCTATTAAGCTTGAATTTACAATAACCTACATATCTCCCAGGGTGTTAAGCCGTTTTAATAACATCACGCTGCGAGAAAACTTAATTGGATCAATTCTTAGTCGCCTCATGCAATTTTCTTTCAATTTCAACACAAAACACTCTCTGTTTGGTGTGGGATTGCAGTATTTACTACGTTCAGTTGTTGCTCGACGTTTTTAAGTGTTTTAAGAGCACGTTCAGTGGTTTCTGGCATGTGTACTTCTACTGTAGAGGCCGAGTTTTTAGGGTTCCGTACTCAACACGGAACCCTTATAGTTTTGCCATGTCTATCCGCAGCAGCTTAGAGACTCTTAGTACTGGAAGAAAGCAGAAATAAATAATAAAAATTGTACATAGAAGTAAAAATCAGCCAAGTGCCAGTCGCGCCACGCCGGGGTCCCAATTTAGGGGTTTTCCCCCTAGATTTGGGGGAGATCATGTGGATTGGTTTTTGGGGGTCCCATATTATTAGGGGCAATTTTAGGGGCATTATTAATACTTGAAAAAATTGAGTATAAAGTTATTAAAGTTAAACTAAATAAATTACCATTTTAAAAAAATGACGGCAACACAGCCGCAGACCGGCAGCGCCGCAGCGTGTGATAGAGACAGACTACAGACCCAGAAATCCACCCAAAACACGTCGTTACCCGGTTGCCTGACATGGCAAATATCATAACCTAAGTCCTAATACCATATCTGTTTGCCGCGTTGTTAGTCGATTGCGTGCGATTGAGTTTAGAAAAAAAGAAGTCCAATAACCACTACGTCAATTTCAAACACGTTTTCTTGGATTGTTTGGACTCGTATTTATTGTATTGACAAGTTTGTCAGGGGATTTTCAATGAAATTTGGCGATTTTAAGGGTATTTGACATGTGCTTAGGGGGAAAACATTATCAGGAGTTGGCAACTCTGCGCCACGCGCAATTTAGAGTTCCGTAGTTGACCGTCACAATATGCGGTATTTTCTACGTGTTTTACATTTAACAACTTCATCCAAGTAATTTTTTTCTCCCAGTACATTTTATAAGCTAACTCATTATCTTGTAAAATATAATCATAATCATCATTTATTACTCACTATAAAGAAAATACAAAATCAAAGAAAACAATTTGTGGTACATACAGTATATGGTGGGCTGATACCTGAACTAGGATGATTCCTGTATCTCAGGTTATCAGCCCTCCACCCCATCTAGTGATCCTATGTTATCTAATGGGCAATATTAGTGAGCAAAGATTATAACCCTTTTACAGCGACCGATCGTTATAAAGATTTTTAAAAAAGTTTTTTTTTTCATGTTCAATATATCCAACAATATAAAAACAATACGGTAGTACGTGAAAAAAAAAGATTCAGTAACATCTGGGTTATTGGATAAGTAATACAATTTGGAGGGTAGTTTTAATATATTTCATTAAGCAACCGTTTAGCTGGCAGAGGCTTCTTGTCTCTAACAAAACAAATGCAATGTCAGTCATGCAATAGCATAGAGGTTTTTCAGCAGGAGAACAAAGTAATGGACATAGTTCTAAAATGTAGCAAGCTACAGTGGCAGTGGACCGGTGAACTGACAGATGAACGGTGGAGTAAACGGGTTATCGAGTCGCCCCCCAGCTCGATGGACCGACAACCTTAGGAAGACGACTGGCAGTGGATGGAATGGATGGATAAAAAAGGGAGAGATTGTGCTCTTTGGTGCTCTTTGTTAGGCTTACGTAAAGTAGTGGTGACTACATTAGGCTAAAAAAAATTGGTGAAATAAAAACTTCCTTACACTGCTTACATTGTTAGAGCATTAACACACTAGCGATTTGCGAGCTAAGAAGGGGAGGACGCTGAGCCCTTTCCTTTCTTTAAGATTGCTTGCAAATCTCTAGTGTGATAAGGAAATTCAATACTTATGAAGGTACAAATAGGGTAGACGTTTGAATGGAGAATTTGAGAATGTCGCAGAAGGAATCTCAGGAAACCGCTAGTTATAATAGTGTTACGTGGTTTAGTTAATTCGAGGTTCGCGTACCGAAAGACTGCCGTCAACTAATAAACACATAGCACAAGTTTTAATTTTAATAATAACACGAGAAAATTCTGTACCTACTTCACGCTCAAGTGTAGGTGGATATGGTAACCCTGTTTTCGTGGGAAGTAACAGACGCTCCCTAGAGCCGACCCTTAGAGTTTCCTATTCGCGCTTATTATGGACACCTTAAATATTAAAACCGGGTACAAACACCTAGGGTTACCAAAATTGTGTGATGTCTGGCAAAACATTTTTATAAAGAGCAAGTTTTTTTGCGGTAAAGAACAGAAAGTGAATTTAGTATTTGTAACAACGTGTAACTAGAGACATACTTACTTACTTGTTGCCCTCATTGCTATATTTTTTTTTACTATGGGACATTTAGTGTACTAATAATACTATTAGTACACTACACAATACTTACCAACTTTTTGCTCTCGTTTTAGGGCTTGGCCTCACTTGTGTCTCACTTTTAAAATCTGCAATCAACAATTTTACGACTACTTCGCGTTATTATAACTCTTTGATGGCTCTCTCGAAAACGCCGATAGGTGATGTTAAATAGGAGGAGTGATGATAGGATAGATCTTACTAAGTTAAAGAAAAAAAGTTTTTGTTAGATTATAAATATCCGTTCGGTAACGTTTCTAAAATCTACAAACAATTCTAGTTTGTACACACACAATTCCTAGCTAATGATTATTGGTGACATATCGAAATCAATGTGATTCTCACCTTTGACATCACTTACTTAGTTTATTCTTGGTCCAGTCTAACTATTTAACACTGTGCAGTATGTATGTGCAAATTATAGCGCTAGTCTGCGTTTACAGGTTATGGTTTTGCGAGCTCTGAGTTGGGTTGTTCAGGCCATAAGTTATTGATCTTTAAGAACATGCCCTAGAACACTGAGGGCATATAATACAAAATACGAAAATAATGATATGATTTAATGTATTCCAAAAAAGTAAATACGATCTTACGATATACGATAATACGATTTATCTACATTATTATACAAAACCTACACTATGCAAATAATGCCTCCCGTTTGACAAAGCACTGGCATGTGACCCTGACCCGGAGACCAGTGGAGCGCTGAATAAATAACACGAGTTGACGAGTCAGATCTGGAAAAAGGAATGAATAATGTCTAATATTCTTGTCCGAGCCAAATCGAAGATATGGTGTCAGTAGTCATACAGGATAACAGTAGCTTAAAATAGGATAGAAACTATTTCGTTATGAAATGGGGGATATGCATAAGGTAGATTGGTTTTGCCGAGATTCATACGGGCATATTTTGTTAGCGGTATATTGTTTGAGATTCTTTCAAAATAAACCTATGATGTTGATGGTTTTCCACGAAGAGCGAGATTGGCACTTCAATACATTCCTATAAGGTGAAAGAGGAGCCAAAATACATATTAAAATCACAAACGCTGTTTTTATGTTAATTAGACCCAATGCACAGAGAATATAGTATAGAGTATAGTTTCCGATGACGGTATTTGCTCGTGCTTCGGACTACAAATCAAACAGTAATCGTGGGTTCAACTCTTGCATGAGACAACTCTGTTTGTGTGATCCGAATAGCGCCTTTGTTAGAGAAAAACCCTTCGCGTGCCACTAAAAAAATTCCCTATTGTTTTCTATTATTTTTCCTGTCTACCGTGGGTAAGTAGAACGCGAAGGCATTATATCTTATTCTTATTGTGGTTATCTAAATACAAAATCTGATTAAACAGTGAATTACTCTCGTAAAAACTAACTTCAGCTTGATCAGTTCTTAGGGTTCCTTACAGTAAATATAAACCTTTTCTGCTTATACGACGGAATCAATCATAATAATTATTCGTAGAACTATAGCTATATGATTTGCCTGGTTTGTTACTAATTGAAACCTGAGACGATGCGGTCAGTACCAAGGTCTACACTCTATACGTGGGTGGAGGCTGGAGATGCACTGGAACTTGACTAACAGTAGGTCCACAGCCTAGAAGACCTACTTTCTTTGTTAACTTCAATTTATATGGTGATTCCATTACTTTCCAAGTACAGCTGGAAGGTGGAAAAGCCTGCAGTTTAGCAAGGTCTAAGCGCAGCAAACTAACTAAAATCTAGCCACTTATTAAGTTAGTGCTATGTTTCTATTGGTCATTTTCACCATTGCTAACTACTACAGCAGTACTTATAACAACTTTTTGTATGGGACTAAGAGAGAAATCGAGAAAAAAATGCTTTTTCACACTGAGGTCTAAGTAGAAGTAAAGTTAAAATGTATGGAACAGCCGATATTTTTTACAAAAGATAGGGTCTTTTGTTAAGAGTTTCTTTTTTAATAATGAGAAGAACAACCTGATCATCTCGTTTAAGTTAACACCCTTTATAGTTGCCGCGTAAGAGTTTAAGTACTGGCAAGCCCAGCGTAGGACGTCCACCCGTAAGGTGGACAGACGACCTGGTGAAGGTTGCAGAAAGGTTAAATGTAGGCCGCTTACAACCGACCAATCTGGAAGTAATTGTCATCGTATGGCTGTAATGATGATGATAAAGACCTTGAGGTAAGACAGACAGAGATGAGGCGGGGAGGGTATGATTGACAAGACGCATAATAAAATTGACGGCTGCTTGACGTCGACTATGACCGACAAAAAACAGGCATTTTCCCTTTTTATTCCCCTTTAATAGCGCAAGAATTGAATCAAGTTAAAAAAAATAGTTTAAAACGTTTAATAAATTGTCCTTATTAATAATTATGTATAAAAAGCATGTAAAATGTAAATTATGATCATGGTGTTAAATAAGGGCATTTACGTTTAAATGCGCCGGATTTTGACACTGAAACGCCCGGATAAGCAAGCTGAAGTGGCAGTGGGCGGGGCACATAGCACGTAGAACTGACGGCCGATGGAGCAGAAAGGTTCTGGAATGGAGGCCACGTACCGGCAAGCGCAGCGTAGGACGTCCACCTACGAGGTGGACAGACGACCTGGTAAAGGTTGCAAGAAGCCACTGGATGCAGGCCGCTTTCAACCGGCCAATCTGGAAGTCACTGGGGGAGGCCTATGTTCAGCAGTGGACGTCCTATGGCTGTAATGATGAAATGATGATGTTTAAATGCTAAACCGCCGAACAAGCATCAATTTTGTATCGATAATCATTATTTTTTATAATAATGTTGGTCCCACAGAAAATTATGTTTGATCAGAAGAAGCTTAGGGTAGGTAACTTAACTAGGACCAATGTATTGTGTGGGATCACAAATAACAACCTTGTAAGGGTGTACCGTGTTTTAATAACTGCTTCAAACACCGTAAATCGTGAAGAGCAATCTCACAACACTCAGGCCACGTTTGCCTTGCACTACTAAAATCACAACACACAATATCAATCACGCTATGAGTGACAACACTCTATATGGTTAATGCCAGCTTTCACGCAAACATTAAAGGCGTTAGATCACTGTATTTTGTTCTTACGCTGTGCTCTACGATCTAGTCAACATTATTATCTTAATTAGCTACTATTCTTGGAATTCACGTGTAGGAAATTTCACTTAAGGTTTTATACCTATAAATTCTCTTTGCAAGGGTATCGTGAGTGTTTGTTTTAGATGTACAAAATAAAAATGAAATAAAATATATTAGATTAATATTATTGTCCATTGTACCTTTTGGCTTTATTTACAAGTTGCTCGCTTAAGTGCCATTGTATATAAAAATGCGATTAGACTCATCGCAACGGCTGGCTCGAATAAAGCAAGTTTTAAATCGATATGACAAATTAAAAGTAGACAACAATCTACTTTTCTACATGTCACGGCATATATAGTACAATATCTACTAGGTCTACAGAATAAAATATAGTTAAGGCCCGTGTAGTCGCCAAATGTATACTAGCATGTGGTTTCAAAAGCCTACTACTTAAGCCACGTTTGTCAAAAAAATATTTTAAAAATATGCTAAAAATTGTCAAAGCCTACACAACATTCTGAGCATAGCATTTGTTTTTAGTACTTATACGTCAGGAGAAAAAAAATATTCAAATCATTGAAAAAACAAGCAAAAAAGATGCTAATTCTCCTTCTTCTGTTAAACCACTTGATCGATTTAATTCGTTTATACGTCGATTGATAGACCAACATAATAGCTACAAACTGAGCATAGGATTTTTTATTCGAATAATTAGCAAATGGCGGCCATGCGAAAAGTATTATTTTCCTCAATTTTCGCAACTTAAAGACTGTCTGTTAAAGACAGCGACTGTCGTAACAGCCACGTTTCATTGCGCGCTGTTATGAACCGTATTTTGATGAGATTTCGTGCTTAATTCGTACCAACATTCGTCAAGTCGCTAATTTAGGGGCACTACTCGCCTTAAATGAACAGAAGCGCTGGCAGCCCCACAGAGATTAAACCAGATATGGCTTGATAACAGTAAAAATTACACGAAAATATAATATTTAATAGCCACGAGGCTGTGGTCCTTATAAAGGTTATTATTATTATTTTTATTTATCTTGTCAAAGGGTGCGGGCCTTAATAGATAAATAGATAAATATTGGACAACATCACATACATTGCTCGGTCCTGTAGTCAGTAGCCAAAGCACTTGTGTTATAGAAATCAGAAACAACGACGGTACCACAACACCCAAACCCGAGACAATATAGAAAAGTTATTTTTCTACATTGACCCGACTCCCGGTCGGGTCCCGATCGAACCCGGAACCTCAGAGATAGCGACACCAAGTCCGGTATGCTCGCCTCTCGGCTACGGAGGTCGTCGACGTTACGCCGCGGTTGTGATTGGGTGGGTGACCATTCCAACCATATTTAGTGACATTTATCACAAGCATCTCCGTGCTTCGGAAGGCACGTACAAAGTTGGTATCGGATAATTAATATCGCTTGATACTCGTACTAGTCGTGAAGCTTAGTCAGAGGTAAGGCTACTTAATAAAGTAAAACTGGCCTTACAACACCTCTCAACTAACATTTTGGTGTCAGTTACATGTTTTAATATAACTTTAATCTGTTTAACTGAGTAATAATTATTTCAGTTCTAACTAAACCTATTATAGAGGAATAAGCAAATAAATTTTGCTTCAACAGTGCCGCCTTTAAACAGCTTTTAGAATTAGGACGGTGCTAATCACAGCAAGTACAGTTAAGACATTATAGTTTTAAGCTGTTTGTAGCACCTAAATCTCTACAACAGTGCTGGCTGACTCTCGTTAACACTTATTGTTGTTGAGTTGTTGCCGTGAAGTGTCTTATAAATATGTCTTTAGGTATTATATTGACTATAAGGTGCAGACACGGGTTGCAAAACAGAGTTGTTAACAATGCACAAGATACTAAAAGTGTTGAACAACTCATTTACGTAGATTTGAGCTGTAATGACAATTTTCCTGATGCTTATTGTGTTAGGCAGATACACTTCCAAGGCATTATAAAAGTAATGGTGATAGACAAAACATGTATGGACCGTTAGTAATACTGGAGTCATAGTCTTTGTAAAGTTACGAATTAAGTTAAATTATTATTAAAAATCACAGCCAAGTGCGAATCGGACTCTCGCACCAAGGGTTCCGTACATACTTGTAGGTAGCCCTATTAAATGAAACGACTAAATAGATTGAACTTGTTTTGAAAGACGTAAAAAAAATTATCACATGCTTTATTTGTTGCATTTTCTTCTGAAAACTTGATACGTTTCATATTTTTTTCGGGTTTCGAACGTTGTCGAATGTCGATATCGATTGAACTGAACTGTGGTCATTTTCTTTTTTTAGCGTTTTTCAAAATGAAAATTAAAACCTGTTAAATCCTGAAAAAATATTTTTCTCAGAAAAAGATGTTTGATAAGAGGTTTACGTATGTTATACAACAATCGGACACTAATAAAGTGACGCCCTACAGAATTTGCTAATTTTGTGTATACAAAAACAATGTATTTTGTGATTATTTAATAATATTTACAGGTTTTGATTAATTCGTCGAAGAACTCTAATCGAGTCAGTTTGTAAAATGTTCAGCCTGCTGTATCGTCGTGGCTATAGTAAATGTAATTATTTAAGTCTATTATACACTGTTAAGTGTACTAAAGAATGCACAATATTCTTGACTAAAGATGTGTCTCAAAAAGTGTAATTATTACTAAAGTGAAAACTTAAAGCTTTAATGGTAGTCCGCCATTATTTTGATTAACTAACCTATAAATTGACTGGGTTGTTCAATATTTGATTACAAAATACATAATTTTACATAACTTTTGTCATTCCATTGATGCCACTTAATTTATCATGCCACTGGCCAGGAAGCAAGAATAAAAAATGATACAAATTATATAATGATATATAAATGGTATAATATACAAAGTAAACAAAATAGATAATAGGTACCAAAACGAGGAAAACAGAATAGATATTATTATTTTTAACTATGATGATCCAATTTTTTGCTTTGTAGCACAGTTTATATATGTATTTGTAGTGTGATATAGTGACATGACTCGAGCAAGCCCTCTGTATTTTTTTGTTGTGTCATCAACATGGCTACAAATACACGTTACCTAATAGCGTGGTGAATATACGTAAATGACCAATTAACTGGCCTGAGATTCATCTGAGCAATTAGAACGCTGGACTGATAGCAAAACAAAGATAATTACGGCAGAGTTTTCTAAGCAAGCAGTCCTGGCAGAAGTTTTCATGTCTTATTATCAACTGTCAAATGACATTGTCGCCCAAAGTAGCAAAATTTAGAGACAATAATCGCTAACGCGCATGGGTGACTCTTGTCACCGTGTCTGTTTTGTCACTCCTAAAAAGATCTTGGAAATCACTCAATTGTCACGTCGTAACGTGCGTGCATCTCTATACATATCCAAGGACTTTCATATGAGTGACGAAACAGTCACGGTGACAAAAGTCACCCGCGTGCTTAGCTCTAATTGATATTATAGTTTTAAAAAATATAGAACACACTTTTATATGTATGGAACTCGAAAAAACAAATCAAACTACGAACATTTTACTAATACTAGTTTTTGAAAAGTTCCACTATCCCCTCTTGACTCCATCATCAGATCAGCACATTGGTGTCATATTATTGTATTGTCATCCGAATGTCAAATACATACAAAGTTTTAAATCAATCAAAACGATTAAAAAGTGCTACTTTTGTTGCAATTGAAGCTAATAAAAGTGTGTAAAAAGGACATTTACAACACAAAAGACAAGAAAAGTAGGTAGTTTCTTAAAATAAATGGACCTTAATTTTTTTATTACATAAATCATCAATAAGTACCAATTTTACTGTCATCTATAAATAGGAAATTAACATTCATATTCCAGCATATCCGAATCGGAAACAATTTAGAAAACGTCTTTTTTAAATTACCGAACCGGGACTCGAGTCCGGGACCCTTTTTGTTCAATCGGGCTGTAAATAAATAAAGTAATATTTTTTTTAAAAACCTAACGAGTTAAATAAACTGTCTTTAACTCTAAAACTAAACATCCTTTATTAACCTATTGGCTCCCATCGAAAGAAACACGAAAATAAAATAAAAAACCTTTTATTTGTCAATTATAATATTATACTCGTTTAAACGATAGAAAAATAGATTGCCTGTGCCAAGTGCGTCTATACAGCATAAGCACAATGGTTATTTTTCCACGAATTTGATTGTTATTAAAATGTCGTATTAAAAGATCTATGCAATTTTTGCTTTTAACCCAAACCTCGTTTTCATAATTTGCCTTCACGGATCTAACTCTTAAATGAAAACCCAAAACAAATTGGAGATACAGCACCCAAATTAGTAGCCAGAGCTTCGATAAAACAAAACATGGGATTCAGCATTTGGTTGTTTGTTTTAATTAATATCTGACTCGGAATTCGTAAATTTAATCCCAACTAACAATCAGTTAAGGAAACTATGTCCTGCTATTTGCAACCAAATCAGGTGGGATTCGGCACTGCTTTAGGATGTGAGGCGGCAATACATTCCGCTCGGTCTTTCGCCATAGGACACGAGGCATCAAACTATGTTTTAGTCAAGGTTGACATCAGGAATGCCTTTAACAGCATAGAGAGAGATACTATTCTAAATGAAGTCCTGGAGCAAACTCCGTCACTTTATCCATTTATTTACCAATGCTATGCTTCTCCAAGTAATCTCTTTTTCATGGATAATGTTATTCAGTCACAGGTTGGAGCTCAGCAGGGAGATCCATTGGGACCATTGTTATTTTGCTTGGCGATTCAAAAGATTATATCTAATCTAAAAGCCCCTTTGAATGTCTGGTACCTTGATGATGGTATTTTAGGAGGAAGCCCAGAAGTAGTCTTGCAAGATTTAAAAACATTGATTCCAGCTCTAAAGGCGGTGGGTTTGGAAGTCAATCCTACCAAATGTGAAATTTTTAGTTGCGGAGTTTTGGCCGTGGACTCTCTGGAGGAATTTAATACTCTTTTGCCAGGTATTACACAGATTGACAAAGTTTCGTTCAATTTGTTGGGTGCTCCTATGTTTCCCGAAGGTGTCAGTTCTGTCCTTCAACTCAAAAGGCAGGCACTCTTGGCGGCACGGGAGCATTTAGCACATCTACCGGGACATGTTTCTCTCGTTCTGCTGCGTAATTGTCTTGCTATGCCACGGACGGTGTATACCTTGCGAACGTCACCCACTTGGCTTTTTGAACAAGATTTGAAATTACTTGATGACTCGCTTAAAGTAACTTTAGAATCGATACTTAATGTCAGATTGAATGAAGAACAGTGGAGTCAGGCGGCCTTGCCTATTCGTCATGGGGGTCTTGGAGTGCGTCGGGTTCAGGATGTTGGTTTGGTGGCGTTTTTGGCCTCGGCGCATGGTTCAGTGGATCTTGTTGCTCGTATTTTATCGCTCGATGGCAGCAGCATCCGCTTACCTTTAGTGTCTGAGGCCTTGGAGAAGTGGGCCTTACTCTGTCCAAATGACGACCGACCACAGAACCCTATGGTTCAGAGAGAATGGGACGACATTCTTTGCAGGCTCTCCTACTCTCGCTTGTTGAATGGTTTTTCGGGTGCTGATTTGGCACGTCTTAAAGCAGTTATAAGGCCTGAATCTGGTGCCTGGTTGCATGCTTTGCCGTCTCCCCAATTAGGTACGCTTCTTGATAACGATTCCTTAAGAATAGCAGTGGCTCTGAGACTGGGAAGCAAGATATGTGAAGCTCATCGCTGCATTTGTGGTGTAATGGTGGAGGAAAACGGCCATCATGGACTAAGTTGTCAGAGAAGTGCGGGGCGCTTCCCGAGGCACCATTCTATCAATGAGATTGTACGTCGGGCCATGGTATCAGTCAATATTCCATGTGTCTTAGAGCCGCCTGGTTTGTCTCGCACAGATGGAAAAAGACCCGACGGACTTACATTGGTTCCTTGGCGGAGAGGACGCTGTCTCTTGTGGGACGCAACATGTGTTAGCACTTTTGCTGCGACCCATTTACGGCACACCGTAACATCAGCAGGTTCAGCGGCGGAAAATGCCGCCAAGTTAAAACATGACAAGTACTCTGCTTTGGAGTCCATGTATGATTTTGTGCCGATCGCTGTGGAGACGGCTGGGCCCTGGGGTGATGAGGCACGCGAGCTTTTTAAGGAGTTGGGACGACGTTTTAGGGAAAAGGGTAATGATCCCCGCTCTGGGTCTTGGTTGGTTCAGCGGGTCTCCATAGCTATTCAGCGAGGCAATGCTGCTAGCGTTATGGGGACCTTCGGATCGGGCGGGGCGTTGAGTGGGAATCCAGTATAGTGAAGTAGTATGACTTTCAAAATTTTTTTTGTTTTAAGATTTTTGTAACCATTTGACGACGCTTATTGCTGATATAATTTTATTTTAATTATGCATAATGTGAATTGATATGTAATATTGTATGTTGGATAATTCTTGCGTATTATAATAGTAAATAAAGTATAATAAATTACAAACTTAAGTGGAAAAAAAAAAAAAAAAAAAAAAATCCCAACTTCTATATCAGCGGTGTTAGCAAAAAAATTGGTTGTTTGTAAAGTAGGTTTACGATCGAGATGTTTACGTGATAACGTAACCGCACGAGAAAATCTCCATTCGTTTGTATGCCGCTAGAGTGAGAGAGACGGAAGATCGGTCCACTCACTCGAACGCTATGCCAGCCTCCGCTCGTGAGGATTCCGCGTGACAAGTTTCACGGAATGACTGGCAGCGCTCGAGATGAGACGGGAGATCGGTCCGTCTCTCTCTCGTTATACCTGCGATCGCGCTCGTGAGGTTTTGGTGTGACACAAGTTTCTGAACATGTCACCCGACTACAACGATTTTAAAGACGTTATCACGTCAAAAATATGAACATTTGACGGCTTTGTCTCTGCTATGTTTGCTATTCTTATTCTGGTGTAGTTTTAGTAATTAACTTAATTAGTGAAATTGTTAACGCATTATAAGTACGCCAGATTGGCGTAGTAGTGTGGTGATTATTTTTGTTTGCAGATGCCATGGTCGGTGAAAAAAAAGGATTTAAAAATTTCTGGTAATATTCCTTAGTTTTTCCATGACGTAACAAACGGTTCCCAATAAATGTATTGCGATGAAATCTTAGTGAGTTTATGTGCGTACTCCTGAGAAGGTCACAGGTAGGAACGAAGTCACAGGTACCTAGTTACCTATGTATTAAATAAAAATAAATGCAATGTATTAGAAACTTAAATAGGTACCTGTTTGAACTTGTAGTCTAACTTTCTAAGATAAGTATGTAAGGTAGCTGAGATCCTTTTTAAAGATTAAAGCTAATATTTGTATTAGAAGATATTCGGATATCTTTTAATCAAAGTCGATTCCATATCCTTCCATATTTGTATAGGCTGTATTTAATCTGAGGTTTATTGACCCGCAAAACGCTAAAGTTTGTACTGATGAACGCTACAAATATTGTACTGTAAATTTTTAAGTACTTACCTACTAGACAACTAAAATAAGTAATGTAAAGTAAAAGTAAAAAAAAATGAGCCAATAGAATACAAATATAAAATTCAAAAATAAATAATACGTTTATATTAATTTTTCGAGTTTCCTAACCCCTCAGAGCCCGTGTTCGAACTAGACGTTAGTCTGAATTTCGGAAAACGGGTCCGTCTCAAGGTGGAGCGCTGTTGTTAGAGTATAATATTGAAAACTATTGGCTACTATGATATTAACTAAACTAGGGAAATCCCTTGTAACCCAAAACGGACTTGGTCTGATTTGTTGGGACAAATCTAATAAATCTTTGTTTTGGAAGTGGTTGTAAAGAAGAGCCTATTCTTTCGTACACCCTGTATTGTCGTTAACACGTTAATTCACAAACACTACTTCACCTCGTTGTTAGGCCACAAATTGTCAGATTGACGTGTAAAAGGGTCTATTTGCAAATATAAATGATTTTTATTTTGATTACTGCGAATGCGGATACCGTTAATTATTTATTATAAATATTTAAATCCGCTTCTATGGACAGCCGCTTAACATAGTATGAAAAAATATTTTTTATCTCTTGAATATAAAATACATAGGCAATACCGTTCATAAATCACACACAATGGCAGTTCCAAAATAAACATGTCGTTTTTAGTATCCGCTCCGGGAACACGCGAACACCAATTTTTAACACTTTTAAAGCCTCACTTGTAATTCCAAACAAACTTCATCATCATCATCATTTCAGCCACAGGAGGTCCACTGCTGAACAAAGGCCTCCCCCAATGACTGATCATCGGGGGGGATTGCCAATACTCGCCACGCTTGGCAGGCGGGTTGGCGAGCGCAGTTTTTTATAAGATGTCGCACGCAGACGCTGCTGCCCGTCACGTGCTACAGGAATTAGTGGCCTCTTACAACACGCCTCCTGTTGGCGGTGGGAAAGTGTATTCTTTACGGCCGTCCCCACACGGTACCTACTACTTTTAATTAAAATAAAAAAAACTACAAAGAAAGCACAAAGCATACAGGGTGATTTATGCTCTATCTCTGGTCTTCCAATTAAGACACTATCTTTTTGGGTAACCCTGTATTGTGTAGAGCGGTTGCTTTAGTAAGCAAGTCCAGATCGCACACAACCGGTTTATTATACACAATTGATTTCTAAATAGACAGAAGATACTATTTATGCACATCACATAAAAATCAAAGTGCCTTAACAAATACATTTAGAATAAAACAATTTAGGCGGTCTAGTCACTAGAAGCGATCTCTTCCAAACAACTTTTAGGTAGGGGACAGTTAAATTAAAATTGAGTTGATTGTCTACTAGCATAATGAGTATTTTCGAAAGGTTGGTCATTGCATAGTGCGTATGCGATTTAAATTAA
Organism: Anania hortulata; assembly: GCA_963576865.1. Taxonomy (NCBI): domain Eukaryota; kingdom Metazoa; phylum Arthropoda; class Insecta; order Lepidoptera; family Crambidae; genus Anania; species Anania hortulata. The sequence goes on along the minus strand of OY756387.1, from coordinate 23,379,156 downwards.
TTTCGCTCGAAAAAGGGAGTGACACGCTTGAAACACGCAATTTTAATAATTACACCCAGTTTTGATTTACCGGTTCGTGTGGTGGCAGCCTAGGGGTTAAGGGACGGTAAATTGAATCCGGACTCAAATTGTACTCTGTTACTTTTTAGGGTTCCTAGCCTCAAAAGGTAAAAAGGAACCCGTGTAGGATCACTTCGTTGTCCGTCTGTCTGTCTGTCTGTCAAGCCCCTTTTAACAAGAACGCGTGAAGGTATCAAGTTGAAATTAATATCAAATACTTGAAGCTATGAAAAAATCAAATTCTTAAGTCAATGAATTTATTTAAAGCAAGATTGTATAATTGGTTAATTGATCAAAAATTCTATGACATCAAAGAATTTATTGACCGTAAGGTTTAATTTGACTATTATTAGATTTATTTGACCATTAAGATTGTATTGTTTAGTTTAGTTTGACATTGATAATTTTTGAATGATTTTAACTTAATTTAAAAAATACTGCCGATTATGCCGCACTATTGATATTTAAAAAGGTATCAAAACAAATAGTGTGGGTACTTCCCGTTGACCTGAACCATGTAAATTTACATACCTAAAGCAAGGTCATAAGGCATAAGTAAATGAAAAGTTCAAAAACCGTAAATTTGTTGTTACATCACAAAAAAAATAGTAGAGTTGAATCGCCGTGCCAGTGACGTCACATGTTATGATCGCTGTTTTGATAAATATTCAAAATGGCGGCTATATTTATCATATTTAAAAAAATATATAGTTGGTGTCGATAAATCGCTATATTATATCGTGTTTTGGTAGTCATGCTACGAGGGCTGTAGACGCTGCAGTGGACATATAGTAAAAGTACCTTCGTAAATACATATTACGGTCGATGAGGTAACAACTATTGATTACTTTATATAATATTTACCTGACTAACTTACTGTCAATATAGATTATATACAACTGTAAAAAATCCAAATAAATCCACCCACGTCTTCCTGTCAAAAGATGCGAGTAAGAATTATATTTAACATTAAATTCCCGGTTCCAACAATGGGTGTTGGAGAATTAAGGCCGTGTTTTTATTTAATTCCCTTGTCATTCGTAATTAACGAGTAATTGCTTTAAAATGGGATACTTTTCAGCGTTAGTAATTTAATATTAATTACAATTGCGGGTGCTAATCTAATTTTTGCATTCTGTATTGATTTGTTACATTTTTAAGCGTTGGCAGTTCAGTAGTTGGAGTATATCTTTTACATAGTTTATAGGTCCAGAGTTCGCAACCCAAGGTAACTCTGGATTTTTCGGAATACAACGTGTTATTTTGATTTTTTGATTTCCAATAATAATATTTTGAGGATACAAATGAAACCGTCTCAAAAAAAAAACGTGTTAAACGATTTTTTCGAAATGACCAGTTTTTTTGAATTCTTGGGTATTGTTTTTTTGATTTTATAAAACTATTTCTTTGCACTTAATGTCTTATGACAAGTGGAAACTTCTAAGGATTTTACCACCAGAGCGACTATGTGCGTAACATTTAAGGCGCTATTTGTCATGCTAGCAAAAACTCCATCCAATTGTATATATAACTTAAATAACTCTAACACAGTGCGATGATTCAAACATTTTTCTTTCGACAAACACATTCTTTTACGTTATAGCATCGTTATTTAAAGGTATAGAAAATCAAAAAGAACGTGTTGTAAATGGACGAATTTATTCAGTATCAAAGAACCGACTCTCTGTTTCTTGATATAGTTGGTGTTCAAATTTAAGCTCATCTCATTTATTTTGTTACAGGATCCATTAAGTACTCCGCGGTGCTTGTGGACCATGAGGAGATCATCTTCGTAAACCAGGTGAGTCTCGAGTTTTGTGTGTATTTTTAAAATTTTATTTAAAACTGACACTGAACAATATTAAACTCCAAAAGATGAATAGGTAGTACTAACGATCTTTAAAAAACAATAAAAAGGATTCAGCTTCCAACTCTCATTGAAATTTTGTCTGCGACGTGCCTTGAATTCGTTACGTGACCTAAAGTGAACTACACAGAATATATAGTATCTATTACACAATGGAATATTTCATATTTCTGTGTACCTTTGTCGACATGAGATTCGAAACCGATACTCACCCCTTACATTCTAAAAGATTCATGGTTTTAAAATACTAGGTGACAGGTTAACGGGTGCCTTCCGGCACGCCTAAAATGTTTAGTTCTAATTTAACATGGCCGAACCGTATTGGCCTAAACTTATAACGTAAAATTATTGTTTAGCCTAATAGTTGTTTTGCCACTATTATAGTTTGGTCTGAGAATTGAAAGCCCTAATTTTAGCGCATCTAATTTTAAATGCACTAAAATATATTGGCATAACGTTCTTTCGGCATTACGACGATTACACTTCTATAATGAAAGCTCTAATTTTAAAATTTCTAATATGAAATGTGCTAAAAATTTATTGGCCTAAGAAACAATTTGCCACAAAACCGACATCAAGCAAAACCGATAGGTACCATGAAAAACCGACTCCACGCAGTCTTGTCTGGCCTACCACTTAAGAGTAATTTAGATGCCGTCACGGAAGTCAAATGCATGCAAGTTTGCTGGCTTGTTTGCATGCATGCATGCATTGCTTGCTTGTTTGCATGCATGCATATATTGGTTGCTTGTTTGCATGCATGCTTAATTTGGTTGTATGTTTGAAGTATATTTTGGTGCATTGGTTGCTTGTTGCATGCATGAATTGTTTTATACTTTAGTGAGTTTTAATTTTATGCGAATTACTATTTAGTAATTGTAAATAGTAGGGATTACAAATTGTTCTGCCTAATGTCGCATTTGGCAAGTTATAATATGGCGATAAAAAAAAGTTAGGGGAAGTGTAAATAGACTAAACACAATTAGGAAAAGTGAATCGTGCAAAATAAATTAGGCTGACCGTTTGTGTGCTATTGCCAATTAGAAGGACTTAATATATACCCCAGGTTAACATCTTCTGCGAGGCAACAAAAAGAAAGGGCTACAAAATAAGCTTTGATTTAGTTATTAATTTTTACTTATATATTATTAGTGATATTGGATACTTTAGTTCAATTATGAAACGACAAAGTTATATTCTTATTAGGAACATTTATTTATGTTTATTTTAGTACTATTTAAAGTTTAAAAAGGTTTGTAACTTGTGTTAGGGTGTTGTTTTATTCTGTCAACGTTGATGATGTTGCTTGATGTACCAGGTTTTCTGTCACTCACTACTCATCTTGATGTAGATCGGGCCTAAAGTGTCGAAAGATTAACAATATTCGACGACGTTTTCTGAGGAATGTCTTCATTAATACGGCAACTTATTCTGTTCCTATTCTGTATTTTAAGTTTTCATTGTAATTCTACTGCATTCGATTTCTAGCATAGCTATGATTTTCAGCCACCATGTCTGTGCCAAAAAAGTAGCCAATGTCACCTTGAAGCAATGGCCTATCATTGTACCTACTTACTGTATCGCATTTTGTAGTTTTAGATAGGTAGGTACTTAGTTGTTTCCTGCCAGCGACTATTTTATTATTCCCAATTACTTGTCTTGTGCACTTTCCTTACGTAACGTAATAAAAAAAGAAACTGTCAGTGTTATACTAGATAGACGTAAAAATTGTTGAAAAACATCGAGCACTATATTTTTAAACAATTTTTACGTGCTCTCTTCGGACGACGAACGAACGATCTCTTATTGTTTTTGTATCTAGCAGTTTTATCAACAACAAATCTGAATGTTTTTTGATATTGTCGACTTTTACGTTGGGAACAGGGTTGAATATTTATAGCATAAGTAACTTTGGAAAAATCTATTTTAGATTCGTCTAATAAATACAATTAAACACGTAATACTTTCTTAGAGTATTTTTCATTGCAATCAAAAAATGAAATCTTACTTTTATATTGATTGTCAATTTTGACATTTAATAATATTGTAGGTAATACTAATGTTTTTTGAGTATCTACCTAATCATAAAGGCGAGAAAAAACCGAATAAAAAAATCACACACTCACACATTCTACATTTAATTTATTTTTCATGACTATTGATTTTAGTTACAATGTAATGTCACTGTCGCTATTTTTTACGATGTATTAAAATACATCATAAAGGATGGCACAGTAACCATTTGTCGGGCCTGTCGCCATCCTGGAGAATCCCTCCGACATGTAGTTACGGGTTGTTCGGCTCTTGCTAACACTGAGTATCTGCACAGGCATAATCAAGCAGCCAAAATTCTCCACCAAGAGCTCGCCCTGAAGTACGGTCTCGTGAGCCAGAGACTACCCTATTATAAGTACTCGCCGAAGTTGTTGAAAGTGACAGTATCCGGCTTCATAATATTTTCTGCGTAAAACGAAAATAGTTACGAGTGATTCAAAAATGCGTAAAATCGTGAACAATAGAAATAAATTTCATACACGAATTGTTTTCGTGTTTGAATTCGAAATTCATTTCTAATGCTTCAAAAATACGTCTCCTGAATCCCTGATAGAGTAAAAATGACATATTATGATTTTTTTGCTATTTCTATGTACTGTTTTTGCATGACCGAGAGATGACAGGACTGTCATTTCATACTAGATGTAAGTGAAAAATTACTAACTAGTTTCGAAGAACGATGGTTCGCATTGCTGCTCTATAGGGTATGTACTCGATGGATAGATTAAATGTGCCTGGGAAAATGTTAGTTCGAGATCGAAATCTCTTTGATGGCCCGGACTAAAAAACCAATGGTTGCGGGTTCAAATTCAGAAAGTGGTTAATGTTTGAGTGAGACAAGCATTTTTGTACTAGAGTCATCCGATGATTATAAAATTGTAAATAGGTGTTTTCCGTTATCTAGTCATCATAGTACAAGCTTTGCTATGTTTAGGGCTAGATAATTTACCCTGTTATGATTTTTTTCAATTACTTACCCACTAAAAAGTAATTTACTCATGATCTAAACGAAGCATGAGACATTATGTATCCAATGAGGTATGATATACTTATGATAAGTAAATAAAGTTAACTGTTACTGTACTGTAAAATTTTAGGTCTGAGGTAAAAATTAGAAACTATGAAATATCATAAATAAGTGTACTTAAGTAGCTTAAGTACACTTTTTTGTGATTTTTCATAGTAGTTCATTTTTATAGTATGAAAAACTACTTAGATTTTCACTTGAGCTAAACGTTTTCAACTATAGGTAAGTAGTAGGTCGGTACTACTTATCATTTAAATCGCTTGAGCTGTTGACCGTAGGTATCAGTTTGGATTTGGATAAATTTGGTAAATAAGTATACAGGGTTACATTGCAAAGGGGTGCCAAATTTTTTGGAGTAGCTCAGAATCAGTAACTTAATCCATCCATATCCAAAAAACAGAAAAAAAAACTTTCCACCTTTAAGTTCCTATAAATTCCTATCATCTGTTAAAAATCGTACGCGTGGATATTTAACTCTTTCATGAAAAATGTGCACTGTATGTGCACTGCGTAAGGTCTTTGTTGGCTCGCCGTGCCTACGCCATTGATGAATAACCGCGCAGCTTTCGTAGTCTCTCTATTGACTTTATTTTCGGATATTTTCGTTTTTTTTATCGTTACATACGATTATTAAAAATAATTACGATTAAGACGATTCTTTATATTGTTTCCTAGATCTTATTTTTTTATTGGGATCCCTTTTTAATGTAACCATGTATAGGTACTTACTTTCATGCCAAAGAAGTTGTGATCTACTTCTTTCAGAAAAGTTTTTCCATTTTGGGTTGTTAAAACTTTGACTTTTTTGCCCAATGTCTTTCCGATTTTCTCTTTCAAAAGCCAACAATCTGCTGTATTTGTGATGATTTCGATATTGTGATTATGCTTTATTGTAGATCTGAGCATTGAATAAATGCACATTAGGCCTCTTGGCTTTCAAATTGATGCTAGGTGTTCGTAATGTACTAAAAGAACAGACTCAGACAGGTCCTTGACTTTTTTCTTCTTCTCTATCGATCATAATCGTCACAAGGTTTTTTGATTAGCAGATCTTTTGATTTTTCCGGTAGTAAATTATTAATAATTCCGACGGCGTTTCATTTAATAAACTCCAGTCAAATTACTAATAGTTTTTTACCATCCTTTTTTTATTTTATATTGCTTATGCTGGCCACAGATCAAGTAAAACTACGTTATGCTGGCCAGTTCAATTTAATATTCGGCGCCAGAAAGATAAAAAAGTTCTATCTTTGAAAAAACCTTTTTACAATGACCGTATCCTAAGCAAGGAATTTATAAGTACTACTTACAACTAGTACTTATTCTAACGTAGTTTTACTTGATCAGTGGTACGTATAAAGTTTTTATTTAAATTTCAACGTTCCAAAATCTCACAATGTTAACTTCCTCTGCGTATAGATAGGCCAGTTTCCAGGGTCAAAAAAGATTATTCTATTTAGTCCGTCAGTTAGATTATCAAAAAATATTGGACCTATATTTTGTCTCTTGTTGTCAATTAAACAAAAAATAACTAAGATAAAGCGCATCAAAGTGAGCACGTGACGTCATGCCTTGCCAAAAAGTGTCGCAAAGCGTGACGTTACGCGGAACTTCAACAGGCTATATCTTCATCATTTTTTGTTTGATTGAGAAAAGAAAAAATACGTGTCCAATATATTCCGTTGATTCAACTGACGGACTAATTAGATTTTGTTAGGAAACTAGCCCAATAGATATACATCTATATACATACTTTACTTTTACATTTCGTGACATATAATTAGACATTGTCGAGCAGGAAGTATAGTGTGAAAACTAAAAAATATATAGGTATATTTAAATGAATTCTCCTATTCCCTAGAAACGATTAACGCATTAATTTGTTTAACGCTTTAAATGAGACTAGGTCTGTTCTACTCCATATAAAATTTTCTAGAAAATAGGTTTCTAGTTCCTGGAAAATTAGACATAACGAAGTATATGTCGAGACCAGTGAAGGCGACGCAAGCCCAGTATGATTTAGTTATGTGTGCTGTTGACAACTCATTATGTGCGGAGTTAGATCTAATTTAAGAATTCTGCAATTGCTTAAAGGTCTAGAAGGTAATAATAATTATAGGAAACAAACAGAATTACACAATAAAATATAGCCACACAATCCCTTGCGAACACATCCACATACACAACACCGACAAACGAATGAAAACCTCAATTTAGATTAATGTGTTCTGGGATTTTACTTGGCTTAGGCCCGTGATTTACCAGCTGAAAGCTGAGACACTAAAGTATAGAGAGATCAATATAATAATAAACTTTTTTCAGAATCACACGAATCATTTAGCCCCAAAGTAAGCAAGGCTCATACTTTTATAAGTGGCAGTGGGCGGGGCACATAGCACGTAGAACTGACGGCCGATGGGGCAGAAAGGTTCTGGAATGGAGGCCACTTACCGGCAAGCGCAGCGTAGGACGTCCACCTACAAGGTGGACAGACGACCTGGTAAAGGTTGCAGGAAGCTGCTGGATGCGGGCCGCTTATCTGGAAGTCACTGGGGGAGGCCTATGTTCAGCAGTGGACGTCCTATGGCTGAAATGATGATGATACTTTTATAATATATTATATATTATATAATACTTTTATAAACATCCATGACTAAGGTACAAATGCTTGTGCTCATCACACAAGTTATGATAGACCAAATCGATCATCATAACATAGAATCAAATTTTTTCCTTGTCTTTCTATTCTTATATCTTGAACTATATTACCAGACACTCTCAATAGCTAGGACATACATATTGTATAAAAAGTATCTAATATAATATAACACTTGTAAAAAATATATCGCCTTAGGTGCTAATCAAACCCACACGTCTCATAGCTCGCTTTTCCAAAGCGGTCTATTTTCTTCAAGTGTTATATTATCTTAGATAAATTTAGCATCTAATTGCTACAATATATATATTTTTAAATAGTGTGGCCAGAAAAGTGACGTCCTAAAATTTTTTTAGGTGCTTCGTGTTTAGAGGTATCACCCCTATGTATGTTCTACGATTTTTCGTAGTTTTCGAGTTACGATTTTTTTAATGAATTTTTGCAACCGTATCCGTTTGAAAAATTTCTAAAAAAAAAAGTAGAAAGTCTCTTAGTTTTTTTCTTTCTTGCAGTTAAATCTCTATGAACTGTGCATTTATGCATAAAATAAACAGTCTCATAACTTTAATGGAAGTTACTACAAAATTAATCTAAAGTTGAGAATTTATGTTAAGTGAGTTATCATTTAAATTTTCAACTTAAAATAAAAATTTAAAACTGATAATTTCTTAGTTTCTAAGTAGCTTCAGAGCATGCGATGCTATTTAAAAACGTCACTTTTGTGGTCACCCTGTATATATATATATACAGTATATATATATAAAACGTTTATTACGATTATGAATTATAATCAAAACATATAATAATAGGTATTAAAGTACCTTCAATTTTAAATTGAGTTAGTAATTTTAATGTTAGATTGAACTACAAAAAACAATTGAACTTTCTTAGCATAAGTATCTTCGTGTTTAATCTCATAATTGATTAAATAATCTATACATGGTTACATTGCAAAGGGGTGCCAAATCTTTAGGAGTGGCTCAGAATCAGTACCTTAATCGAACTATGCAGAGAAAAATAACATACGATTAAGACGCTTCTTTATATTGTTCACTAGATCTTATTTTTTAAATTTTGCACCCTTTTGCAATGTAACCCTGTATATTGTGATGGCACAGCATGGGTTTTAAAGGCGGAATTACGTTTCATTGATTGATGGTTCATTTGAATCTCTTTATTTTTGATTCGAATTTATTATTTTAATTGTATTTTCCGTATTCCAAATTAGATGTGCTCCTACCATGATGTTTATTAGTAAAAAAAGTTCCCTTCTCTGTTTATGCTAATTATAATTATCAAATGTTTTTTTCCTTAAAGGAGAAGTAAATAAAGGTTCTTTGTGCGCTGTCCCGTCTTGTTTTTTTTATGAAAAAGTTTATTATTTCTTTTCTTTAAAACATCATGGCCACTAAAGAAAACAGAAATAGAGATTATTGATCTATTTCGTCATAGCCACCAAGTTCGAGGAACTTTCTTCTTTTCTATATTTCTATTCTATATAAGGTCGCCTTTCATAAACTGGTGAAATTTAAAGAGAAGAGAAACAAAAACATGAATGAATCATTTTTGTTAAAAAAAAGAAAATTTTTATACGCTAGTTTTCGATAAAAACTATTATGATTTCAACGTAAAATAAAACACCCCGTGCCCCGTGCGTCCACCCCGAGGGAAGAGTGGGGCACGATTAAAATGAGAGAGACAGAGGCGATGACGTAGGGACGTTTCAGACTAGACAAGATGCTCATAAAAAAATTTTTTTTGTTAGGAATAATAAAAATTAAAACTACCTCTTTTTATGAACGAAAATAATAGGGCCCGGTTTTTCTTAAATAATTAGAAGTTCTGTTAAAGTCGACCTTGTATAACCATTGGATACAATGTTAAAACCTCATAACTTTAAATCTTACTAATCTACTGAGTAAGTTGTGTGCGGATACTGCGGGAAATAATAAATGTAACAAATGAATTGATAGGACAACTTTATTACGGCGCCTTCTTTCCAGCATATAAGTAGATATCAAATGTTTCTCTTTAACCGTTAGTAGAAGAACTAAGAAATAACGACACTATTTGTAAAGGTAACGATTAGTTCAGTTTTTTGTACTTTTTCGAACTGTCGCGGCCACTGATCAAGTATCCACTGCGTGTCCTCGGCAGACGTTGTCTTGTCCTGACAATTAGCTGTCGAACGAACTTACGCCCGTAGTAGCAAAATTCTTATTGAATAAATAATAATTTAAAACACGAATGCCGTTAATAAAGCAAACTAAAAAAAATTTAATAAACTAACTTTGGTAGGAGATTATTTGCAGTCGGACAGACCTTTGGTACATAGATATCATTGAATATAGGTCCCCTGACTGCAAACAGTTTCCTACGGTATTTACACTTTTTATTTCCTTTTAGTCATTACAACAAAAAAGAAAGCATTCAAATCGGTCGAGCCGTTCTCAAGTGATGTCCCATCATACATTTCTGATTTTTATATTAAGTAATTTGTTTTTTTGACATACCCTAGTGAGAGTCCAAAAAAAGCTTTCATAATCATAGTTTCTTTAATTAATTAGGAAAAAACTTTTGGATATTCTCCGAAAATTTCCGTATTTTGCATACCTATTCTAAATCATATTTAAATAAAACTAGTAACTATAACAATAGGTTTAGGTTGCCTATAACAAAGTTCCTGGTAATTTATCCTTTGCCTACCACGCAGGCGTCACGAGTTTTGTTTCAACAATTAAAAAATTAAGAACAGCCATACATAACCGTATTGTCTATTGGTTAAGAACAATCAGCTGGCCAGATCTATCTGAACATGACCGACCAAGGCAAAGTAACTAAATAAATATTCGAACGCTGCTGAAATTTGGAATGAGTCGGTCTTTGAAGCTCACTCGCCAAGTAAAGGTTTCACAAAAAAGTGAACTTGATTGTTCTAAAAATTCTTAAAAAAGGCTGTCCAAAATCTTTTTAAAACCACTATATTTTGCAATCTGAATGGTACGAGAATGGTATTTTAAGGCACAGTTTTGACTTTTAATGTAAGGTTTCCTGTTATTGTTTGAATTTGAAATTCTTGGAGAAGTCTTTGTTTAGTCGCTTTGTTGACCATACCCCAACGAAAAGTTTTTAATGAATGACCATTTTCATTGTATTCAAAGTACCTATAGAACTTTAGATTTATTTTTGTAGCTAAAACAATTCTGATAAACAAACCTCTAACTAAAAACAAATGCGTGTCCGTGAAGCAAAAAGGTGAGGTAAAAATTAAAATGAAGTGCTCTATTTACAAAAAGTAATATTGTACTCGGTGTAATTCGGTCCTCACAGTTTTTAATGTCATACATGGAATAAAATAAAAATATACCAAGTAGGTTTCTGCTGAACAACTTAACTACAAACTATTAGGCACGAAATAGCTACAGTTCCTAAATTTATTTATGCAAGGTCGAATCAGTATATTTGAACATTTTAGCTTCATAATTTGAATAAACACAACGTTAGTCTAATTGCAAGACTAAGTAATTGCTTAGACTCCCCGCAAACGGTGTGGTGATATAGGTACCTAATCAGTTTGATGGGACATGTGTGGCCTTGGTTCGCACCTATTATTATCATATTATTTAGGGTTTTTTATTAAGCACACCTATGATAGAAAGAATTGTCCTTGCAATAATTTCAACTATTGTTTTTTTTATTATCTTAATTTTCTATACATTATAAAGTATATTTTTTTCACTCTCCTAAAAATAAGTCTTGATGTTTTTACATAAATTGGAAATAATTGCACTGTGCCTTACAACTACCTACTCCAAAATTGCCTGAAATATAGAACAAATAGTAGGTACTCGAAACATTTCATGATAATATATATTTTTTATCACTTTTGATGAGGTGCAATCTAAGCTAACCTAAATTATGGTAGGCTTGCTACTAGGGAGTATCCTTGGCCCTTTCCTATTTCTAATGAATAATAACGATAATAAAATACCATATATCAATGAAAAGTGTTTGCTGACCTTGCAATAAATTATATACTAATAAACAGAAATTAACATTATAGCTTATTGTGTGTTGTGATTAATATTTTGTGGAAGCATAGTCTCTGTACAAAGATTTAACGTCAAAACACTTATTTGCAATTTTCCATTTCAAACTTTACAAATCTAGTATTTATTGCAGCGCTTCGAATGGCCCGTCGCCAAACCAGTGAAGACGGGCGAGGTCCTGACTCTTCAGCTGCTGGTGCGGGGACGTTGGGGTGCCCCACGCGTGCTGGGCGTCTACCGGCTTGGCCTTCAGATCCTCGTGGCTGACGGACAGCTCTGCGTCACTGACACCCTCGTCGATGACAACAATAAAGCCGTACCGGTAAGTACTGGTGCAATTACTAACAATTGAATATGTAGTCTGAGCATCACTGTTGATTATACCCATGGCATTCGCCTAAGCTTACCTACATGAAGTGGCTTGGTATACTTTATCACGCATACAACGACAGATTTTTTTGATAAACATATTCCTATAGGATATTTCAATTATTTCACGTCGCTCTGTCCAAAACGAAATGTGTTTCGGGTGCAGGTGCTATAAATAAAACACCCCTCGTTAAACTAAGGCGCTATCAAATATTAAGATGGAATCATAAATTTTCTAGACTTTTGTTCTTGACATAAAACACTGCCGGAACGTTCGTGTTGCGGATCAGGAGGGGTTTTTTCGTTCTATTACAAAGATAATGTATTGTGACATAATTCCAATGTTACTGGCACAATGTAAATATTAAATGATGAAACCAAGAGTAGGTAGTTAGTTTAACGGCTTTGACAGAAAGACAAAGCGTGTAAGAAATTCAACAAAGAAAAATTGCGACTTACAAGGCCTACGACATATACGTATTTTCCTTATTGGAAATCTGTATGCGTATACCGAATCCGTTATTTCAAGCAAGTCATTGATTTACCGATACGGAATTCTTGTTAGTCAAAATATACTAGTTCTCACTAATTGAAACTAAGTGCCGTGTGGGGACGGCCGTAAAGAATACACTTCCCCACCGCCAACAGGAGGCGTGTCGTAAGAGTCGACTAATTCCTGTAGCACGAGACGGGCAGCAGCGTCTTTGTGCGAAATCTTATAAAAAAACTGCGCTCGCCAACCCGCCTGCCAAGCGTGGCGAGTATTGGCAATCCCCCCCGATGATCAGTCATTGGGGTAGGCCTTTATTCAGCAGTGGACCTCCTATGGCTAGAATGATGACTAATTGAAAGTGTTGCCAAACCTGACTACAGGTATTTTTTTAACAGAATACTTATAATGATTTATGAGAAAAAAAACTACAATACTACTAACTACTAATTAGTATTTTTTATTCTTTTAGATGTAGCAATTTTCCACTAAACGGTCTAAGTGAAACATCAAGTGATATTGTATTCTTGACTTCGTTTGTGGCTTGACGAAGTTATTTAAATTACAATTTTTATTTTAAGAAAAGATTAAACGGGTACTCCTTTCAACAAAAAGTTGAATCCGTAATCAAACACATTTTATTTCTGGTCTATCTACAGTCTGGCCAAATAAAATACGAGTATCCCTTCCGTAAAAGTTCTTATCAACTCTATAGTACTTTTCCTCCAATGTCTTTTGGAAAGGGACATCTTTATCATAACATAGTACCCTAACAAATCGGCTGACACATTTTCAAGTAAAAAAAGGAAATTAGGACGATGTACCACTAAGAAGAAAAAAACCGCGACCCTTTACATCTTTTTACTAACTTTCCTTTTATATTTCTCCAAATGCAAGCTACAAAAGGTTTGTATTGATATCTTATCTTATCGGAGACAAAGGCATAGAGTTTTGGATGAATCCGACGTCTTCTCACATCTCAAACAGAACTTCACAACGAAATGGACAAAGACACTGCTCTTTGCAGTCGGCTAAAAGCGTCGGGTGTTACGAGACCCGACTAATTTGGAAAGGTTCGTTACTTAATCGACTCTGGAGTCCAGAACCAAATTCGAGAGACCACCAATTAAGTTATACTTGCCTATAGTAATTATAGTAGCTATTCAATTAATTTTAAGGTTATACCCATTATTTAATTAATAACTAGCCTACCCGCGACTTTGTCTGCGTCGACTTTAGAATTGAGCCAACGAGGAGTCAATAACCATCACAAGGGATTACGAAACAGGATAATAAGTTTCGTATGTGTATAACTAGATCATAAACTAAATATGTGTAGGTACCAATTTCTATTCAACCGTTAAGGCGTCACTTAAATAATTTAACAATAAAACTTTTATTATTTATTTGTTTATTTAAAACTTGATTGCACTAATAGTGTACAAAGGGTGGACTTAATGCTAATAGCATTCTCTGCCAGTCAACCGTTGGGTCATGCAGAAAGTTTTCAATTGGTGCGGTGCAGGTAACAGATAAAATAACATAGAAGTTTTAATAATTCAACAATAAACTAAATTTAATATACTTGAATAAATTATTAATAATAAATACAGATATATCTAAAATACATACAATAAATACATACAAATTAATAATATAGGTGCAATTTATCTATTTTAAGAATTGTCTAACCTTATTCCTGAAAATGATCTTCGAGTCCGACTCCTTGATATCGAGGATAAATTAGTATATTTTAGTAAGATAAGTACAGTAACAAGTTTTATAAAGCCTTTATAAAGCCTTATCTTTTCCGTAAGATTATATTATTGTCCTCAAGACGTTTCCGGGATATTCTTCCCATGAACACGAAGAACTTTTTCTATGGGACCAACATCGAAATCTCGCTTCCTCTTAAACCACCAGCTCACCAGCCAGTTCTTGAGTAGAGACCGCGACTTGGCAAACGCAGCGTAAAACGTGTTCCGGCGAGGTGGAGTGTTGATATACGCTAAGCTGCTGGCAACAGATGTAAATAGCCGAGGATCGAACTCAGTGGTGTGAATTGGGAAAGGCCTATGTCAATAGACTGACTTAGACTGATATAATGATGATTGTAGCCAAGAACGATGACCACGCAGTGTATGCTGCGCTTAGATTGCGCAAAAAGTCCATGTCAATGTATACTTTGACGCCAAAGGTTTATTTTGCAACTAAATAAGATATTTTTTTAATTAACAGTATTCATCCTTTGGCATCATGAAAAGAAGCTACTAAGAAAAGATACAGCTTTAACTTTTCTTTGAGCCTCTACCTAGAACGTCTAATTAATTACTAATAAATTGATATAATAGTTATGCGAGCGTGATATTGCGCGTACAGGATATTGGAGTTTCTATTTTATATTCTGCACGCTTCTTAGAGCTCCTGTGTGCAACTGACATGGATAGGGAATATATTATCAATATGCCTTCAGTTCCAGAAATTGTAGGTGGAATATTGAAACCAGGATTTGAAATTGTTAAAACTTTCCAGACATTATAGCATATGTGTCGATGAAGTTCTTGTGATAAGAAGTTATGGATTACTAAGTAGGCTATTTAAAGGTAATTTGGTTAGAATGGCACATAATCGGGTATATGAGCAAAAGTTAAATTATACAAATGAATAATTTTACACATTACACATTGACCGAATGGGGATCGAACCTGGGACCTCAGAGACAAACGACAACAAAGTCCGGTATGCTCGCCTCTCGGCTACGGAGATCGTCATGATGAGTCTAGCAATAAAATCGAGAAAGATTTGATGTTTCTAACATAGATCTACTTTTGGAAATTGGTTACTAATTTGTAACAGTCTTAACCCTTCGCGTGCCACGTAAAATTTTCTCCATTGTTTTCCATTGTTTTTCTGGTCTGCCACGGGTAAGCGGAACGCGAAGGGTAATGTGGTGTCCTGCTGTCCACAGTATTGAACTTTTTTATTTTGTATACGACGTGTTAAATTGTAATTTTAGTTAGACAAATATTCTTAAAACTTTATAACGTAACAACGGAACGAAGCATAACAAAAAATACGACCTACTTAATTGGTATGGATGTTACATTCAGAACGAAAAGGACAATTGTTCTCTTTGCTCCCAAAATAAAGGAAACTTGTCGACACCCGATATTAGCGCTAATGCCTTTGTTCCCATGGTGTCTTTTTGATTGTTTTCACCAAGGCTTTGGCCAGGAGGAAATTCCGTAACAATTAACTTTCTTTATAAAGGAAGCTTGTAAAGGTGCATCTCTGAGGAACACATTTTTCTAAACAAGTTAATAGGGCTCAAGCTCGTCACGGAGATTTAGAGCCCAGATTGGTGATACAGAATTTGCTAATTAGATATTATTAGCAAGTTTAGCAACAATAAGTTAAGGCCTCTATCGAATAATATGGTTTAATAATCTAACAATTTGTGCGTTTCATAAATGGAAGTCATATCGCGGGTCGTGGGAATTGTGTATTTTTCCGGAATAAAATTATATGTTCTAATTCATGCTCCCCAAAACAGAACTATCCAATAACAATTGTCAATTGATAAATCATGTAACCCTTGATTTAGCCATGAATCACAATATCCCTAAGATTAGAAATGTCAATTGTTTGACGAAATTTTTCGCCCTTTTTATTATTATTAACACACTTGTGGCAGTAGAAGCAGATGTAGCAGATTCACTTGTAACCTAACTAGGTATGTTAACAAATCTTTGAACCTACTTCTAAACTGACGTATCGATTTAAAACTTTTTATTTTTATTTTTTATTATGGACTCATCCCGCTCTTAAAAAAGAGCGGTGATTCTGCCAATGTCGAGTGTATCGTTTACTTATAGTCAAAGCATGACAAAGTTCGCAATAAATAACGGGTGTTTAGTTTTTATTGCTTTTCTTGGATTCAGTGGAGGCTACTGTTCCCATATAAGCAGGTTTCAGGAAGCTATCGGGTCTAAAGCAAGTTGTCTTGAGACAAGTCACTTTACACTCGATGCGGCGTTGAATACAATGATATTTCAATAGTTTCAGATCTTTATCACTTCACCAAGCATTAGAACACAAACTTCACCAAACTTGCACTCTAAAGCTCTTTAAATGATTAATAAAAACCATTAAAATAGATCGACCATGCTTTTCGTTCGACTACCCCCCACCGAATCCGATTTAAAACTTTGTAAGTAGTTATTTGATATTCGGATGACAATTCAATAATTTGACACCATTGTGCTGATCTGATGATGAAGTTAGGAGGTGGGTAGTAGAACATTTTAGTGACTCCTAGTAAAACCTTCGTGGTTGGACTCATTTGATTCGTTTTGACGAGTCCAGTACATATACTTATGTAAGTGTGTTTTATAGTTTTTTTAACTATGACATTAATTATTTAATCTGTATTTGTATTGTTTTTGTATTGGCGAGATGACAGGATTTGCTATTTCATACTTAATGTAAGTAAAAATCACTAACTGGATTTGGAGAAAGATGGTTCGTATATTACTGCTATATATATAGGTTATTTTGTGCTCGATGGACTTAGCATTACTGTCACGTGATTTATCGTTTGTCATTTGTTGTTGAAGAGTTCTGTGTCGGGGTGCAGACCCCCGATTCAGAACGTTTCGATAGCGAGTCGTCAACCGGTGAATCACGTGACACTAAAGGTTCTGAATCGGGGGCCTGGTCAGATCAGAATTATCCTTGTTGTGCCAAATATCCAATTCCAAAATAGCTTTTATTTTCGTTCAGCCGTTTATTCATAGATACGTCGTATCAAGCAAATACATTCAAGTTTATTCATTTATTAGATAAGTATAGTTTGCTAGAAAAACCGACCCCGAAATATAAAATTACTCGTGTTGTTCGAAAGAAGAGGTTATGGACTACGCACGTACCCTCATAAACGGTGTCAAACGGTCCAGACTGTTTCGGGAATGTCCGAAAGCTGGCTCGGCGCGCTTTGTAAATCTTGGAGTTGATATTTCAACCACTTTATGTTAACAACGAGCTGAAATACGTTATGTAGGTACCTATATCAGATACCCGTTAAAAATGCAGACTTAAGGTGATAGCAGGTGTTGAAACATCTGCTACCAGGATTGTTTTTGTAGGGACAACGGAGACGGTAATCAAAGGACAGACTTGCCATTATGATTGATTTCGAAACTCATTCAATCAAGATCAGAGGCTCAATTTACGTAATTTATCGATGTTCGCAATCCAGTGTCGATCCACCCAGTAACATTACTATCTAAAACGGTATTCTCCTAAACTTTAAATTTGACGTAAAATTATCAAAAGTGTGTAATGCGACTGAAAATGAAACCAAAAAATCTCCTTGTGGTCAGTCTCCGTACAGTGGTCTTCGTAATTATCTAGGTTTTGTAACACAATTTTCGTTAAACGAATGGCAGTGTCTCTCCCACACATCCTCGATTTTTTTTGTATATAAATTAATTTGTTTTTGTTGTATAAATAAAGTTTGTCGCATATAACAACATAGTTTAGGTGTTTGGCGTTCATGGTCAATAAATGTCCCATAATAAAATATAGTTGTTGTTATTGGGCCCCAAAATCATCCCCTAATGTGTAAACAAAAAATAACGTAGTGTAGCATATATAAATAAAGGAAAACACTAGTCATATTATTGAAATAGAAACGCATAAATAGGTACCTTATAATTTCCATTATTCATATAACAGTATGTTGTCATTATTTTTAACAAAACCCTCAATCCTTGTCCTCTCTCCATATTCCCGCTTTCTTTCTTTTGTTTTTTTTTACTTGCCAGTGTCATTTAAAAATATCTACATGAGCCTAACATTTTAAAACAGTAATGTCATGCCAGTGAAAATGGAACTACTTAATGGATTTTCAAATAAAAAAGAAAAGTGTTTAATAACATAAAACCTAATATCTATTCCGTTGTGTCGTGCGCCGCAACTGATGCAACAGGATTGTCCTAGTTCTTATCGTTAGATATTGCTTGGTAATAAATCTTGTTTAATAAAGTAGAACATGTGCAAAATATTATTAAGTTTAGTTTCTATCTAAATAATCCATAAAGTACTCGGATCATACTCTATTTGACACACTTTTATTCACTTCTAACTAACAGTATTAAACAGTTAACTGTGTACTTATAATATGTATACTGGGAGTCTTTTGTAACCTATTTCTAACTGACCTGATTTAAAAAATTGTAAGGCCCAGTTTCACCACTTGCTGATAAGTTCCGGATAACTAACCTATCTGGCACTTATTTTGACAGATAACCCATACAATTAGCTGTCAAATAAGTGCCAGGTTATTTGGAAACGCAAAGCAAACTGGCCCTAAGTATGTAAAATTCGACAATACAATAATTTGATAGCCTCGTTCTGATCTGGTGATGAAGCCAGGAGGTTGATAGTGAAACTCTTTGATGGCTAGTAATGAAACCTCTATTGTACTCATTTGATTCGTTTTGACAAGCCCTGTACTAAAAGGTGCTAAACAAAATTACTAGTTTAGTCAAATTTTTCTTAATATTCTAAATAAGGAAAAATGTGTCCATTCTTTTTGATTTCGGTTTGTGTACTAGTTGTTACATAATAGTTGTCAAAAAAAAATTTTTTTTAACTTATTTTACCTGAAATCAACAAGTTTGTTAAAAACCATTTGTAACGCTATTTGCAACAGTATGGATCAATAAATAGCCCCAAACAAAGCATAGCTTGTACCATAGTGACTAGATTATATAACGGATAAACACACTTTAATACGTTTCTATGACTTGATCATCAAACAGCTGAACGTTATTACTCGTATCACACAAACATTTGCCCTTTGCGGGATTCGAACCCTAGTAGTCAAGATCAGACAGTCATCTGATCAAATCCATAATTCCATACTAATATTAAAAATGCGAATGTAACTCTGTCTGTCTGTCTGTTATGTTTTCACGACTAAACCATCAACTAATTTTGATGAATTTTAGTAATAATTTTTTTAGTAATAGATAGAAGTGGCATTGGAAAAGGACATAGGCTATTTTTTGTCGTGAAAGCTTAGAAATTGATTAGATTGATTGTCAAAGGTCGTACATAATTGATTGTAAAACTGTATTTTATGCCAAATAAATAAAATAAAAATGGCAACCCTAAGCTCCATTGCATTTAATTACAACGTGTCAGCCACGCAAACCGTGTCATATGCCGTGTTGCGTGACTTTTATATTTTCACGTTTTGCACTTAGTAAGCGGTAGTCACAATCGATATTTCCATTGTAAAGTTTTAAACGTGTCACAATTCCCTTTTATTATTATTTTTTCATCGCATTCAGTTTTTATTTGATGTTGTCAACATCAGATACAACAAAACGAAATAAGTGGTTAAATATTTTTTTAATTTTCATAACTTTTTTTCGTTATTCTCTTGTTTATTTACACCGTGAAAGAGAGGTCCTCGAGTGGCGACCACGAACTGGAAAACGCAGCGTGGGCAGGCCTCCCAGCCGGTGGACTGACCTACTCAAGGCGGGCAGCCGCCTGGATGCAAACGGCCCAGAACTCCTCGCTGTAGCGTTCTAGGGAAGGTCTAGTAGTGGACTTCCAAATGATGATTGATGTTGATTCGACGTATAAATTTCTGTACTTCAATAAAAGGCATGCAAGCTGATAAGAAAATAGAAAGACAAAGAGTGTGTAGGTGGGAAAACTCGTCAGCACAATTTTCCGTATAAATATTTTCTTTTTAACACGCTCGTACGCGATACAGTTTTGATACCATACATTTCTGTACCATTGTTCCGCTAGAATATGTTGTCCGTTACAATATAAGATTTAAGAACACAACACATCTTTTCTTCCCTTTTATAATGAACGCTATTTTTTACGACGAAATGATACTTCGACTTTTGCACAAGATTTATTTCGATAGTAGAATTTTGTATATAATTTTTACTGTGGTTGGTATTTCCCATGGCATCATGAGTACTTAGTGAATATTATATCGATAATGCTGAATCAGACTTTTTAGGATTCCGTAGCCAAATGGCAAAAAACGGAACCCTTATAGATTCGTCATGTCTGTCAAAACTACACTGATGTCTAAGGGGTATTATAAAATTCAAGACTATCTTGATGACAAGAATGTATGGTCAGTCCAGCCTGCACTAAACTGATGTACCTACCTGTTTATTTTGATTTATATTTTTTGTGTGGCAGCTAGTGGTGACTGAGTTTGTTCCGGCGTTTCTTCTCAGCACTTGCCAGATTGTCTGTGTCTTGTCTCGAAGCGCTAGTAGGGCCCAAAAAATAAGGAGACATGTTCTGACCCCCTAGGGGCCTATAATGTTGTTATTGACGTTCATAAGTGGCAATTTTGTCCTGAATTGAATAAATGATTTTTGACTTTTTTGACTTTTGTCTGTCCGTCCGTATGACACAGCCACTTTTTTCGAAACTATAAGAACTATAATGTTGAAACTTGGTAATTAGATGTATTCTGTGAACCGCATTAAGATTATCACACAAAACTTGATTAAAAAAAAACAATAAATTTTGGGATTCCCCATTCTTAGAACTGAAACTCAATTTTTTTTTTTCATCAAACCCATACGTGGGACCCTTCTTTAAAAATGATATTGAGGTTTCTAATATCTTTTTTTTCTAAACTGAATAGTTTGCGCGAGAGACACCTCCAAAAGTAGTAAAATGTGTCCCTGTCCCTGTCCCTGTAACTTCTAAAATAAGAGAATGATATTAAAACTAAAAAAAATATGTGATGTAGATTGCCATGCAAACTTCCACCGAAAATTGGTTTGAACTAGATCTAGTAAGTAGTATTTTTTTATAACGTCATAAATCGTAAACCGCAATTTACCTTTCATTCAATCAACTAAAAAAAAAACAAGAATTGCTTTATTAGCCCTTTAGAACTTTTATATTCTGTTACTTGCTGCTACGGAACCCTTCATGGGCGAGTCCGACTCGCTCGCACTTGGCCGCTTTTATTATATTAAACATCATCACATACATTGCTCTGATCCTAAAGTAAGTAGCTAAAGCACCTAAGTTAAAGAATTCATAAACAACGACAGAACCACAACACCCAGACCCGACCCAACATAGAAAACTTCGTTTTCTACATTGACCCGACCGAGAATCGAACCCGGGACCTCAGATGGCGAAGCCAAGTCCGGTGTACTCGCCTCTCGGCTACGGAGGTCGTTGGGCTTCGAGTTTCAATGGGACTTACTTCAAAATATAGGCCTGATTAAAAAATACTGCCAAGTGCAAATCAGACTCGCGCACCGACAAAGAATTTACAAACAGATAGACAACAAAGTGATTCTAAGGGTTTCTTATTTCCTTTTGAGGTTTTTATGTGTGTATCCTTTTGTAAATTATCACAATTAGACACCCAACACAGTTAGAAGTAATAAGTTGGTTTACAAAACGTGAAATTTGTTTCATGTTCGAATTCTGAAGTTCTGAACTCCAAGAAACCTACTGGATTTCTGCTGTCGTTTATTGACCTACTTAATTGCAAATGTAGGTAACATCGATATCGGCATATTATGTCGATAGTTTCGCTATCAGAACTTACAAACTGTAATAAGGAAGATTAACGAAAGTTTTCTCTTAATCCGGACCAAGTTTGACTACTTATTGAAGGTGAATGCGAGTCATGGGTATTACAAAGGGTTGATAGTAAGCCCCGCAAAGAAAATGGCTGACCTTTTGATTGCGATATTAGTTAGTTAGAAACTTTAATTGTTAGAAACTTTATACACCTTCAAGGGGCCGTATACTCTTACCGTCATGTTGATAAAATAGTTTTACCTTCGGTATACCATTACACACAGTTTCACACAGTCTCACACAGTCTCACACAGTTTCACACAGTCTCACACAGATTATTCTATAGAACAATTTGAAATGTTGTCAAATTTGATATGAGGCAATAAATGGATATGAATAATGGTGACTGTGTATTATTAAATTGGTTGGCAAATTTTTTGTTATGGTTTAAATCTAGTCTGTAAATATATTAACTAGTCGTTACCCGCGACTTCGTTTGCGTGATTTTAAACTTATTCCCGTGACAGTAAATTGTAGGTACTGCCTCACCTCAAAGGATACCCAAGTATCTACAGCTATTCTTAAACTAAGCTCCACAGTAGATATGTAATTAACTCAAAGAATAAAACATATCAACATATCAAGTCATATTTTTTTTTGTCATGATAGTAATGTTATTATTTTTACTCTAAGTACTTACTCTATTGCCGTGTGGGAACGGCCGTAAAGAATACTCTTCCCACCGCCAACAGGAGGCGTGTCGTAAGAGGCGACTAATTCCTGTAGCACGAGTCGGGCAGCAGCGACTGCGTGCGAAATGTTTTAAAAAACTGCCATCGCCAAGCCGCCTCTGCCAAGCGTTGTGAGTATTGGCAATCCCTCTCGATGAAAGTCATTGGGGGAGGCCTGTGCTCAGCAGTGGACCCACGGCTGAAATGATAACATGACCTATTGAATTATTAGCAAAATTTTCTAAACTTGCCTAAATTCGTTTTTGTCGCCCTCATTTAAGAAGTTGATGTAATAAGAAATGTATGAGTATTAAAGTGCCATGTGGGGACGGCTGTGAGGGATACCATGCCCCACCGCGGAGGCGTGTCGTAAGAGGCGACTAATACCTGTAGCACGAGACGGGCAGCAGCGTCTGCGTGCGAAATATTAGGTATAAAAAACTGCGCTCGCCAACCCGTCTGCTAAGCGAGGCGAGTATTGGCAATCCCCCCCCCCCCTCCGCTTTTCGAGGCCTATGATCAGCAGTGAACGTCCTACGGCTGACATGATGATGATGATGAAGAGTATGCTATTTAAAGCATTTCTACAATATAGAAAAGCGTGCAACTCCAATCAACGCCACCTATTAGAAAGCAAGTAGAAAACCGGTCAAGTGGTTACCGGCCTTGAGCTGGCTGGCTCCGTTTCATTTCACAAAATGTTTAAATGCATAACGTCTTTTGTGCATCCTTCAGTTGCTCAGTTACTGTGTGAAGGAAGAATAAACAAACAAACACACTCTGCCTTTATAAGGTAAGTAAAGATATATGTGACGGCAAGGGACCTTAGTTTAGGGACCGTTGTTTTGAATTTTTACTCCGCCACTTTTTATTTCTGTAATTATTATTTTTGCGCTATAGAATCTACTGATGTGTGTTGAACTTAAGGCTGCAAACACGCCACCACCATGCAATCTCCCATATACTAAAATCTTTCTTAAAAAACAATAACAAGCGTCACTGGCAATAAATATACACAGATTGCAAAACGCAATGTTCTTTTGTTTAGGCGTAGGATCCTAAAAAACGCGAGCTTGCTGCGTTGGTATTTATCGCCAGAACACGAACTCAATACAGACTTTGCAACATATGTTCTATCTACTAATAACTAGTTTAAATATAATAAGAAACGCTACTGGCTAGGTGGTTGGATTTACTATAATGACCTTATTGTTTTTTAAGAAAGTTATTATTGTTTTGACTACCGTTTGGTGTAGTGGTTCGCGCTCCGGACTACAAAGCCAGCGGCTTCGGATCCCACAAGGGGTGAGTTTTTGTGTGATGAGCACGAGCAATTGTAGGTACCTAAGTCATGGATGTTTATAAAGTATTCAAGTATGTTTATTATTATGTAGTCGCTATAGTACAAGCCATGCTTAGTTTGGGACTAAATAATTGGTGTTATTATGAAAACAACATTTATTGTTTTCAAGAAACCTATAATGTTTTTACGAGGGACGCATTCACGCAATATTGCGACTTTCGTGCAAAGTTTTAACTAACTAGAGATACGTGACGTAAAACCAATTCGGTAATTCGCCTTGAAGGCAAACGGTCCAAGGTTCAATTCCCGGTCCGGGTCGATTCAAAATCTTTTTAAAATTGAGCTGAGAAATGCCCTTGTCAAAAACAGTGTCTGGTACCTCGTAACACGGATGTTAATTCCACAGATCGAGACTATGCCAATTGGTGTGCTGTCTGGCTCATGCTGATAGCTTTTAGAGTTCCGTAGGCATGACCGAAAGTTATTCATATCAAGTACCTTATCCGCTCCTAAGAAAAAGGGTTGTCAGTTCGACAGCTGTCATCCTATAAGGCTTCTGGTTTATTTATCACAGTACAGAACTCTAAAAAACCGTATATGAGGCCAAGGTATCCAAAAATTACCCCCTCACCGATGATTCCGCCAGATCCACAAGGCGTTGACTGATGCCATCCTACTAATATTATAAATGCGACAGTTTGTAAGTATGGATGGATGTATGTTACTCTTTCACGCAAAAAATACTGAATGGATTTTAATGAAACTTGACATACAAATAGACCATGGCCTGGATTAACACATAGGATACTTTTTATCCGGGTAAGGTCAACGCAGACGAAGTCGCGGGCTAAAAGCTATCCTACTTCATACTAATGTTATAAATGCGAAAATAAGAAAAGCGCAAAAAATCCTTTATAGCTAGAATAAACTATAGCTAGTAGTAAAATAAATTATGTATCATCAATTCAATTGAAGTCGAAATATTTTAAAAACAGGACAATAGCGTCAACCAATTCGACCGAGGCAAGAGGATCTGGTGAAAGTAATTGTACCGGCAGAAATTAATGAATTTAACACACACTTTTATATTTCAAGCTATCGCATTAAGGATTAACGTTATTGTTTATTTAATACAGTCTGATTTACTCTTATCTCTTTGAACTTAAACTTCTTGTCGATTACTTACCTACTAAGGCCCGTATTATGCTGCCGTCGCTCAAGCGTAAAACCTAGATTTGAAACTAGATTTTGTCATTTACATTGTATGAAAATTGCTGCTCAAATTCATGTTTAGGTATTCCCAAATTTGGTACCAATCTGTATTTAGAGATGAGCGTACCAAATTTGAGATCCTTAATTACTAAAACACTTGACTGTATGCTTTAATACTTTCATTAAAACTGTAATAGGCTAAACGTACATTTAATATATTTTAAAAATGGGCACGATACAAAAGCTAAAAAATTAAATATTTGTCTGTCTGTCTGTATCTTGACCGCGCATCACGCACGCCGAAACCACTAAATGAATTCAAATGAATCTTGGTTTCATTTGAATTAATCGCCAAGTAATTTAGACATTGTTCAGTTACAGTAACCAAAACATTTTCCAAAAAAATAAAAAACAACAATAACAACTATTAATAAAATGTTTACTTATAAGCTTTCATCTGGACATGTAAATAAACAATGTACATAAGTTAAACAAAAGCATGAATCAAATTCAATAAACCAAAAAGTACTAAGTACTTAAACATACGCTTACGTAGGTAGCGAGACAGATAACGACTTCGTAGCAGACATGTTGCGCCTACGGCATTGTGTAGGTACATTAAGGAACCAGTTTTATGTATGTATGGATGTGAAATATGTGAATGCTGGGCCGTTGGTAGATGAAAAACGTATGCATACAGCAGAAATAAGGTGGATGTGTGTGTAAAGAGAATGGACAAGATAACGAATGCATATGAATAAAATTTCTTTTTTGGACAATATCACATATTCTCGGTAAGATTGTATCCTGTATTTCTGTAGCTACATCTTAAGGTAAGTAGCAAAATTATTTGTATTATAGAAATCAGAAACAACGATGTACGGTAATTTAAAGAGGAAGTATGAAAGTGGCACCTGTGACAGAAAAGTGAAAGGAAACCGTTTGTTACGATCATGATTGTGATGTGAAGGAAAGAGGGGCATGTAACGAGGAGAGTGATGGGTATATTGGTGGGTGAATAGTTAGAGAATGACCTAAAAAGAGATGGATGGATTGTGTGAGGAGTAATATGACTGAGAAGGGAGTGAATGACTAGATGACGAGTGACCGGATTGCATGGTAGAGAAAAACTGATAAATTCATACATGATTTTTGATACCTACAATTTTTATTAAACGAACTTTTTACAAGTACCTATTGTAACTCAAAATACGCTAAACTTCTATGGGGATGATAAGAGCTCAAATACAACAAATGTGAAAATAGAATCAACATCAAAATAATGTATTAAAAAAAATATATTGGTTCCATCTAAAAAATGTAGATACATTTTGGCAGCGGAATCATAGTACCTTAGGATGCTATGTGTATTTGAGTTACACATTGCATATTTTAAGTTGTTTGAAATAATTTGAATATGAAAAAGGGTACATGAAATTGCGGTAAAAAAAAACGTTTAGCTTTTTTAGCTATTTAAAAATAGCATGCAAATATCTAAATAACATTGATTAAAGTCTACAATTATGAAATGGAAAATTCTAAATGTTAATATTAAAACTAAGAGGAAAAATACAAATGTAAATTATTAACTGGAAGCAAATAAATAAATACAAAGAACACGTGTTTTTGATTGAATCATCATGATCATTGATCAAAATTCATGATACATTAATAAAATTAAAAGGTTCACAAATTAACAATTAAAATTTAACTAATTACTGACAGAATAAAAACAATGTTTTTGTTTAATCTATTAAAAGGCAAGTTTAAACGATATTTTCTAGTGATAAAAATTATAAGCTCTCCTTAATTAAATGAAAAATCAGTCGGAAAACTGTACCGTCGTTACTTTGATGTAAAAATTACTTATAACTCAGTCAGAAACGAATTTACTGTTTCTAACATGCATGCACCTGCGACGCAATCCTCAGTGGCAGGTATGAAATGAAAACTTATCCAATTACCGAATGAAAGCATCAAAGTCAGAGCTTTTAGCACAATTGGGAGAGGATATCACATCACATACTTTAATATTTCTGTAGCTCGGCGTGGACTAAGCTTCCAGAAGTGACGTAAAAGGGTATAGAAATGTATTCTAACTGTTGCTGATGTCAAAGGACAGATGAAGTTACTAGAAACACGTTGTATTTCCACATTTGCGCTTCTTTACGCGGAATCAGAACGCGGGACCAATACATTTTACTGCATATAATTTTCCGTGGTGTCGACTCCGATTTTCTGTAGCGATTTTTCAATAGTACTAGTAGTAATAGAGGTGCTTGTAGCTCAGTGACGGCAGTGCCTTGGTATTCAATATCAAAGTAAAGCCACCTACGCTGCGGTTGTGATCGTATGCGTGACCATTCCATCGATATTTATTGACATGTATCACAGGCTTTTCCGTCGGAAGGTACTTTAAAAGTTATCTCTGATATTTCTTGATAGGTACTAGTCGTAAAGCCTACTCATCCCCCCTAGCATGTCTACCAAAACACGATATGATATGATATGATATAGCGATATATCGACACCAACTTTAAAAATATGAGAGATATAGCCGCCATTGTGAATTTTTATTGAAACAGCGATCTTAATATGTGACGGCGATTTAACATGGCGGCTATTCGCTATGTGCAAAGTGGGTGGTGGGGGATGTCAAATCGATCGCAGCACGCTATTTGGCAGAAATGTGAAATAACTCTGGACTGTCATGTGTCAAATTGCTATATTTCCATAGAATACCATACTAACGAAATTAAGTATTTTTAAGTAAAAACGTTAAAATTCGGGATATGGGTCACAGTACGTGTTGCGTTATTGAGTTTAGAAACAATGGGAAGAACAGTTTGTGCATGTTTTATTCGTTTTCAACATCAAGATGGAAATTGGAGCATAAAAAATAAATGGATAGCTGTTGTGAAAAGAAAAAAGTTTGTAGGGGGTTTGTGTCACAGACTTTTATCTTATGATCACAGCTCCCGTTGGTTCTAAGCTCTTTAACGTCTCTCACATGCTGTGCAAATACTAATTATTTCACGTATTGCACCAGTTTGAGGCTAGAAAATTATATCATGTTGTACCTATCGATTCAAATCCCGTACGTATTATAACATTTATATTAGTTTAAGTAAGAAAGTCACTTATTATAATATGCACAAACTTTTAGATATTTTCATCTAATTTCGAAGAAAAACAATCCGAAAATCATTCTCAAACCATCCAGTCGCCATAATTTGAGAGATCTTAGTCCACAATAATTGTGGTCACTAGGGGCGCTGTCATCGCGCACACAGCGAATATCTATCATATTTTTACAGTTAGTGTCGATATTTCGCTATATCATATCGTGTTTTAGTGCTCATGCTAGGCAGGCAGAGGCCTTAAGGTGGCTTGATAACATCTGATAGTAAGGTTTAGTCACTGGCCTTACCCCTCCACCAATCCGCACTGGGCCCGCGTGGTCAAGTATTGCCCAAACCACCTCATTGTTGAGGTAAGTGCTCTGCAGTTGGAAGTCTAAAGGCACACTTTACTTTTACTAATAGTAATAGTAATGTCGTCTATTGGAATCTACTCGTAAAATTTTCTCGCAGTATGCCAAAGGTCTTATAACAGTAACATGTCAAGGAGTGAATAAGCATAATATTTGACGATCCGTCTTGCGAAGTGGCGCTGATTCGCCTAGAACACAAAGGGTCTCGGGTCGGATCTAATAAGTCCTCTTACTTCGAGGCCGTGACAATTAGGGTATTGTTTGGCACATATTTATTTATTTTATTTTTATATTGTATACATGTCCGTTTGTAGTATTAATACAAACACTGGCGTCGTGCTAGTGGACTCAGTAGCTCAATATAGTGAGTAGGTACTACCGAAGTAATCTCGACTTCGTATTACCAATAACTTAATTTTTATCTTTAAAGTGAATGGGTATGAGCCATTTCAAAAAAGCGAGCCATTTCTAAATTAGTTAATGGCAGCACTGAAAGACAAACCTGATTTAAAAAACTATACATGATACTTCATAAATTATAAGGTACACCTGTCATACACTGACCGGCAAGCGCCGCCTAGGACGTCCGTACACAACGTGAAGAGACCACCGTATGAAGATGCTGGAAGCCACTGAATGCGGGCCGCTTCCAACCGGCCAATCTGGATGTCACTGGTGGAGGCCTATGTTCGCAGTGGACCTCCTATGGCTGAAATGATGATGATGATGTCCTGTCATAGTTTCGACGTAAGGAATCGACTTCCTTTTATGACTGCCAACACATAGGCTTTTATCACAGAACAATTGGTTGTCTGCCGTATATTTACCTAAAAAGGGACAATCACGACCTTTAGGTTTACGTTACTTTTAATAACATTTGACCTACTAAAACACCAGAAAACCCTCATAAACAAGTTTATGAAGCTCTCATAGTAATGCATAATTCAACGGGAAACATCCGTAGCTGCTCTTTGTACACTCAGAAATACATTTTCTTAAGTAACATCAATACAGACGACGTATTTTTCAAAAAGGAACGGCCCTCATTAATAGATACCGACAAATATATTTATTTTACTGATTTTGTTTTAAATGCTTAATTCACGCATAACCAAGAAAGGTCTTACAGTTTACATTTATTTAATTTTTAAAATATAATAACCACTGGTAAGGTGGCAACTGGTTGGCTCCCAACCACTGTAAATAAATATGTGGCGCCGCGTTGAACCTGGTTCCAGTCGCGTTCAAAAAATCATATTTGCCTGCCTTCAGAACTAACATTCGATTATCGTATACCAGAAAAAAGCTCAATGAACGCGCCCTAAATTAAAAGAACTTAATACTTAGTACACTGTTACAAAACAATTGAAGACCAATCGTATTCAGCCAAGGCATGCCAAACTGAATTCTTGACATAAATTAAGTTAATGAAACTCCTTAAATTACAAACAAAAAGTAAATAAAGATTGTAGTATTGCACTAATAAGCTGTGTCGACTACTTAAGTTTTCTGTAGGATATCTTATTTCCAATTTTATCCTTCGATAAAATCGGAATACTTTAACACCCGGAAAGAGTTAAGAGTTAACTTTCCATAGCAGGCTGGCCTCTAAATTTGTTCTACGATTTACCAACTTCTAATTAATTTTATTAGAGATAAGGTTTTCTACTTGTGTTAATCGAATTACATTCAGATTCCATATGGTCGTTCAGTAGTACAGCATATAGGAATTACTATTAATGGACTGCAAACATCCCATTTAGATAGACAAGAGTTTATGAGACAGCACGTCTGTCTCCCTTTTTGTTTATAGCGGGAACCCTGGGGCACCATTATGATGTTATTAGAGACGGGTATGGAACATGGACGCATTCATACTTCCTTGTTTAATGTAAGTAGTACTAAATGTATGTATGTAGGTAGGTTTCCCATTACTGCTTGCTAGAAAAGAGCAAGATAATACAAGGTTTCTCATTGCTTTCTATTCTAGGAAATCTTGTTGATGTTTTTACTCGCTTCAAAAGGAATGAACAACGCTTTATTTTAAAAAATTGGTTAAAAAATCTTTTTACAAAAAAACACGACTAATACTTAACCTTTACTTGAACGATTTGATTTTTAATAAAAAATATCGATTCGATCGAGAAATTTTTATTTTATCTTAGTCTCGAAATATTTCGTTTATTTGTTGAGCCAAGAGTTTGTGGTAATTATTTTAATGTTGATTAATCTTTGTGTTCAAGTACAAAGAACATTGAGATATTATTAATGAAACATCTTCCAATAAGTATGTACATACAAATACATATGTGAAGAGGGCTTTTTATTACAATTTTCAGAATTATATATGTGAAAAGTAATTTTTTTATTTTATTTTTTAACTAATTTCACGTGCAACAACTTACCTCGTATCCGGCTATACAGCCAAAACTTACTTCTTTTTTCACTCAGGTCATCAAATTATAATTAACTTTTTACAAATTTAATACGATACGTAGTAGGTACCTACATTATTGGTTTAAATTCATCAAACGATTTGAAGTACCACTGCTAGTCTGCTAAATGGATAACTCCTCAGTTAGGCACGTAGACACGTTCAAACGTAGACACTTTTTGTTGACGACACGGCACACCATCACAGGGAACCTTAGTTGCTGTGTCCTGTAGCGTTGATTGGACACAGTCGCCCGTTGCTACTACTGGTCACTGGTAACCATAGTTGCTGTGTCCGGTGGCGGCCACATGGCCACAATTCGTTCGGCTCGCCCCGCCCGTGCCACTGTGTCACCTGCGCTCGTGAGCCACCCGTTCAGTGAACGAGGCTTGTGTCGCACACAGGAGATGGACACCGAATGAAACTCCTACTTATGCGCAATTGTAAGGGAATTTGTTAATGTTGCTTGTGTCTTCAACTGACGACTTTTAGTTTCCAGTTACAGACACCGAAAACTTTTTGATCGTTATGAGTGTTAAGTAGCTTTGTTGCCTAATAAGAAATGTTTATGTGCAGGGAGTGGATGATTTCATACTGGTTCTATAGAAATCAAATATACATAATTGACCCAAGGCACAAAAGTGTCCATCAGTGATAATGATAACGCATTGGGTTTATCAGCCCCTCCGTTGTTTTTAGTTTGAAATTCTACGACCCTATTGTTTGAAAGAGCTCTATAAGATTTATCATTATTATTACGACTTGTCTAAATTGTTAATCCGCAAGGAGCTATATCGGCTAAACGAT
Organism: Anania hortulata; assembly: GCA_963576865.1. NCBI lineage: Eukaryota > Metazoa > Arthropoda > Insecta > Lepidoptera > Crambidae > Anania > Anania hortulata. Next base: position 23,347,003 of record OY756387.1, on the reverse strand, counting down.
CTTTTGGAGATAGTATCTATCTTAGTAATTAGATTTTGCTATTTCCTATAAAATAGCTATTGTTTAAATAGATGTATTTTTATGATAATTTGTCTTAAGTATTAATTCGCCCGAAGCCTGAAGCTGAATATTAAAATCTAGTCGAAAGACCATAATATGTACATTCATTGTTAATATCATTTATTGCAGGTTTACGATTCCCGATCCTTGTCTTCGTCTAAAGTTATTTACAAGTCTGTACAAAAATTGCTAAAAAATATTTACAACAACAACATTCGTTTACACAGATCAGAGATACACACATAAGAGATAAAAGATTCAAAAGAATATTTAGCTTATGTATTGCTACTGCTATATTTTTTGACGACCTCCTTAGCTGAGAGGCGATCATACCTGACTTGGTGTCGCCATCTCTGAGGTTCCGGGTTCGATTCCCGGTCAGGTTAATGTAGAGAAATAACTTTTCTGTATTGTCTCGGGTATGGGTGTTGTGGTACCGTCGTTGTTTCTGATTTCTGTAACACAAGTTCTTAAGCTACTTATCATAGGATCAGAGCAGTGTATGTGATGTTGTCCAATATTTATTTATTTATTCAGTCATTTTAGTCCGAACTGTCCTAAAGCATTTAGTAAAAAAAATCTAAATTACTTGCAAATTGTAAAAAATAGTTTTAAATTCAATGTAGGTATTGTGGAGTTAGTCTTACACTAATTTGCAATATTTAAAAGTTTGTTCTATCCCTGTACCCTTTATTTAAAAACTGCTTCAATTTGGAAGTCCATTTTCGTACCTAAGTTTTAACAAGCTCATCTTCTTATAATCAAATTAATAGCATAAATTAAAACGGAGGTAAGTCTTCCAACAGCAGATTAACTGCCGAAATTGAAAATTAAATGATATAATTTATTAACTTACGGGTGTGTTAGTAGGTACGGGAGGGGAGTCTTATCTTGCTATTTTAACACTAAACGCGTTTTAAGTATTTTTTCATTACTTATGTTAAGAAGTTTATTTGTTGAACGCCGTCCGTATGCAAAAAAAACTTTTTCTTAATCAATTGAATGTACCTAATCTTTTTTTTATTCAGAATAAATGTTCGTAAAGACATAAGCATAAATAATATTTATCTTTTTCAACCGACTTCAAAAAAGGAGGAGGTTCTCAATTTGTTCGAATCTTTTTTTTAAATGTATGTTCAGCGATCATTCGTTACTACGTTGACCAATTTTGATAATTCTTTATTTGTTCGAAAAGAAATACTTTCAGAATGGTCCCCTAAAAATTTGGTCAAAATCTGATGATGAAATCTATAAGAAAATCATCAAACATTGCATGAACTCCATACCACGCCAACTGATTTTCAACCGACTTCAAAAAAGGAGGAGGTTCTCAATTCGACTGTATGTTTTTTTTTGTTTGTATGTTACGCGATTACTCCGCCAATTGTGCATCGATTTTAATGATTCTTTTTTTGTTTGGTAGATCATACTTCTGAGGTGGTCCCATATAAATTTTATCGAAATTGATTCAAACCTTTTTGAGAAAATCAACAAATATATTTTGGTTGTGGTTCTTGTTACCTATCTTCGACAAATATGAGCCGATTTTGATGATTTTTGTTTAATTGAATAGCTTATACTTCAAAGATGCTATGATAAAAGTTTGCAAAAAAAAAATCATCTCTAAGGGTATGAAAATAGGGGATGAAATCGGTGTTCAGCAGTTGGATTAGGATTTATCAATAAAAATAGATGAAATAAGTAAATTTTATTTAAAAAAATAAAACCGACTTCAAAACACTAAAATGCTAAAAATAATCCTAACACTTAAGTACCTAATCAGTTACTTTTGGAGTCGGTGCCAGCCGATGAGAGATTCAATGTTTTTTCTGTATCTATGTTACCCGATATCTTTGACAAATGTGAACCGATTTTGATGATTCGTTTTTTAATGAATAGCTTATACTTCAAAGATACTAAGTATACTTAAAACTTGCGGAAAAAATGTCACCCCTAAGAGTGGAATAATAGAAAATGAAATCGGTGTTTAGCAGGTAAATTTTGTTTGCACTCTTAAGATCTTTTTTGATTTGTCACTAAAAATAGATGAAATAAGTAATTTTTATTTTAAAAAAAAAACCGACTAAAAAACTAAAAATCTAAATATAAACTAAACACGTAAGGTACCTAATCAGTTACTTTTGGAGTCGGTGCCAGCCGATATGAGATTCGATGTTTTAGTTTGCACCGACTCCAAAACTAACTGATGAGGTTAAGAGACCTTACGTGTTAAGATTATTTTTAGCTTTTTAGTTTTTTGAAGTCGGTTTTATTTTTTTTTATAAAGTAAAAGTACCTTCATAAGTTTCATAAGATTATTGTACACGCTCTACTTAGTTTAGGGCTACATAATCAGTGTAATTGTTATATTTTTTTAACTTGATATTATTATTTTGATGATTTTAGATTAATAGTAATTTCACAGAAGGCAAAGTTATCAAGAAAATAAAATCTAGCCTATTTCGGAACATATTTCAAAACAGTCTCACTGTAGTAACAACGCTTGATTTTGACTGACTACCAACGTACCTACTACGTGCCACTACGTAGCTACTTTCCGATTCCCGGAGCAGCGTTCTTTAGTAACTTATTAGATAGATACTCGTACAAAATTATGAAGATTAGACTTTACGGCTTTGAACAGTTCTAATGTTACCGTCAAGTATTTCGCTTTTAATAAAAAAACAATTACGCTAGTATTTTTATATTCCATTTATTTTATTAAAACTTCTATGTTGTTATGGAAAACATTTTGTAGTATTCATAAGAATACGAATTGTTTATGGCATTACTTATTTAATATTCAACGGGTGCCGAGTCGCCTATTTCTTCCGCTATCATTAATTTAGTTGGACACTGACATAATTGGAGTAGAAAAACGAAATAAGAATTCGTGACGAAGTGAACACTGGCATTTTTGTTACATAAAGATTAAGCTCGATCACGAAATAGTTTGGTTTACCTTAATAAAGTAAACAGAAGAAAGACCCGCTCATTATATCGCATCTCTCAACCTGCAATTCCCCTTGATTGCATGGGTTCCGGGTTTGATTGCCGGTCAAGTTATTTTATTTATTTTATCTGAAGGATTCATTTCTTACTTCGAGATCATGTCTACATGGCTGATCGAAAAGCAATAAAATTTGTGATGTAGCAAGGAAATTTTGTCATAGTTTCCGAGTAATTACTTATGTAACAATCCTCCCGGGTCTCCCCTAAGAATATCAGTTATTCAAGCTTAAAAGTTAGAATAATCGCCTCACATCGGCCACAACTTTTATTTTAAAGATACTCAAGTCACGTCTCAAATATTGCTATAAACGATAAAATAAAATAATTGACTTTTTTCAATCTTAAAACGGCTCACGAGCAGACAATCCACGATGGTAAGAGACTATCGTCGCCTATGTTTATTTCCAACTCAAGGGGAGTTGCCAATGCGATACCAGCCTTTCAGAAACTTTACCGGTCATAGCTACATTTGAGTGGAATGGTTCAAAACTTTATATTATAATAGGTAAAGTTTGGCTTTGGCGCTTCACGGGCCGCTGCCAGGGCATCGCTCGTTTCGCTCGCTCGGCTCGCGCAATATTGTGGTCACTGTTCTATCTAGCCTAATCTAGACCAACTAAACCTACCATGATATAAGTAGTTTTCCTAGTTACGAGTTTTGATTGTGATGTTGCACACATGGAGTTTTAGAAAATCGTGTATATCTACACGATTTTCTAAAACTCCATGTTGGAACGAAGTGGAAACTCACCTCAATCTCTAACTTTTTCTCACACAAGCAAACAACTATTTCCGAATATGTTTACTTTGTAAGACTTAAAACAATATTAGCGGATAGCGTGAAATCAATCGGTCAAATCCATCAAAAATATTGCTAGCTAATAGTTTTGCTGCCACCTCAAAATAAATATTTGAATGAATTAATGAATAATGTTTATTTGACACAATTAAAAAATAGTACAATATACAGTTTCTCATTTTCTCATTTTCTCATTTTGTTCGTATTAAATATACAATTACGTGTTTGCTTGAAGCTACCCTGTCTAAAGCTTCCCCTCTCTCCTTTACAGTGGAATAGACAGAAACGTAAAAATATGAGGATGTAGGTCAGGTAGGTGTGAAATATATGGATGCATGAAAAGTTCCCAGTCATGCACATTACATTTTTAGTGACTAAATAATGTGAGTCGCTAGCATTATCATTCTGTTTCTGTTTTTGAACTCCGACCGTTTTATCTCAATTACTTGCTTAATATCACTAATGCAACGGGTACGACCAGCGCGGCAGCGACGGAAACCATAATGATTAAGCATCAAACAATGCTCGTAAAGAACTCAGTTACCAATCGTACAAGAAATTACCAAAAAACATTCCAAACACCCGTCTTAAAAGGCATAGAAAATAGCAAAACTAGTCTGGAAAAAGGCAATAAAGGAATTGGGCTCAAACGCCCCTAGCATGACAACCAAAACACGATATGATATAGCGATATATCGACACCAACTGTAAAAACTGTGTTAGGCCGTATACAGAAAGAAAGCTGGAAACTTATAAGCGTTTACCGGCGCTTGACAGCGCTGGTCCGTTCTACACAAAGGAAGCAGGTTGAAGCAGACCAAGCAAAATGAAGTACCATCATTTATTTGTAAATAAATTGAAATTTGATGATGAAAGATTTTATAAATATACTAGAATGACTCAAGAAACATTTGATTACATTTTGGATTTAGTGAAAAACATTTTGATGAAAAATTATTAATTATTAATTTTAAATGGCAGCGCCCAGCGCTGACCAGCGCGTGTCAAAGCTTGTCGGAACTTGTCGGCACCCTTCAGTGCTTATCGGCGCGCGTTTATATATTTTCCTGCGCGGGTTTCCAGCGCTGTCAAGCGCCGGTAAGCGCTTATAAGTTTCCAGCTTTCTTTCTGTATACGGCCTTAGATATAGCCGCCATGTTGAATTGCCGTGCCGGTAACGTCACATGTCATAATCGCTGTTTAACAAAAATTTTAACATGGCGGCTATACGAGTATCTATCATATTTTTACAGTTAGTGTCGAAATAACGCTATATAATATCGTGTTTTGGTGGGCATGCATGGACATGGGGGGCAGAACAGGGTATCTTTCGAAAATATTCTTAGCATCAAAGTCAAACGAATAATGAAAATTAGCTTTAGAATATTAGAAAGGAATCTGGAAACCAACCTGAGCAAGCCTATGTTTAACAGTGGACATCCTGTGGCTGAAATGATGATGATGATGATGAATGAAAGTACGTCAATTTGACGAGATACAAAGAATCCGACTAATATATTACCATATCCCAATAAAGAAAAGATACTGTAGGTAAGGTACCTAGCCAGCCCGTCCGGCATTAAAGCGTATACTCTAGTAAGTAAACTGAACATTTATCCATTAACCAATCTTTCATTTTGTCTAAGTTCCGCACCTCAAATATTTGCCAAGATGACAAACTGACTGGATCGCCAAATTGCTCAGGAAAGAAAACATACGTCTGAGCGTGTGCTTAGACGACTTCCTGATAGTAAAACGGAACTTACGCTAAAAAAGAGGAGGTCGTCCTTATGACTCAATAAATTTGAGACGTAATTTTATTTTCATCATTCATAAAAAGCATGAAACGATCTTTCAGGCCTAATAATCAGAAATTAAATTGAATACCTTTGAAAAGTTTGGTGCAAATTAATGTCACAATGACGAAATTGGCGATTCTAATAACCCCGGTTTTGCGAAATGAGGTGTACAAAATGATTTACATTGGTTGGATTAATTTGCACAAATGTTTCGCGGTTTCAGCCTCTTATTAACTGATCGTATACAAACCAATTTGATATTTACAAACCGTCTCATCAATTAAAAGATTTGTAGAGTAATTCTTATTTGGCTACTCGTTAATGAGCTAAATGTGTAAAAACCAATAAATTTATTCACGCGAATAAATACCAAGTTAGCACAGTATTATGTACTTTAAAACGACCTATTTTTATAATATAATGTGCCGTGTGGGGACGGCCGTAAAGAATACACTTCCCCACCGCCAACAGGAAGCGTGTCGTAATAGGTGACTAATTCCTGTACCACAAAACGGGCAGCAGCGTCTGCGTGCGAAATCTTATAAAAACTGCGCTCGCCAACCCGCCTGCCAAGCGTGGCGAGTAATGGCAATCCCCCCCGATGTTGGGTCATTGGGGGAGGCCTGTGTTCAGCAGTGGACTTTCTATGGCTGAAATGATGATGACGATAATTTTTATAATTGAAGTAAATTTTTGGGTTAGTGAAGATGCAGATCAAGAAACTCAGTCATCTTGGCTATTGCCCAATGTTAGTAAGGTATAAAACCCTGCAAGGGTGTAGCAATTTTTAACAGGTAATATACTCTATACATGTCAGTCTCTTATTAATTAAGTACTCTTCACAACAACATTTTACATTTAAATTTCCCAGTTTATTTATTTAGTTAAATAGGTTACTCTGAGAAACTGCTGTAGAGATCTTTAATGCGGTTTTCACTAATAGAAAGTCGGATCCACAAGGTAGTTAATGAGGTTAGTGTATTGGTATAATTTTCAACGATAGATACTTTGTGCCACTCGTCCAAAAGTCGGTGCAGACAAAGCTGCATATACAGTGTGTAACGAAAAGGTTATTCTACGGCTAAATTACATCAACTTTTTCTATGGGACCAACATCAAAATTTAAAAAAACAAATTTACGTTTCCATACAAACTGATGCCAGCTGGTCGCGTTTTAGTATGGGAAAGTGTTTTTTTTTTGCGATTTCGATGTATGTCCCATAGAAAAAGTTGATGTTAATTAGCCGTAGCATAACCCCTTAAAGTTTTATTTCACCTTTTCGTTACACCCTGTATACAAATTTATCTGTAGTACTAGTTGTAGGTACGCACTCTAAAAATACATCGCTATTACAAATATTATTATTTCAGCAACATTATAACATTATTAATTACTTTATAATATTATAAATGCGAAAGTAACTCTGTCTCGTTTGTTACGCTTCCACGCGCGTAGCAGAGCGTAGCGTGTCATTCCTGTTCTGTGATTCCATGTCTAAACTACTAAACCAATTTTGATGAAATTTGGTACAGAGATAGACTAGAGCTTGGGAAAGGACATATGCTACTTTTTGTAGTGAAAGCTGAACCAATTTTGATGAAGTTTTGTACGGAACAAGCTTAAACCTTAGGGAAAGACATCTACTATTTTTATTCCATCACCTAAGCGAGAAAATTGGGTGTGACGCTTGAGTGAAGCCGCTTCCACAGCTAATAATCTATAAAAATGGTGCTTAGGTACCTACCTAGTTCCTGTTTTATGTACTGCAGTTGTAAGGACTTATTAAAACCCCTCCTTCCGTTTATAGCTGATTCCACCGTAGACTGCGATAGAGCGCGGACGAAGCCAATCGATATTCTTTTCAAGGAGAAACTCTTGGTCCATATCCGATGAAATATTTAATGAGATGTACCTGAAGATTAATGAAACTAACCTATTACATATAGGGTTACATTAATAAAATAAATTACATTATAAAGGGGTGCCAAATCTTAAGGAATGAAAATCAGTAACTTAATCGAACTATACAAAGAACAAAAAAGTTTTTTTGCACATTCAGTTATTCCTATCCGCTGTTTAAAATCGTACGAGTGGAAAATTTAAATCATTCATTAAAAAATTGCACCGTATGTGCACTGCGTAAGGTCTTTGTTGGCTCGCCGTACCTACGCCTCTGATGAATGACCGCGCGCGCGGCTTTCGTAGTCTTGATATTTACTAAAGTTTTTTTTTTTCGTTACATACGATTATTAAAAATATCAACGATTAAGACGCTTCTTTATATTGTTCCCTAGATCTTATTCATTGACTTATATATTACTCTTGTTTTTAAAATTTAGCACCCCTTTGCAGTGTAACCCTGTATTATTTTGTATTTTGAAAAGATATTATCTAAAAGATCAGGTTTTTATTAAACAGGAACATTTTAAGTAAAACCGTCTTATTAATAAACTTGTTTAAATCTCAAAATAACTTTACACCAAGGTTAATGTATGGATTATACAATTTGAAATGTTGACAAATTAAACAGTGTCGATAATGGTGACGTAATTATTTATTTTTTGATAATTTTAGTCATAAATCTAGTTTATATTTTAATTAAAAAGAGGGCATGACAATGACAAAGCTACAATGAACGTTATGCTGAATTTTAAAGACGAACTTAGCATTTTATGGAGCGTGCTGCGACCGCACGCATACTTAAGTAAATGTCTGTTACCAAATAGCTTTAACTTGCTCCCATAAACCACTACCTAACTACCTGTACGTCAACCTCGGCATCAGACATCCAATTTGGTTTATGTGTTGGACTTACAATCTATTTAGCATCGTATTGGATTGTGTGTGAATAGGGCGACTGCCTTCCTACAGTCGACAGAATTGTCTATTGGATTTCGGTCATACAATCCGACTGCTATTTGCGACTGAAAATCAAATTAAGTGCCGTGTGAGACGGCCGTAAAGAATACACTTCCCCACCGCCAACAGGAGGCTTGTCGTAAGAGGCGACTAATTCCTGTAGCACGATACGGGCAGCAGCGTCTGCGTACGAAATCTTATAAAAAAATCTGCGCTCGCCAACCCGCCTGCCAAGCGTGGCGAGTATTGGCTTGGCAATCACCCCCCGATGAAAATCATTGGGGGAGAACTGTGTTCAGTAGTGGACGTCCTATGGCTGAGACGATGAAATCAAATTAAGTCGAATATGGGCAATCAGGGGAAATAATTCGTGTAGTTTTGAGGTATTGTGTACATACAAATACAAAAATACAAATACAAATACAAAATCTTTATTTATCATCATGAATATTACTAAAAGTCCTTAGCGCGAGAGCTGGTGTGCTGAGGTGTAATGGGGTTTGAACGTCCCTTTTTTCAGGTTTTTGCTCATATTATCGAATATCTGTACGAATGATTATCTTTTGACAAAAGATTTTTCATTATAGGTAGACACCTCAAGGTCACCTATAACTAAACCAATTTTCATAACTACATGATATTTTCCCCCCGATTTTATTAATTTTTTGGACTATACTCTTATTTTTTTATCATTTTAATAAGATAACCCTTTTAAACGTTACAAAGCCCTGCCACAAAAAGCAAGAATTAGAAACATACGCTTTTATACCCACGGTTTGTTAAGTCTTGCGGATCGCGAAAAAGTAAGAATGCCTTTGTGCCCAGCACATCTCATACCAGCAGAACACATTGCTAATCCAGACTGCAGACTCCTGCGACCGCGGAATTTTAAACGGTCTTAGTAGGTAGGTAATTACTTGGGTCTACCAATTACTTTAATGTGATTATAAGGTACATTTGTGGGATGAGCGGATTGAAATCAGAATGTACCTATTAGGAAAACTACAGTAATTTGTTAGGCATGATACGCAAACCTAAAGTTCAAGCCACACCAGAACATTTTGTGGTAGTTTCTTATTCAGTCACAATTTTTAAGGGCACACATTAATATGGCTAGATAGGATAATTTACACAAATTTAAACCACAGTTTATACTGAGCTTAGAGTTATTCTTGGTAAATAATTAGCCATTCGAAATAGGTTTTGGCGTAAACCCTAAACTCACACACAATGGTACAATGTAATTGTAGGTTAGGTTTGGTTTGGGTACTCACAGATTGATAATTGTTTTTGGCGAAAAACATGGAGATGTTTGTTTACAATATTTGCCAGTTCAGAAAGAATAAATTCGGTAAATATTATCTGGTGCCCTAAATTCACAGTTCCCGAACGTAAGATATAAGCTTCTTAGTGACTAACCGAATTCCTCGTCGACCCGCATGGTTCCTCTTCGCCTCTTCGGAATTTGTTTCTCTCGATAATAATAAATATTTTGCGCTATACAACGCACCAATGGTCTCGAATTCATTAATTAATTCTTGTGTTACGAGATAGGGGAGACCGGGGATAGATAACTTTAGGTGAAGGTTGAGTGTCAAAAACGACTTATTTTACAGTGTTGACTCATTCAACAAAGCGCGAGAAACGCAGTGCTGCTTGTCGGCTCCAGCGACAGAGCGGACAAAGAAAATAGCTTTTCGCACCCAATTAAATAATGCAACACTTTCAGAAAGGTAAAATTTTTGACAGTCAATCTACCCTAGGGTCATAGTGACAGTGGAAAGAGGAAATAGCTTTTCGCACCAAATTGAATAATGCAACACTTTCAGAAAGGTAAAATTTTTGGCAGTTAGTCAATCTACCCCTAGGTTCATATCCCCGGTCTCCCCTACTCGACAATAAATTTTGCCAGTGGCGTGTCCCAGCATTCCCAGAACACTTAGGCCCAAGCTGATTCAGAAAGTTAATTTTCTGAATTGACCAAAACCAAAAATCCTCCTTTGCGTCTAAGATGAATCACAACCACTATAGGCCAATCAACGAGAAAAATTTTATAGGAAGACTTTCTAAAACTTCCTCTCGCTATAACGTTTCGCATGTAATTTAGGTAGGTAACTAATTCAGATTACAGATGTACAATAGTCCAACACACGTTACTAGAAGTTATTTATACATAAACATAAAAATCGTTTCTTCAGACTGAAATACATTATCTAGGTATCAAACGTGACAATCGATTTTATAGATAGCCTAAGTTTAACTTTTAACATTTTGCACTATTTATACTTTTACTGAAATATTGGTCTGCCAATAAGGATGACGACTGGGTAAAGAAACTTAAATTTTATTGCATCCGTTCGATAGCTTATCAAAAAATATTGGATTCTTATTTTTATTTTTGAAAAAAAAATACAAAGATAAAGAGCGTCAAACTTCGGGAAAAGAGGCCCGTGACATCACTTCTAAGTAAAAATTATACCTAGGCGTGACGTCATGCCACATTTTAAATCAATATATCTCTGTAATTTATTGATTATGTGAAAGAAGAAAAAATACGTGTCCAATACTTTTTATTAAACAACCTGATAGATGAAGAAGAAAAAAGTTTGTCGCCATCCCGTCGTTATTTTTAATATGTTTTATATCCTTTGTAAAGGATACTAATGTTTGCTAACACAATTGTTGTAAAATAATGTTTGATACCTAAGTATAAAAATAATTTGTGCGCGCGTGCCATGGACCGGCCGCCAAGCCCGCTCGTATAAGTCTCTGGATGATCGCGGGGCCGGTGGGCGCCCGCGCGCTTCCTCCCTCGCCCCGCGCAGTCACCCGCTGATACCGCCGTAGTGCGGGGACGATTATTTAGTGTTGTTAACATTCCTCCCCCCCCTTGAAAGGACAACTTTCAAGAGGCTCTTGGGATTCTATAATCATGGGACACAATCTGGATATTGCTCTTCGCAGATTGCCCTTTTTGGTGGAGACGTCGACGACTCTGGTAACGCCATCATCACCGGGATAAAGCTTGGTAATCCGGCCCAACAGCCATTGTAGTGGTGGTAACTGGTCATCTTTTATCATCACGACGTCGCCAATTTGAATATTGTGGCCCTTGGTGCGCCACTTCACTCGCTGTTGCAGATCTGACAGTACTTCTTGGGTCCACCTCTTCCAAAATTGATGGCGCAACTTTTCCAACAGCTGGTATCGGTTGACGCTGATTCGTTCGGAGATTAGGGTAGGATCAGGCAAAGCCGTCAGAGGCCGCCCAATTAAGAAGTGCCCAGGAGTAAGTGGTGTTAGGTCGGACGGATCCGCGGACAAACACGTTAACGGACGCGAATTTAAAATTGCCTCAATTTGAGCAAACAATGTGGACAGCTCTTCGAAGGTAAGGCTAGTATTTCCTACTATTCGTCGCAAGTGATATTTAGCTGATTTTACGCCTGCTTCCCAGATACCGCCGAAGTTAGGCGAGTAAACTGGACTGAACTTAAATTCTACAGCTTCACTGGACGCGTACGCTCCGATTGGCTGGTCACACTTTTTTACCAATCTGGCCAACTCGTTGCGTGCTCCTACAAAATTTTTGCCATTATCGCAGTAAATAGTTCGAGGTTTGCCGCGACGAGCAATGAATCTGCGCAAACATAAAATGAATGCGTTAGTAGTTAGGTCACTTACGACTTCCAAGTGAACTGCTTTGGTACAAAGACATACAAAAATGCATAAGTAACATTTACTGGTGCGTGATCCGCGACCTTTGCGACTTGAAATTAGGAATGGACCCGCAAAATCAGTTCCACATATTTCAAAAGGTGGAGCTGGTCTGACACGAGGACGAGGTAAATTACCCATTAAAGGTTGAAATGTTTGACCTTTTAATCTTTTACATTTAATACATTTGAACACGGTTTTTGAACTCAATGTTCTGCCACCAATTGGCCAAAATTGTTCCCTTATAGAGCTTAATAATTGCTGCGGGCCACAATGAAGTAGACGCAGATGTTCGCTTTCAAATAAAAGTTTTGTTAACCAATGTTTTGAATCAATTAACATAGGATGAATTTTATTGTATGAACAATGTGATGCATTCTGGATACGACCTCCTACACGAAGTATACCATTGTCATCTAGAAAGGGATTTAACGACAAAATATTTGATTTCGAATTAACAGACTTTGTTGTGGACAATAAGTGTATATCTGTAGCAAAAGAATCATTTTGTGATTGTTTTACTAGAACAATAATCGATTGCTGCAATTCGTCGGCGGTAAGTACACCTTTTAATTTATTTTTATTTTTAGGTTTACAGTTTTTTATAAAACGTAAAACATATGCCATTACTCTTTGTAGTTTACAAAATTTTGAATATTTTTCGAACGGAACGATTTTTTCAAGACGTTGTAATTTAAGACTTATTTTTGTTTCAGGTAATTCGACACGAGAGGGATTAGGTAGAGGCCAACACTCTTCAGACTTCACCAGAAAAGGAGGACCGTGCCACCAGAGAGGACTGCGATGGAGCTGCTGTGGTGAGATGCCACGAGAAGCCATATCAGCTGGATTGACCTCGGTGGATACGTGACGCCATGACGACGGATCAGTCAACTGACGTATTTCCTGAATTCGGTTACAAACAAATGTTTTAAGGGTTTTAGGTTGAGTTTTGAGCCATCCCAAGACAATTGTCGAATCAGACCAAAATAAGGATCTTGAAACTGAGACTCTAAGTGACTCTATCACTTTGGAATGTAGTCTTGCACCAAGAAGGGCTCCTAGCAATTCCAACCTTGGTATGGTCATTTCTGGCTTTAGTGGTGCTACTTTAGACTTCGCACATAATAGTTTGACTTGGCCATCAGATTTAATATAAATACAGGCAGCGTACGCCTTTTGTGAAGCATCTGTGAAGCAATGAATTTCGATATCAAGTGAGTTTTCTGATAAGACACATCTAGGTATTTCAATATTAGACAGATAGGTGAGATTATTGAAAAATGATTCCCACAACAATTTGATCTCATCGGGAACAGGATCGTCCCAATCAGATTTAAGGCACCACAAATCCTGCAAGATGATTTTTGGTGTGATTGTACAGGCGGACAATAAACCGAGTGGATCAAAAAGTTTACTTGAAGCAGATAAAATGTTTCGTTTTGTTGTTTTTGACGGTATTTCAGAATTTGTAGAAAATTGTAGGACATCACTTGTAGGGGACCATTTCAGACCCAGGACTGTAGAGTCCTTAGAAAAATCCTGCGTTTGGTTATCGATAGGAAGATCATCAAATATTTCCGGAACGTTGGTACGGAACTTCCGCAACGGAAAACAACCTTCATTTAATTTTTCTGTTACACTCTTTACTATAAATTTTAATTCCTCTTTTGAGCTGCACCCTGTATTTAAGTCATCAACGTAGAAGTCGTGACGTATGACGTTGGCAATTTTTTCATCCTGACATTCACCAGCTAGTTGAAATAAACAACGTATGCTCAAAAAAGGAGCTGATGCAGTCCCGTACGTTACAGTATTCAGTTGAAGAATCTTTAAAGGTTGTGACTCATCGTCTCGCCAAAGAATTAATTGTAAGTGACGTTGAGTTTCATCAATGTTTATTTGCCTGTACATTTTTTCAATGTCTCCTGTAACGACGTAGATATTTTGACGGAACCTTAAGAGGATCGAAAATAAGTCATCTTGTATTGTTGGCCCAACTAACATTATTTCATTTAAAGACTTACCAGAAGACGTTTTAAATGAAGCGTTGAACACGACTCTAAGTTTAGTAGTTTCGCTTTGTTCACGCAAAACGGAGTGGTGTGGTATATAGTACCCAAATGTGGGACGGGACACCTCTGACAAGTGCCCTAACTCTTTATATTCATGTAAAAATTCTGAATTATCTTCTTTCAGATTTGATTTGGTTAAACGTTTTTCTAAATTATAAAAGCGCTTGCGAACAATGGGATATGAATCACCAAGTGATGTTTCTGGATTTTCACGTAACGGAAGTTTGACACAAAACCTTCCATTTGAAAGACGTTTGAAATTTTTCACAAAATGAGCTTCGCATTCCTCCTCATCTTTAGACAGTAATTTGGAGGACTGTGGAAGTTCTTCAACCTCCCAAAACTTGGCAAGAGACTCTTTTATCTCTTGCGAGAAGTTACAATGAGTTTTAGAATTAGAAATAGACCTACTACCTATAGGACCAGCTACAAGCCAGCCAAATTTAGATTCTTGTAGTGTTGGTTGGTTTGGACTTTTAATTTGATTTGACATTACAACTTCCCAGAACACATCAGCCCCCAGCAAAATGTGAATTTCTGAAGGTTGGAAGAAACTTGTATCTGCCAACTGAATATTATGTGGCAAATTAAATTTTGATACATCAACTGGGACGCTTGGCAAATGACTAGTTATTTGAGGAATTATCAAACAACTAACATCAATAGAAAAATCATTTATTCGAGATTTAACTTGAAGATCACAACTTTTAACTGTACTCGTTACAGTGTTGTTGACACCACAAACTGTAATTGGATTAGTCCTAGAAGACGAGATGTTCATTTTCTTTTGCATTCTTTCAGACAAGAAAGACGACTGGCTCCCACTGTCAAGCAACGCCTTAGCAGTGTAACTTTTATTATTTTTGATATCTACTAAGTCCACTTCGGCAGTACACAATAGAACCTGATTTGGTACCATGGCAGACAGAGTTAGACTGGACGAAGAAGACTGATTGGTGGAATTCACAGGGGTTGGTGAACCAGTTGTAATTTTATTATTGTTGTCATCATCTGACTCTTTGTGTAATAATGAATTGTGTCTTTTTTTACAGATTTTACAAGGACCCAGACGACACTGCGAAACATTATGACCAGAACGGAGACAATTAGGACAAACCTTGGTTTTGTTAACAAAAGAAATTTTATCATTCAATGTCATAGTTTTGAATTTATCACACATATAAAGCAAATGACTTTGTTTACAAGCAATACAATTTTTAAAGTTTGAATTATTGTTTGTATTAATAAATGACTTTGTGGATTTTTGATTAAAATCCTTTACTGAATTCCTATCAGGTCTGCTTGAGTCAATGCGACTATATTGGATGGTTTCTAAAACATCAGCTCGACCACGAAGGAATTCTAAAAAGTCTGCAAATTTGGGTGACAACTTCAAAGTGTTTCTATGTTCTTCCCATTGGCGACTAGTAGCGCTATCTAGTTTGGATGCCATCACATAAATTACTATTGTATACCAATATTGAACGGGTTCACCTAACTCTTCCAACGCACGTAAATTTTTTGAATAATAGTCAACCATGTAACGAATCGACTTGTATGATTCTTTAGAGATTGCATCAAAATTGAACAACGCTTTTGTATGATTATTTATGAGTATTCTTTTATTGTTAAAACGATCACACAATGTTGACCAAGCTAAGTCATAATTTGACGATGTAAAACTAATCGACTTGATCACAACAGCAGCACCACCTTCCAATGAGTTACGAAGGTAATGAAATTTACTTATTGCTGGCAAAGATTCATTACTGTGTATCAATGACTCGAATGTATCTCGAAACTCTAACCATTTTAAATGATTACCATCGAACGTTGGCAAATTTATTGTTGGCAATCTGACATTTAATTGGTTACGATTATTACAAGAAGCTGAACCATGACAAGATCCCGCTTGACTGTTGTTTGGAGAATGAGGCTTTTGAGATTTACTAAAAGTTTCTATGAAGTTTTGAGCAACAGCTATAATTTTACAAAAACTAGTCTCAATGAGGTCACGTTCCTCCATTTGAGCGTCAATATCTGATGCTAAACATTCAATTTTGTTTTGGACACTATCAAAAACAGGCAACAATTCCTGCATTCGAGTTAATTTTAATTGCAACTCTCCAATTACAACACAATCAATTTCCTTTGATTCAAGTTTACGTAAGTTGTCAACATATTTTTGAAAAACAGTAATTCTGGCCTTAATAGTACCTCTTTGATGATTAAGTTCTTTAATACTTTCTTTAGTATCAGCTGACATTTCTTTAGATTCGGCCATTATGAATGTTGATAATGACTATAGGAGCAAGCAACGAATAACACTCGACTAATTAAATTAAAAAGTAAAAAAAAATAAAAGGTTATCTGACCGTAAAGGCCGCCCGCAATGTAATGCGTAGCGGCAATCTATTCGCAACTGCTGCAACCGACCACCAATCGTACACGACCGACGTCACAGTGAGTTCTCGTCTATTCACGACAATTTTATTTTTCTCGCAATCACTTCAATATATGTAGGTAAAACTCGGCGGAATCGAGAAGTCAGCCGTTGTGGCAGCGAACCTGGAATTGATACGGAGTAACTTTTGAATAGCCGTATACACAATTTGGTCGGGTTATACAGACGCTTCGAGAATTATTTTTACGTTTACGGTAGGTAATTAGCATGTAATGATAGAAAAGTATTATAGACACGAACGGATTGCAAATTAGTGTGAAGTAGGTTACTAGCTTTAGACAGCCAAAAAAATAGGTAACCTATGACAACACGTTTTAGCACTTATGTGTTAATTACAAATTTTAATGCGTTTTTCGACAAGACAACATGAAAATTAGTTAGTAATTAATGAAGTGGAGAAGCTACAACTGATATAGACAACAGCTAGAAATTAGGTAGCTTTGGGCTTGACAAACCTTTGCACTTCGCAGACAAAGCGAGCTGTTTATGGACTTAGTGACTTAGCAAGTAATAAATTGTATGGCATGTGCAGATAGGGTCATTCACTTGGCAAACTGACGTGCACAAATTAACAAAAAGAAATGAAATGAAAGCAACGGTACGTAGGTAGGTACGTTCGTATCACGCGAAAAGTTATTTACCAAACTGGATTGAATGAAACCGAAAGTTTAAAGTATAGGCACACATTGGTTGGATGCAGAAAGTAGGTAGCTAGAAAAGAACACCGTCCACTCAAACAAGGCAATTTTAAACCTGAATAAGCTGCAAAACACTCGTAAGATAAAAATTACTAAAACTGGGCTTACTTCCCTTTTTTTATTTTTTATCACCAGACGACAAATACCCTCTTCAGTTTTCCTTTCTTTCTTCTCCTTTGGTTTCCTTATCACAATCCAGCAGCGTCAACCACAGTACCTTACTTATTCCTTCTTCAGGTTTATAAAGATTCAAATTCGGACGGGGAACACCCACAACCGGATCACGTGATGACGCTAACTCAGAACGAAATAATTTGTGCGCGCGTGCCATTGACCGGCCGCCAAGCCCGCTCGTATAAGTCTCTGGATGATCGCGGGGCCGGTGGGCGCCCGCGCGCTTCCTCCCTCGCCCCGCGCAGTCACCCGCTGATACCGCCGTAGTGCGGGGAAGATTATTTAGTGTTGTTAACACCTTAACTACATAGTTTTGCTAAGTTTTCATAGGCCTGTTAATCGGGCTTTAATTGACTAGAGATGGCTCGATTGGTGTAGTCACCAATCGAGCCATCTCTAGTCAATTAAAGTGGCAGGTACGAGGTATCAACTGTAAAGGAATCAAAGCACTACGTGTAGCAATTACGTAGTTTAATCCACATGCGTGTGTACTGGAAACTGCTTCAATCGGACATGGAAATAGCGCATAGAAGTAACCGTACGGGGAAACTCGGCAGTTAGTTTCTTAAATACGCTAAATTTTTCGGTATCCTTTTTAAAATATTTTTTTCTCTTATTATAATTTATTGTCTACACATTCTATACATGTGCGAAACATGGTGTAATTTGTGTTTATCTATAAATCTGTCGTGCAATATTTCTAATTTGCCTAAGCATATTCCCTCTAGATTTCAGAACATTGTAACAACAGTTGATAATCCTTATAAATAAAATAAATAACCGTATGTTACGAAAAAAATTTAAAAATATCTGAAAATAAAGTCAATAAAGAGATTACGAAAGCCGCGCGGTCATTCATCAGAGGCGTAGGTACGGCGAGCCTTTATGGACCTTACGCAGTGCACGTACGGTGTCATTTTTTCATGAATACGATTTTTAAATGTGAAAAAAAAGATTTTTGTTCTTTGGTTGTTTGTTTGTTTTCTTTCATAGTTCGATTAAGTTACTTATTCTGGGCCACTCCTAAAGATTTGACACCCCTTTGCAATGTAACCCTGTGGTTGCAAGTACCAAAATTATGTTATTTTGGATATTACATATTCAAACTGAAAATTTAAAAAAAAAATATATATCATTTATGACATTTTGTCTGAGGGTTTTTGTTGTTTGTAGTTATTTTCTCTGTCGATTGGCGTATGTTGCATAGGTAGGTACATCATGGTAGGTACATCAAAATAGCGTATTTTTAGGTACTTGCAACTTTAGGTATGCCAATGAGGTTCGATGCCTTTTCACAATAACCTGAATAGGCTAGTTTCCTAAAAAAATCTAATTAGTCCGTCAGTTGGATTAACAGAAAATATTGGACACGTATTTTTCCTTTCTCAATCAAATAAAAAATATGAAGATATATCCTGTTAAAGCTCCGCGTAACGTCACGCCTTGCGACACTTTTTAGCAAGGCATGACGTCACGTGCTCACTTTGATGTGCTTTATCTTTGTCAATGTTTGTTTGAATGACAAAAGACAAAATATGGGTCCAATATTTTTTGATAATCTAACTGACGGACTAAATAGAATAATCTTTTTTTGACCCAGGAAACTAGCCTATTATATATGTTTTGCAATCTTTTGGAAAATTTAGATACTAAGCTGCTTTTGATGTTGACTGATTCAATATTACGACAGACAACATACTTGTTCAACATACATCCGTCATTTAATGCTGCAGTCCGTATCACTCGTCCGCCTTAATAAGTTTATAGCTTGATATCGCATATTTTTGATCAATGTTTTTATTTAGTATTACTACAAGTTTAGATGTCCACCAGACATGTAAATATAAGTTTTAATTTGACAAACAACGTGTAGAGCGAAGTATTTCCTGTTTGTCATTTGCAAAGTAATGGCCGACTATATTAGGCATTCTTAAGAGGCCGTGCACAAACTTTCAGTGCAAAATTTAAATGCTGTTCTTGTAGTCTCTTGTAAACCGATGTTCAAACGTAACTCAGACGTTTTTTTTCTGAAGGGTAGTAACAATTGATATACCTTTATTTTTCAAAATGATATTAAAAATCCATTCGCGCCACATGCAAGAATAATATATATATATATATATATATATATATATATATATATATATAATTTTTCTTATAATAAATTTAAAAAAATCAATTCAATTATCATATCAGTTTCAATTATCATTCACGTCTTTACAATCAGAGAACTAAATGTACGGTGAAATGAATATGGCGATTTTTAGGACGGCCTCTTAATGGTGAGCAGTCTAGCTTGTACCGTCCCTAGACTGCTTCCTAGTGGCCCGTGGCCCGTGCCATTGGGCACGAAAAGCAACAGGCGGCGACAGGCGTGTCAGGACATGCAATACACGTTTTAATTTTTATTAAGTAAAAAACGTAAAAAATAATAAATAATATCATTTCTGTAGGAATGTGATTGTTATGTTCTGTATTAAAATCATGCGAAACGTTAGAATGATACGATTAAGAAGTATTTTGAGTAATCGTAGTGACGCTAAAAACCATTTTATTTTATTTGTAATTCCCGATTGATGCCACAGACACTTTATCCGCAACCTATAAATATAAGAAACTGAAATGCGGTCTGGTGATACAGGATGTAAATAATAATAGGACACTTAATCGTCTGCTGTTAATCAACTACTTTTATAATAGGTGCATACAACATTAAATTCGTGATAAACAACTTGATGCTTCATCCATTTACGGTTAGCGCATTGTATGGAGTATCTGAACATTTTCACATGATTTAGATGTCAAAAGTGCTTTTATGTCATGTAGCTATTTCGTGGTTCAAAGAGTGTTTTTTGTACACCCCTGCTTATTACGGTATAAATATAATTTGAATAATGATGAATTAGAATTTTAAAAAACATTTATATTTCAGGGGAGGACCGCATGACCGCATGACCGCACGTAACCGCATATAAAATACCGGTTGATGTTTTTAATTTGCATACCCCATCGTCATACTAATACGTCATAATTAATTGGGGTCCTAATTTAAGGTGCCGTTAACTAAATACTTAAAAACCCTTTACTTGGCATCGCGACACGCACTTGCCCAATGTTTAGCCATATCGCGATACTACACTAAAATCATGAAAACAAAATCTGATAAACCTCTTAAGTTTGATAGACTTTATATGATTTTAATATAAAAAGTGTTTAGGTGCCTCTACATTAAGACTAGTTCGTTTGATTAAGGTGTTGATCGCCAAAAATGGAGTAAATGTGCGCAATCCCATCACATTTCGATTGCCACTGTGGATCATTATTGTTCATCAATGAATCGACAACGTTGGACCCAGCGTAGAACCCACAAGGTGGACAGACGACCTGGTATAAGTTACAGGAAGCTATTGGATGTAGGCCGCTTCAGACAGATCAAGCTAGAAGTCATTAGGGGAGGCCTATGGCTGAAATAATAAAGATTATATAAGGTGCTTCATAAATATCTGCAACGGCTGAAATGGGTAAGGGTATTTCCTATATAGATTACGATAGTGAAGGAATTACCTGCCCCGGATCGGTAATTAATTATTTGCGAAAAGACAGTAAATAAATGGTAACTTGCTTCAATTTGCATAACACACTTCGTCATCCGCCCTTGACACTGCGCGGGAGCGGTATAATGTGAAACGTTAGCATTTTTGGACAGATGTGGACGGTTTGAGACAGAATAAAGCCTAATCTTTATTTAATATAATTTTTTTAATGAAAAAATTTATGATGTTCTGGACATAAAATTTCTTAACTATCGTAATCTATATAAGCAATACTTTTACCCGTTTCAGCCGTTGCAGATATTATGAAGCACCTTATATTTAAATTAGGTCTACAGTTAAGTAGAAGTCGCTGCAAGAGATTTTATTGATCGACGAAACAACATAAGTAAAGACACAATAACAATAGTAGAAATCGAGGTATTCTGTTAGTCCTTAGCTAACACATTTATTAGTCCACAAAATACAACTTATATCGAGTCACAGTATACAAATAATAGTCAAGCAATGAAATTATGAGTCGGCATCTTTAGATAAGGTAAAGACGTAAATTTCTGAATGTTTATCTTTCAAACTTGTTTCTGCTTCAAAGTTTAAATTTTTTTCGTGGATAAATAATAAGGCATAGGTACGAATTGTTTTTAAACTTTGTGTAATATCGAAAAATTGTCGCTTAATAGTTCATGTTTATTTGAAGCAACTATCTTAAAATTCACAGGATATTCTTAGTCCTAGTTAGAGTTGTAAATTGACGGTCATATGCTATAAGCGTCCGAAATTTATGATAAATGCTTGGTCACATTGGACATTTATTGTCACGATGGTCACATATTTTTCTTTAGTATAAATAAAAAAAAGAAGAATTAGACTAAAGAAGTCTTAAATGTTAAGTATTTGACAATAAAACATGTAATTGGATCTGGATCGAACTCAAAAAAGACCCGCGCGTAACGATACGACACTTTTTAGCTTGTTCGTGCAAAAATATTTTAGAAATTTCATTTCTTTATAGATCATCACTACTAAAGCCTGTCTCTCTTATAATAATGCACTTATTTGTGACCAAATTCTTTTTTCATAGTTTGTCAATAGAATTGAATGTGACGTTAGTGACAATAAATGTCCAAAATGTCCGGTCACATTGAGAAAATGTCCAATTTGCTCGGTCATATTGGTCAGACATTTATAACGTGACGGACACTTTACAACTCTAGTCCTAGTATTTTGGTAGTAAGTAGTGTAAGTAAAAGATTCTCGAAGTAGTTAGTAACGTATCCGAGTAAAGCGATAAATCAGACATCTCCGAGGAAGCGAAGCCCTAACTTTCTGAGTGCTGATCAAATTTTAAAAATTCACTGCTCGTTTATTCTGTGTGAAACCGAAAACAGTACCTATCCAGTAAACTAAACTTGCGCTGAAGCACATGTGGCTTCGAGGTGATGTAATAGTCAAGTTTTTATCTTAAGGTGCAGGGTAAGGAGAATACACGTAAAAGAGGTGTTTTTGGACAAGTTTTCTGGCGAAAATACTGGATATAGGATGTGGAAATCAATAAATCATATACTTATATGTTGAAGTTTTTCCTGTTGTATCTAAATACCTACTAGTTATTATTTCTTATAAACACTAAAACATATTTTAAAGTACCGCAAATATCGCGAGCTTGTACACATTTAAACTTTACACGACGTTTTTGTTTAGCTTTAAAGTTGGTTTAGTTATTTATAACATTCCTGCCCTTAGAATGAAGTCTTTTTTTTCAAATAGTCAACAAATTTAGAATTATAAGGATCTTTAATGGATTTTACTCTTAGCGCCTACTTTTTCATGAGCGGATATTTTGCTCGCAATGATAATCCATTTGTACAGGAGCGCAACGGATGGATGTTTAGTCTACGAGAAGTATTTGTATTATCTTAGGCACGTAATAGAAGTCGCATTAGTCGACGCTTAATGCTCAAGGTCACTTGCCTTACCCGTCGCCTTAAATAAAGTGATTCCACATCTAAAATGTTAAACTACATCCAAGAACTTAAGTTAAATAGAAATACCTTTATTTAAAGTCAATAAACATATTTTTTCTAATTTTCAGTTCTTGTCTCTTTTTACTTTACACTCTTACTCACTACTATTACTCTCACTTTATTCCTTTACACTTTTCCCTTCCACGGGACACAAAACTCCTGTCGACGTGATAACAATAAAACTTCTATTATGTCTGGTAATTTGTCCCGCAACGTGTTAATTCAATAGACTTTTCCAGTTTTCGGCCTGTCTGTGTTTAATATTCAGAATTAAATTTCTTCTTTATTCAAAACAAGAATTCTAAAAACGTAATTTTTGGTCTTTGCTAATCATAGAGAAAGCCTGAGGACTGTTTTTATTTTTTCTAGTTAATGTACAGGAATTGACTTTTTACAGTTTTATTTTAAAAACTATTTCGTTTTCCTAAAAAAATATTAAACTAGCTGACCCGGCTACCGACTTTGTACCGCCAATAACAGATGTCTTTCTTTAAATTTTCTCACTTTTTAAATCTTTCTTGGACTTCTACAAATATTTCAAAATCCAAATCAGCCAAATCGGTCCAGCTGTTCAATTGATATATATATATATATATATATATGTAAGAATATATTAAATGCTGATTTTTAACGATACTTAGTTGATTTAAGCTTTGCAGAAGCACACCAAGAACATCTCAGACTCTTCCAACCTTCGTAAAAACAATAGAAAAACGTCCGTCATCAAATTCACTCCGTCTTCCATCTCTTTCACATAACTTACGTTCTATTACACACATCCCACATATATATATTATGTATAAATAATAGGTTATTAAACAAAGTAAAAAAAATTTTGCTTTATAAATTCAGTCGTCCATGGGATATACTTATCTTCGTGTTAGAGGATTTTTTTGCGATAACAAAGGTACTTGCGCTATGCAAACCGCCCTTTGTCCGAGCTACGCAAGAGATAAGCTCCCCCGACAGCACTATTCACAGTTTAAAACCCTAGGACTATTTCTGAGAACGTAACCATCGTACCTAGCTCTCCAAACAAAGCACTTTACCGTCCCTGTCCGAGATGCTAGATCAGGCATCTGTTGTATGGTAGGCATCAAAAGTGAATGACGTCCTTCAGATTTTCAAAACCGCTCAACATAAAAAATGCCAGAATGGGCTAGTTTCCTAAAAAAATCTAATCCAATCCAATATTTTAGGATAATGTAACTGACGGACTAAATAGAATAATCTTTTTTTGACCCAGGAAACTAGCTTATGCAATTAGTGACTACTTGGTAAGTTATAGAACTCATCAATTTGTGCATCTAAATTGCCGCCTAAATTGTGTATCTTTCTGTAAACACAAATTGTAACTTCTTTGTATGGTGTACAATATTATCTATCTATTTATACTCTTCTTACGAGTACTGCATGCAGGCAATCAAAGCTAACTCTTCCAGAGGTCACGCCCAGATTGACTCGACGTATACTCAGCCTCGAAAGACAAAACCTGCGAATAATCGTGGGCACAGTGACCGGTCACTGTCTCCTAAACAAACACCTCTACACTATAGGTAACACAGACAGCCCTCTCTGTAGGGCATGTCTCACTACAGACGAAACTGCCAACCACGTAGTCCTGGAATGTGAGCCGGTTGCGTCACAACGTAATGAAATCCGTGACAACCCAAGGTCGCTCCGCGAAGCCTGTGAAAAACCCAGGAAACTTCTGCGCTTCTGGGCGGAGCTAGGCTGGTTATATCCGTAACCATCATACCCCTACGCACAAAGGACCGAATTTGAGTCTAAGTGCGGAAAAGGGAGTCCATTCTCATACTCATACTCATATACTCTTCTTAATGAGTATATTTTTCTTTAAGTTAAAAATCAATACTAGGTGCTCAATAATTTATATACTTAAAACATGTGTCACGCAAAAGTAAAAGTTTAGACAATAATGTCAGGCGAATAAAGTTATCTAGTAGAACCAAATGCGTGACCAATTAATGTAGCTAAAGAACCAGTTTGGTGCCAAATACTATAAGTGGCTATTAACAAACTTGTAAGTACCTAAGGGTAGCCTAGCCCCCATAAAACAAATACCGTCCCACGGCTCGTAAAACGCGCCACAAGTGGCTAATTCAGTAAACATTTCAGTCAATGGAATAAAACACATTTATAACACTTTTTGAGAGTTTGAGATCGCTCTTCAGACAGTGGTGCCTGTTATATATCATTTTATTCAGAAATAAGCGTTTTAACAGCATTTTTTATGAAGAAGAACGTATAGATAAAGGTATTTAAAAAAAGATTTGGTTTGAACTTTTAATATTAAGGTTATGAAAGATACAACATTACAATTCAATAAATTTAATGGGTTTTATAACGTACCTTTAGTGTTATAAATAGGGCATATAGGTATTTAAAAGTATACCTACCTATATTATAGTAGTAGAAAGAGAGAATGTTATTTGACGATCCCAATGCGTAGTGCTTGGTGAGGTGAATTTCCTTGAATGTAATTAGTCCCGGGTTCGATTCCTGGTTTAAGTCAATTTAGAAAACAGCCTGTTAAATTAGCTTGTGTCTGGGAGAAAGACGAGACGCTACTAGATTTTTTTTTGTCTTAAACCTCGTATCACACAGAAAATTCCTTACAAGACTTGGTAATCATATTAGAAGGACGTCTGCCGCTTATTTATTATAAGTATTAAATAAACATAAGTATTGGACAACAGAACATACCTACATTGCTCTGATCCTATTGTAAGTAGCTTAATCACTTGTGTTACAGAAATCAGAAACAACGATGGTACCACAACACCCAGACCCAAGACAATATAAAAGTTTTTTCTTTATTGACCGACCGGAAATCGAACCCGGGACAGAAATAGCGACACCAAGTCCGATATGTTCGCCTCTCGGCTACGGACGTCGTCAAATTAATATATGTAATTACATTTCACGACCCACTCTTTGATGAATAGATTTTAAATGTACCTTTAAGGAAAACAAGATGGATGAAGCTAACTCGCTGGAAATGGAACTATGCGCATCTGTTCTAAGCTCAGGGTGAGCTAGTCTAGCATCTTAAACTTGCGCTACAGTAAACATTGTAAGTCATTCCTATAGCAAACTTAAGGCTACGATAGTCGGCGGCAACATCTCGGTGCTCTAAGTTGTTATTGCCTGCGAGACGGCTCAAGCTGCTTTATCATTTATGTTGTTATAGTGTTCGATACAGTGTAATTTGTGGATCAATAAAATCCTTGAGTTACTAATAGATTTGCTCCATTTTTAGTGTTCCGTAGGATAGGATCGCTTTGTTGTCCGTCCGTCTGTCTGTCTGTCAAGACCCTTTATATCAGAAACGCGTGGTGATATCAAGCTGGAATTTATATCAAATACTCAGGTCTACTGTCCCTTGGAGCTGTGAAAATCTCAGACTTCTAAGCCAACGCAATCAAAAAGTACAGCCGTTTATGCCGCAAATTTCTGCAAATTTTTGACACTCGCAAGGAAATCAAAACCTACAGGGTACTTCCCGTGAACTCAGAATCTTAAAATTTAGTACGAAGCAACGTCTTATATCACAGATAAAGGAAAAATTGCGAAAACCGGAAATTTTTATTTACATCATATTATAATAAAAATATTATTAATAATTTTAAACTTACTACTCCTTTCCTCATGAACGCGTAGACTCAAATCTACAATACCTGTAAGCTGTAACAAAATGTAACTTCTATGTCGACGCAATCAAATGAACCAGCAATTTAAGCGGCATATTTTCAAACTCGCAACTACTCGCAAGGGAATCAAAACCCAAAGGGCACTTCCAGCCGACCTGGAATCTTGAAATTTGGCATGAAGCAATGTTTTATAGCACTTATAAAGTTAAAATTCATATCAAATACTACATTTCTTCTCCTAACATTGTTTGTCCGAAAATCATTATCCATAACACGTTTGCTATAAACTTCAGTAAACATTTCAAAAATTCGAAATTTTGTGTTATATAATTATCTTTAGTCCTAAAACTATTCTGTCATAATGCACATGCTGCTTGCGTGCATGCATGGTACATGCTGATTGCTTGCATGTATGATGTTCGCATGCATGATTTTGCATGATGTTTGTTTGATGTTTGCATGCATGCATGGTTCATGCTGATTGCCTGCATGCATAATAATTGCTGCTAGCTTGCACTACGCATTTATTATTATTAGGATAAATAAACATTATATAATTTGAAAGTAGGACATACAACTTTTGTAGAACACGGTTTTAAGTATTTCGTATATTAATATTATTGATTGTAATATTTATGACAAATAAATTTAGAGCATATTATATTTAGGGCTTTCAATTTTATTGCATGTTATATTATATGACATTAAGTTCGGACAAGTTATAATTCGGACAAATGATGATTAGGACAAAAATATATATTGCACTTTACATTATGGATAAAAATGTTATCCCTCACGTTTTTACAAAATAGAGAACCGTAAAAATATAACAAACAGGTTTGTACGGAACCCTCAGTCAGCGAGTCCGACTCGCACTTGACTGTTTTTTTTTGTATTGCTATTGTCTTTTGATTTATGCTGTTTTGTCGATAAGTGAAATCTGTCAGCGATTTCTACTTCACAATCGACCTAGTTATATTAATGCTTAGATCGTAACAATACCAAAATTAGATTACTTGTTGATTTATTGATTGATAAATAGCTTTGGCGATCGAAAATATGATAACAAAGGTACATTTTTTTTTTATGACGATCAAACATTTTGTTCAAACTACTTCTTGTAAAAGCACATTTAGATATTATGAAGTAAATATTACCTAAATAATCTGTCTGTGACAATGGCGCATTGTAGATTTTAAGGTTATTTTACCAAATGAAAATAGAATTTAAGGTTTTTTAAATAAAAAATCACATTTTAAATGAATCACTAGGGGAGGCCTATGCTCAGCACTGGACGTCTTATGGCTAAAATAATTATGATGATGACTAATCACGAATGTTACTGGGTTTTTGTTGTCCCTGGAAGACTAGCCAACGACGACATCCGCCCCCCGATTCAGAACCCTTCGATAACAAATTGTCAATCGGAAAATCACGTGACACTATATAATTTAACATTAGTGTCACGTGATTTACCGTTTGTCAATTCTTTATCGAAGCGTTCTGAATCGGGGGCCAGGACGGATATTCGAACTGAGACTTAATAGACTGCACGACTTGACTGACAGGACAAGAAGAAGAAGCCGAATATTTATATTTTTTTAGGGCCAGTTTTACCACTTGCTGATAAGTTCCGGATAACCTATCTGGCACTTGTTTTGACAGATAGCCTATACAATTAGCTGTCAAAAAAGTGCCAGATAGGTTATCTAGAACTTATCAGCAAGTGGTGAAACTGGGCCCTTAATATTGAATATTTACTATTATTTTGATATAAGTACCTGTTTTGACAGATAACCTATACAATTAGCTGTCAAAAAGGGCCAGATAGGTTATCTGGAACTTATGCCGCACAAGAGTAACCGGCGTGGCACAGGTGCGACGCAGGCGTGGCACAGGTGCGACGCAGGCGTGGCACAGGTGCGACGCAGGCTTGGCGTAGGTTAGGTACAGGCACGGCGCGGGCGAGGCATGAGCGTGGCTTGTAGGCGAGGCAGCGCGTTTGTGGCGCCGGCTACGTGCGGGCGTTATTTAAGAAAGGAGCCGCCTTTACAAATCCGTGCGATATTCCCGTGATGCAACCAAAACATAAACTTCTATTGACAAAGTTGGGACCGCGATTTCTATTCCGGCAGGCCCAGTGTTAGGCTGTGGACACAATGAATTTTAAAGATGATAAGCTGGCCGCCTGGGGCTCTCTGACCTGTTTTGTTATGTTAACAATGTGTTTTATAGGGTTCCGTAGCAAATGATAGAAAACCGAACCATACTGTCAAAGCTGTTTTACGAGCAGCCTCGGTACTTGAAAATAAAAGCTGTTTTGTTATAATTACACTATTAACTTAATTAGGTAGCACAATTTTATCAAAGATTTCATGTTACTTCCACACAGTAGGTACATCTTATACGAGTAGTAGAGGAGAATAGGGAAATATGTAATTTTGATATTTTTGTTTGAGAAGCTCATAAATTACTTACTCATTCTCATTCTAAGTACTCACTGTGCTCACCATATTTTTGACAGTGTTGTTAAAATTTTATTACATTTGTACATAATCTTTGAAAACAATTGGTATTTTGTTTAGTTCTATGGCAAGCTAATACGTAATAATTAATTGTAAAAAATATTTATTAAAATCACACATAACAGAACTACCTTTCACAGATAAACAATTCTTTAAAATAGTTACTTAATTAGTTTAAATGGATTTTCTAAGTTAGGAATGAAATCGGTAATCACCGCAAATGAATATTGCTTTTGCGAAATTTCACTTAGTTGTTCTGCCATTTAATAATTCTGACTTGCCAGAATTTACAGAACCTTGCACTGATTTTATATCCAATGTAGAAACATAATACATAACTATGTTTTTTGGTGGTTGTTTATTTATTTACCTCGACTTTTCGCTTTTTTCAATAAATTTTATTTGCATATTGTTAAGGTAGTAGCTAACTTCCTTTTACCGATATTTTACCGCTTGTCCTTACCACCACCACCACAACAGTGGTGACTGAGTTTGTTCCGGCGTTTCTTCTCAGCACTTGCCAGATTGTCTGTGTCTTGTCTCGAAGCGCTAGTAGGGCCCAAAAAATAAGGAGACATGTTCTGGCCCCATATGGGCATAATGTTATTATTGACGTTCATAAGTGGCAATTTTCTGTCCTAAACTCAATAAATAATTTTTGACTGTGACTTTGACTTGACAAATTTTACCTACAACAAAATCGAAAACAAAATCATAAAAAAAAGGTTTCTTTATTATAGAAACTAAAACAGCTGACCTATTTTTATGGGAACTTAAGTGTTTTTTTGTGATTTTTGATATTTGACTTATTTAAGAGTTGTATTTGATCAGTAGAATGAGCCTCTAAATAGAAGTTAAATAAAACAAGATATTTAAACCTTTCAAAAATCAAAATCTCAAATGCATTGATTGCAAATCCCAACAAAACTGTTGCGTGTCGCACAAAAAGATCCTTATATACACTTTATTGTAATAGACTAAATGCTAGAGATTAAAGACTAAAGATGTCCACGATTTACTCGTATTATTAACGTCACTTTGAGCTTCGGTAACTCGGTGTATAACTACCCCACGAGGCCTTTTTCACACATAACAAAATCTTGCTCAATCGGCATTGTTAGACGTGGTTTTGTTTTTTTGACATTCTGTAACAATTGTTTTTCTGATATTTTACAAAAAAAAAAGACTTTAGACGCATCATGTTACTAATATTAATAAATCTTAAAGTTTAAGTGATAGGATAATTGTTACTTAATTACGTTAACCGCTGAACGTTGAGATTCGATCGTCTGGTGTAGGACTACAAAGCCAGCGGTTGCGGGTTCGAATACCGCAAAGGGCAAATGTTTGTGTGATGAGCACAAGCATTTGTACCTAAGTCACGAATGTTTATAAAAGTATTTAAGTATGTTTATCCGTTATCAAGTCGCCATAGTACAACCTTGCTTAGTTTGGGGCTAGATAATTGGTGTAATTGTGGAAAAATAATAATATTTTATTTACTGTAATTTGTCACTTATCTAGATATTGATCGAGTGTTTAAAGTTTTAACAAATGAAGTCTCAGCTAGATGACAATCAATGAATACACGTTCTAACTTACATGTATGGCTGTGACTGTAACTAACAGTATAGTTATATTGTCGCATGTTTGTACTTAACTGAAATTAACTCCTAACGAACTAACAGCCCGTGCACACACATTAACCAACATCGGAAGGCACAGTGGAGAACCACACTGCACATTTACCCTGTAGGTGTTGCATTGTATTTGGTATGCCCTTAGTAATTATTTGACCAAATACTAGCTAGCACAAAAAAGTCGAACTTTAACATTTGCTGACTACACGGTTGACAAGACCAAACACTCTAACGCCATCTAAGATTAACTTTGCTTGTACTTCCATTTATTAACGTTTGAGGGCAAACCGAATGACTCGTGTATTATTACAGCGACGCTGTGTAAAATGGTACTTAATTAATAATTTCGCAATTCGGCTCGGACAGGACACAGCCAACAGTTTAAACTTCGTCATACAATATGCATGAGGTACCGCGGAGCGAACAAATAATGATCCTGGCAAAACATTACTCATAATAACGTAGGGGTATTAGGGGTAGGGATCTTAATCCTTAAACTTATTGCTTACCTGGATTGCGTAGCGTTTGTAAGAGGAATCTAAAGGTTTCCGAAACATTTACAGGAAAGGGAATTATCCACTTGATTCATTAGGTACTTTAAGTCCATCAATATAAAAATATATAATAATAAGAACACTTTTGGATTCGGTTAGATATCAATTGATATTTAATAATTTCAATTCACAATACCCGTATCGTCGATCAACTTGACATAATACTTAATATAACACATAACATAACGTAACATAAGTACCTATGTTAAAGTTTTACAGACATTTTTAAAATTTGGTCCTAACTTGCAAAGTAACCATGCATCATAGTTAGTTATGTCGTATTCCCCAAAATATGCAGGTTTTTATAAACGACTCATTATTATGTATCAAGGGTTTATCTACCTTATTTAATTCATCTTAATCTTCCAACAGGTGTTCGTGGAGATGGAAATATACTACACTCCCCCGCTGACCCCGGTCTTACCCCCTGCCGAGGAAATCTGCCGGGCCGACGTGAACTCGGCCAGGGGTTCCCACCACTCCGACGTGCCGTCTGTCCACGGGTCCACATACTCTCACGGATCCGACCACTCGATCCATGGCTCAATTCACGACTCGACCCAGAGCTCAGCACCTCAATCCGACTTAGACGAAGACCACGCTTTAGAAGATATTGAGAGGAATATCGCTAGTCTTGAGCGCTCTTTTCAAAATAAGGAAATAATTATTGACATCGATTCAGAGGATGAGTCTCGCGCACGCAAACTGAAGATCGTAGGAAAACGCTTCCTTAGGTAAGCAAGTATTTTTACACTATTAAAAGCTACAACAGAAGTATGTCTTTATGTTTGGGGATACAAAAAAACTTACCTTAATTAAGATGCACCAAATTGTATTGTTTCCAATCACAAATCACAATAAAGGTGTGAATGAAGAAATTATTTCAACAATCACACCGATTATTCGACGACCTCCGTAGCCGAGAGGCGAGCATACCGGACTTGGTGTCGCTATCTCTGATGTTCCGGGTTCGATTCCCGGTCGGTCAATATGGAACAATAACTTTTCAATATTGTCTCGGGTCTGGGTGTTGTGGTACCGTCGTTGTTTCTGATTTCTGTAACACAAGTGCTTTGGCTACTTACCACAGGATCAGAGCAATGTATGTGATGTTGTCCTATATTTATTATTATTTATTTAATAGACAGTACCTACTGAAAGTAAAAGCTAGTTACTCAAGTAATGATTCCGTAAGGCGTTATTGCCTAGAGCGTAGCATCTAGCAGTATTTTAATAAAAAAACATTCCTCCATGCATATAATAATCAAGAGTCAGATGAACGTATTACAAAACTTCAAAGTTGTAGCATATTTTTGCATTGATTACTTTATTATACACAAACGCCCGGGCACTGAATTTTAAATTGACCTAGTTAAGGCTGAGGCTGTGTGAAATAAACAAGCATTTCACAATATCTGATGTTAGACAAGGGACAGAATTATAAATCCTAAGCAAGTTCTAATTCTGATGGTTCATTAATATTCTTGTAATATCCGGTTTCTAAAAGGCGTGTTGCAGTATAGTACATAGTAGTAGACCAAAACTGATTCTGTAATATTTGAAGCCCTGAAAAAAGGTAAAAAATATGTGCCTGACACTTACAAAGTTGGAAAATATATTTTTAAACACAAGTGACCCGCCCTTGTATTTTCCGGGTGCAATAAGATAAAAGTAGTTTTCCGTCACCATATGCGGTATTTGCTACATGTTTTACATAAACAATATCATAATTATAAGTAATTTTCTTCTCCAGGTGTATTTTAAACTCGGTAATTTGTAAAGCTTACCTACCTGTGATAGTTTTCTTTTTAACTTTGTGATATATACTACTTACGTAAATTCTTTTACTTTTTTCAAGCAACTATTAGCTGCCACCTAACTGTTGGCAGAGGGGAGTGTTTGACTTGACTTGACGTGACTCTAACAAAAAATCTTGATATAATGCAAACGGATCCCTGAATCGAACAATAGTGTTTGTACACCCACAATATTTTAAAACGACACCCCACACGTTGCGACAGCCGAGAAAAAAAACATCCCACTGTATCTTAGACGAGGTACCCTAAAAAAATATATTTTAGTTCAACTATAATGATTCTCAGTTTATTACTTTCAGAGGCCCTAGAAATCAGCAATTTTTTACTCAGTAGCCAGCCTAAAAAATGTTATTATGGTGCATCGAAAATACTTTTATTTTATTACAAGAAAATTCTCTACACATTTCTGTCGTTTCGCCGTCGCGGAGAAGACAGGATTTTTGGGATTCTACTTATAGATTCGCTAAAACCCCGTGAGGTTCTGACATATATGCCGTTAACGTAAGTTGGTTGGAGACCACGTCTCGTGTTTAAATAGTAAATGCAGAACTAAGAGCGAGCATCTCTTTTATATCCCGGATAGATTTACGTAGATTTAGGTAAAAAGAGACCAAACTACCCTCTAAAAAATTGCTCGTAGCAAGATTGTGAATTTTGGGACAAAGTATTTTGACTCCATACGAACATGTCAAGGCGTTAGATACATTGAATAAGATGGATTTAATTGCTTTTACTATTATTGTAACTGAAATAACTAAAATCTTATTCCAACTAACAGGATCAATGATTACTTATTCAAACTAACAGGACCAATGATTATACCAACATGAATTAGTTGTCTTAGTAAATCCAACCAGGGCCCTAGTTAATATTGACTTGCTTGATTCAACATACTTATTTGTTTATGCTTACTATTAATATCGATGGAACCATGGAAAAAAGAAACCAATGATAGAAGCAACAATTTATACTTGTTAAAATTAATAAACACACCAACTTGTTTATTTCGATCAATGATAAAGTTATTGGTTTCTCTATCATTTTTGATTGATTTAAGTTTTATCGTAGTTATTTTATTAAATTTAACATCAACTAAGAGAAAATCGCTCTTAGTTGTGTCTTATTTTTAGAGTACGTCTGTCTAGTCATCTTCAGGTTGAATTGCAACCTGGAATGACACCTCACCGCTAAACGCGTGCTACTAAAAACCACCTGTAAAAAATAATATCTGCTAAGGCATAGTCCAGTCAGTGACCCACCTACTACGATTCTTAATTAAAAATGTATTCTCCTAATAATTAATAAGCCAGATATTCGCCCTGCGGTCGCTTTATAGTGTTTTCAGGTCAATTAAGTTTAACATTTATTATTTTAATAATAATGAAACGGCGTTAACCAACCAATCAAGCCCGACCAGTGTGCCAAGCCACACGCTCACTCTCTGCTGATTCGTAATTGCTTTTAAAATGTTTTTCTGGAAATACACATGGGAGTTAGCAAACCGTTAATTAACTTATCGATATTTATTTTTCTATAAATAGCATGGCTTGTAAATTTATTATGAATATACGCGATGCCTAACGCAGCAGCAAATAAATGAAAAATCGGATGCAACTCGTTTAAATTCCTTTCTATTTTTCTTAATAAATCGCGTTCAGGGGACAAGAATTTAATCTGGCATCATTTAGCATCTTGAAATGGATAAGCTTCCAATATTTAGCCGTCGCATTAACATTTTAATGCTTTAGTTTTGAGAAATACTTAATCACTAGACTAAGCGCAGTTAGAATATAAGGTGGAAATGATGATAGCAGAGAAAATAGAAGATAGACAGGTGCCAAATAAACAACTTTTACATTAAGTCCTCTAAATCACAGATAAAAACTTATGCAACATACAGTTGAAGTATAAACTATGAAATAAGGCAACACTATACACTGATTTCGATATTCGTCGTAAGATTGTTAAATACTACTTAGATGTTATAACGAAGATTTCTAAACCAACCAAACAATGAAACAGAATGAGCAGAAGGCCGGTTTGTGGTAAATGGTCAAAGGTACGTAGCAATGCCTCAAACGCCTTTGACCTTTGCAAATTCTAAAATCTTCATCATCTCGACGCCTGTGCAGTCATTTGTCACTTAAATTACAGTTGGTATAATTTTAATAAATAATAAATTAAATACCAAAAGTAATAATATTTACAACCATAATCAGCACCCTGAAAAAATTTGTAATACACTACCGAGGTTCTGTATGACAACCTCATCGATTATCTTCGACTGGACGACCGACTGTTGTAGTGATTTGCGCTCCGGAATACTTAACCACACTGTTGCTAGTTCGAATCCGGAACAAATTATTGTGTTTTTAAATATTTATTCCTTATTAAACTTTGCTTAGTTTGGAGCTAGATAAATGAGTGTGATTGTTGAAATAATTTATTTATATATTGTTATAATCAGAGCCCAATTTCCGTAATTTAACAGTAGTCGCAATCCGGTGTCGATCCAGTTCCAGTAACATTACTTTAAAAACGGTATTCTCGCTAACTTTTAATTTCATGTAAAATTCTCAAAACTGAAAATAGAACAAATAAAAATCTCATTTTGGTTTCTTCCATTTTAGTCGCTTCCCAACTATAATTGCATTTTTGGGTTTCGGAGAACACCGTTTTAATAGTAATGTTACTGGGAACGGATCCACACTGGATTGCAACTTATGTTAAATTTCGGGTATTGGGCGTCAGGTTTCTCAGGTTCTTAGTAAAATTGTCTGTCTCCAGGCGTGGGTTTTCCATGGGCGCTGAGAAAGTAGTCACTATCTCGGAACGCGACCGCAAGCGCACCTCGACATTCAAGAGCATGCGCTCTCTGATCAGACTCGGGCGGGGACGCCCACGAGAGAGCAGTGGCGATGAAGAACAGGGACTGCTGGACATGCCTGGCCCATCCTCAGAGCCGGACCGCCCCATTAGCCAGGCATCGGTGTCTTCTGATGAAATCCTCGTCGATACCCGCTCTCCCACTGATACGCCAAAGATTAAGAGATTGTAAGTATAATTATCTTCTGTATGTCATTTACCTTACCCGGATAAAAAAGTATCCTAAATGCTAATCCAGGCCTATCTGTATGCCAAATTTCATCAAAATCCATTCAGTAGTTTTTGCATGAAAGATCATACAACAAAGTAACAAAAATCCATACATCATTGTATGTATGTATGATCTATATATTTAATTTTGTGTGAGCTTAGTTAGTTAGTTCGTTCTCCCGTGTTGTGACATAGGCTATGTGATGTCTTAATCAATACAATATGGCGAATTAAATTACTTAATTTAAAAGAAAGGGTTTTGAAAGGTAATAACAAAAATATATACACCATAAGGTGTTAGACGCTTAAATATAGGGCGAAGTGTTAAAAAAAATATGGAATAACAAGTATAATTAAAAAACGACACGACACCTTTAATAACACCAATGGTGCCCCGACTGCAAATGAAAAATGCTACTGTATTTATCATTTATGTAGTCATTAACAGTGTAATAACCACCTAATTACCATGAAAAAATCATTGAAATCAACTTGACATGTGATTTCAATTCATACAGGGTGTCCCTAGGCCGTAACTTAAGAATAACCTCTTAACCAATATTTTATAAGTACCCACCCACATCATTTATAGTGAACAACTTTTGTTTAATGACTAGTTCAGCAAGAGACGTTTGTATTTTGTTAAAAAAGCGAATACATTTTCAAATGAGCAAATTAATAACGTATAAATGGATAATGTTTTTTTATACGATTTTGATGTTGATTCCGTATAAAAAGTTGTTGTACCTATTTAAGCAGTGTTTAAGTAGTCAATAAAAATAAATTTAACTAATAAATTAAGACCTTATAATTAGGGTTGCCAACTTTTTTTACGAGAAATAAAGTATATTTAGGTCTGAGAAGAATAATGTGTGGGCGTCTAAGTCTAACACATATAGTGTTAAGTGGTTTGATGCTTAAAACAGAATTTTGTATAATTTATTTTTGTTCAACAGTATAAAGTATTATGTAGTAAAAAACAGTATAATACTGTTTTTACCAGTATAGTTGGCAACCCTACTTATAATATTGTCATCTCTGTCACTCACATAACGTATAATAGACGTTCCTCCCTTCGTTTATCAGCTCTTAATTTGATCAAAAAGATGTATTTTCTGATCAGAATAATAATTCTCCAGGCGAAGCGCTATCGACTCAGCTGGCCCGTCTGCCCTAAAGGCTGCTGACTTCCAAGTGTGCGTCACGGTGATCGAGGCACGCCAGCTGGCTGGCCTGAACATGGACCCCGTGGTCTGCGTGCAAGTGGGAGACGTACGCAAATACACTAGTGTCAAAGAGAGTACCAACTGCCCATACTACAATGAGGTAAGTAATTCATAGACATTATTTAACTTTTTTTTACAAACGGGTCTGGCAGGATTTGAACCCACGACCTATAGCTATCCGGGCTACTATTCCTTCGACTGAACGAAGGACATTAGTCATGATGGCGAATTTGTTGAAATGGTTATCGCTGTAAGACAGTGTTTTCTCAGCATTATCTATCTATATATAATAATAAATCTCTATTTTCCTTGGTCATCGCATCACGCGTGAACGGATGGATTTAATATACTCTATTGTTTCTGCGCAACTTTCTTTCTTTTCCCGTAAAAACCTTACAAAGTTGAGAAAACTCTTAAAAAAGACGGATGAAATCGGTAAAGTCGTTCTCAAGTTATGACAATGTGTGACAAAGAGATATCAATTTATTTTTATAATAATATAGACTATTGTGTAAGTAGTTTGTTTGTGACACGTGCCTTTCGATTCGTTTGCTACCTAAGCTATTTCAATTACTTAGTTGAACGTTTACAAGTCAATCGGAAATTATCATATATCGCGAACTCTGTGAATCAGTTTCGAACACCATTTCCGAAGTATCAATTTGTTTGCTCAATTTATTCCCGGAGGACTGAAGTGTGCTGTATAATTTCAACTCTATGTAGGTGCTAGAGCGTGTACAAAAATGTAGCTTCTATGCTAGTTGTACATATTATACAGGGTTACATTGCAAAACCTAATTTAAAAAAAAAAGACCTAGAGTACTTTATAAAAAAGCGTCTTAGTCGTTATTATTTTACGAAAAAAATAATTAAAAATATCCGAAAATATCTAAAAATATACGAGACTATGAAAGCCGCGCCGCCATTTATCAAAGGCGTTAGGTATGGCGAGACAACAAGGACCTTACCCAGTGCACATACGGTGCAATTTTTTCATGAAAGAGTTAAATTATCCACGCGTATGATTTTTAACAGCGGATCGGAATGATTAAATGTGAAAAAAAACTGGTTTTGTTCTTTGCATAGTTCGATTAAGTTACTGATTCTGAGCCAATCCTAAAGAAGGGGGTGCCAAACCCCCTTTCAATGTAATCCTGTATACATTATAAATAGTATAAAATGAAGTCGCTTTTCCTGTCTGTACGCTTAGATTTTTTAAACTACGCAGCTGTTTTCATCAATATATAGAATGATTCAAGAGCAAGGTTTATATGTATAATACAAGCATATTTAATTATGGGTAAACTAAACACCACGCGAACGAAGTCGCAGGCAACACCTAGTTATAAAACAAATTAGGAAAAATATTTTAAATCAAGAAGTTGTTTTATAAAAATACATGTTTATTTACGATGAAACAAGGACAATCAGTTAAGATTAACTTATTGTAAAAAAAAAGAATGCTGATCAGTTA
Source organism: Anania hortulata (assembly GCA_963576865.1). Lineage (NCBI taxonomy): Eukaryota > Metazoa > Arthropoda > Insecta > Lepidoptera > Crambidae > Anania > Anania hortulata. The sequence continues at coordinate 23,307,764 of OY756387.1, read as the reverse complement.
GCTGATAAGTTTTGATTTTTTCATGTAACAGTCAAACAACACAAACGATAAACAATAGAAAATTGTTACGTGGTCACAGGTTTGAGCTTGAGAGATTAATACAGCAAAATATTTAAATGTCGATTAGGTACATAGCTTAAATTATTAATTATTATTTCTTAATTGGATGCTGAAAGCTGGTATTGAAATTGATATTGTTAAGACTAATTAATTTAGTAAGTAATTGAGTTCACGAATGCCTTAGGGCAAATATAATGTATACAACTATTTTCTTACTATCTACATGGGGCACACTAAAAGTTTTGCACTTCTAGCTAATCGGAACTATTTGAATTTCGAATGTTTTATTTGATGATTTGTCAATTGTTTTTATCACACTGCACACATCAAAGTTCACACGTACGCAACGAAAATGGAATTAAGTCAAAAAGATTTTAGATCGATGATTTTTTATGATTTTAAAAGTTCTCTCTTACCGCAAGACTGTGCCGCTCGTCTTCAAAATGCTTTTGGGAGAGAAGCACCTTGTTTGAGCACCGTGAGGCGATGGTTTGAATTTGAGAGGTCGAGTTTCTTTACATGACGAATTTCGTGAAGGGCGGCCTTCAACTGCCGTCAACGAAAATAATCTGGCTACTCTTATTGAAGAAAACCCGCGGATTACCTATGAGACAATTTGGGACTATTGGGGATTGGTAAGAGCCAAAAATTTTACACGAAGAATTGAAAGTTCGGAAACTTTGCTGTCGTTGGATCCCTCATGAACTGACAGCGGAGCAGAAGCGGGCCCGCGTGGAATGGTGCTTACAGATGCTACTGAAGTACGACCACGGACATTCTAATGCTGTTTATGACATTGTCACAGGAGACGAAACGTGGATTTATTGTTTTGAACCCGAAAAAAAACACCAATCTTGTGAATGGGTGTTTGAAAATGAGAACAGGCCAACAAAAGTAAGGCAGGCGAGAAACGTTGGTAAAAAAATGATTGCGTTTTTTTTCTCAGCTACTGGTCCCATCTGTACAATTCCACTTGAAGATCAAAAGAGTGTTAATGCCGAGTGGTATTTTACCATTTGTTTACCCAGAATGTTAGAAAAAGTTCGCGAAAGACGACCCAAAAGCCGCTTTCTCCTACATCATGACAACGCTTCTTCGCACACGGCCAACAAAACAGTCATTTTTAGCTTCCGAAAAAGTACAACTATAGTAACTGTAGCACCCTGTGATTTCTGCATTTTCCCCAAAATCAAAGATTTGATGAGAGGTTTTACTTTTACCAACTCCGAAGAGGCAGTGATAGCGTTCAATCAGCACGTAGAAAATATGTCTTCAGATCTGTGGTCCTCCTGTTTTAAAAAATGGTTTGATCGCATAAAAAAATGTTTAAAATGTAAAGGAGACTATTTTGAAAAGCAATAAACATAATATTTTGGTTATAACATGTTGTTTTTTTAAGTTAAGCAAAACTTATAGTGTGACCTACGTATTTATAGTTACTGCTGATAGTTTTCACTGTAAAGGAATATGAACATTGCTCGTTTAGTGAAGTTATACTGTATACCTCCAGTGGGTAGGTACATTCCGTCGGAGCTTTGTGTGTGGTAGTAATATGGAGGATCTCGGAGTAATCTTCGACATACCAGGCGCCGCGCTGTGAGCACGAAAACAGGCTTTGACAGTTAATCTTTACATCCATTCAGCGCTGCGGCCTAGCGCATCACTAGATACGCAGAAATGTCGATTACATATTGTATAACATTCTGTTATGGATGCTAGAATGATGGTTGGAAAAAAATGTGATTCACTTTTATTAGCTTCACTTTAATGTAATCAAATCTTAAAAGTTGTTTTTAATCTAATTTTTATTGCTCTATCGATTTTAAACTTTGTATGCGACATTCAGATGAAAAACAATGTTTTATTAACATCTAAAACTGGCCAAGTTCTTGTCACAATATGAGCTTGAGGGGTTTTAGGCAATCATTTGGTAATGGGATCGGAAAACTTTACTATACAATGTCACATTAATAAATGACTGTACAATAATAATGTGTATTAATGAGTTACATATGGCTCGTTTTTTATAGAGCAGGCTAATTTAATTTTTTTTACATACTAACTGTGGCCGCGGTTTCGCCCACGTTGAATACGGCTTCTTACCCTCTAAATTATTCAAAACTACCACTATGCAAAAAGATTATGTACTCTTACCCTATGAAAAACCAACACAAAACTTTTCCAAAGCCATTTATTTTTCCGGTGTAAAAAGTAATCTATGCCTGTAATAGAATTTTATCCAAATTTCATAAGACGTTCTGGCGTTATCGCGTAACAAACAAACATCCATCCAACCAAACAGTTGCATTTATATTATTAAAAATAAGTAAGATGCAAAACCGATTTTTTACCAAAAATGAGTTTGATCGGCTGATATTTGGATCGATCCTTAAATTACTATGAATGTCGACCGATTACAAATCGATTCAGTGTACTTACGCGTTTATGTGATATTTTGACTAATAACAAAACGAAGGTGTAAAAATCAACTTAGTTGCATTCATCCAAAATCAACTAAAACGTAAGATGCACATACAATGCTGGTAGTATCTAAGATAGTAACTTGAAGATTGTTCGACTACGTCATGTGAGAATCCCAAAAATCAAACAATTTGTTATGATGAATCTTACCACTTTTAAATTTATTTTTGTATAATTGTATAGAAAATGATTCAAGGGTCATTATCTCGTATCTGCCATCCGAAATGTTAATGAATGCCCTTTGATTGGTGTAAACATTTATAATTTTCATTAGCTTTCAAACTTAACTCAAAAATATGGCGGCAGATATTGCCCACCACTGGATGACCGGTTACGTATGATGGCATATAACACGGACCACGAGGTTGAATGACCTTTTTGACTTTTTAAAAACCCGAGCTAGACAATTGAATAAAAATTTATTCGTCTTCTATTTTTGTCCGTCTGTTTGTTTGTTCGTTAAAATAATTACAGTCGTTTCTTTTGTTACAGTACTTCGTGTTCGACTTCCACATGCCACCGATCATGCTGTTCGACAAGATAATCACCCTTTCGGTAAGTGCCTACAAGTAATTAGTGTAACTTTGAACATTATGCGATGTACATTAATAGCGAGTGCTGAGCGAAAGATCCAACAGTTTTAAGCGAAGCGTGTGCTGTCATAATGTGACCCCGGCTAATGCGGCTAGCGTGGTCCCTTACAAGTGTTGTATTTGTGTCATAACATGAAAGTCTTGTGTAATTAATTTAGGTTCATAATTATCTTAATAGTGAATGGTTATTTATGTTTTAGTTGTTTTGTATTTTCCCCCAAATCACATTTTATTTCCCCAAAATAAATAAGTGCTATAAAATACTATTAATAATTCAACAATACTTAGTCTCTCTATTAAAAGAAACAATTTCTTATTGATTGAGTAGGTAGTGGGTTAAAAACATTTTTATTGAGTTAATAAAAAAACATTTCTATCAGGCAACCGAGCCCATAGTGTCGTTAGACTTAATGATAATTGTGTTAGTAATGAATAAAATCTAACACTTAGATTTTTACACAAACTTACCTACTTTCGTTTTTTTACATCTTTTATTTGGCTTACTCTGACTTCTTATTTTCTTATTACCAACACATCTGCCCTCCTAGCATGAACACCAAAACACGATGTGATACCCAACCCAACATCCAAATAAAGTCTGTCTTTTACGCTAACCAAATTTAAAGGTCAAGATAAAGTTAAGTAAATATGAATGTTCAACCATATTTTTGATTAAGTATTTCGACTGTCGCCGATACCTTGGGAGATATTTTAAAAATTCACTGGCATCGCCGCTGTGAGAGTATGATTTATTCATCGCTCAATTTGTGCCTTGTGCACCATACACACGGACTAATTTAGCGTGTTATGCATTAACAATCTTCATGACGCGCTTGAACTAGCGCCGGCACTGCTTTAAGTGGACCTGGGGGTAGAGATTTCTTTTAAAAGCATTATTTATTTTGACAACGCGACAGCATTTTGTCTTTATGGACTAGTGGAGTAGTACATATTGAACGCAGAGGGTCCAGGGTTCGATTTTCGGTTCGGATCAGTTTTTGAAACGATATCTTCATGACCTGGCATTAATTTTAGTAGTAGTAGGCCTACTAAAACGAAAAAGTTACGTTCGGTTATACCTAGTAAATTAAAATTACCATCTAAGACCTGATTCGACCAAGCTGGAGTAAGTTTTTACACGAGAGTAAACCACTGCTTAATCTAGAGTAAGCTGATTTTACATTTTACCAACCACTAATCTAAGAATAAGTTAGTTAAGTACGATTAAATATTTGATTTTGACAGAGTAATAGATTATATTGAAAATAGGTTAATGTCAAAGATGTCATTTGTCAAATCAACTCTTGTTACCTAGAAACTGACAAGTTGTAAAGCATTGATGCAGCATAGCATTGACACTGTTATCCTACAAAATTAAAATATTTTGGTTTTTCAAGTCAACCTGGGAGAAATGGATTACATGGATTTTAGTAGGTTTGTCAATTATTTGTTGATCATTTTCTCTTTAACTTTATAATAACAATACTAAATATAGTGTATCGCTCAAAAATGTTAGAAAAACGTGAACGAAGTAATCCATGGGTAAATTCAAGGTGTTCAATCATACCTGTAATAAGTAGTTATTCTGGTAAAACTTTGTGTTTGGTCGAATCGGCCCTAAGTGTCGTCAAACCTTTGTGACAATTTATGAAAACGGTTGTGCTTTTACATGACTTGTTTCTGTTGTTCATATTTTGTCAAAAGATTGACAGAAGTGAATGGTTATTTCAATTATTAGGTTTATACGTCTGAACGAACGAAACAATTTCGTATAGAGCTATACGCAATAACACTTAATAATACCCATTTATTTAGTATATAGGCCCTCTTTCGGGCACTTTTACACGTCCCAAAATATAGCTCAGCCCTACCACCGCTTCGGGACCACATATTGGCTGGTGATGAGAAGAAACGGCGCAACGAAATCAGTCACCTTTGTCAGCTTTTTTTACAGGAAATACACATGCACTCTTGTCGTTTAAATAAATTTTATAATATCATTTTTTATAAGGATTTTTTAACGTGGATTTTGAACTCATGTACAACAAGAGTCTGTGGCTTTTTATTGAAAAATTTAATACATTGCGCAACTAGTAACGCAAGGATGCTATATCCTTAGTTGGAGGTTTGGCACATATTTGTATATTTAAAGTTAGGACAGACAGACAGCATTTAAGCTTAGTAATAGAGCCTCGTTGTAACCAGAAATCGTATAGGTATTTAAATGTCAATCCTAAAGTCAATGGGGGCCTATGCTCAGTTGTGGGCGTCCTATAGTTGAAGTGATGATAATGATGATATAAAGGTAGGCCTTAATGTACCCACATGAAGGTGACGCATCGCTCAACAATTAATATCATAAGCTTAATACCTTAAAACAACCAACCAACGCCAACAGGAGGCGTGTCGTAAGAGGCGACAAATTCTTGTAGCACAAGACGGGCAGCAGGCCCGTCTTCGCAAGAATTTGTCGCCTCGTCTGCATGCGAAATGTTATAAAAAACTGCGCTCGCCAATCCACCAGCTAAGCGTGGCGAGTATTGGCAATCCCCCCCGATGAAAGTCATTGGGGGAGGCCTGAGTTCAGCAGTGGACGTCTTATGGCTGAAATGATGAATGATGAACCAACCAACGTATACTATTGTCAGAAGTTTTTTTTTAAATTTACATTAAAAACTATAATTAATTACAAAAAGCGGCTGGCATTAATAGTGCATGTTCTGACTTAATATCTACATAATAAATATACAATATAATATATATATATAATAAGATATTTAAAAAAGTCGGGTTAGTTACACTATTTATAAATCAAGAACGGCTAGACCGATTTTAATGATTTTTGGTTCGTTGGATTTGTATTCGCCCCGAATAGCAGAATAACTAATAAAAAATCGAAAAAATTCACCAAAAAAAAGTATGATGGGGCGGTACGAAGTTCACCGTTACAGCTAGTCTACTAATAAAGTTTAAAGGCATTATGTCTGGTTTGCCTATAAAATGCAAACCTCTGTTTTAAAAGAGGTTACTTCGATATTTTTTTCTCTGTTACAAAAGTTAACGAATCGTATTCTGCAACTGACAAATTGAAGTGATTGAAATGAAGAATCAGTTTATCAAATAACAGTTTCATACTGATTCTGTAATTGCTGAGAAAAATCCATATCCATGCCACCGAAATTTCCAAAACAAATAACCGTGGAAGTGACATAAATACAAACAAAACACGAAATCGAACGGAAGAAACAGAATCATAATGACCTGTCATGCCTGATGTTCGGATTTCAGGCATCCATTTAACGAATAATTCAGGATGAAGTAAGTACCCAACCAACACAGACTAGCTATAAAAGAGCTGATAAACAGCTTTATCCGATTCTTTAAGCTTGTTTCAGATGCTGTTTAAAGTACTGGTTAAGCCCTTATACAGCTCTTTTATGTGCGAAAGAGGACCATATTGAACAGCTTTATTCCTTAGAAAGGCTGGGTAAGCCCTTTACAAAAACAGCATGAATCCTACGTATTTTAGTTATAGATATGTAGGATTGATGTTTTTTTTTGTTTTAATTTTTCAGGAATATATTTATACTTTTTCGAATATTTATATAAGGTGCTTCATAAATATCTGCAACGGCTGAAATGGGTAAAAGTAGTGCTTACGTAACATCACTAATTTTTTCATTAAAAAATTATATTAAATAAAGATTAGGCTTTATTCTGTCTCAAACCGTCCACATCTGTCCAAAAATGCTAACTTTTCACATTATACCGCTCCCGCGCATTGTCAAGGGCGGATGACGAAGTGTGTTATGCAAATTGAAGCAAGTAACCATTTATTTACTGTCTTTTTGCAAATAATTAATTACCGATCCGGGGCACGTAATTCCTTCACTATCGTAATCTATATAAGCAATACTTTTACCCATTTCAGCCGTTGCAGATATTTATGAAGCGCCTTATATATTTATACTTATCGATTAGATTACATTTAGGTAAGAATTTAAAAAAAAAAAGTTCTGCGTTTTTGATCAATCAAGGTAAAATAGGCAAGATTTAAAAAATATACTTACCTAACTTTTTATACCTATGTAAGTTCTCAGAGTCTATCAATACTAACCGCTGACATGTTTTTCTATAGAGAATGTTTGCATCATAGAATTAATTAATTAATTATAGGTGTTGAAGATGGTGTGACGATTTGGTTAACCTGACGAGGGATTGGGTCATTTGCGATAGATAGAGATAGATGGAAGAGTCTGAGGGAGACCTTTGCCCAGCAGTGGGATTGCATAGGTTAAAAAAAGTTTTTGTCTGCGACTTCGTAAATAGTTATTTCATAGAATATAATGTGCCAATTTAGTACCTATACCTACTACCTAATTTGTTATAATGTGTAAGTTGGCATTCGACATTATGAACGAAAAGCTCCCTAGACTCAAAAAGAGACGTGTGAAAGTTTTTCAATGCAATCAAGTTTCTCGAGAGTAACATTTTATGATCGTTTTCGTCGAAGAAGTAAAGATAGAACTTAAATTTAACTAATATTTTAACTTTGCGCTCACGAAGTAGCATGCATGATTAATTTTTTACAAATTAAACTGTATTTTTAATGAACGGCATTCATGAAAACTTTTGTAATATTCAGAACTTTTTATTTTACTATTAAATAGATTTTGTTTTTAAGTGTTGATTAGGTAGATACTACAACTACCTTTAAAAATATAGTTAAATGTATTTAGTGTGCAATATGAAAGAATCTACGTTTCACAAGCATATTTTTTTGCACTGCATTGTAAAGCATTTACTTGTAACAAAACAACGAACCGCTCTAACGCTCCTATCATCCTTTCACGAACTGAAATTTACAATGAAAACAACAAACAATAAACTCCTAAATGCAACAGGAATCTTATGTATAGGTATAAAACAAAGTCGGGTTAGTTACACCATTTATAGTCAAGAACGGCTGGACCGATTTTAATGATCTTTGGTTTGTTGGATTAATATTCGCCCTGAATAGCAGAATAAGTATTAAACATCTGAAAGGTCACGAAAAAAATAAATAAGTGGCTGTAAGAAGTTCGCCGGGACAGCTAGTATTTCAAATAATACTTCTGACGATTTTGTTTAAAACATTCTTTATTGACGACCTCCGTAGCCGAGAGGCGAGCATACCGGACTTGGTGTCGCTATCTCTGAGGTTCCGGGTTCGATTCCCGGTCGGTCAATGTAGAAAAATAACTTATCTATATTGTCTCGGGTCTGGGTGTTGTGGTACTGTCGTTGTTTCTGATTTCTGTAACACAAGTGCTTAAGCTACTTATCATAGGATCTGAGCAACGTATGTGACGTTGTCCAATATTTATTTATTATCATTTTCCAGTTAGGAGAAGGGTTTATTTGACAATCGTATTATTTAGTCTCTCATGTTACATATCAATACATATTTTAGTGTTATGGCTAGTAACAGGGCTGGAATTTGATTTATTATTAAGCGAATCGTGAAATTAAGACCATTTTGTATCAAAGTATTATAATATACAAATTATGTATCATAACGTGACCATACGTCCCGCTTTGGGCGGGACAGTCCCGCTTTCAGGCAGTCTGTCCGGGTGTCCCCCGCGAGGCTGTAATTGTCCCACTTTTGCAAACACACCAAATAATAATTTAAAATGTATTTTTCTCGCTCGAAATGCGTGGCACGGCACGGCACGGAGACAGCGCGTCACCCGCCGAGCGGTGTCACACACCGGTGTTAACACAGAACTAGAAGTGTTTGAATGGGCAAATTTAACAAAAGTGCCTACGTGGGAAGAGGTACAGAAAGTGCTTGATTTACTAATTACGCAAGGATTTATTAGCAGCAGCCAAGATACGAAAGTCTTTGACGAGTTTTCACTTATTTTAAACTTTATGACAGATGAAAAGATCTGGCTGGAATGCCGAGAATGTTTCTGCTGAAAATCGTTGGGTCGAATTATTCCAGCACTTTCGTACCAATAATCTGAATTTAACAAACTTTTCCACGATTATTGAGTACATGATGTGTCTGCCTGGAAGTAACGCACCTGTGGAAAGAGTTTTTTCTCAAATGAACAAAGTATGGACAAGTGATAAAACACAGTTGAGTGTCGCAGTAATAAAAGCTATTTTGATTACGAAGATAAATATAAATAAATCATGTACTGAGTTCCACACTTATCTAAAAACAAGACCCGATATTTTAAAACAAATTTATTCAGTCGATAAATATAAAAATAAACTAGAATTCACGTCACTACTTATTTGCTTTGATTATTCTGAGTTATTCTATGTTCTATATTTAAAAAACTTGTACAACACTAATACCTAACTTTTTTTTATTACTTAATTCCGCAGATGTCCCGCTCTGACAAAAAAAATAAATGGTCACGTTATGTATCTATCTCCTTTATCCCTAAGGACTATATTTAATTTCTCGCTATGCGTAAATATTTTATTGGATTGTTTTGTGCCAAGTACTGAATAAATAATGAGCGATTGCTTGCGGTATTATCGATTTAATAAATTTTTTTTTGGATCATTTGGCGATGTTTGCCAACAATATGAGGGGGGGGGGGGGGGGTTGCCAATACTCGCCATGCTTGGCAGGCGGGTTGGCGAGCGCAGTTTTTCATAAGATTTCGGACGAAGACTCTGCTGCCCGTCTTGTACTACAAGAATTAGTCGCCTCTTACGAAACGCTACCTGTTGGCGGTGGCGAAGTGTATTCTTTACGGCTGTCCCCACACGGCACATTACGGCTGTCCCCACACGGCACATGAATTGAAATTATTATCAAATACGAAAGCCTAGAACCCCTTGTAGTTGTAGCCCAAACTTCTATGTCAACTCACATAAACGATACGACTGTATATGACTCATTTTTGATAATATCAATAGAATATAATAATAATGTAATGTAATGTAATAAATTTGAAGTAGTTACCTACTTTTCGTTGACAGAAATCATGAAATTTGGCATTTCCCAGATAGAAATATTTACCTAACTACTAAAAGTTCGTACTGAACCCTCTTTCTTTAAATTGAAATTCTTAACTTTTTATATCTTTTATATTGTGATAGGTATTGTTAAGAACGTCACAAGAAGTGTATCGATTGAAACGAACAAACTGTGAGTGAACTAGTTTTATATTTTTACAAGCCGTTGGCCACTGCACTACTTTTGTTCTTTAGCTCTCTCTTCTGTCGTTTTCAGCTACAATTTCACATCGCTAAGCGGCTTACTCATGGCCAGGCTTTCACTTCAACTGAGCAGTAGGTACTGTAGGTAGAAAAAGCCTGAATTGTGAGCTCTGAAGTGAGCTGGAGACGTATTTTTTAAGCATTAGAAATGAATCTCGAATTCGAACACGTGTATGAAATTTATTTCTATTGTTCACAATTTTAAATTACTATTGTGTTTGTACACTAAGTGTTGCCATTAAATTAAAATCCTGTAACTACTTTCGTTTTACGTAGAAAATATTATGACACGGAATGCAAAAACTTATTGATTTTAAAAACCGGTAGTGAATCGCTTAAAACAGAACGTAAATAAAAAGTTAATACCCATGTCACATTTCTGTCAGACATATGTTTACTTGTCAATGTCTTTCTTCCGTACTTTCTACTAGAAAAACGAAAAACGAGTTGGTAGGACCACTCGTTGCAGAATTCACGGTATTAATCTTCAAAAATAGATTTTAATGATTTTAAGGAATTCGCATGCTAATCTTGCGATTTCGTATTCGGATTGGTATTCGCATGATTCAAAAATACGTCTCCTGGTCATTCGTCGTACCCCTTTCGTTTGCGTCCGACATTTTTATTTAAGGTCAGCATTGCAAATATATGTTTTCTCTAGTATATGTAGACGTAGGTTGGACCTTTGACAATCTGTTTGTAATTAAGTTTGGGCGCGTTGAGAATGGGAATAATGTACACGAAGATTGCGTTTTACGTCCGTACAAATGCGTACTACAATATGAATAGTGCAATCTCATTAGGTTGCCTGAAACTAGTCTTCTTTAGAATGAAATGTGGTACTATTTAATAATTTTATTGCAGTGTAAGAGTTATTGAAAGTGTTGTAGTTACTTACGACATTATATATTTTTTATCAATTTTGAGACAATAACAAATGTGTGACTGCCTAAATTACGTTATAAACATTCACGTGAAAAGAAATCATAGAAATCTTTACTCGTATCAAAAAGCTTTGACCGCTTCTTGACCAAATGAAACATTAAGGTTGACGCTAATAACAGCTAAGGATTTTCATTTTAAAAAAAAACTTGTAAATACGATGGAAGCGGATCGACACCGGATTGCGACCATTGTCAAATTACGGGAATTGGGCCTCTGGTGGTTTGCGCTTTAGATTACTAAGTAAGCGGTCGCGGGTTCGAATCCTGCTCTTTAGTCGCTATAATACAAGCATTTCTCAGAATAAGGGCTAGATAATAATTTTATTGTATCAAATCGTAAATTTATTTATTATTAAAACGTTATGTTAAATACATTATATAGGGTTTCATTCTGCAATTTTTACTCGGTTAAAAAGCGTTCGTTTCCCGGGCAGGTGGCATGTTACACGCAATTATGTCATTTGTTATTATATTTACGCCATAAGTAACTTAGATAAAAATGTTTTAAAGTTACAAAAGATTGAGTTTATTTCATTTAGCACGATAGTTTATTACATATACTTATATTATTATAATGCGTGTAAGAATAATACTTGTGAATAGCAAACAAAGTAAAAATCGACGTAGTAACACGTTTTTGAAGGGAGATAGGGCCAAGTATTAAACCTCTGTGTTGTCAACCGACACCCGGCCAGAAACCGGCAGTAATAATATTGCCTTTTGTAGTCGAAGTCAAAGTAAAAGTCAAAAATCATTTATTCAGTTTAGGGCAGAAAACTGCCACTTATGAACGTCAATAATAACATTATTGGCCCATATGGGGCAGAACATGTCTCCTTATTTTTTGGGCCCTACTAGCGCTTCGAGACAAGACACAGACAATCTGGCAAGTGCTGAGAAGAAACGCCGGAACAAACTCAGTCACCACTAGCTGCCACAAAAAAAGGAAAAGAAAATAATGTATACCTGTGCGAGCAGGGCAGTATTTAATTCCAGACATTTTTGTCATTTAAATAGTCATTAACAGTATAATAACCCTTTTTCATCAAAATAATCTTAACATGCGATTTAAACTCAAATATGGGTAGTTCAACAATAGACTGTGGTAATTTGTTAAAAAAGCGAATACATTTCCCCATGAACGAATTACTCACTTTATGCAGTCTGAAATTTGAAACAGCAAGTTTATCTTTATTCCGGGTATTAAAATTATGTTTGTCACTTTTCTTAGGGAAAAGATGCAGGTTTTTGCGAATGTACATAATATTTTCATAAATGAATTGAGAGGCCACTGTAAGTATATCAATTTCCTTAAACTTTTTCTTTCTTGTTCTTTTAATGAGTCTCGTGGTCGAAGGTTGTAAATTGCCCGTACGGCTTTCTTTTGTAGTACAAAGATAGATTCAATATCGGCTGCTGAGCCCCATAACAATATTCCGTATGACATTATACTATGAAAGTAGCTAAAATACACTAATCTTGCCGTTCCAACATCAGTCAATTGTCTTATCTTTCCCACAGCATAAGCAGCTGAACTAAGTCTTCCTGACAGAGTCTCAATATGCGCACCCCATTGCAGACGGGAATCTAAAGTTATTCCGAAAAGGTAGTCGAATTACTAGTATCCAGTCGTTCATCTTTTACAATGATATGTGTTGAGACCTGCCTTACATTTGGCATTGTAAATTTTATGCATTTCGTTTTGCTTGCATTGAGCAAAATATTGTTGGTACGAAACCAATGCAGAACCCGCGAGAGTGCATTATTTACATCGTCAAAAGATTTTTGACCTCTTTTAATTTTAAAGATCAGTGATGTATCATCTGCAGATAATACCACCTCACATAGGTCACGTTGCCAGGTAAAGAAACAATATTATGAAGTGAAAACCTTATTCACAATCGAATAAGAGAAAACATAGATTTCTCTTATGAGCTTACTTCTATCAAAATAATCATAAATGCTGTCATTATGGTTTACAGTTATTGTTTTTTTTTTCACGTGACAACACCGTCCTTACGCTATTAATAACAATCTATCACTATCACTTTTAAAGATACGCGATTTTCACTCATCACACATATACACAGGTCTTCTCATGATAATTAAAGAAATCTTTAGATGGTTATAAATGTATTTCAACTAAGTAAGTAAACAAAAAGCATGGAGGCACAGACTTATTAGATTTTTCTTATCTGATTTGATTTTTAACCTTAACCACAAAAACAGTGTTACATCATCCTTGATTTATTTTTCTTCATTACAAAGCTTAACGTATATACAATACCAGTTAGACAGTACCTAAGAAGAGAATTCATCAATTTATAATCCATGGTGGCACTTCTGATGGTAAATAAACAGATCTAATAATAAAATACTTTCTTGTTTTTAAATAATTAGTTTACGATTTGAAAGACGGTTGGCTGACTTCCTGTATTAAATTCTAAACCCATTTTCCGGAATGAAATTCGTGTTCTAAATTAGGCGATTTGAATAATTTTCGACACACACACACCTCTTTAGTTAAAAGTGGAAGCCTATACAGTATGTTTATGTAGGAGTCCCGAGTACACAATGCGTTTAATTAGGCACCCTTTAAAGGGAATGTCTGGGAAAAGTGAACACCTTAAACTTGGCGTGGTTATTGCTGATCTAAAATACTTCACATTCGAATAATTTGGCCCACTTCCCATTTACCTACCTAATGAAATGTAGGGAAATACTGAAAATATGCCAATTATGACGAATTATGTCTTTTCTGTTGTGCGTGTCAAATACAGATAATGTTGAAGGAACTAGCAAATTTTAAAAGGTTTCAGTCATTATTTTATAAGTGATAACTTTCTTTGTCTTTATAATAAAGTTTATGAGTGAATTACAATTTAACCAAAGAATTAATTACTTACTTCTTGAAATTTCGTGTCTTCTTAGTTGGGTACCTACTACTTAAAATTATTTACGATTAATAATGCCTATATAAAAAAATAAATGCATTTTTTTTAAATATTGGGCAACATCACATACATTGCTCTGATCCTATGCTAAGTAGCTTCAGCAATTGTGTTACAGAAATCTGAAACAACGACGGTACCACAACACCCAGACCCGAGACAATATAGAAAAAATATTTTTCTTCATTGACCGACCGGGAATCGAACCTGGAACCTCAGAGATAGCGACTCCAAGTCCAGTATGCTTGCCTCTCGGCTACGGAGGTCGTCTTTATTAACTTTCTAAATTGATTCCTGAAAAATTAAAATTATACCATGGCATAAGTATGTTGTAGAGCTATTAAAATGTGTTCGACAAATTCGCTTTCTAGTCGAATTTGACAATTAATTGATACACCGCCACATTTTGACTACTACGACTGCCAAATTGTATCTACTACGTCAACAGTGTCAAATACTAACTAATATCACTTTACCCCGACCTACCCTCTCTATGCCTTTTCCTTTTATATGTCAGAAATTGGATAGCTTACCTTGTTTATTTGAGTACGGTTCCTAATTGCATAATTTATGTAATCTCTACCAGGCATCCCTTGTTGAATAAAGCCAGGGAGATGCATATACCCAACTAGGAAGAATAACAATGCGAATGCGACCATGCTATTTGAGCACAACATATTGTTGAGCTCCACACCTTTGTATCTTGTAAACAATACACGCGAACCTTAAAGCGCATGCGATATTTGTAGTGTACTGTTTTATCTAGTACCTACTTGTTAATTAGGTTCTATTTTATTTACCGCCTTGAAAACGGAGACGATTCGATTTTCTCGTTCGATGTTTTTAAATGTTCAGCAATCATTCTTAACGTAGGTTTTTTGAGAGAGAAGGGATAAATATCAAGTTCTGACTACGTGGTCTTATTTTAAGAAAATCATTAAACATTGCATCAACCAGTCATTGTATGTAATTGATTTTTGTATGTTTAATATTTGTTAATGTCCTATTAGCGGTGATTCCTTGCTCAATTATAAAAACTATAAATAAATATTTCACATCACATACAGTTCTGACTGATCCTAAGGAAAGTAGCTAAAGCACTTGTTTTATATAAATTAAAAACAACGACGGTGCCACAACACCCAGACCCTAAACAATATAGAAAAGTTCATTGACATTCTACATTGACCCGACCGGGAATCGAACCCGGGACCTCAAAGACCCCGAGTCTGGCGTACATTTAAGATACTGAATAAAACATTTTCATTTTCATTTTTTCATTTACATTGCCTACGAAGTTCGTCATCTATAAGATCAGGATTGAAATTGCAAACAATATTTCACAAGCCATTAATTTACCTCTAAAGAAAGTACACTGAAGATCAAAATTTTTTTGTTTATCTCACTTATCAGTTATCACTTACCCTTCTCCATACAAAATGACGATCAGCTGTTACGGTTTTGGGGTGGTAAATTATACTGAGACACTGAAACGACACTTCGGGTTCTGAAGGGTGATCAACGCAAAACGTTGTTAAATCTCTTGTTAAGTGTAAATTGAATTTCTGAAACACTCATTATATCAACCTAATCTGGTCTTAAGCATCGCTCTATATAACAAGAAACACGAACGTTCAGCTGACATAGATCAGGGTATGGTGTGCTTACAACACAAACAACTTTACTAAAGACGAATTAAAATGGCTTAAAGGTATTATGTTCAAAAACAAATTAAGTGACTGGCTCTTGTGTAACTACTTCTATATTAATAAAGAATTTATTGACATATGTAAATAATTTAACATTATAATTTAGTTGGCATCTTTAATTAAAACATTACTATTTATTTTAAAATTCGACATAAGTAATTTACTAGCCTCAATAATTTGATATTTGTGCGTCTTCTTTTACGGTCGTTCCCAATAACCTATCTATTGCCAGTTTTGACCTACTAAAAATAGAAAAATTTATCTATCATCTGTTTTGGTGTCCCAATAACATACCAAAGGATATGACAACTTATCGCCCCACGCTATCTATCGATGAGAGGGGCTATCTCTTACTACAGATAGATTTTTATATGAAAATGCAACAATATGCATCCCAATATCCTTTTGACAGCTATCTGTCGGTAAAGGGAACGGCCGTTAAGCACCAGACATAAAAAGACCAAAAATTTGATTTGATTTAAAGCTTAATTCGAACTAAGATAATTAAGGGCCCTCTCATACAAAGTTACCCTATTCGACTTATTAGTATGTAAGGTACAAAATGTTTTTATTTACATTTTAATTTAGCCTTATTTAAAACAGCCATAAATATGACTGATCATCGGTGTCACACGGTGTAGAATGATATTTAAAATGAGGTTTAAGTTAAATTTTGAATTAAGGTTGGTCGAAACTTGTGCAGGTCGATCTTGTTGATCTTTATTTTTGAGTTTTCACATCAATTCGATTCCTGGCTCAGAAAAAGACATTTTAATTTGGCTTTTAGTTTCTACCTGTATACCGGGTGTACAAGAAAATAGGACACTCCTTAAAACTGCGTGAACAGCAACATTGAAATCGTGTTTTTTTTTCAGATGCTCAATACATTACATATCATCGAAGTAGCGAATAAGACTTTGTATGAAGCATCTAAATTTTTTTTTGCAATTTCGATGTTGCTTTCGAGAAAAAAGTTGTTGTATATGAGCAGCTGATCACGTGTTTTTAAGGAGTGCCCTATTTTTTTGTACACCTTGTATATGTTACACCCGCAGTTGACTTTGAACTAAAGTTATATGGAACTAACAGTTTAGTTTACCGGGGAGCGAACCGTGTAAGTAGTACGCTGTTTGCAAAGTTTGAGAGAAACCAAGTAGATTTCGCTCTAAATTAATTTTCAATTTAAGAACCCGAAAGGGTTTATTGCATATTTTTTTATTTGTTTAACGTTCGAGTACCTATAACCTCTCGTATTTTTGACCTTTTGTTTTTTTATTGGTTATAATATAGAACGGACGGACGGATGCATCGTAAGGATTAAGTCAACAAAGAAATTGGCTTACCCGTAACCACCCTAAGGATAAAAATCACTTGCTCATAAAAAAAACTATAAGGTCTATTTCCGCATGCCTTTAATTGTGCCAGTATTGCCATTGTGATTACTTGAACTTGGAAGTTGAGTCTTACAATAAGCCATAGCGAATGATTATTTTACTGGGATACGCACAGAATAGCGGAGCGTTGCGTGTCATTCCTGTTCTGTGGGGATACGTCATCAAAAGTGGTAAAGTACAAAGTACACACTTTGACTGCAAGCTAAAATATGTATGGAAAAAAAAAACAGTTCGATTCGGTCGATTAAAAATGGTATTATAGTAAAGTCATCAAATGCGATTATAGTTCGTAATGCGACTGAAAATGGATACAATTATAATTTGTTTGTTACATTTTTTTGTCGCATTACTAACTAAGCACTACACCTAGTTAACCCCCAAGGGACACTTGGAAGCCATTAAGTACAGAATCTCACAACGTCGTATAAACAAAAAGCTAGACTCAAACCAAACTAACTACTGGCTATCATAGGGTTCTGGGTTTGAATCTCGGTTCCGGTCAATGAAGAAAATGACTCTTTCTAAATAAATTCGAGTATTGGATAAGCTGATAGCATGGAACAGCTGATATTTTTTCTTGATTAAACTATTGGTCCCATATATAATTATCATAATTTTTGTAGGTACTCATTAAAAGTCTTATTAAAGTGTATATCTACAAAGTTCATGGTTCATAACACTTTCCACCTCCTGGCTTCAGCGTCAGATCAGCTTGATTGTATCAAAATATTGAATTGTCATTGATCAGCAGTGATCGGAATAGGTAGATTGATTTGGGGTCAATGATCTCAAACATTGATGTTAATACGGACATGCCTCCGGGATTCCGGCATTTCTTTGTATCAGTTTTTTGTAAAAAAAAAAGGCATATCCATATTATGCTAGCACTACTAAAGTACATCAAATCAATCTACCTATTCCGATCACTGTTGATCAGACATTGGTACACTACTTGCAAAGTTTCAAATCAAACATAGGTCTAACTAAACTTCAAAGAATTGATTAAGTATAATCGATAAAGAAATTGGTTTACCATCTTAAGGTTAACTGCTGACTGCGTCTGCTTTGCTTTTTCAAATTCAAATTTCTTTATTTGCAGTAAAAAGGGTAGGTAGGGTAGGTTTTGCTTTGTATGTTGATGATGATGATGATTTATCACTTGTTCATAGAAAACTACAATTCTATTTTCGCTTGTCTTTATCAGCTTCTCAATTAACCTGTTCCATTACATCAATAGTGCCAGTTGTGATTATTAGAACTTGGAAGTGATACTGAACTTCTAAGGGAACCTCTTGCAACTTCAGGCACAATATATTGCTTCAGTTGTTAGAATGTTTTAAACACAGACATGTATCTATATATGTTGTTTGAATAAACCATTTCTGTCCCACTGCTGGGCCAAACCTCTCCACTTCTCCCTATCTATATAACTATGCTTTTTTTGTCTTAATACATATTAAATCGTCTGTCTGCTTATTTTGTCTGCTTATATGTTCACACCATTATATTGTCTTAAAGTTCACATCTTTTGCCTTCTAAATACAAGAGAAACCCTTTTTTTAAATTACTCTGTATGCAAATTAGCATCGCAGTTTGTGCAAATGAGTTTACCAGACTCTATTCACACTGCGTTTGAGACAAAAAAATATTCCTTTGTTTGTTGGTACGAGTATTTCTTGACTTTTATTACATTTTTATTCAGGCAAATATTTCACATTTGTTTATTTTGAGGCTCTTGCGAAATTGCGAATGTGTCGCTTGCAACTTTATAGTCCGATATTGCTAGACTATTTTAAGGTCAGAAGCATAAAAAATCTAAAGATGATTATTTCTTGCCTGCGGTTACAGTTGTAATTAAAACGCTTATTACTGCGTTTCGGCAATAATTTGTGCCTAATTTGTTTAATAAAATTATTTAAAGTTTAAAAATAGTATCTCAGATAGAATTCGTAGTGGGCAAACATCATCCTTCGTCTTGCATCCATCTGCAACATCTGTCAGTGTGCAAAAACGTTGCCCACGCGTCTCTTTCCGTTCGTTCGTTGTCGTTTTTCTGTAGTATAAGATAACTATATCTATAATATCTATATATATAAAACAAAGTTGGGTTAGCTACACCATTTATAAGTCAAGAACGGCTGAACCGATTTTTATGATCTTTGATTTGTTGAATTCATCTCCGCCCCGAAAAGCAGAATAACTATTAAAACATCGGAAAATTAATTAAAAAAATAGAGTCGCGGGCGGTATGTAGTTCGCCGGGCCCGGGACAGCTAGTATTTGTATATAACAAAGTCGGGTTGGTTACACCATTTATAAATCAAGAACGGCTGGACCAATTCTAGTGACGTTGGATTTGTTGGATTAAAATCCTTCCAGAATAACAGAAAAAAGAATAAATCTTCAAAAAAAATTTATAGGGCGGCACGAAGTTTGCCAGGACAGCTAGTCATAGGTAAAACTGACACAAATTATAAAAAGTGTTTCGTTCCACCATAATTATAAAGGTTCTAGAGAAGGAGGACCTCTTTGCGATGAATTCCTTCTTTCAGAAGCCGCCTCAGAGGAAGTGGACCTGGATGAGTCCCAGCGGTTCCACGAAAAATGAGATTGACTTCATCATGACCACAAAGCGACGAATATTCAATGATGTCTCCGTGATCAACAGGGTGAGAACCGGCAGTGATCACCGAATGGTCAAAGGCACATTGAATATCAACGTCAAGCTAGAAAGGTCTCGTTTGATGAAGTCTACGCTCCGACCCTCCAATGCCCATATTTACAGCCCCGAGAGCTTTCAGCTCGAGTTGTCTAACCGCTTTGAATGCCTGGAGAACTGCGAGTCAGTGGACGAGATTAACAACAGGTTCGTAGAAACTGTCCAAGCGGTCGGGTCAAAATTTTTGAGACCCCGTCGTAAAGACAAGCCGCAAAAGCTTACCGACCCTACCCTCAACCTCATGGCAGAACGACGTTCAATGGCACTGCAGACCTCCGTCGACGCTAAGGCATATCAGCAGCTCAATGGATGGATATGGAAGTCCTTGCGACATGATATCCGCAACTTTAATACAAACAGTATTAAAGAGGCGATAGAGCGGAACCAAGGCTCCAAAGTTTTCGCAAGAGACATGTCTATTGGGCAAAGCCAGCTGACGAAGCTGAAGACGGAGGATGGCAGTATAACGTCGACAAAAGCCGAAGTTTTGGGGGAGATCGAGAAGTTCTATGGGCAGTTATATACATCGGTCACTAAACCTGTAAGTAGCTCAGCCGAAGATCCAAGAGCTAAACTGACCCGACACTATACCGAAGATATCCCGGACATCAGCCTATACGAGATTAGGATGGCCCTCAAACAGCTTAGGAACAACAAGGCGCCGGGTGATGACGGAATCACATCAGAGCTTCTGAATGCGGGTGGAACACCGATACTGAAAGTCCTTCAGAGACTCTTCAACTCCGTCTTGCTCGAGGGAATAACGCCGGAGGCGTGGAACAGGGGTGTGGTGGTGCTCTTCTTCAAGAAAGGAGATAACACCTTATTGAAGAATTACAGACCCATCTCACTTCTAAGTCATGTCTACAAGCTGTTTTCGAGAGTCATCACGAATCGTCTCGCGCGTAGGTTCGATGACTTCCAGCCTCCCGAACAAGCCGGTTTCCGAAAAGGCTTTAGTACCATAGACCACATCCATACGCTGCGGCAAATTATACAGAAGACCGAGGAGTATAACTTGCCACTATGCTTAGCGTTCGTGGACTATGAGAAGGCCTTTGATTCGATCGAGACCTGGGCAGTGCTACAGTCTCTCCAGCGGTGCCATATTGACTATCGGTACATCGAGGTGTTGAAGTGTTTATACAAAAACGCCACCATGTCGGTCCGAGTACAGGAGCAGAGCACGAAGGCGATTCCTCTGCAGCGAGGCGTAAGACAGGGAGATGTTATATCTCCGAAACTGTTCACCGCTGCATTGGAAAACGCTTTCAAGCTCCTGGAATGGAAAGGATTTGGCATCAACATCAACGGCGAGTACATCACTCACCTTCGGTTTGCCGACGATATTGTGGTCATGGCAGAATCGCTTGAAGACCTCAGCACAATGCTCGATGACCTTACTCGAGTCTCCCAACAAGTAGGCCTGCGAATGAACATGGACAAAACCAAGCTCATGTCGAATGCCCATGTTGCGCCTACCCAGTATCCGTTGGGAGCTCTACTCTCGAAATTGTTGACAAATATGTCTACTTAGGACAAGTTATCCAGTTGGGTAAATCCAATTTTGAGAAGGAGGTCAATCGTCGAATCCAACTCGGCTGGGCAGCGTTCGGGAAACTACACCACGTCTTCTCGTCCAAAATACCTCAGTGCCTCAAGACGAAAGTCTACAACCAGTGTGTGTTACCAGTGATGACATATGGAACTGAAACGTGGCCTCTCACTATGGGCCTCATAAGAAAGCTCAAGGTCGTACAGCGTGCTATGGAAAGAGCTATGCTTGGTGTTTCCTTGCGAGATCGAATCAGAAATGAAGAGATCCGTAAACGAACAAAAGTCGCTGACATAGCCCAACGGATTAGCAAGCTGAAGTGGCAGTGGGCGGGGCACATAGCACGTAGAACTGATGGCCGATGGAGCAGAAAGGTTCTAGAATGGAGGCCGCGTATCGGCAAGCGCAGCGTAGGACGTCCACTCACAAGGTGGTCAGACGACCTGGTAAAGGTCGCAGGAAGACGCTGGATGCAGGCCGCTTCCAACCGGCCAATCTGGAAGTCAATGGGGGAGGCCTATGTTCAGCAGTGGACGTCCTATGGCTGAAATGATGATGATGAATGATGAAACAGTTGTCGGCTTTTATGGTTTTTAGCAAAGTTTGATATGTGGTTGTATATTTTTACTAACAAGACAAATTTGGACTTTTAGTTAATTTAAATTTCTTTTATTCTTTTTAAATTTTTTACTTGTAAATAAAAATCTGGGGGTTTTCTGACAAATTTTACATGACTAAAGTATATAAATGGATGTAAGCTTCTATATTTTGTGTGTTACAAAGTAGGCTCTATATGATTCCATTTGGTTAACATTCAGAAGCACTTCTTTTGTAAAACAAAAACTTTTTCTACATTACACGAGTTTCCCGAATAAACAATACCATAAGTAAGTCTGGAGTATGTGTATGCGAAGTATGCCGTAAGGTCAGTATTAAAATTTGTCACTCTTTTTAAATTTTGTGGAGCTTATATGAAATAAGACATTTTATTTAATAATTGTTGAATGTGGCGTTTCCAGTTTAAGTGAGTATCTAAGTTTATTTTTATATTCATATTTTTTTAAATGATGCACGGTCATTTAGCAAGATTCTAAGATTATTAAAATATATCGGAATTAATAAACACACCAGAACGTTACCCTGAGGGATAGATGTATTTTATCTAATACTAGCTGTCCCGGCGAACTTCGTACCGCCTCTAATTTTTATTTTGTGAATTTTTCGATGTTTTAAAAGTTATTCTGCTATTCGGGACGGAGACAAATCAAACAAATCAAAAATCATAAAAATCGGTCCAGCCGTTCTTGACTTATAAATGGTGTAACTAACCCGACTTTGTTTTTATATATATAACATTGCATTAGTTATTTTTCCGGTCTCATAGTTTGCATGTTCTATTTCTACAAGTTGTTAGCTGTTGGTGAGCATCTATAATGGATGACTCAAACTCATATACAGTATGTAACGAAAAGGTGAAATAAAATTTTAAGGGGTTATTCTACGGCAAAATTACATCAACTCTTTCTATGTGACCAACATCAAAATCTCAAAAAAAAAATTGACGTTTCCATACAAACTGATACCAGCTGGTCGCGTTTTAGTATGGGAAAGTGTTTTTTTTTTTGCGTTTTCGATGTTGGTCCTATAGAAAAAGTTGATGTAATTTAGCCGTAGAATAACCCCTTAAAGTTTTATTTCACCTTTTCGTTACACTCTGTATTTAAGGTTAGGCAAGTATTTCAAACTATAAGCTAATAACCAACAACTAATAATCGTTTTGAAACCTTAAAATCTAGCGCTATCGGACTATCAGGCAACTAACGTTTTATTGTTTGAGTAATAGAATGAAATGTGGTATCTAAAATATTAGAATGTCGAACAGGCATACCTATAACAATCAACAAAACGCGGGATAATAAATAAAACGAACTCATTTTTTTAGACGCCATATTGATTGCTCTTTTGTTTGGATAAATTCCACATTCCTAAAAATATTGTAGGTATGTATAGCCAATGTATTATAAGCCCGCGGGAATCGAGAATGAAATTTCATATTAAATAGAGGACATTCGACCCGGGAACACACGGATAGGAACGATACGAACCATTATTACCTGCCGTAGCTATTTCTTTAAGGCCAGGCCCCGATTTTGAATCGTTTGATAACGAATTGACAACCAGTAAATTACGTGATACTAATGCTGCCTTCGTAACGCAAAAGGGCACATTTTACATTATGTGAACTGAAACAATTAAGGTTAAATGTATGCGACTTCTTTCTTATACAGGTTGTAACGAAAAGGTGAAATAAAACTTTAAGGGGTTCTCTATTTTCAGTCGTTTTGGGATAATTTTGACAAATTTACGTCAAATTAAAAGTTTACGAGGATATCGTTTGTCAACTTAATGTTACTGGGAGCGGATCGACACCGGATAGAGACTATTGTCAAATTACGGGGATCGGGCCTCTGTTTGTATGGAAAAGTGATTTTTTTTTTATTTCAATGATGGTCCCATTGAAAAACTAGTTGTATTTGAGCACCAGAATCAGCCCCTAGGAGGTTTTTGACGTTTTATAAATAACCCTGTATAGTAATAATCGATTCGATACCTGCCTACCCATTACAAAAAAATAGTAGTCTACTTTCAAGTAGGTAAAATGATTAAATAACGCATCGATTGAATAGGACCGGAAACACGAATCAAGTCGAAACCTACCCTGAATCGGTTATTGAATGGCCAACGGCACAACAGCTTACCGGAAACGTTCTCTTGCAACGGTCGCTGTCAACTCGCGGAAGCGGGAGCGTTGGCGAGCGCGGAAACATTACATTGCATCTCTAAGCTTATAGCTAGGACTCAATATACATTTCATGAGGTAGCGCGTTACTGTAAATAAATATTGGACATCACATACATTGCTCTGATCTTAAGGTAAGTGATTTAAACACTTGTGTTATAGAAATCAGAAACAACGGCGGTACCACAAAATCCAGCGATAAATAGGAAAGTTCGTTTTCTACTTCGACCTGACTGGGAATCGAAATCGGCACTTCAGTGATGGAGACGCCAAGTCCGGTGTGCTCGCCTCTAGCGATCATCTTACCCTTATTATCACCACGAAAAAATGCTGATCTGGGGTCTAACAAAATATCTTTTGTTTTTATGTATGTATAGTTTGACGTAATGACAGCACTGGTCTTCGTGTATCGTTTAGTGTTCATGGTTCATAGTTCCGACGCAGCTTGGTCGTTTGTTTTGTAACTGGCGGTTAAAAATACTAGCCAAATATTTGTGGATGACTCAGAATCGACGAACGAAACGAGTGTTGAATTGGTTATTTTGTTGGGATTCTTATTCTAACTAATACAAAAAATAATTAAAAAACAATTCCATTGTTTAAAAAAACTGTATTTTTAACTGGGTTCAAATCCACACTAAAATTTTGGTTCGAACTTTTTAACAGCCTACTCGTATATAAATTATGATAATTTGAAATAAATCGATGAATAGACTAATGTAAAAAAGGAATAATAAAAGCCGAAACGATCTGACGAATAATAAAGTAAGGATCCCGAACAGTACGAAACCCTTCTGTACGTAAGTCCGACTCGTACTTCACCAGTTTTTTTTTATAAACTAGCTACTCGTATTACCATCATGAGTATGTCGTACAAGACGTACATTTTATCCACACCCAAATCCGCCATCACGTATGTTTCCGCTCTTGTACGGCGGTTTGACGGATAATCCGGATCCATTCGAATCGTTCAAGCCACATGTGAAAGCATTTTCGGTGGTAATAGGATTCCTTTTTCAATTGACTTCTAAAAAGTAACGGTTTTCTATACATCGACGCGTATGGGGTTTTATAATACCAATATTAAATACCGTATTTTGCCAATTGAATCAAATCAAATCATTCATTTGTGATACACAGGAAAATTGGGTCGTCTTTATACTAATATGTTTTATTGAAGTTGGTCTATAAGCCCTGGTGCAGCCAATATCAAATTAAATTCATGTATATTTAAGTATCGCCATTTTGGCGCTGTATTAAGCAGATGCGAAAGTTTCGCAGAACAAAACTAGCAATGGCCGCAAGATAGGCAATCATCATGGATTTAGTACCCTAGAAATCCATGGCAGTTATATGCAGTGTTCATCAAATACTTATAGTTCTCGGAATTCTGACATGTGGCTGTGCTTGTGGCGTTTCAAATGGACACACAACATTATAATCTGTCATTTGTATTTGTATGTGCTAGCTACGTAGCCCAGAGGCCCACCTCCCGTAATTTGGCAATAGCCGCATTCCGGTGTGTTTGTGATCGTGATGTTATTGGGAGCGGATCGACAGTGGATTGCGGCTATTGTCAAATTAGTGGAATCGGGTCTTATATACAGATCAGTTTGAATGGGACCAATTTGGTTCCATTTAAATTTCTTCTAGTGCGAGCGAGCAGCTTTTTTAAACGCAACTGCGTTAATAAAAGCTGCTTTGTTTAAAAAATCTAATTCTTGTGATAGGCATTGCTGAGTACCGATAGCTGGACCGGCCACCGGTTTTTTTTAACTTTTTTTGTCTATTTTTAATACGTTTTTGTTTAACTTTTTGAAGTATGTTTTGTGATGTGAAAGAGTAAAAATAGAATAAGGAAATTCAGGCTCTTTTATTTTCTACCTTTTACGTCCGAAACAGGTATCTTGACCAGAACAAAATAAAAATTGTGAAGTTAAAACATTTATTAATCAATTGATAGAACATAGATTGCACTTACCAATTATCAGTTCTGTAACATGTTAAATTTGATTTTTGTTTCACCTAAAAATAACAAAATACGTTTTAAGTCATTTCAAGTATAGGGTTTCATGCGTTAGTCGACCAAGGTAATGGTTTACTACTTTTGCTGAATATCCTAGTAAAATAATAATTCGTTATGACTTATTGCAAGGCTTGCACTTTCAAGTTTAAATAATCACAAATGACACCTGATACGTCACACTATCAGTTTTTCGTAACTTAAAAAACAACATGATAAAAGCAAAATATTATGTTTATTGCTTTTCAAAATACTCTCTTTTACATTATAAACATTTTTTCATGCGATCGAACCATTTTTTAAAACAGGAGGATCACAGATCTGAAAGCATGTTTTCTACGTGCTGATTGAACGCTATCACTGCCTCTTCGGAGTTGGTAAAAGTAAAACCTCTCATCAAATCTTTGATTTTGGGGAAAAAACAGAAATCACAGGGTGCTAGGTCGGGACTATGCGCAGGATGGGTGACGAGTTGTACTTTTTCGGAAGCTAAAAATGACTTTGTTTTGTTGGCCGTGTGTGAAGAAGCGTTGTCATGATGTAGGAGAACGCGGCTTTTGGTACGGTAGTACTATTAGGTATTCTGTGGTTTTGGGTCGTCTTTCGCGAACTTTTTCTAACACCCTGGGTAAACAAATGGTAGATTACTCGGCATTAACACTCTTTTGATCTTCAAGTGGAATTGTACAGATGGGACCCGTAGCTGAGAAAAAAACGCGATCATTTTTTTACCGTTTTTTCGCCTGCCTCACTTTTGTTGGCCTGTTCTCATTTTCACAAGATTGCTGTTTTTTTCGGGTTCAAAACAATAAATCCACGTTTCGTCTCCTGTGACAATGTCATCATAAACAGCATTAGAATGTCTGTGGTCGTAGCATCTGTGAGCACCATTCCACGCGAGCCTGCTACTGCTCCGCTGTCAGTTCATGAGGGATCCAACGACAGCAAAGTTTCCGAACTTTCAATTCTTCGTATTTTTCTGAATTTGGCTCATACCAATCCCTAATAGTCCTCGAATTGTCTCATAGGTAATCCGCGGGTTTTCTTCAATTAGCCGCTTAAAAGTAGCCACATTATTTTCGTTGACGGCAGTTGAAGGCCGCCCTTCACGAAATTCGTCATGTAAAGAAACTCGACCTCTCTCAAATTCAGAAAACCATCGCCTCACGGTGCTCAAACAATGTGCTTCTCTCCTAAAAGCATTTTGAAGACGAGCGGCACAGTCTTGCGGAGAGAGAGAACTTTTAAAATCATAAAAAATCATCACTCTAAAATCTTTTCGACTTAATTCCATTTTCGTTGCGTACGTAGAACTTTGATGTGTGATACAAAACAATTGACAAATCATTTCCCGCCAATTGTTTCTTTTTATTACTAAGACGGTTGCAACGTTTAAAAAAATATAACATTCGAAATTCAAATAGTTCCGATTAGCTAGAAGTGCAAAACTTTTAGTGTGCCCCATGTATAATTAAAGGAAGGTGAAATAGGCCTTAAAGATTTTTACAAGCAAGTGATATTTAACCTTAGGGTAGTAAACCAATTCAGTTAATCATTTTTTTAAAATGGAAACTTTCTAATTTTCCTCTTCATACAAACAAACCTTGTCCTGATAATTCTAAATACACAAAGGCGGATTTGTAGCCTTGGCCGCTCTAGGCCGTGTAGTACCAGCCGCCCCATTTTCAGTGCCCATTTTAAAGGTACACATACTAATACCTAATCTTGCCATAAATACTGAAAACAAACAAAAAAAAATTTATTGCAAATAACATTTATTACTTTTACTTTTACAGTGTGTTATTTTATTCATAAATATAAAACAATTTAAAATAAAAAAAAGCTTATTCGAAGCGGTTTTGATTAGCTGTAATACAGTACTTTAAACGTTGAGGCCAGTTATCAATAGAAGCACGCACTTTTTCCATGAGAAAATTCTTCACTGCCAATCGTACGGATTGTTTTAAATAAATAAAAATAAAAATGTTTATTTATCGGACAACAGAGATCCATAAGTGTTAGTAACATTGAAACTTAATAATTAGTGTTAGTACTTAATAACTAAAAGGGATCGAGTAAGCCTGCTTAGGTGCTCGACTAGTGGACAGTCCCCACTGTCGGCGATGGCCTTCAGAACATTGTTGCGGCTGCCGCGGACTCGGCGCAAGAGTGAGCCGGCTTTTTTGCGCAGTATGGCCGGGAAACTGTCGACCTCTGCGTGCGCGAACATGCTCGTTTTAGGGACTCTAAATTATCATAGCGTTTAGAGCAAGCCGTACTCTCTAAAACTGACCATAAATCATAATCTAGCGGATTAAGATCGGGACTAGACGACGGCCAGTGATAAGTTCGTTTACAACCAAGATTGCGTAGACCGAGCTTTATGACCCGGCGCCGAGTCTTGCTGGAAGGACCATTCTTGGTTATTGAACCCGGTGGTGTTAAGGGGCTTCACTAAAACGTATGTGTGTGTGTGTGTGTGTGTGTGTGTGTGTGTGTGTGTGTGTGTGTGTGTGTGTGTGTGTGTGTGTGTGTGTGTGTGTGTGTGTGAGTGTGAGTGTGAGTGTGAGTGTGAGTGTGAGTTTGAGAGTGAGAGTGAGTGTGAGTGTGAGTGTGAGTGTGTGTGTGTGTGTGTGTGAGTGTGTGTGTGTGTGTGTGTGTGTGTTCTATCTTGCTCGCACAGTAAGAAAAGTCTAACGGTTTTTTTTATGGGTTTTTTTTTATATGAATGGATTCTACGTATACTATAATATAATACGGGTTAACGTGAACGCCTTTCGTTAGCATACTGTATAGTTTTCACATGGGAATAATAAACGAGTAGTAAACTAGTTTTTGCTCTTGCCTTGACGCAGAAAAGGCAAAACTTAATTAGTAAATGACTACGTAGTTTTATGATAGTTTAAGTAGCACACTGCATAGATAAATCATGAATACCTTCTAATTTTCTTTCCTTATGAGTAATTATAAATAAGCAAAGGTCGTATAATAAATTATAATGTTACAGAATCAATGCTTCGACAGAAGTGAGTTCAAATTTTATTCGAGATATTAGTCATTTAAAAAGTCGAAAAAGATACAAGATATCATTCTTCTGAAAAATAAAAGAAATACGCGATAGAAAAAAAAGGAATCAATGACGAAGATGGCGAAAGTAAATTTTCATTTCCTTCCATACGTAGTCGTAACATCGTAGCTTAATGAGTGAAGAAAAAGTGCTAAATGAGTGCCTTCAAAAAAATACAATACATTATGTGTATACGCACGCTTTAAAAAAACATTATCTAAAAACTGACAAATCCGGACAAAACGAGAGAGCTACCCTTATCTTATCATCAGTAAACTTTTTGCCACGATGGTCAATCGTTATTATTGGCCGCCCAGCAAAAAAAAAGCTATTTGCGAGACTAAAAAACGATACCTAGTTGACTTTTTGAATAAGTAATGAAGATTAAGCACAAAAAAGTAACTATGTTATAATTGTACATTCTGTTAACCAATATTTAATATTTAGTTCTTAAATTAAAAATAAAACAAAATATTTCTTTCATAAGCTTAAATGTTATAATACTTTATTAGGTATAGAACTTTATTAAACAAAATCAAACAAATAGCTGACGTCTTGAAAAACTCAAACTTTATCACTTTCGCCCTTGAAGCTCTTGTAGTTGTTGTTTGCAATGCCATTAAAAAACTTTGTTCTGAAGTCGGCTTCCTCTATTCATGATTGCCACTGAAAATTGTTGTATTGTTGTTATCATGGGAGGTTAGGTTAGGTATAGAGAGGTTTGTAATTGACAAATGTTGTCAACCATTTTATATTGTTTCTTCAAAACTTTACGAAAAAGGTCACCCATATTTTTCATTTTCTTTTAATTCTATCTATCCTCTGCAATAGGTAAATGATTATAACGGTTTATTTTGAAACAGCGTAAGTACAGACAACAGCACGTCAACCTACCACAAAACGTCAAATTTTATCAATTAATATTGATCGCTACACGTCGGACTTAATGACCTTTAATCGGTTCAATGACTTTTAACTTTTTGGGTAGGTTGACCTGCCGTTGACTGTACAAGAGTTAGGTTGTATAATAATAATAATAATTATTATTATTTCCAAGATTTAAACAATCTAAATCTGTCATTAGAGTTGGTGTTGTGAAGTGATGTGACTGTAAGAGCAACTACTAAATATCTATTTTTGAAAAAAAAAAATTGGTAGATAGTCATTTCAGCATTCCTGTTCAAACCAAATCTGGCAAAACAAATTCGTTTCAACGCAGTTTCTTGTTTTGCCCTTAAATTTAAAAAAAAAAGTTAGCTTTTTACAAGTTTCGGACATTCAACGAACAGCTACACTATTTACTGACATATTACCACAAGGAAACAGCGCTTAAATTAGCCATTCTAGTTTTTTTTAGATTGTTAGATTTACTATTAGGATAGAGCTGCATAGAAAAAATGCGAAATTACGGGAAGGTTCTAGAATGGAAGCCCGTACCGGCAGGCACAGCGCATGAGCGTAGGACTCACGAGGTGGACGGATGAACTGATAAATGTTTCAAGATGTCGCTGGATGAAGGCCGCTTCCAACCGGCCAATCTGTATTACAGGAGGCCTATGTTCAGCAGTGGACGACCTATGGCTGAAATAATGATGATGATGATGAAGTGGGCCTAAAAACATGTGATTCTGCCATAACAATAACTGTGTCTATTTTTAACAGAACCTCTTTAAAAAGGGCAACAGGTTGAACGAGCAATGGTAGCTAAACTAAGCTAATGGTAGCAAATAGCCGGAGTCTTGCCTCACATCCATTGATGACTTCGCGTCCCAAGTACTTCTGGATTTTTCGGAATCTATATTTTGTAGCCAGATCGTAAAATTAACCACTTCATGATGTGAACGATCATTTCATAAAATGGTGGTATTTCATGATATGGCCAACTAAAACTGTTTAAATCAATCGTTTAAACGTCAACATTCGATGAAATGTAAATCCAAGTTTGGTCATATCATTAAAATAAAAATACGTTTTCAAGTTACCTGAATTTGTAAAAATTTGTAATCTTTTGATAGGTGAATTAAACATTTTAAATAATTATTATTTTTAAACAAAACTAATAAATAAAAAGACTTAAATAGCTAACTATCCTCTCAAATTACTTACGTTCCGAACTTCTTAATTTTTTGATGTTGCGCTCGTTTTTCTTGAGAGACTTTTATAAAAATCGTCTAGCTTGGTGTCGTAACGGTATTTCACTGCACTTTCACCTTCAGTTTACACACTATAACAATATGATCACTAGTGTTTGACATTTTCGAGAAGTAGTCGTGCGTTTAGCTGTTTATGTCGTCAAACACTGAAAATTCATTGATTTGGCCAGACCACATCATTTTACTTTGGAACCAATGATGAAGTCAAGACAAAAATCAGCTGTGAAACAGCTAAATTAAATAAATATTAAGACCTAAATGTGTAGAATACCTTATTATTTCTTAATTCCTCTAATCACATAGTAAAAATCGTTTTACCTATATTCATGGGAAGAAACATTTAGAAGTACCCCTCATTTAACTTATCACCAATGCAGTCTTGGACAAAACATTCACGGCGTCAAAAGGCAATGATAACCGTTCAAGTCGGCAAACAATTTAGGAAAGTTTGACATTTGACATGAAGGAGGGAAAGACAGAATTCGACATGAATTCAGTAGGCAGGAGACTTTATTATTCTCAACGGTATTGATGTGTGTGTTTTGTTCCAGGTGCTACAGTCACGGAACATCCTCCGAGCCAACAAGCTTCTAGGCAGCTTTAAGCTGGACGTCGCCACCGTGTGGAGCCAGCCAGGTAGGTCTCCAACTGCATTTTTATTCAACATGGCATTATTAAGGCGAGTAGAGTCGCCAAATGTAAACTAGCATTTGGTTTTAAAAGCCTACTACTTAAGCCCAAATATGTAAAAAAATATGCTAACAAGTGACAAAACCTTCTACCACATTTGTTTCTTGCATTTATATTTCACGAGAATTTTTTTTTTAAATCATTACAAAAACTAAAGATGCTAATTTTCTTTCTTCTTTAAAACCGATGACCGATTTAATCCGTTTTTAAGTCGATTGATAGGCCAACTTGATTGCTATAAACTGAGCATAGGGTTTTTTTATCGAATGTTTGCGTCCATGCGAAAAGTATTTCCTCAATTTTCGCTACCTAAAGTGATGAACCCTATTTTAATGAGCTTTCGAGCGATATTTGTACTAACAAAAGTCAAGTCAAAAGTCAAGTAGGTAAAATTCAGTTGTATGTTATTAATTAGGTTAGTTTATTATATAAAGAATTATTTGCCACCTTTTTTTATTGTGATTTAAATTTATTGTTACTAAATGAGGATAAAGGTGACTGAGTATCTATTCAACACACTATTTTTGTTACGTGTCCGTGTCCGATAAAAGGAAACTTTATAGAATCTTTCGTTATCCGTCCATTATGTTTGTTTGTCAAGAACCTTTTCACACGGAACGGGTAGATTTGAGCTTGAGATTATTAACAATTACTACTACGGTCACTGTTGACCAAAGATCTACGTAATACGTTTATTAATATGTACTTACACATATTTTAATTCTTACACACAAACTCAGTACAACAGAGAGAACTCAAGTAATCGATATAGCTCAAAGGATGAGAGAGCTGAAGTGACAGTTGACTGGTTACATTTGCCGTAAAACTGATAACCAATGAGTAGACGTGTTCCTGAGTGGAGACCGCGACTTTTCAAACACGGAGGTGAGCGTAGAGCGCCCTCCAT
The DNA here is from genome assembly GCA_963576865.1 of Anania hortulata. Lineage (NCBI taxonomy): Eukaryota > Metazoa > Arthropoda > Insecta > Lepidoptera > Crambidae > Anania > Anania hortulata. Next base: position 23,274,491 of record OY756387.1, on the reverse strand, counting down.
CATGTGGAGCGATGTGAAACGCAGAGCGGCAAGCTGGCAGCGGCTGTAAAGATAGCTGGAAAAGATAGCCGAGATTTGGGCTCAGTGACGTGCCTTAGTGCCTGCACGAGGCACTGGGCTGATAATGATGAAACTCACTCATGAAACTTATAGACTAACCTTTTGAGTTATACTAACTTCATGAGTTTAACAAGAATCAAGGTCTCTACACAAGTAGAGGGAGAAATCTGAAAATCGTCGTGTAGTTAATAATTACCTACAAATAATGCAAATATATCTTAAAACTGCAGTTGGACGCTTCACAATCCACATACAAGCTTCGTATTGAACCGCCATGGCTATCTATAGCCTTTTTTTAACGTCAGGAAAATGCTTTACGCATACCACTCCAACCGCGGGAGCGATCGGGGTTTATGTGGGACTCTGGACCTCAGAGTGGACTGCCGGACGGACTATGGAGTATTATACTAGGTATTCCATAAGTCTCACTCCTTTATTTTGTAATAAAACCGTCTCTATTCATGGATTATAACCCCGTCCTCACAAGCCTGTTATCCTCCTAAGCGTAGTTTATGGTACTAATAAAGTAAGCACGCTTAGTCTATGGCCGCGCTTCGCAAGTGTTTAAATATCCAAAACTGTTCATTAAACTGCTACCGCGCTAATTAAGAAACACTTAAAACACGAAATATCTACCCCGTTTGCTTTCAAATAAAGCTCCTTGCACTTTAACGATTAGTTTGGTGCCGGAACGAGTGATATATTTTGAACTAAAACACATTCAAATTATTTGACACAAGATTCTGCCTGCGACTTCGTTTCCGTAGACCTCAGAATTAAACTATTCAAAGAGAAATACAGACAAAAACACAAAAAATTATATGCCACATTTCAGTTAATTCTGTTCAGCCAACAAAAAGTGATTAATAACAGCTTCAGACATACAAACTTTCACATTTATTGACGACCGTCTGGTGGATTGGTTCGCGCACCGGACTAAAAAGCCAGCGTTTGCGGATTTGAATCCCGCAAGGGCAAATGTTTAAGTGATGAGCACGAGCATTCGTACCTAAGTTATGGATGTCTAATAAAAGTTTTATCCGTTATCTATTCGCCATAGTACAAGCTTTGCTTAGTTTGGGATTAGATATTCGTGTTATTGTAAAAAGAATAATACTCGTTAGTTTATTAATCTCACAACATCGACGAGTATTTTTAAGTTATAACTCTTAAATGCTTCGATAAATGGTAGAACATACAAAACATCGCAAAATTGTTCCGCGAATTTCGTTCGAGTTGCAAGAAGTTGCGTCCACCCCAAAATATTTTACGAAACAAAATCTCTGTTCACGCACATCATAAATATTCCGTTTCCATTTAGTCATTATATTTTGATGTTCCCCACCGTTATCCGTTTAGTTACTTTATTCATTATTCACGTGGCAAGGTTTTTACACGATTTCGAAAACATCGCATAATCTACGTGTGGAAGTCCCAATTTGAACGCTTTTATAAGAAAAATAAATATTTAATTATAATGGAATTGGAAAATGGATTTATGTTGTACTAACGCATAATTCAGGTTAACATTCCCTTTGAAGATTATGAAAATGCTGAGTAGGAGCACTTCTATAAAACTCAATTACGCATTGAAAAAATACTAGGTAGGTAGATTAAAAAATAATGTCCTAGGAAAGGACATTATTTTATAATCTACCTTCTTCTTCTTCTACGGGTTCAATCTTTTTTAGTACAAAATTTCATCAAAACGACAAAAATTAGCCTGTGACCTCCTTCTCCAGAGTCCATTATATCTCTTTACTTACCCAAAAATCAACAAAATTGGTTCAGAGGCTCAGGCGTAAAAATGATAAATACAGATAGACAGTGAGTTACTTTCGCATTTATAACATTATAGGTATATCATAAAATGTAACATAAGTTTCAACATTAAAGATATTTAATGTTGAAACTTATGTTACATTTTATGATATACCAAATAACGATTACGTTTTTTGTACATTGTTCGCTTCTTTGTTTGATCACTCAAAGATTACTAGACTGGTTCTAATGAAATTATTTGCGTTTTTAAAAGGTTATGGTACAGTCAACAGCTTAAAAACATACCACAAAATTGACACATTTCCTCGACAGATTTTTAACACACTTTTAATAGTTAGCACGCAAACAATTATTGGAAATATATTTTTTACCTACTTCTACATGGGGCACACTAAAAGCTTTGCACTTATATCTAATCGGAACTATTTGAATTTCGAATGTTATATTTTTTTAAACGTTGCCACCTTCTTAGTAATAAAAAAAACAATTGGCGGGAAATGATTTGTCAATTGTTTTTTATCACACATCAAAGTTCTACGTACGCAACGAAAATGGAATTAAGTCGAAAATATTTTAGAGCGATGATTTTTTATGATTTTAAAAGTTCTCTCTCTCCGCACGACTGCCGCTCGTCTTCAAAATGCTTTTGGGAGAGAAGCAAGTTACGCAAAACTTATAGTATGACCTACGTAACTGACGTATCGATTTGCAACTTTGTAAGTCTCTGACATTTGGATGGCAATATACTTAATAATAGAGAATATGCATAAAAGAAAAATATAGTTTTAATAACTATATTTATAAGAAAATATATGAAATTATAGTGCTAATAGTGAACCAAAATTGATTTTAGATAAAAAAATACCGTAATAAAGTAATTAGAAATTAAGGTATATTCGTATTCTTTCTTTAACAACTTTTACTATGAAAAATGTATGGCGACCGTGTAATGTGACGTCACACTACATATAGGATCTCCTTGTCTAAAACGTGACTTTAATGGGCTGTAAGTCAGGTATTTATTAATATTTTTTTAAAGTTTTATTAATTATAATCAAGTACCATTTATTTTATGACCAAATAAAAAAAACATGCATATTCCCAATTCTTGACACCATCATCGTGCTGATCTGATGATAGGCCGGGAGGTGAATAGTAAAACTCATTAATTAATACTAGCAAAACATTTGTGTTTGGGCTCGTTTGATTTTTTTTTGTCGATTCCAATAAGTTTTTTTTTGTTTTTTAAACTATATCATCGTTAACTTAAAGTTTAACACGTAGGGTTTAGACCTCCCCTACATGTACAAGGAATGTCTTTTTTGTCGTTTAAATTAATTGTACTTAGGTTGCACACGTACACCATTTTTCGATACATCCATTTGCGTAATATTAGGCTTTAGTATTTTTTTTATTTAAGTGTGTTTGTGTTGCCACAAATTCAAACGTGTGGATAGAATGTTTGACTTGGTTTGTATAGCTTGTAGCCGATCCGAACGAGTGTCGGTTTTCATTACAAATCAAAGGGAATTTGCCGCATGCGCTTCCGACGCGTTTACACGTTTGTCGTTTGTAGCGATTTGAAGTTGGCGGTAAATGCCAAGCGTGCAAACGCGACATAATAGTTTTGCTACCGTGTTCATGTTTGCTATATGTCAGTCAATAGCGTAAGTACATACCTACTCATATCTCTTAGGTGTAAAAAAGCAGCAGTAAAAAAGAAAAGATTCTGTCGCTAAATTATCCACATTAAATGTGGTTTGAATATATGTATATATTCATGTTGTTGCGTTCTTTGGGGGGGGGCTATGTCCAGCTGTGGACTTCCAAAAGCTGATGATGATGATGATGATGATTATGATAAGTATTATTTCTTTTTTCGTTTCCTCTCGGTTTTTCAATCCAATCGTATCAATGTTTATTAGGACAGCCAAGGTGTTGTTTACTGATCTTTATACGAAGGCACCTGATAACCACCATACATTACCTATTACTCATATCATAAATTATTCAAAGGCCTCTCAAGAAGATATTGACACAAATTACCCTGAATAGAAGCTCGGATCTATGTAGGTTAACAAGTTAAATTCATAATACATTATAGCTACAGTATATCGATACTCGCCAGCTAAAACTATAATTTAAATTTCATCAATAAGTTCTTCGGGCTATTTTGTATTTAAATTGTTTTTGACATTATAGTTTATATCGATAAGGGTGTATATAGAGGACTTTCAAAGATAGTTAACTGCTCGTGGGAATTCGTCAAAACATAATAAAATGAGCCCAAACACGATCGTTTTATGTGTGACCATTAAACAGATCAGTTCGATGGTATCATTATTATTGTATTGTAATTCGAATCATCATCATCATTTGCCTTCCCTGCATCCGAATGCCACATACTTATAAAGTTTAAAAAAAACTCCGAAGATTTGATTACATAGGTTAGTTTTTTAATTACGATCGAGTTTGATTAACCAAACTCGATCGTAACTAAAAAACTAACCTAATAACATCAGACACCTCCTTTTAAAATTGAGTTCCTTAAACACGACCCATGAAAAAAAAATTGTCCCTTACATAAAAGCCCAAGAATGTTTTTTTGTTGGCACATTATTTTATTCAGCCTTTAAAATAAGACCGAAACATCGTCATTTCAAGTCAAAGCTTCTTGATTCTTCTAAAGCGTTGGGTTTTAGTACATATTTTCTAATTTGTCAATTCTATAATACAGTCAACGGCAGGTTCAACTTTAAGTCCGTCACTTAGAGATCAATATCAATTGAGAAGATTTGACGTTAGGTGGTAGGTAGGCAGGAGCTCTTGTCTGTACATTCAGCGTCAAATGTTTTAAGCGTAATCTATATACTATATACTAAAAGTTTTGCACTTCTAGCTAATCGGAACTATTTGAATTTCGAATGTTATATTTTTTTTAACGTTGCAACCTTTTTAGTAATAAAAAAAACAATTGGCAGGAAATGATTTGTCAATTGTTTTTTATCACACATCAAAGTTCTACGTACGCAACAAAAATGGAATTAAGTCGAAAAGGTTTTAGAGCGATGTTTTTTTATGATTTTAAAAGTTCTTTCTCTCCGCAAGACTGTGCCGCTCGTCTTCAAAATGCTTTTGGGAGAGAAGCACTTTGTTTGAGCACCGTGAGGCGATGGTTTGCTGAATTTGAGAGAGGTCGAGTTTCTTTACATGACGAATTTCGTGAAGGGCGGCCTTCAACTGCCGTCAACGAAAATAATGTGGCTACTGTTTTAGCGGCTAATTGAAGAAAACCCGCGGATTACCTATGAGACAATTCGAGGACGATTGGTATGAGCCAAATTCAGAACATTTTACACGAAGAATTGAAAGTTCGGAAACTTTGCTGTCGTTGGATCCCTCATGAACTGACAGCGGAGCAGAAGCGGGCTCGCGTGGAATGGTGCTCACAGATTCTACTGAAGTACGACCCCGGACATTCTAATGCTGTTTATGATGACATTGTCACAGGAGATGAAACGTGGATTTATTGTTTTGAACCCGAAAAAAAGAAGAAACTTGTGAATGGGTGTTTAAAAATGAGAACAGGCCAACAAAAGTGAGGCAGGCGAGAAACGTTGGTAAAAATTGATCGCGTTTTTTTTCTCAGCTACGTGTCCCATCTGTAAAATTCCACTTGAAGATCAAAAGTGTTAATGACGCGTAAACAAATGTATTCTACCATTTGTTTACCCAGGGTGTTAGAAAAAGTTCGCGAAAGACGACACAAAAGCCGCGTTCTCCTACATCATGACAACGCTTCTTCACACACGGCCAACAAAACAAAGTCATTTTGATCTTCCGAAAAAGTACAACTCGTCACCCATCTTGCGCATAGCCATAGCGCATAGCACCCTGATTTCTGTATTTTCCCCAAAATCAAAGATTTGATGAGAGGTTTTACTTTTACCAACTCCGAAGAGGCAGTGATAGCGTTCAATCAGCACGTAGAAAACATACCTTCATATCTGTGGTCCTCCTGTTTGGTTTGATCGAATGAAAAAATGTTTAGAATGTAAAGGAGAGTATTTTGAAAAGCAATAAACATAACATGTTGTTTTTTAAATTACGCAAAACTTATAGTGTGACCTAGGTATAAAAATAAATCCCTATTTCCCTTGATCATCGTATCACGCGTGAACAGATGCAACAATGACGCTAATCTTTTTTGTTGTGTTATTTATTGTCAGGAGAAGGTTCTTTTGATAGAAAAAAATAAGAAAGTTGCGCAGATTTCTTTTTATGAACGACCACGCGGGCGAAGTCGCGGGCACCAGCTAGTAATATATATTTTTTGTCATAGAGCGCCAGTTCTACCACAAGTGGGCTCTCCTGACGGATCCCGACGACGTCGCCGCCGGCCCCAAGGGGTACCTCAAGTGCGACATCAGTGTCATCGGCAAGGGGGACACCATCAAGATCCCACCCAAGAGCGAGAAAGACGAGGACGACATTGAGGCGTGAGTACTATTAATCATAAATAATTTAGCGACAGCCATTTCTAGTACTTGTAACTCAGTGGCTGCAGCGCTTTTGTATTGATTATCAAAGTTAAGCCACCTACGCCGTGGTTGTGATTGGATGGGTGATTCCGTTCCGTTCCAGCCATTTTAGTGTGATATATCACAAGCATCTCCGTGCGTCGGAAGGCACGTTGAAAGTTGGTCCCGGCTTAATATCGCTTGATACTAATCGTGAAGCCTAGTCAGAGGCCAGATGTCTTTGGCGGCTTAATAACGTCTGACAGGGTTTAGTCACTGGCCTTACAACACCCTCCACTAATCCGCACTGGGTGTCCGCGTGGTGGAGTATGGCCCAAACCACCTCATAGTTGAGGTGAGGCCTGTCCCAGCAGTGGGACATAATAGGCATACTTTACTTATTGTACTTTACTTTTCTAGTGGTTGGATCTCCAGAATACAGGGACAGCCGGTTGATGATTTCGTAAGGCTTAGGTGGACCTTTTTTTTTAGAAAATGCAAAAGAACATATTTTTTTGGTGTCATTTTTTGAATTATATAATGCAGTCTTTGCATACTAATTGGTAGGTCGTCAATGCGAAACTTTTATGATTAGCTGAAAACAAAAAAATCTCAATTACAGGAAAAATGTCTAAAGAACTGTTTTGCTTTTACGGTTTCATCTTACTTTATGGATATTAGATGGGAATCCTTAGAGTTGGTTCGACGGTCTGCCTACAAGCTGGCTGTAATGAAGGCACCGCTGACACCGCGTAACCTGGTGTACAGTAAGCAAAAAAGAAGAGGCTCTATAATAATTATCTCAAAGCTGACGTTGGAACGAAGCAATTCGTGTACTTATACTTAAAAAAATTTACCCTTCAGCTTTATGTAGCACACGCTAAACTGAGGCTCAATTCCTGTTATTTGACAATAGTCGCAATCCGGTGTAGATCCGCTCCCAGTAACATTACAATCACAAACAGTATTCTCGAAACTTTTAATTTGACGTAAAATTATCAAAACTATCTCAATACGACTGAAAATAGAGCAATAGAATCTAATTTTGGTTTCTTCCATTTTCAATCGCATTGCGAACTATAATTGCATTTTTTGGGTTTACGAGAATACCGTTTGTAATCGTAATGTTACCTACTGGGAGCGGATCGACACCGGATTGCGGCTATTGTCAAATTACGGGCTCTGGTGTCCACTAGACACCACCAATCTAACCATTGTTTCCTTTTTTATTTATCTACTTTAATATCTTTTTTCTTCTTGTCCTTTTGCTTTTTTATTTTTGTACTGTAATACGTGTGAAATCTCTCTCTCTCTCTCTCTCTCTCTTACACTTGATCAGTGGCCTTCTTACCGATATAAAGCGATCGAATTCGAATCGAAACAGCGAAGGATTTTTTTAATGCGACGCAAAGGAGGATGTTATCGCTGCTGTCCATAACCCATTATTAATAATAACTAAAATGAATTATTTTTAACAAGTATATGTTTTTATTATGATATGGACTTAATTAGTTCCAGACTTCTATTTAATCGGAAATAAGTATGCAGGATTGAACAGTTAAACTACCTGGCTTACATTAGATGTAACTTACTTACCTACTTAATTGTTTACTCACGAGAATTAAGACGTCCGAATAATGACTTTCGATATCTTCTCCGTATTCGGCATTCGGCCGTAAGATGTTTTCATTTTAATTGTTTTGAACCGGACTTGTAAAGCTCGTTTCTTGCGTATAAATAGCTGCAAGTTTTGCAACGCTGACGTATTTGCTGACGGTACGATATACGCTACTTGCTTACAACAAATAACGTGACCAGACGAGGGCAATGAATGTAACTGCCATTCATGGCATTACATACTCAAATACGATTTATGTATTACTTATACGTATAAGAAAAGAACAAACCCTTCGCTTTGTCACATTTCAATGTATACAAAAAATGCGTAATTTTATTGTTTTTTACAGTCTGAATAGATGAATCTGTGTTGCGGTAGGCATCGGCTTCTTTTTTCCTAGCTTAATACTTTTTTTTAATACTATAAAAACATTTAATGATCACAACAATTATCCAGCCCTAAACTATAAAATTTAACCATTAAACCTTTAAATGGTTCTATTTGATTATCGTTGTTTTTGTGGGTAACTCAAAATGCAAATGTTGTAGGCTTATGAATACGTCGTGGGCTTTTTTTTGGGTTCCATACAATATCAAAAGGTAAAAAGTAATTCTTCATAGGATAACTTTGTTGACCGTCTGTCTTTCAAACCAGACTCTGGAATGCGTAGAGGTATCAAGTGCAAATTATTATTAAATATTTAGGTCTGCAATCCTTTGACGCTATGAAAAAATCAAACTTACACGTCAACTCAATCAATATACAAGGTGATTGGTAAAACGACACTTCTAATTGAGAGATGAGATGAAGAGGAGCAAAATTGCAAATTCATTTTATAATAAACTAACAATAAAATCTTTTTATATACATTTTGATAACTAAAGTTGTTGCAATTTTGCTCCTCTATTATCACTAAGTGGCTATTAACCTGTATACGGCTGTTTATTTCGCATTTCTAATACTTCTAAATCTCTTAAAATCAGAAGCTAGAATCATGAAATTTGGCAAGAAACAATGTCTTATAGCACAAATTAAGGAAAAAATACAATGACCGTAATTTTTCTACAAACCCAGAAAATAATTATTCAATAAATATCCCGTTAAAGACGAACTATTCAAATACTAACTACAACAAGGGTGGTGCGTGAGTTTGACTAGTAATTGACCAGTTTTTATTCGTTCAATAAGCATTTTCGTACTTTCATACCCATACAGTAAATTTAACTTTTTGTAACGAATACAAAGATTTTCTAATCTCATAGAAATATTAAGAAGCATGGACCAAGTTACAAAGTTATTTGGGCCAAAACTACAAATCTCAAAGGGCCGCCAACTTTGAGGCTTGCTTTATAAAACCAGCAAATTGTTTTGTAGGGTAATCCCCTCAGCCGGGGGTCTGCTTTGAAATCCGAGTGAACTTACGCGTGACCTACATTAGCTATAACAATTGTTACAAAACAACTTCCTTGAAAAACATATTAACTTTTCTTATACTGGGTTATTTGTAAAATATCAACAACCTCCTAAGGGCTGATTCTGGTGCTCAAATACAACAACTTTTTCTATGGGATCAATATAGTAATCTAAAAAAGATTTGAGCACTCCAGAATCAGCCCGTAGGAGGTTGTTGATGTTTTACAAATAACCCTGTATAGTCACACTATAAAGTAACTATTCTTAACCACGTGCCGTTATGACTTGCTTGAGTATTTAATTAAACGATAAAAGTATGATTATTTAAGTGTGATTTGTCGTAAGAGATCAATCCATACTAATATTAAATGCGAAAGTAACTCTATCTGTCTTGTCACGCCTAAATGCTAAACCAATTTTGATGAGTTTTAGTATTCGCTGTGTGCGCGATGACAGCGCCTCTAGTTACCACAATTATTGTGGACTAAGATCTCTCAAATTATGGCAACTGGAAGGTTTGAGAATGATTTTCGTTCGAAATTAGATGAAAATATCTTAAAAGTTCGTGCATATTATAATAAGTGATTTTCTTGAACTAAAATATAAATGTTATAATACGTACGGGATTTGAATCATACAACATGATATATTAAAAAAATCATTGCGTGAAATTTCACGTCCGCTCTTTTTAGGTCCTGAGTAGGTAACTCTTGGTTAGGCTACAACGGGTTGTTCAATAAATACTGTCAAATTTATCAGTAAGCTCGAACGTACACTGCAAAGCTCGCTTCGATTCTCAAGTAACGTCCTGTCTCCCCGAGGAAGGAGTACGTGTACTATACGAGGGTTCAGACAGACCAACATCAAAATCTAAAAAAAACAAATGTTTCTTTACAACCTAATTAATAAAATAAGTTATTTAATAAACAAACGTACCTATAGTTATAACATTACATACATGCAATTCAAGATGAATATTAATCAAAATGTAACAATATTTTCTTTAACTTTAACAATTCCAAATTTCTACAAAACAGAACCATGTAATTACTTAAGTTAGAACTAAGTATTCCACAAATAATTCAGAGGTCATACAACCCTCAGAAGTTTAGGTTGTAAGGACTCGTATTACAGAAGTGGTAATATCTGAAGTTACTGTAATAAAGCTTTTACGTCTGTGGGGCACATCCCATGGGACTCTACCCCGAAAATCTATTTTAGCCTTCATATCGGGGTTATGTTTTAAAAATGTATTTATTCTTTATAAGGAAGTTATGTGAGTATATATTACTGTGAATGTCCAATATTAGAGACTGCTAAGAGCGCCATAGTTGGCCGTCAAATTAAAGTTTGGAAATTAATAAAATAATAGTTTTTTGATAAAAATATCTGGTTATTTACGATCAGTTAAGATAAATCTATGGACCTCGTTTTTTTTTCAATCATAAATGCTGATCTAGGGTTAGATGTTTTGATTATTTCGCCAGTGTATGTCGATAATCACATATTAATCGATAGATATCTTATATTCACTACTGAGACGGCTTTCTGACCGGACTTAGAAATATTATAGGCTGAAATCGCCTCAAACGAGGTCAGGCTTCTTACCCGGTAGACTGACGACCTAGTCAAGGTTGCGTGAAGCGACTGGACGCAAATGATCCAGAGCCGCTCGCTATGGCGTTCTATTAGGGATGCCTATGTCCAGCAGTTGAGGCCTAAAGGTTAACGATGTAGTAGAATACGCCTAGATTTTGGGCTAATAAAAAAGGTCCTCGTCTCCTAGGAACCTTCTCCTGCCCGATGGAATGCCAATCGAGCGGCAACGCGCCCGCTTCGTTGTCAAGATCTACCGCGCCGATGGTCTTCCGAAGATGAACTACTCCATCTTGGCAAATGTAAAGAGGGCATTCACCGGAGAGACACAGGACCTTGTCGATCCGTACGTGCAAGTCTGCTTCGCTGGGATGACTGTAAGTACTTATTTACTCCAAATAACCACCACTTTTTCTAAGACATACTATTCTACATAATGCGAGGCCGCCAAGCAAGCAGTGCGGCCGGTCCCACATAACTATGGCCACGTTTTTCTCTCTTTGCGTTTCCGTCTCCGTCGTCGTCAGATGCCAGGCGCTAAGCTAGATAGATGCCTAGCTAAAATAGCAGTACGGATGCTGCCTGAGGAATTTCAGTCGATCGTACTGAATAATAAAGCCACCGATATCGCTCTATGATTTGCAAAGCTAAAGTGGCAATGGGCAGGCAACATCATTTGCAGAACTAACAGTTAGAGGGAGAAAGGTTATCGAGTGGCGACCATGAACTGGAAGATGCAGTGTGGGCATGCTTCTTACGCGGTGGACTGACGACCAGTCAAGGTCGCGGGAAGCCACTGGATGCAAACGGTCCAGAGCCACTCGCTGGCGTTCTTAGGGATGCGAGATGGTTAACGGTTTTTATGACAAAGCGGACTGTATGCGGGTGCCTCCTTTTTTTGTCGCAGGAATAATGCATTTCGCATACTTACCGCCGCGGGGCAGCGATAGGTTATGTCATGTAGGACTCCCTCGTCGGAAAAGAGTAGCGTTCGCAACTATTTCTTGGTAAGATATCACCTACTAAAAAACCTGCGGTGTACCACGCAACGTATGTTGGTGATACATGAGCACCCTTGTTCTGGATTGCCTTCCATGCATCACCCACGTACGGCATACTATGCCGAGCCTCAGAGACATCCTGTACACACGGGATCACCCCAGATTGGCAGATTGTGCAATGTAAGCATGAGGCCCCCGCACCGCGCTCACTAGTCCGCTAGAAGGGGGGAAGGTGAGCTCGGCGTAACGACGTTTCCTCCTCCCCCTTCTTCGACGACGGATCGGGTCAGCAAGAGGATTGTCCTCCCTAAATGCGGGTGTCCCCTTGGACATTACAAGTATCAAAGCATAACCCCTAAAGCCAAATTTTCGTTTTATGGTCAAGTTCCGTTACAAGTTACAGTCCAAATTAATATTTATTAAAATACCCTTTTTAACATTAATAGTACTGGAACCGGATCGAAACTGTGTTTTTACTACTTTTAAACCACGGAAATTAGGCTTCTGATTCACAATTTGCTCACCTATTGACATAACTTTCTTGTTATCCGTCCAGGGTTGCACGTCAGTCAAAAAGAATTGCCACACCCCAACGTGGAACGAACAGATCGTGTTCAATGAGATGTTCCCGCCGCTATGTCAGCGCATCAAGATTCAGCTGCGGGACAATGATCCGGTACACCCCAACGTGATCGGAACACATTTCATTGACCTGAAATCCATTTCAAATGACGGAGAAAGAGGTATATAGTTATTGTATTCCTCGCAATCTTTTCCTTAGTGATCTTCTTTTTCTTTACGGTACTAGTATTCCGCCACACGAACCGCACTATAGCTGGCACGTAACAGCCTAGATTTTCACTCGCAACTCCATCATCAGTGATAGTACATAGTAGTTGGAATCCAATGCATAGTCACCGACAATTTAATATCAAGCAATCATTTATGTTTGTGTGTGAAATTTACTTCCGATTCTTGTAGGTTTTCTCCCGACGTTTGGCCCTGCATATATCTATCTCTATGGATCGACACGTGACTACAGCCTACTCGACCAACACGCTAACCTGAATATGGGCATGGGCGAGGGCGTATCTTATAGAGCGAGGTAACTACATTATTTTTTATATGTTTGTAGTATGGCCCTTCATTTACAGTGACTTTTTTATCGTTGTGGGCGTTTAGTAAACGCGCTTCAGCATCGTTGCATAAAGTCACAGTGGGCTCTAAGAGCAGAGTACGAGAAATAATTATATCTGAATACGATTTTCAGAGTCCTGATTTCTATCCGTACTGAGATTATGGACAGCATTGAATGTCCTGCATCTGAAGTCGAGATAGAACCAGTGCCACCGATAAACGAGTCTAGCTTCGAAAAGAACGAGGAATTCTTTCTCTTTGGAAGCGTGTTCGATGCCAACATGATTGACAAGCGTCTTGTCGACAAACCTTTGCAATTTGAGCTGAGCATCGGCAATACGGGGAATACGTTGGATGGGCACAACGAATCATTGAAAAAACCACAAGATCTTGAAACTGATGAACTTGGTATGTATAGCGCATTCTTTAAATGTGGGGCATACATAGGGCCAAAACTTAAATTTGGCCAAAACCATTATTTGTCTAGGTTTAAATCATTATTTGTCTATCACTGTATTCGAAGTTGCGAAAGACAGAATGAGATTTTATTTAATCCAAGTTTAACTTTTAAAATCATGTTTAAAATCTTATGCCTGTATCGATTGGTAATGATTTGTAGGTAGAATTTACAAGAAATTTGGTAGCTAGAATAAATTCTTAAAAGGGTAATACTAGGGGTCGCAAACCGGGATCCCGGATCCCGAAAATACCGGGATCCCGGACCATAATAGACACTTTTAAATACCGGGATTAGATTCACGAAAACCGGGATTTTCGGTATTTTCGGTATACGCGGATGCTACTTGCCGCTTTGTTGTTATAGCAAGAAAGTGGTTTGATTTAAGTATAGATTGTATTTGTAAAGTTGTTACAGCAAGCAAATAGCACCGTTTAACCTGTCTGATAATTTGCCTGCCATCAGGGTTAGATCCGCATGGAGGAGATGCTCGACTCTGAAAGGCGAAAACTGGTCTTAGCCTTTTTTCGCCGGTCTTTAGAGTTTTTGAACAATGCAACAACTAATTGATGCTATAAAAATTGGTGATACTACTGAAGCCCGAAAAGCCAATGAACGACCCGAATAAGTTCAGGACTATCTCCTTATTGTACCAATCTACAAGGTTTTGTAGTAATAACAACGTGTATGCTTCTAAAACCAAACAGGCTAGCTTCTGGGTATGATTTACTTTTGTAAACCAAGTGGGGCACCAACTGTTTGTCAGCGGTAAATCACCGATCAGACTTGGCACGTCCCACACGAACTATACCATCAGCCGGCCATTTAATTCCAGGTCTATACCAGCTCAAAATTACGGTAAAGGTTCACTAGTTAAGATAATATTTCAGTGGGGCGAATACAATATCTCGCGCCAGTCGTTTTAACGTGGATGCCATAACTGTTCAACAACTATTTGGTGCTAGATAAAATCCTGATGTCGTGGCAAAAATTTTGAGTAATAGCAGTTCTGATGTCCAGAAAGCCAGGAGACAACTCATAAGTTTCAACTAACCTTACTCCTTGTTGTAATGTTGTGGCTGATCGGAAAAATACGAGAACGTTGTAATAGTTCTTAGATAATTGTCTTACAATGCCGCTTTCAGGTGCTTCTCTCAATGTAACCATTAAAAAATGGCCTACCCCAAAAGAACTTACAAGCCCTCCTCATCTTCAACATCAAAAGAAATATTCTCAAGGCAGATGAATGTCCCATCTAGCTACACAACACAGCGTAGATGGGAGGTACTTTTAGCTATTTATACGCTAACGATTGTGTGACTAAAGCCTCACAAGCTGTTTTCTTAAAACAGGTTTACGTAAGTCTGAGAAAGGCACTGAGCACCACTACATGCAAAATGCACTTAAGCCGAACCCGTCTAAAACGCAAGCATGGGCAATCCACTCCCCATTCCAGTATTGCCAAGTGAAAAAAGTGGTAACCCTTACCACTGTTCGCACCATCAGAAGCCTGTCGTAGTTTACCTCTTCCTTTTCTATGGTCAGTCCCTTAACGACTGAGGGTCATGTTACCCTCTATTTATTTGCATGATGATGAGCCGTCGTGACGTGACCTTCAGTGCTCGAATACGCATTCCCTACAGCAAGCTAAACAGCAAGATTGGGGTCAAAAGTCTTCGTGCAGAACCTGGGTTGAAGCCACCTGACAAAGCCACATCAGGTGAAAAAATTTTCGTCTCTAGACCGGAGATTCTGACGGAAGGCTATTTACCTCACAAGCATCAGCATCCCCCCAACATATCATTGAGGATCATACACCGAAGAGCTGCCAGAAGTCAACTTAGACGAAATTGAAATGGTCCTTCGGTAGCATAAATACAGCAAGTTGTTCACGAATGCCCTGGAGGATATGTTTAAGATCCTAAACTGTTACGGCATTAATATTATGGCGAGAATATAACATCTCACACTTCCGGTTCGCAGATGATATCGTCATTATGACCGAAATGATTGAAGACCTACAACACATGTTAGACGGCTCAGCTGAATTTTCCTAACGCATTGGTCTCCGGGTGAACCTTAGTAAATAAATAGATAAATAAATCTTTATTTACCAAAAAGTACAATTACAACAAGCAATTACATTTAGATACCTATGTCACTTGTTTGCATAGATAATTCGAAATTTTGCTTGGGAAAAATACAAAACCTCTCACATTAGGCTATGCCTGTCCTGTGAGAAGGTTTAACACGATTCCCATTAGAGATTGGCGGCAATAAAAGAAAGATGAAAACAATGATGACTTAGAACTAATTTAGATAGATAGAACTAGTAAAGCCAAGGTTATGTTTAATGAACATGTTACTCCGGACCTGATAGTTAACGGGGTTGCTCTCGAGGTTGTTCAAAAGTGTGTTTACCTCGTGCAAACATTGCAGTCACGTAACAAAAACAACTTCGAGAGAGAAGTTAGGATTTCCATGAAGAATAAAATCTGAAATGAGGAATTCCGACAGAAATCTGAAGTAATCGATATAGCTCAATAAATAAGCAAACAGAATTGGCAGTGGGCTGGTACATTTGCTATAGAACCGATAACCGATGGGATAGACATTTTCTAGTAAGAAGTACTTTGATTTGTAATTGGGAAATTTTCATTGTCCATCTGGAAAGCCTTAAATAGGATGCAAACCGACCACTGTAAGGAAAATTTTATTAATCTTTTAATACTTTTTAGTTATTTTTCTTTTAATATCGAAAATACCGAAAATACCGGAATACCGGTACTGTTGAAAAAGTATTACCGAAAATACCGGTTTTGTGAAAAGGGTCCGGTATTGCGACCCCTAGATAATACCCAGGTTTTATGTTTGCAGCTAACGATTACGAAACCAACGCGACAACGGTTCTATTCCCGCAATGAGCTAACGTTTGTTTGATGTATCAATTGCCTAGAACGAACCATCAGAACCTAGCTGAACCTATTGGCTGTGAACCGATGAATAAATGATAATAATAAATAAATAAATATTGCACAACATCACATACATTGCTCTGATCCTATAATAAGTAGCTTATGCACCTGTGTTACATAAATCAGAAACAACGACGGTACCACAACACCCAGACCCGAGACAATATAAAAATGTTATTTTCCTACATTGACCGACCGGGAATCGAACCCGGAACCTCAGAGATAGCGACACCAAGTCCGGTATACTCGCCTCTCGGCTACGGAGGTCGTCAAATGAATGAATTTAATTAAATTCATGTTTATTTATGTAGATGATCTATGTGCCGATACGGGATATTGGCAGAGCACGACGCAACCGACCAAGGCGTCGTCCAGTGACAAAAAATACTACTACCTGCCGTACTGGGACCACAAGCAGTGCATGCACGTGCGCAGCATCTGGCCAGACCACCGCCGGCGCATGTACAACTCAAACCTCATCGCTAAGATCATAGAGCAGTTTGTGCGTATTCGAGTTGACACTTTATCAGATGACGATCATTGATTGCACAGGCAATGTGCAACGTGTATAGACACGTAACAATATTAAATAATGTATAGTTTGTTAAATAATTTCTAAATTGCAAATGTTATTTGATGACATGGACTTAGTATTATTAGTAATACTAAGTTCACGTTAAGATTTAAAGGGTGATATAATGATGATGTCTTGTTATTTGATGGCCTGTCTACTTTGTTGATAATATTAAATTCTATGAGTACATACTTTAGTTGTATTATACTACATATTATTATTATTATACTATATTTATGTTTACAGGAGGAAGGTTTGACCGATGTCCAATCGGCGATCGACACCTATAGTGAATCAGAAAGCAACTGTGTAGTTGTTCTAAAGACAGTCCTGGAATCTGTCAGCAACTCATGCGCTACCTATGTGCGACACATGTCTAATGCGCCACCCATCGGAAATACTAAGCTGGATCGAGAAAGGCAGAAATTGTGTCTTTACGAACTAGTATGTCATGCATGATTATCGGACTTATCGGTGACTTCAATCCTTTTTATATTCTGCTTTCGGACTTCAATTTCTATTTAATACGTAGTAAAGGAGCAAGAATGCAAATACTAAGTAACATTACTGTTGCAGGACCAAATAAGCACGATGGCACGTGGCCTGAAAGCTTTGATTACGAAACACTCTATAAAAGATCGTTTGCGCACCGCGTACACTTACTTGAACAAGCTGAAATACCTTTGCGAAGATGTAAGTGCCGTAATACAAAATCTTTTACTTACTTAAATACCTATTCTTTTCAAAGCAGGAACGGGATTGTCAGGAGTGACGCTTTATTGTCTCTTGACCAAAACAGTGCTGACGGACCCTTTACACGACAAATTTCTTACGTAACCTTCTTGAAAGACATAGCCACAGACGTTCACTAGCCCCAACGAGGTCTTCTTGACAGACATAATAACTAACATGGTCCTCATGGTCCTCCTTTATCATTGTCCTACCATCTGCTATCTAGGTACATTATGGACTACAATGTAATTACTTAAATATGCACCGCCTAACTTTTAAATCCGGTAGCCATGGATAACTGACATGCCCTGAGTGACGAAACTTAATTCCTTAATAGTTTTTTCATACACATAGTTGGCAGATAAAGTGTATTGTACCTTCATGAATAGGTTTCGAAGGTCTTTTCTTAAATTTTCAGTCGCAACACGCAATGCCGGATATATTTATCTGGATGATCAGCAACGGTAAACGTTTAGCCTACCACAGGATTCCAGCAAGAGACATAATTTATTCTGACTTTGCTGACGAGTGTGGCAAACATTGCGGTAAAATGCAAACCTTATTTCTGAAGGTATATGTTTTCATATTGACATTCTAATCAATATTGAAGCAACAATTTCATTAATTTCTATTAATAATGTTTTTATTACTAGTGGCCAGGTAAAAAGGCAACCACACCAAGCGGATGGGCGATTCCAGCTAAAATTACGATATATCTCTGGTTGGGCGCTTTACAAGATAAGAAACACTACATTGATGGTCTACCTCAAGGGTACGAAGTCAGTTCTGAACTGAAAAATTTTGACAAGCCAAGGTCTTGTGCCCCGTCAGCAATATTCTATGCCGAGAAACATGTATGGATACAATTTTAACGTGCCTGTTCAGATAATATTGTTATAAATCTTTTACTATTTTCCTACTACTAACTTCTTGTTTTGCAGAGCTTCCAAATGCGCGCGTACGTTTATCAAGCCAGATCGCTTATTGGATCAGATTCATCAGGATTATCAGATCCATTTGCTAGAGTGGTGATTGGTGAAAGCTCTGCTACCACCCAAGTCATTGATGAAACGCTGAGTCCAACGTGGGACGAACTTCTCGTATTCGATGACGTTTTGCTATACAGCACGATAGAACGAATTAAATCAGATCCTCCAACAATTGTAATAGAAATATTTGATCAGGATAAAGTTGGAAAGTCTGAATTTATCGGACGTACACTAGCCAAACCGCATGTTAAGGCTTTTGAAGACACTTATGAAAGACCTCAGTTTCCTCCGTCGCTTGAGTGGTATGATATCACCCGTGGCGATGACCGCGCTGGGGAACTTTTGGCCACTTTTGAATTACTCGAAATTCCAGCCAAACAAAATGCGTCAATTTTGCCTGAGCTTCCTACACCAAGAGAGGCTAATGGTAAACCGCCAATCGATACCAACAAGGGCCCTATCCTGCCGGTCCCAAGGGGCATCCGTCCAACTTTGTCCAAATATCGAATCGAAGTCTTGTTTTGGGGCTTACGTGATCTTAAACGTATTCATCTTCTCACTGTAGACAAACCTAGGGTGGATATCGAATGTGCAGGTAATATACTATACTCTTCGGTAATACAAAATGCGAAAAGGAACCCCAACTTCACAAACCCTGTCAAGTTTGTTGATGTGGAACTTCCTGACCAAGACCTATACCGACCACCTTTGACCATTCGAGTCGTGGACTGCCGCAGTTTCGGACGTCTGACCCTGGTTGGAACGCATACTATTAATTCTATTCATAGATACATTTATACTCCAATGAGTAAACGGGAGAGAGAAATAGAAGAAAGAAAGAAATCATTGATACAACTCCAAAACGTTGATTTACGAGCAAACTGCATCGTCCAAGACGACGTCTTCGCAGTTGAAAATGAGAAAGAAAATTGCCCATTACTGAACCGCGATGGACGCTCTAACCAGTCTTATGGATCGGGTGTTAAGCAGCCAATACGCAAAAAGTTCAGCAAGCGGGAATCTTTAAAGAAGAGGAAGTCTAGTACTGCCTCAGTATTAGACGATGATGAAGGCAGTAAGGACTGGTGGACTAAGTATTTTGCTTCGGTGGAGTCGATGATTGAGGAAGAAAAAGAAGCTAAAAAGGAGCGACAAGGGTTCCTTCAGCCAGCCCAAGTGTCGTACGTTGACGAGACTCGATCACCGCGGGAAGAGATGCACTCACCAAGGGCTGAGCGAGGCGCTAAGCGTCGGCAACCAACTTCACCTCGTGCTAAAGTAAGCCCGACCATTCCCAAAAAAAATGAAATACCCAACACTGCTTTAACAAAGGTAAACCTGTTTTGTAATACTGATATGCATGAAAGAATATGAAATGTTTGTTCAGAGTTCATAATTCAATTTGTATTTAAGATTTACCCTCACGAGCTTGAGGCCGTACCAGAGTACGACGAGTTCAAAGAATGGCTTCATTCATTTGAACTATACAGGGGAAAGAAGACCGGCGATGATTCAGAAGATGATAGCCGTGTAGTCGGTAACTTTAAGGTGAATTGTTGTATTGTACTGCTTTAAATGTTTACACATCACAGATTACCCACTCTTTTATGTCAATAAGTGGCGATACACCAACTTTTTCATTTGATTCAATTGTTTGCCTCTTCTTCTCCTTTTACTCGTTGATTCCTTTTGGTACAGTATTTTTCACACTCTTTATATTGTCGACACACACTACAAATCAATGTTTTGTGTTTGTTTGTCTTTTTATTAATTATTTTTTAAGGACATCTCTTTTTCTAGGGAGCTATAAAAGTTTATAAGTGGCCTCTACCAAGAGGAATCGACGATCATACAGTGATGGGATTCGATCCAAATTATGGTTTCTTCCAAGGAGTCCCAAATAATGACCCGATACATGTTTTAGTGAGAGTTTACATTGTCAAGGCCACTGATCTCCACCCGATGGATTTGAACGGAAAAGCTGATCCGTACATAGTACTGCACTTGGGCTCAAAGAGGATCAGTGACAAGGAAAACTATGTGTCGAAGCAACTTAACCCGGTATTTGGTAAATGCTTTGAGATCGAGGCCACGTTCCCTCAGGATTCCATGCTTACCATTCAGGTTCTTGATTGGGATTTGCTTGGCTCAGATGATTTAATTGGAGAAACCAAAATTGATTTGGAGAATCGTTTCTATAGTCGCCACAGGGCAACTTGCGGATTGCCCATGAAGTATGAAGAGTACGTAAACTTTAGAATTCTGTATGATGAAATGACGTTCAGACAATAATATCACTAAACATTGTTGTATTATTTAGGCAAGGCTACAACCGCTGGCGTGATGCAATGAAACCGACTCAGATTCTTGCTAAACTCTGCAAAGATGGCAAAATTGACGCTCCTATATATGAACACGGCAAAGTTAAGGTTGGACGTA
Organism: Anania hortulata; assembly: GCA_963576865.1. NCBI lineage: Eukaryota > Metazoa > Arthropoda > Insecta > Lepidoptera > Crambidae > Anania > Anania hortulata. The sequence goes on along the minus strand of OY756387.1, from coordinate 23,253,198 downwards.
CGATCTTCAATATGCCAATGGATGATACTGAATTATTCTCCAACCCTGATACGGTAGAAGAACAAATGGCGTTGGTGGTACTACGACGTTGGGAAGAGGTACCAAGGATTGGAACCAAGCTCGTTACTGAGCATGTTGAAACCAGACCACTTTACAATTCTAGTAAACCAGGTTAGTAGAAAGAAAGACTTTATAAATCACAACCAAACAGATTTTTCTTAAAATCTAGCAACTTATAATAACCCTGATCTAAACTGATATACCCATTTTGGGAAGTGTGTAAGTGCCCCGAGGAGGACATTTAAACAGAATAAATGAGACACAGTTAAGCCATACACAGTTTTATAAGCTAATAAGGTATACTCTCTAATTTTCTCAAGGAATCGAACAAGGACGTCTCGAGATGTGGGTAGATATGTTCCCGATGGATATGCCATTACCGGGCCCACCGATGGATATTTCTGCACGTAAACCCAAGTCCTATGAGATGAGGGTCATTATCTGGAATACTGACGACGTAGTCCTGGAGGATGACGCATTCTTTACAGGAGAGAAGATGTCTGATATTTATGTGAAGGGGTAAGTTGATATCTTGTTTGCTAATCATAATATCTAGTACCAAACAGGTTTTTTATGCCCCGTACACAACTTAATAAGTATAGTATTTAGGAACACTAGTCTAGGTATGTTAAAGCGTTCATCCACGCCACCATCCGAGAGCAAGATGCCGTTGCCAAAGTAGCGAAGCACGTTCGATGCGGCCACCGATAATGTAAGTGTTTGATAATGCTACCGGAGTACCGGAGAACTTGGCAAAGGCAGTGACGGGTCGATGTGTCTGCTGAGGTTGTACATTACTCTCGAGATCAACAACGCTGGTACTCGTTATATTGTTTCAGATCTGTCGCGATATAAGTATTTGTTTAGAAATAATCTTGTTTTCTTCGTCACGGTTGAACTTTACAAAAATGACATAAGGGCGCTAGTCCACTGCAGCTGTCAAATAGATAAAATTATGCTACACACATTACGCGCTTCAATGGCGGCCATACGGTAAGAGGCGGTCAAAATTAGTTTAAAAAATGTTGCCGCCGTCATCACGGGCTCGGTTGACTACTGCAGTGGACAAACGATTTAAGGGTAAGTAAAAGGTGACCAAAAAAGATCGCAACAGGTTAAGCAAGGAAGATGTTCAAAATCTCAACTCGTATTAAGCTACTGCAAGTTAAAATTACGATTTTTTTGGCGTAACTTATTGCCATCAAGAATATGATTACTGGTAAATATTGATGTATTCACCAGTGATCATATTTTTTCAGCGATAACATGATGATTCATGTTCTAAGACTGTGTAAAAACGCCAATAAACATTATAGTGGGTACCGAGTGTTTTTCTTTTTAGATGGGTGCGTGGACCTGATGATTGTCAATCCACCGATATCCATTACCGTTCGTTAACTGGAGAAGGCAACTTCAACTGGCGTTTTATATATCCATTTGATTATTTGGAGGCTGAAGAAAGAATCGTGATATCTCGCAAGGAATCGGTGTTCTCCTGGGATGAGACTGAGTGCAAGATACCTGCACGGCTTGAGCTACAAGTTTGGGATGCCGATCACTTCTCGGCAGATGACTTCCTAGGTAAGTATTTTCGTGGGTTTTTAACCCTATTCCTATATATTTAAGTATGTCATATATAGGTATAGTAGGTGAATAATTTGTAAACATCATCAGATCTTCAAATCAGAAGCATCTTCAGATCACTGTCTTTTAATTATGAGTACCTTGATATTTACAGTTAAATGTGTATCTAATCAATCTAATGATTCTCTAATGACCATACCATAGCTTTTCCTTACGTAGAGTGGTTACATATTACATTTATTATTTAAATTATTATTAAATGAAATAAAATTATTTGCTTAGAAACTTATATTGTTACTAACAATATAAGTTTCTAAGCAAATAATTTTAAACTACGAAACTAAAACTACGTAATACACCATATTCACGTTAAACTTTATCTACAGGCGCTATAACTCTGGACCTGAATAGGTTCCCGCGTGGAGCCAAGTCTTCGAAGCTGTGCACTCTTGATATGCTTCGGAGCGATGGTTCTGTTCCCATGGTAAACATTTTCAAACAGAAGCGCGTGAAAGGCTGGTGGCCGTTTTACATCAAGCGCGACACTGAAGAGATGGAGCTTACAGGAAAGGTGGAAGCTGAGATTCATCTACTGACTAGGGAGGAGGCTGACAAAGTGCCCGCTGGCCTCGGCCGCAACGAGCCAGACCCATTGGACAAGCCCAAGTAAGTACATACCTAAAACTGTCCTTCTGTATGTACAGACAACGGCAGGTCAACCTCCCCAAAAAGTTAAAGGTCATTGAATTGATTTTCAACTTCATGTCCAACACTTAGAGATCAATATCAATTGAGAAAATTTGACGTTTTGTGGTAGGTCGATGTGCTGTTGTCTGTAAAGTTCATAGAAAATGTATGAATTTCACTATCCGGAAAAGTAGCTTTCGTCGTGACCAGATAAACAAACTGGTTGTATTTTTTTATACAAATTTATGCGTACACTCAGCATCTTTTGTAGTGTTGATTTGGCAGTGTGCGTAAATGATTCTAACCTAAGGTATCTTAGTGTATAGAAAACACTTAACTTTGACCTCTGAAAGAGCTATGCAACAGGTCTTACCACCACCATAGTCAGATCCTCAGCGGTTGAGAAAATTATGGTCGTAACCACGTCTATTTTATTTAGTTGTCTGGATAATGGGCCGTCTCTAGTCATCGCGATCCTGCACACGTCTGAATGCCATGTGGAACGGAAACAGTTATAGCAGTTATCAATTCCATATCATTCTACCTCTTTTTGTAGGTATCGATCACTACGACGTCTGTTGCGGGAGCGGCGAGGCACTGTAGTCTTTATCTATACCACAAAGTCCACAAAAAATATAGGTTTTCTTACGGTACGTTTATTTATCGTACAGCGCGACCAACATCTACGACCCGCAGAGCTAACATGCGCAACGTGATAAAATTTTGTTGAACAATTAGATCATTCAATTGTTGTGGAAAAGGCTGTCGACTGACCCTAGAGGGCAGCCCGTTATATCGTGGCCGTATTTCTTAGTTTTGCTGAATACTATACAAATTAGTTACCAACCTAATTCAATTAAATGGAGTGTCATTTAAGATTATTTTAACTTTACAAAGTTAAATTTTTGATTAATACATATTATTTTGTGAAGTAAAATTGTCTAAGTAACTACTTGGAAATTTGTGAGTTACGCCACGATTGGTTTGTGTACATTATATTTGTCAGTTAGAAAGGGATAGAATTTAAATATTTTTATCGTTGAGCGCACGCTCTGCTGAAGGAAGCGCATGCTAGCTCTACTGAAATGCGCATGTTAGCTCTGCTCAAGCGAGCCCATGCTAGCTCCACTAAAAGGGGCGCATGCTGGCTCTGCTAAAGCGAGCGCATGCTAGCTCTACTGAAGAGAGCGCATGCTAGCTCCACCGAAAGGGGCGCATGCTAGCTCTGCTAAAGCGAGCGCATGCTAGCTCTTCTAAGAGGCGCATGCTAGTTCTGCTAAATGGGGCGCTGTTGTAGGGTAAATCAATGTTGTTATTTTGAAGATACCTATATGGTGAGAATAAATGTGGTACCTACTTACGTAGTTTGGTGTTAGGTGCCTCAAACTTTGAAAATCCTGCCACATCCTACTTTCACTCCTCTCTTCAGATGATATGCGTGGGCATTTTCTTTTTGTAATAAAAGGTAGTTTTATGTTAATGTATGATAATTAAAACTTCTCAAGATTTTTTTGTGCACGACCACCGCTATATACGGAGGTCACACTACATGTTTTTAGAAAAATAAAGATGCCATGATGTAGAAACCTGCTAATATTTTCATTGCTTTTCGAAAAGGTCTTCTTTTTTTTTCTAAGCACCGTCACTTGCATCGCATGCATCGCAATGGGCCCTCTCTTCTTTAGGGATTTCTTCGACGACTTTTTCAAACGCAGTTACGGCATCTTGAATCTATAAATTTATTATTTTTGGAAATAAATAAGTCACAAGGAGCCAACTCGGGACTGTAAGTCGGATGTCTCACGAATGGAGCGTTGTTGTGTTGAAGAAGAATCCTGCTTCTTAGGCGCGGCTGTCTAACATTTTCTAAGACAACTGTTAAACAATCATGGCTAACATACCAATCTTCAGTAACAGCCCTTATATCTTTTGCGAAATGCCGTCCGTCCAAACAAACAAAAATCTTCAAATGTTAACATCCATTGGGCAGATTCTTTTGGTTTCAGGTTTGTAACAATATATTCAGTTTTCATCACCTGTGACAATGTCATTACAGTATTCGAATCACCTCCGTCAATATCAAAACAACGGCATTTTTATCCTCTGTTCCTGTGTTTGTTAAATTATGGGGTATCCATCTAGCACAAAGCTTTCTGACGACTAATTATTCATGTAAGACTTTTTGTACTTGACTCATACCATTGCCTAAAGCTGCCCGAATCTCCGTATCTGATGATGTCACCCTTCTATCAGCTTCTAAGTATCATTAGATTAGTCGCACAGCACCTACGTTACCTTCAGTAGTCGCCGTAGATGAATGTCCTTCAATCATCAGTAAGTTTGCTTCGATCACTCATCATAACTAATTGTGAACAGTAGCATGGAAAGGAGCTTCGTCATGAAATACTTATCGAAGTCTAGCATTGTTGTTTAGTAAGACAACAACGAAAGTTGTAATAAATTATTGAGTGAAAATTTACTTTAGTTAAATCCATTTCGACGCGCGACCACTATATAAGAAAATTGTGAAATTGCAGCCAATTTAGAAAAATAAATGACTTTTATATATATTACACATCTACAGATTTCCAATGAGTTCCAAATTCGCCATTTAAACAAATTTTTCATCTGCTGCTTTTTTATTTATAGTCTATTCTAAAAACTTGCAGTGTGACTCACTTTTTTTAGTTTGTTAATTTTATGGTAAATAATTTTGAATATGTGCCGTTAAATCATTTCATATTGATACCTCTTAGTTCTTTAAGTTTTATTTTGTTTTATTTTCATAGTTTAATGTTTGTATTATGTATTTTTGTGTAAATATGTGTGGTACTTAAATGGACCCATAATAGGGTAATGAAGGGATTTACAGGCAATAGGTACTATGGTAAGTACCAAGTAAATTTTAAGTTATGACTTTCGAACGGTCCAATCACGCCTGCTATTATAAGTAGGTAAGACAGTAAGACTATCATAAGTAGGACTTGCTGAGGTCTTTACCGCTTGACAATTGTTAATATAGCTCAGAGGAGTTTCCTAACAACCTCCTATATCGGTCGATTGCTGGCCAAACTTTTTGAGGAGCCTTCGGTCGATGCCATCATTCCAATGACTCCAACCTAGGTACAGAGACTATCTTTCGAATCGTCTCTGAATAAGTATTATTTAACGAAAAACACTGACCTGTCCTGACTGACATCTTCAACGTGATTCCAAAGAAAATTTGTCGGGGCTTTTCTATAAATCTTTTTGTTATAAACGTTCTTAGCCTTAGATTCAGATCAGACAGCTATGGCAACGTCTTGAACAATTTTAGTGTTTACTTCGTTTATTTGTTCTTCTTTCTGGTATTTGATAGATAAATTCACACTCGTGATATGCAAGTAGGTACGTGCGACACCCGTAGGAATGAATCTACTAACTGTGTAACTGTATTTGATTGATCACATAAATATTTTTTGCAGTTGTTCAGAGGCCCAATTCCTGTAATTTGTCAATAGCCGCAATCCGGTGTCGATCCGCTCCCAGTAACATTACGATCACCCACTTTAGTGAATAGGGAAAAGTGGTTGTATACTCATTTAAAAATTACAATCTTTCAAGTCGTAAATATCTTATTATGTGCGTGAGCTACTGTCAGCAACGACAGCATCTTATTATTGGATTTATAACCTCTAATAGTGCTGTCTAAATGTCTGATCGTTTTCAAAAAATTTTTCAAACTTTTTGGTCTTGTTTCAGCCGGCCGGATGCGTCTTTCATGTGGTTCTTAAACCCACTAAAGTCAATACGCTATATCGTATGGCACAACTACAAGTGGACCATCCTGAAAGCCGTCATAATACTGTGTCTGGCTGTAATGATCCTGCTGCTTGTATACGCCGTGCCCGGCTACACCGTTAAGAAACTGTTGGGCGCCTAAACTACGACTCGAGCCTATGATATGGAACTTTACACTAACGACGAGGCTCTGGCGACAATAATCTAGCAAAAACTACTTATATTTCCAACCTAAGAAGGTACGACTATTAACTTACTGCTTAGAATGCTTACCTATTGGCCAAATAGTTGATCTTCTGTTTGATGTAGTCGCAAGAGACTCGTCTGTTTATGGACACATACAGCTGGGGTAAACTGGCCGCGAAGGAAATATTTTGGGCAATTCAAACATTTAAATTCAAAAAATTATAATTTTATTTTCACAATTTTTTTAAATTCGATGAAACGGTTGTGAAAAGAAATTCCAAATCGAAATATTTAAATTGACGGGTATGAATTTCCTGTAATACGGCTTTCGCGGCCAGTTTAACTACGCTACTCTCTTATTGATTTGGTTTCCTATAATCTGAAAATATTTATGGAGTCCAAACTAAAGAAAAATGCCTCACCCTTACATAGATATAGTATAACAACCTATATTCACTTCAACTCACTTGATACAGTATCTGACACAATACCTGGTACATGATAGATGTACCAGGTATTGTGTCAGATACTGTATCAAGTGAGTTGAAGTGAATTTGTCGGCACGAGCCCGCTGCGCTTCACGGACGCGCGGCCTGCATTGCAGCGGGCTCACTGTCTGGCTTTTTTTGCGAGTATGGGACGACCTCCTCATATTTGAGGTGAGGCCTGTACCCTGCAGTGGGACGTAAACAGGGTGTACACAAGAATAGGACTACTACTTGGATACACGGATTGGATCAGATATATTACGTGCGAGTGAATGCGGCACCATGAGGTTAATTCCGTACTTTAAGATATATATTTAACTATTTATTTTTTCATAAACACAATCAACCTCTTTCGCTTCCACCATTGGGACAAAAGAAAAACAGCTGTTCTACTCAACCAAGATAAAGGTGTAGAGCAGCAGTTTTTTTTTTTTCATTTTACTATCGGTCTCATTGTCATAGTTGATTTATTCAGTTTATTTCTATTTGTATTTATATTTATTATTATATAAGGGTGAAGGAGTAACATACGATCACAATATCGATCGATCGATCGCCAAAAGATCGTCTAGGATAGGGACAATCTAAATTTAGGTCGAATAGTCCATGGAGCATATACCCAAAAGAGTAGAAATGTCATTAATTTTTTTTTACAAAAAATCCGCCAGTATTTAATCTGTGGCTGTATTGTTTTTTTATGGGTGAGTGTTGACCAAACTTGACAGTTAATACTATGTAAGTGGAATATCACTAACGTGTTTTGGGGAAAGATGTATCGCTGCTCTATAGGAAAAGTGCTCGATGATGTCCAAACGGACAAACATTGAAACAAGTCGTTGTAGGTAATGGAAAATGATCTTTAAAAGGTCATGTTAAAGGTAACTTCCCTTCAGAGGATGATTTTAGTGCTTAATTACAGAAGCTTTCACTTTTTCTTACTTCCTAGAACCCTTCGACAACGAACTGACAACCGATTAATCACGTCACGTGGTTTTCCGGTCGACAACTTATTATCGAACGGTTCAGAACCGTTCGCTGACAAATTAGCATTAGTTTCACGTGATATGTCGGTTGTTAATTCACTGTCGAAGGTTTCTGAATCGGAGGGCTGGACCTAAGTATTTTTACGAATTAGAACATTTTATACGATTCTTAGAATTAAGTATGCGAGTAGAAACTCTAATGCTTCTAAAATACGTATCGTACATGGGTGCGGGATAATGAACCTTTTTTGAGATTCCAGTGTTGGTCCCGAAGTGATAGCTATTGTAATTGAGTAGTAGAACTATCCCTATAAGAAAATTAACTAAATAAAGTAGGACATCATATACAAAGTGTTACAAAAAGCACGGCAAAGAAGGGGGTGATTCAGAATCAGTTTAGTACCTATCCAGAAACAATATTGAAAAATTTCTTTGTTAAAAATAATATTAGAAATATTCATCATTCTAAATAATCAAAGATAATTGTACCCACTTTCATTACAGTAGGGTGAATACCTTAAATTTAGTACAATAGTCCCTTTCGCATATCAGGACTAGGATTCCAACCTATGGCCTCTGAGTTACCAGTTATTATGACTAGGTCCACGGGTATAGCACCACGGGTCTTTATAACATACAAGTTTTTTTTTTTATGTTGTTACTGTACTGTCGAGTATAATAATCAGCTGGATTCCAAATTACCCCTTAAATATTAGCTGATACTTTTTTTAACACTCTGTATTAAGTCCATTTGGATCGTTTGAGAAAACAACGTGTGGGGCAGATTACCCCAATGTACTTTCACTATATTTTTATATAACTACGTTTTACCGTATTTTGTGAAAGTATTATTAGTTAATCAAAAATTATACTCTAAAAAAATATATACGTGCTATCCTTAAAAAAAAATACTTAGGTGTAAAAATGTTATCACATCTTTATGGTAGTCGACACGATTTTCCTCGTAGAAAGTACATTAGGTAGGTAATAATGCTACCCATCAAATGTTCGACTTTTGTGTATGTATTTTTCATAATCATAGTCATATGTATTTATTGCATCATGTCATATGTTTTTTTACTATAATATTATGTATGTGTAAGTATATGAATATATTTAGAATTGATATGAATATCATATAACCTGTGCATATTAACTTATCCTTTCCGCACTCTTTTTTTTTCTGTGGACTCATCTGAGAGGCGAGCCCACAGTCCAAACGATTACACCATGAATCGATTTTTTATATAAAAAGCATCGAAATAAAAAAGAAAAACGTATTCTCAGATAAAATTTCTATTGTAACAAACCATCATTTTTCTTAGAATACCAGTAAAATGAGTAAATACTGATATTTAATATAAAAAATACTTATATTTTGTATCATTTTCAAATAAAAAGATGTAAATAAATTGTACTTACCTGTGCCATAAAGCTTAAATAAATATATATAATTGATAATACGTACCTAGTAAAAACAAGACCTCTTCAAATAATCGCGATTTTGTATGACACTAAGGCGCGCACAAGAGGCGTCGGCGAGACATGAGCGCACGAGAATGGAGCTAGCGTGGTATTTTTTTTTAACATTATGCACGCGCCAACTTTGCATGGCGGGCTTATGGTACGCCGGATCCCACCCTGGCCGCAACCATGCCGCCACCGGGCCGCAACCGTGCCGTACCCGTGCCGCAACCGTGCACGCGAGTCACACCGACGCATGTTGTGTATGTCTTGTCCCTAAGCTACGAGCTATGACACAACTAGTAGACGCGTTAGGTTCAGGGGTAATTATATATTTATTTTAAATTTTAAAAACTATTCACATTAAGCCACAAATCATCCCGAAGTAGTAGCATAAATAAATGAGACGTGTAAATGTGTCATTAACGGCCTATTTGTTAGTAATAAATGATTTTATTGATTTTTAATTTATTATAATTATACATATTGTTCTTTGTTTTTTTTACAGAAGAGTATTTATTACTTTATGGTCAAAACATTTTTTTTTTTAATTACCTATGAATTTTTAACTTTATTTATTTACATCAACTATTTATTTTCATTTATATCTTTAACCGACTTAGTAAGTTGTACTAAGTTGCACGTACCACTTATTTATGGATTGTATTGTTTTATAAATTAACGCCCGAATCCTGTTAAAAAACCTCACAAAAACGAAGATAATGTACCCAATTCCTGTAAAATCGTGTGTGAACTTCCAGAAGACCTAATTAATCCAACATAATCATTATGATATTTAATATATAACATGTATACAAATAAGGTAGATTAGGAAACTATTGTAAGGTTTAAAATTTCGTTAACCATTTCATGTTTTTTTTGCATGGTTAAAAATTATTTGTAGGATAATACCACTAATAATTTAAACTTATGTACAACGTGTAAAAAAATAGCAATAATAGGTATATGGGTGCCTATGATGGCAAGAGAAGCTTAATATTCCACCTGTTATCGTTTAACAAAAAAAACATACACCCGATGTGACAATTGTTATAAAAAAAGGAATTCATATTTTTTTTATCGCTGACTAAAAAGAGAAAATTAACCAAAGAATAAACCCGTCGGGTGCCACTCTCTGCTCTGAAAAGAAACAAAATAATGCAGTTTTCGAGTAATTTCAATCAGTCGCTCAGACTGATTGAAATTACGTTGGGTAGTAGGTATGTAAATAATTGCATTATTTTAAAATCAATATTTTTCTATTTTTAATTCAGGGCAGCGAAAAGCAACCCTTGTGAAATCAATCTTTAATTACTTACCCACCTACTTTTCGTCAAGGGGTTTTATAAATGTATTTAATTTTTTTTATATTGCAACTTTTATGCCCAGCGTATTTTTAAAACTTTTTAAGAGATTAATCTAATAATATTATTTATCAGCACATAATATTCGTGCGGCGGTTAATTGCTTCTGTTCACACACCAAAACCTGATAACGAATGAAACATTTTTACGTACTAATTTTCAATACTAGTCAGATAACTTTTATTCGAAGAATGAGTTTGACATTTGACAGTTTCTTATAGAAATTGTGTCAAAACGTCAATTTTATTCGTCGAATAAAGATATCTGGCGATAGAAAAATGTGACCCAAAAGGTAAAAAAAATTTTTTTGACCAATAATGGCAACGATGGATGTTAAGATAATTCTCCATATCTATCCATAAGAAAATTTTTGAGGCGTAATAAATTATTATTGCAATTTTTTACACGTTGAATACTAAGTTGTTAACTTGTTACGGCTAATGTTGGTAGTGGTGAAAATAACCTAATTTTTTTTGGTTCTTAGATTGGAAAGTATGGTTATTTGATTATAATGAATTTAGTTTCATCTTTAGCTACCCAAATTTAACATTAAAAACCAATCAACAGAAAAACGAACTTACGAAAACGAGCTTCCTTTCCCTTTTTCATTTGCAGATAATACTTATATGAAAAAACTAACATAACCTAGCAAGTTTATGCTCTAGAGTCTAAACTAAGGTCATAATAATGACGGGAGAGTGATCGTGTCACCCACTGATTGACAGAATACTGATGTGGGTATTTGATATAAACCGCAAACAAAATCCAGATGTAGAGCTGTGTAGAGTGCTATGCAATTGTGTACCCTATCGCTTTTGCAATAGCGTCTATATCGATGTAATATGTATTCGAAATGATTCCGGTCGGGTAACTAACCATGTTTGGAAATCCATCATTCTAGCGACTGTCAAGGCTGATGGACCAAAATGATGAAATACTGGTCGTGTGACCGTACATGAAAGCATGAAACCTAGCTAAAGTTATGTTTATTTTCACTATCCAACTTGTTGTAACAATATTATTAGTACAGTAGGCTCACTCCCACTAAACGTAAAGCATATCGCACGCAATGTCGAGTCTTCTGTGTTTCGATGTTTGTATAGAATCATTTCGTTTTCGGTTTTTGTTTCCCGTAAAAACGTCAGGATCACACAAAGTGGTCATCCGGACAGATAAATGTGCAAAATGTTTGAAATCAAGAGACTGGGCCTTACAAATTTAATGTCTGTCCATACAAATAAGTCCCGCGAAGTTGCTTACGTCTAGGTAGTCTTTCTCGCGCATAATAACCTGTTGGGGTCTTTCTCGTAATTATTTTATAAAACCTGTTGCAAATTGACTTGTTTGAAACTAAATTGGGAATAAAATAAAAATCAGTAACGAAAATATTCTGTATTTCGTGATATTATCATCTCATTAAAATCAACCTAAAATCTAATCTCGTTCACAACCTAAACGAACTCTAGCTGATGCATGATATAAATTGTGTTTAACGGTTTTCAAAATGAGCAGGATGCCGGTTTTAGTTTCGTTCAACTCGGTCTCATTCTGTCATTAGGTAGATACTGAATTATTTGTCGCTTAAAGCCGTCAATTCCGACTAGGTACGCGAATACCATTTGTAGTATGTCGGATTGCGGGAATACAACAAACGGGAATTTCAGAGCGAATGATGAATTGCTGACGTGGTATAAAAATAAGCCATACGGTGCAATGTTGCTTTTTATGCGTTTATTCACGAGTATGTCCTCATTTATTTCCGATATCAAACTGCGTACCTACCATGCATGTTCTCAACCTAGAGACGTGATTAATTAATTCATGACTCATTTCTATATTGTTGACGATTGCGATAATGCTTTCCTTCATTTATTGCAAGTATTTTGCGCTTAGGCCAAAAACGCACTGCAGGATGCTTGATAGTGCCGCAATCCTAGCCTAGCGAGTCACCAGGCAGGTACCGATGGCATAATGAACTAGAATCCTCGCAACAGACCGCATCATGCGCTAAGCCTCTAGGTTGTAATGCTTAATACACACATAAGGCGTCAGCGGGACTCTGACGGGTCGGGTCTAGAGTACGGCGAGACCTGTCACCGTCCCGCTCACGCCTCCTGTGTGTGTTACGCTTTAAGAAACGAACCACACGCAGTGGGTTTTAAGAAAGGATGGCTCGAATATGTAATTTTTGAATTCACCGAATTTTAAACAGGTTTTTAAAAGCGATTGCTGCATCACATAAAGTATCGGTAAACCGAATATTTGGAAAAATGTTTAGAAATTGGTTCAGGGTTCGCTTTAATCCATCCTGCACGGAATTCGGCAAACTAAAAACAGACAGGGGGTTCTTTTTGATTTCCTGAAAATTGGGGATACACGTGAGACCGTCTAAAGGTAAGATAATGTAAAAATATTTTTTCAAAAAATCACACTTGTTTTTTTTGTTTTCAAAAAAATACTTTTATGCACTTAATTTATCCTGAATAATAGCAACCTCTAAGTTTAGACAAAAGCAATATTTCATGAAGATGATTTCTTATCGGGTTAACGCCCGTGTAGTCGCTAAATGTAAACTAGAATGTGGTTTCAAAAGCCTACTACTTAAGCCACGTTTGTCAGAAAAATATTTTAAAAATATGCTAAAAATTGTGAAAGCCTACACAACATTCTGAGCATAGTATTTGTTTCCAGTACTTATACTTACTACTATATTGAAATCATTGAAAAAACAAACAAAAAAGATGGTAATTTCCTTCTTCTTTTAAAATGCTTGACCGATTTAATTCGTTTATACGTCGATTGATAGACCAACATAATAGCAACAAACTGAGCATAGATTTTTTTATTCGAACAATGGCGTCCATGCGAAAAGTATTATTTTCCTCAATTTTCGCAACCTAAAGACGCATCGACTGTCGTTACAGCCACGTTTCATTGGGCGCTGTTATGAATCGTATTTTAATGGGTTTTCGTGCTAGTTATATTCATACTAACATTCATCAAGTCGCTAATTTAGGGGCACTACTCGCCCTAAAATTTCCGGAAATCAAAAAGAACACGTTATTATTCGGCGCAATCCCAGTTTTAAGTCTGCGCAGTTGGAGCCTACTGTAGTAAAAAAATAAAACGTATTCATTATGGAAAACTGGTGTTTTATTATTAAGTACTTAATAATCATAATATTGCATTGTATTCGAATGGATCTCAATTCTTTTGGTAGTTATAAATCATGTTTAATGTTTATTGTCTCAAATACATGTATTCAGCGCACACGCTGCGCGAATTATAATCATTATACGAAATATATTACGCTTAAATGCGATAACCAACATCAATGTTTTATTTTCACTCCCGATAATGTTACTTAAACATGCTTTTATTTACATAAGATGTAGTGTACATGCACTATAGCATACATACGCAGTCTAGTGTGCCCCTGTGTGTGTGAGCAAACGTCACTGTCACGTAGTCACTCACATGGCAGGAACCGTGGGTGGATCGTTGTGTAGGATACCAAAGATACGTGAGCATTGTCGAGCCAGTGTAGGTGTAGTGATATAGGATAGCACTTAAACAATCCCTAAAAAGAGAGATTAGCTTGTATTAAAATGTAACACTAGAAACAAAAAATAAGCCGGCCGTTCAAACTTTGGACTTCGGTTTGGTCTGAGCAATAATTTTTTGAAAGAATACTTAGCTATATTTAAAAAAAAATTTTTGCAACTTGTACTAAGACTAGACCTACTCAATTTTGATCATTACTCAGTAATAAACAATAGTACTTAGCTACATTATTGCAAAAAGTCTAATTGTGATTGTAAGGTACAGACAACCGCGGGTTAACCTACCCAAAAAGTTATCATTGAACGGATTTTTAACTTTATGTCTTTATATCTTTATTTATATCTTACGTGTTGGACATAAAGTCCGATATAAATTTATATCAATTGAAAAAATTTACGTTTTGTGGTAGATTGAGCTGTTGTCTGTACTTACCTAGACGACTGCATTGTCCTGATTAAAATATCAGCTTGAACTGCTTAGCTCGCAACAGAGGCCAGAGGCTTATAAGTAAACTACACCACTTCTTCTCAGCACTAGTCTACTATGAATAGTGCCCAATGTGGGCCTTTATAGAATAAGGCCCCATCACACTAGCGTTTCATTCCAACGTGCGGGTCTTTCGAGTGCCATGCTGCGTCGCGCCTTTTACCCGTAGGAGCATCGCGCACGCACAGAAATTGCTTGTATAAAGATGATTTATACAGTGTATAAAAAAAGGATTCTATAAAACCTTAAACTAATGACGTAAGTAACCAAAGAGAATCCGGCGAGAGCTGCCATTATATGCCCAGAATTAAAAATAAGAGAATATTAATTAAAGGCTACAAACTTAACTTAAATTAGCGACCCATCTAAAAACCGCCTCTGTTAAATAACCAGCTCTTTACGGTAAACCGCATCAGAATCGGTTGAACCAAACGTAAATAGCAACATTCGGATGCGCAACACAAAAACAAACAAACAACCTCTGACCCTAAATTCATACTATACGTAGGTCACACTATAAGTTTTGCATAACTTAAAAAAACAACATGTTATAACCAAAATATTATGTTTATTGCTTTTCAATATACTCTCCTTTACATTTTAAACATTTTTTCATGCGATCGAACCATTTTTTAAAACAGGAGGACCACAGATCTGAAGGCATGTTTTCTACGTGCTGATTGAACGCTATCACTGCCTCTTCGGAGTTGGTAAAAGTAAAACCTCTCATCAAATCTTTGATTTTGGGGAAAATACAGAAATCACAGGGTGCTAGATCGGGGCTATGCGCAAGATGGGTGACGAGTTGTACTTTTTCGGAAGCTAAAAATTACTTTGTTTTGTTGGCCGTGTATAAAGAAGCGTTGTCATGATGTAGGAGAACGCGGCTTTTGGGTCGTCTTTCGCGAACTTTTTCTAACACCCTGGGTAAACAAATGGTAGAATACCAATTAACACTCTTTTGGTCTTCAAGTGGAATTGTACAGATAGGACCCGTAGCTGAGAAAAAAAACGCGATCATTGTTTTACCAACGTTTCTCGCCTGCCTCACTTTTGTTGGCCTGTTCTCATTTTCAAACACCCATTTACAAGATTGCTGTTTTTTTGTCGGGTTCAAAACAATAAATCCACGTATCGTCTCCTGTGATAATGTCATAGACAGCATTAGAATGTCTGTGGTCGTATTTCAGTAGCATCTGTGAGCACCATTTCACGCAAGCCCGCTTCTGCTCCGCTGTCAGTTCATGAGAGATCCAACGACATCAGTTTCCGAACTTTCAATTCTTCAAAAGTAATTTTCTGAATATGGCTCATACCAATCCCCAATAGTCCTCGAATTATCTCATAGGTAATCCGCGGGTTTTCTTCAAATAGCCGCTTAACAGTAGCCACAATATTTTCGTTGACGGCAGTTGAAAGAAGTTCACAAAATTCGTCATGTAAAGAAACTCGACCTCTCTCAAATTCAGCAAACCATCGCCTCACGGTGCTCAAACAAGGTGCTTCTCTCCCAAAATCATTTTGAAGACGAGCGGCAGTCTTGCAGAGAGAGAGAACTTTTAAAATCATAAAAAATCATCACTCTAAAATCTTTTCGACTTAATTCCATTTTCATTGATGTGTGATAAAAAACAACTGACAAATCATTTCCCGCCCATTGTTTTTTTTAATTACTAAAAAGGTTGCAACGTTTAAAAAAAAAAAAATTTGAAATTCAAATAGTTCCGATTAGCTAGAAGTGCAAAACTTTTAGTGTGCCCCATGTACATACCTTTTCCGTTCTGTCGTGGGTAACGACATTGAATATGGCCTTGTGTTCTGTTCTTTTGTAATGTTTTTTTGTAATTCTTTTGGATCTCTTAAACTTTAACATTACGGAAAAATTATTTAGACACTTAACGTTTCCACTGTGTTAGTAAATATAAAGAAGTAGCACCGAGTAGGTGCTGTGTTGTCTTCTATACACTGTGTAACTCTACATACGTAAAACCTCTTAGGGGCTGATTCTAGGAAACAAGGAAATCTATAAAAAAAAAATTCATACTAAATGCCCAATTAATGCCCAATTACATCGGAACCATGCTATAACTTTTTAACCTTAGGATAAAATAAAAAAATTAAAAAATCTTCACACAATCACACCAATTATCTGGCCACACACTAAGCAAAGCTTATAATATAGCGACTACATAAAAGATAGACATATTTAAACACATCTCAACATCTAGTTTAACTGACCGAGAAAAGAACCCAAGACAAAAAAAAAAATTAAGACACTGTTTAAAAGCCACGTAATCAGCTGGTGAATGGTGATGGTGATATCACCACTTAATTATAATCACTTTTACTAACGGATCCACACCAATATCGTGAAAAAAATTTTGTTACTCCGTGCATAATCAAATCACTGAGGTAGCGCAATAGTTATTTCTCAGTCTTATTTTCTTGAACATCCTTTAGAATATAAAATTATTGGTACTAAATAGGTACCTGTTAAGCAAAGCTGCCTTTAACCTGTTTACATCCAAGCGGTCTCATGAGTCCGCATAACAATGGAATTTCTATTACCTATGTCTCGTTTACGTATGCTTGATCAGTTAATTGGTAGAGGCATTGTTTATCTGCATTGGTTTTTAATCATCAAGAGCATAGCGTTCATAATAATTATGGTACCAACTATTTTGCCATCCTGGTTTACGAGTAAGGTACAGTCAACATCAAATGTAGCTTAGAAGGTATCTGTTTTTTTTAAGAATCTCATCACTAAACATATCGCAATAGTCAGACAAAATCACGACGCAAAAGTCAAATAAAGAAGTATGGTCCATTGCATTGTGACATTAAAAAGTCATTAATTTTTAAAAATCGTTTTTAATCAGCTACTTTTGTTGCTGACTGTATCATGTAATAAAAAAACGGTACAGTTTACTAACAAAAAAAAAGCTAGTAGAAGTACAACTCTCTTTCTATACAGGGTTACACTTCAAACGGTTACATTTCAAGGTAGTGCTAAATTTTATAAAATAAGGTCTACTAAACAATATAAAAATACTAATTTATCGTAATTATTTAATTCGTCGTAGTTCTGGAGTAAAATATACACGTTTACGTGTTTGTTAACGGAGTGTGGGTGCAGGTGGTGTGATTGGGGTGCCTATGCCGGCGTAACTGAGCGGAAATTGTAAGCAAAATAATTACATTTTCATAATTATTTAATAGTTATGGATTTCCGCAAAGTAGCGCCTGATTCTATTATTTGACTTAAAAATTTATGAAAAAAAAAAGAAAACGCGAGATGCGCCGTCATTCATCAGAGATCACAGGCATACGCCGACGCCGCTCCAACAAGAACCTCATGCTGTGCACATACGGTGCAATTTAATCGAGTAATCGTACATGTTCTACGTATTCTATTTTTCAAATGCAGAATGGAAGGAATAAAAATTTAAAAAAAAGTTTGTTTTTTACGTAGATCGACTTAGCTACTGATTCTGAGAGGTCCCTGAAAAATTGGCACTACCGTGAAATGTAACCCTGTATACAGAGTGCTTAACAGAGAGAGACTTGTACCTACAGATTTCAAGTTCTTGAAAGAAAAGAAAGAAACATTGTCCTTATTTATATTAAAACAATTTAAAACCAAATATCACGTAACGAGGAAACAAGAAATAAATAAAACTTTTTTCACAAATTAAACATTGAAAAATGTCACAAAGAATCTAAGAAGAAAAATTTGCTGTGACAAACGTCATTTTCTTTTCTCATCATATCTTAAGGTTTCAAAATTCGCGTGATTACAAAATTCTAATCTTTTTTTATTACACACGTACAATGATATATTCTTGAAAATGGAGCAGACAGAAACGAACGAAGACGTTCAAGAAAGGCAAAACGAGAACACTGCCGCGTTGGTGATGAATACTTTCTACAAAGTAGCTACTGACGGAGGCGCAACTGTGGAGGACATCACCAAGTACCTGCTGGACAAGTTTGGGGACGTTTGGCAGGTGATGAATTTGTAGATCACTGAAAAAAAAACTGTAAGCCGGGTGGATGTCGGGTCTCCAGACTCGCCAACAGTCACCACCTAAAACGGGGAGGACAAACAATAGAGGGCTTAGGGCCAGGGCCGTCTTTACTTACTGGGGGCCTGGGCACATCAGAATGATGGGGCCCTGGGCACATTAGAATAATGGGGCCGCTATGACTTTGTCAGAAGACTATTTTGTTAATGGGAAAGGGGATCATTCAATTCAGCCCTCGAAAATGTATTAGTTTTTTCAAATAGTACTCTGGTGTCTGGTCTAATGTTCATACTTGCGTTGTGTTTTCAAAAAACCTTCATATATTTATTGTTGTGGAATATCGGTTGGTGATCTGACTGGAACTAGCCCCCCCCCCCCCCTTCAATTGCGAGGCCCTAGTCGCGTGGCTAGAGTGCCCAGTGGGAAAGAGGGGCCTGCTTAGGGTGACGGTGTCACACGGGCGCTTCGCACCAGTCAGCAGCACTATTCTCCCCGCACCTGATGCCTCTATATATATATGTCCCGAGCCTTGTATCGAGAAGAAGCGAGAGCTAAATCTTTATTTAACCTACTAGATCCGATCAGATATTAGATATATTTCTACTTAATAGAATACGCGTTTCTTTGCGGAGATCCTTAGCTAAATATTAGTCGTCGGAGCGCAGGTGAGGCATGTGAGGTGGCTTAGCGTCATGGTATGGGTTATGTCGGTGTCAGGTACTAACTCCAACGATATTTTTAATATCGTTTACTAACTTCCACTAATCTGTCTCGCATGCAATTTTAGGGAGGGTCAGGGCGGGTTGTTGCACTATGCATTTTGCTTGGATTTGTTCATAGAGTTGGAAGAGCAGTCACCCGGATAACGAAAGGTCGTGGGTTCGAAACAACTGCCTCTGGTGGGATTCACCAGTGCAGTTGTTTTTTTTTAAATATTATCCTTGGTATGAATAAACTAGCATTATTGTGAATGCAAAAAATAGAGAAGTTTAAATAATTACATTTTCATAATTATATTTATATTTATTGTTTGACGACCCGATTGGCGATCTCGTAGAGCAGAGATCACCGTGACCGTTAAGAGTTCCCGGTTTGATCCCCGGTACAAGTTAATTCAGATCGGTAAATTGGCTTGGGTCTAGGGTCTGGGTATGCAAGGAGACGTCACTAACAAAAATCATAGTCTGGCACCATATAACACGAGGATACTAAGTTCTAAATGTATGCATCATTGCAGAAATGACCAGAAAAGTTGAGATATGGCCTGTCCACTGCCTTTTCAGACATTTACTTTATATAATCTGCTTATAGTACCCGGAAAACATCCGATTTTTTCTTTAAATAGACACTGAGCTGAACTGAACTTAATGTAGCTTTATCTCTTCAGGTGACCACCCTGACTGCTAAAACAGAAGAAGCATTAATAAGGAACACGGCTGAAGGGATGCTCGAGCAGCAAGGTGATCGTTTTATAGCTGCGCTCGCGCGGGAAACCGGTTGCGGCCGGCGCAAGCGCAAACGCCGGCGCAGTTGCGGCCGAGTTCGGAAGCGCAGGCGCCGCAGTTGCCGCCGCAGGCGCCGCAAGAAGCCATGCTGTTGCACTAAGTAGAGATGTGCTGTTGCAGAATTGTAGGTATTTGTAGGTGGTTAAATTTTTGTGACGTAATTTTTGTGATGTTATTTTTGTGGTGTTCAAATTAAATTAGAATGCATATTAAAACGTTTTTTTTTTTTTACCAATTTTGTTTAATTCGATTGTAATGGCTGATGTCCTACGAACAAAAATATGATAGTAAGGACTGTAAAGGCCAGCGCATTTTAAGATCCTCTGACATCGCATTTGTTTTCCTGAGGAGCGAAAGAGACTAAAAAGGAATCCTAAATTTAATCAGGAATTTCGATTAAATTTATCAATAGTCCTGATTATTGATTGATTCCGTTTATAATTTTATGAAGGCAAATAAGGTCAGTTGAGTTTTTACGGTTTTCTAATGATTTAATTTTAAAATGTGCAAGACGATTCTTGTATCCTTTGATTTTTTTAGAAATACCCGTGAAATAAGCCAAGTGGTTTCTCATCCTTTTTGAAGTCGGTTGTAAGAGTAAACAATAGGCTATTTGCCTTGTACCAAAATTAACTTTAACTAATAATTTAGTTTAATAGTTTGCACCTTAAGGAACCGAAACATATCAATAGTTATTAAAATTAAAACATGATTACTGTAAAAAATACATTTTCAAATGTTATATTTTTGTCCGTATTTTACATTGTCAAAAACGACGGCAACAGGCACATCACCATTGAGTAACTTTGTACTAGAACTGACATCCTAAAGCGAGATTTTGCGCTACACGCTCGCACAAAGTATGAGTAGTGTGACCGTCGACAAAGGTTTTTAACATGCCTGTTCTAGTACTTTATAACTCAATGGATATTTAAAGGTTCGTGACGTCACGAACCAGTACATCAAGGCCGACGGCATTTTTGCAGACTTTTAAAAACGTAAAGAATGAAATATTTTTTTTTATTATTTTCAAAGGTTTAAAAAATAAAATAAAACCGTTGACGCTTTATTTGAATATTACCAACAATATTAACTCTATTTCAGAAAACAGTCAAATAGCCTATTGAGAACCTCCTTCCTTTTTTGTAGTCGGTTAACAGACTTAAGACGGTAAACTTCTGACAACCCTACTTTCATATTTGACATTTTGCAATCACGAGTGCGTGTACAGCACACGGCGACGTCTGCCAAACTGACACAAATTTCTGATATAAGCGGGGTCTAGTACAAAATGTATGGTAGACGGGCCTCTCAAGAATTCTGATGACGTTTGAATCCGGCACGCATTAGAACTGGATGACCGGCAAGAAACATTTCTTACAATATGCGGGGTCTAGTACAAAATGTATGTATGTTTGCGCTAGAATGTTTATATTAGAAGCTTCTTATGATGTGCGATCGGTCAGACCTCGCATCGGTACTATCAGAAATTTGTGTCAGTTTGGCAGACGCCGCCGTATGCTGTACCTCATCATCATCATTTCAGCATAGAAAGTCCACTGCTGAACACAGGCCTCCCCTAATGACTCCAACATCGGGGGGAATTGCCAATACTCGCCACGCTTGGCAGGCGGGTTGGCGAGCGCAGTTTTTATAAGATTTTGCACGCAGACGCTGCTGCCCGTCTCGTGCTACAGGAATTAGTCGCCTCTTACGACACGTCTCCTGTTGACGCTGGGGAAGTGCATTCTTTACGGCAGTCTCAACACGGCACATGGAATGTGGATAGTGAATACTATCAAAATAAATTACAGCGTGACCTAGCGTGAAAGAATTTTTAACAATTATTTTGTTCCTCAGTACCTACACAATAGTGTCAATAGTGTCAATAACAATAACGTGTCCCATCCTATCATCCTTATGCGAACGTCAAAAGACGAAGAGGTGTATCGTGGCGGCGCAGTCAGCTACAACTGGCGCCGTATCGCCGAACCTGACAATGTGCGGTACACAAAAGTTAAAACAAAATTCCAATTTGTAAAAATAATATAAAGGTAAGCAGTTTTTAAAAACAAATTACTTACACACATTTCACAAAACAGATATAAAAGAAAGTTCCCAAGTACTTTTACGTACGAAACTGCTTCAGAAATATTTTTGTTAGCGGCGGAAATCTAAATGTTAACGATCATTATCTGCGTCGACGGTGACAACTTCGCCGCCTGATCTTCCTACGACGTCGTCTTCTACTGCAACTTTTGCGTCTTTTTCTACACGTTCCTCGAGCCGTCCATTTCATAAGTTGTAACCCTTTTCTCTTCAAGAAGCCTAGAGCTGTTCCATTCTCCAATATTACCTCAACCAGTTTGTCCAAGTCCTTTGCGTTGTGTTTCAGGTTCTCTCTCAGGTGCTTTGTGATTTCGCTCGCAGTTGCTCCATCGTCAGTCTTTTGGAGGTATTCTATGACCAGCCTCCCGGCATCTATTTCTGAGTCCATAGAATATTGGTGGTCTACAGTTTCTGTTATCGCAGTAATTTTGATAAATTTGAACTCGTTCAAGTTACATCTCAAGAATTGATAATAAGGATAATAATTTTATATAATGTGATATCATTGATCAAGTAATAACCACTGAACAAGTCACTGAACAAGTAATACCATAAAGTTATTATACCTAGCTAGGTATATTAACTTTATGAGTAATACTACGTTTTAGTAATAACCATAGATTACTTGATTATTATTGGCTAGTTTTACTTGATCTGTGATTATTGGTCAGTAAAGTTTTACTTGATCAGTGGTAAAACGTAATAACTACTGATCAACATAACATTGTCACTTACTGATCAAGTAAACACCACGTAAACACTGGCAATGTGGTATTTTTACTAATCATTGAGTAAATTTCAAGTATGTTGTTACACGTAGTTTTACCTGATCAGTGGTTGTTACCACTGATCAAGTAAAACTTGATACTAATGATCAATGACAAAAAAATATCATAGAAAAGATAAATCAAAGAACATCCTTGAGATAAAATCACAAACAGAATTACCATATTATCTAATCTGTGGTATTAGACCCTCATCATCTCATAATGAGGAACTTGACAAACTTTTTTATTTTAATTACTTACAGCCTTTGAGTAGTTATCCTATAGTCAAAGCTTACAGCAATAAAGCAATCTAAAGAAGCAAGTACATTCATCAGAGCCGAACGCGTCAAACGAATCCAAGTCAACTAGGCCTACACCTACCCGCACCGAAACGCCCACAAAATCGTTTCCATTTCATAAAGTAGAGTCTAAGAGGCTAATTATAACCCCCATCACTATAATTAAATGTAGGTTTTTTTTCTTTCGTTATAGTCATCATCATTAGCCTTTTGAAGTCCACTCTAGCGGTGGACACATACTCTCCTATTAGGACGCTAAAGCCATAATTCTAGACACCTTTGCTACCTGATGACTGCCAAAGTATGGACATCAACTTTGAGCTTTTATAAAATGCAAGGTCTAGTTATCACGGGTTAGGGCAACGGGCTCATGATCTTTTACCCGTCGCACTGCAATTACATTCAACTGTAATGGATCTTGACAGTTTTTTTTTTTTGTATTAATAAAAATAAAGAATTAGTACTAGGTACAGATACTCAAAGTACTAGGTACCATGCGTTGGTCTATTGCACGCAAATCTCAGGATGCGAGCGCATTGGTCGATTCGATTTCGGCCACAACGCCCGCGCCGAATCAGATGACGTCATCCGAATTCGTTAGGATTTCTGGTGTTTTTGCAATGGAGTATAAGTTGCTGGCTTTATTTAAGTAAATATGTGATAAGCAACCTACGCAACACACCAATTGTTATAGTCTTAGAGTAAGGGAGTACATAATTGCCTCGGTACTGAACCCATCTTTGGAATATCGAATCTGGACCCAAGTCTCTCTTCCCATCAGGTTTGGGGGCTTGGGTATTGGGTATTGGATAATTTCTTTCTAGTGTTGCAGAGTAGTTACTAAAATACTTGCCAACCCATTGGCATCTTTTGGTAACCCTGCAATTGCCTATTTGTACTCCAAAGATTTGCCTTCATCAGTATCTTCACAACGGCAGTGGGACTAGCCGCTGTGCAGACTAGTACGGAATAGTTTATCAAACACGTCCACTAGTGGTACTGCAGATCAAGCTCGTTTTCTTGCCGTGGCTGAGTTGGAATCGGTACTTTGGTTCCACTCCCTCTCATCTCCACATCTAGTTACACTTTTAAATAACTTTACTTTCAACCTCGCCATCTCTCTTTGTTTGGGAGTACCTTGCAATGTCCCTGTGTCATCGCTATCCCTGTGGTGACATGGTAGACTCCTTCAGCGCTTGTTCATGCAGAACAAGCGCTGAAGGATTCTTCAGATATTGGCATATCTGGAGAATCCTTTAGCGCTAAGGCTGGCGCCTTAACGACATCATCCGAAGATCTCTTGCTACCGCTTCCGTACCGACTATTCTGGAACTGATTGGCCTGGTGCAGATTGAGGAGGCCTATGGTATGACCTTGGTTCCGTGGAAAATTGGTCGGCCTCAAATGTGGGATATAACCTGCGTAGACACACTAACTCCATCTTATCTTTTAACTTCGTTAGGGGCTGACTTTGCCGCTGCATCAGCGGAGAACGTCAAGTGTCACAATTAAGTAGGTTTTAGTTGTTCCTACATTTATATTTCTACATCTTTGAGCCGTTTGGGGGCTCATCAACTGTACGTACAGTCAGTTGGTCAAGCGGCTGATTGACTGTACGAGCGACAGGAGGACCGGCGCATTTCTTGGCCAACGTATCAGTTTGACCATTCAGTGTGGATATGCTGCCAGCCTCCTTGGCACCATGTGCCGATCTTTGAAAGGCGATTTAGAACACATTATTTCTTGTAAATATTTTTGTACACATTTTATCTTTTCAGCATAATAAGGTAACATGCCTATTCTAACGGGTAAGGCATGCTATTATATGCAAGTTAAAACTTACTGTGACAAACAAATCTGAAGATGTTAATTAAAAAATATCACCACTGTCTGCTCTGGAGCCGGCCTGAAGCCTGCTAATGCCGGGACCCGAGGGGTGCCTCCCAGGTGAAAAGAGTATTAAAAACATGTTATGTAACCTATTTCTTAACAAGATGACATTTGACCAGTCAGAAATAAGTAGACGAAGAAGAATGCATGACAGAAAGATCAGACGTTCTTTTGTCAATACTAAAGTCAAATTATTATACATGTTTTACAAAATTACGTAATCGGCCTTTGGGAATATTTTTGTAGATTTTTTACCAATGGGGAAAATGTTAGGATCATAGAAGTGAAGGCAGAATGTCACACAACGAAGTACTGCAGAGGCAGGAGCAGAACACCGCCAAACTGGTGATGAACACGTTCTACAAGGTAGCCGGCAACGATGGCGTCACAGCAGATGAGATCACAAGGTATTTGCGTACGTGTACAGGACGCTTGTTAAATTGACATATTCGTTTCAGAGATAGCAGAGCAAAAAGGCAACAACTTGAACTCTACTCAAAATAAAAAAACGAAACACCTTTCCAAACAAATTTTAACAACTGATCTGTAGTTATTATGTGGCAGTAACTTGCAGTTGTAATTTTTCGATTTTTGTGTTGTTGCTCCTATAGAAAAGTTGTATCTGAGCACCAGAATCAGCTCCTACGAGGCTGATTGCGTGTTTAGAGTTAGACGTTGTAGAATATAAAAAGTACGTCTGTCACTGCTGTCGGCTTATAGGTGCAGCTCAGGTAATTAAGTAGGACTGTGATGCCATTGGCGAGTTCTAATCATTAGATCAAAACTTAAGCAAGTGCATATTTACAGGTACTTGCAAGAGAAGTTCGGAGACGTGTGGCGGTTAAACGCTCTGACTGGGAAAGCAGAGGAGACGTTAAAGCGCAGCGCGGCTCTAGGTTTCCTTGATAGGCTGGGTGACCGGTACGTGGCGAAGATTGCGCGCGAGATGGGCTGCTGCAAGCGGCGACGCAGGCGCCGCCGCAGTTGCCGCAGAAAGAAGCGCAGGCGCCGCAGTTGCCGCAGACGCCGCCGTCGCCGCAGTCGCCGCCGTCGCCGCAGGAAGCGTTCCTGCTGCTGTGGAAAGTAGTTGATTGTTCGAGTCTTTCAATAAATTACAGTGTTTAAAACTGTTTTTTATTGCATAGCTGCACAGAGCTCCTAATCTAACCCGATGTCCTAATTTAAGCATCGAGCACATACCCTATAGAGCAGCAATACAGAGAGATTTTTCCAATATACGTAAGTGTTTTTCACTAACATTTCAGTCAACTCTCGCCATACTAAAATAGTAGGTACCTATGAAAACAGTACCTGCAGACACAGATTAAATAATGGCGGAATTTTTGAGGAACAAAATAAATGACATTTCTACACTACAGGGTATGTTCCTAGATATTATGAAGTCCTGTCTAGACAACGGCAGGTTACCTACCCAAAAAGTCAAAGGTCATTGAACTTTCCCCTATATTAATTTCCTCTTTGCATTGAACCGACTGTCAAGTTTAAGTCCGACACGTAGAGATCAATATCAATGCAGAAAATTTGACGTTTTGTGGTAGGTTGACGAGCTGTTTATATTAAGCGACGTGATACGATTTTATGATATAAACAATTAGGTACTCTGCGACAACGTAGGTCACAAGCATGAAGTTGTGACCATGGTCACAAGCAGGCATTATTGTAGGCATAGCCACATGAGTGAGTATAGAAATGAACTAAGGCAAAGCTTCTAAGGAGGGCAACAAATGTACTCTGTGAATAGGGTTGCCAGGTGAGCCGCGAAAAAATACCGGACAACCCCAAACAGGGGGGGGGGGGGGGGTGTTTGATAAGTCGCAAAAAATACGGGTTATTTATAATTTATTAATCAACATCACAATATAAATTAACTAAATTAGTAACAAAATGCAGTCATAAAATTGTGGTCGCCAAGACTATGATAACTTTGACAAAGTCTTTATTAAACAATGGTATGAATATTATAATCTACTACTTACTTAACAAAATAAAGGTAGGAAATTCAGAAAAAAATAAAATTACCTAAAACTAGATAGGTATGTTTAACAAAAATAAAAGTTCACTTTTCACAGTCTCTAGACCAAGGCGGTTTCGTTCATTGGTCCATATATTCCCCATCGCACTGAAAATGCGCTCGACGACGGTTTAAAGTGGTGAAGTGAGAGCCCGCAGACGCAGATACAGACAGCGAGCGAGGAGCGCGCGCGAGTTTTGCGTTTGAGGGAGTTCATATGCCAACTTTTGTAGGCGCTTGTGACCAGTGGTACCGACTTTCCTCAAAATACCGAACATTGTTCTGTCCGGTATGACCATTTATTATTTACCGGACAGGCCTCGAAAATACCGGACTGTACGCTTAAATACCGGACATCTGGAAACCCTATCTGTGAAGGAGGGTGCAAAAGTCATGACAAGGTAGATTTAATCTACTTGGGTACTAGACTACTACAACCAGTGGCGTAGCTAGGTGGACAAGGGCCCTGGTGCATAGGGACAGAATCAGGTCCTCATCCCCCTCTTTGCGCGTAGCTTGAACTTATATTGGCCTTCAAAATTATAGGTAGGAATAAGAATAGGAAACAGTGAGTTCAACTTATCCCTAGTAGACTAAATCCATACGTCGTCTCTCTATGTCGCCTTGCAATTAACGATAAATGACGGAGGCGATCTTGTCCAATGCTGTGTCTTAAATATTTTTTTATAATCTTCAGTTTACTGAAAGATCTTTCTGCTGCTGCGGAAGTAGTTGGGATAGGCTTCTTGGGTCAAAAAAGTATTATTTTATTTACTCCGTCAGTTAGATTAACAAAAAATATAGGACCCATATTCTGTCTTTTGTCAATCATATCAAAAATGTTGAAGATAAAGCGCATCAAAGTGAGCAAGTGACGTCACACCTTGCTAAAAAGTGTCGCAAGGTGTGACGTTACGCGGAACTTTAACGGGCTATATCTTCATCATTTTTTGTTTGATTGAAAAGAAGAAAAGACTAAATACGTGTAATTGTCTGTAATTGTTGATGTTCCTTTAATAACATTTAAAAAAAAACTTGTGAGCAGTCTCGAGCCTGTACACAAGAGTTTTTTTTCTTTTTTCCCTTTATACTCCTCTCTTTTCAAAGCTGGGGCTAGAGAGCCCCCTGAGCTCCAGGGCCCTGGTGCACTGCACCACCTAGCCCTACGATAGCTACGCCACTGACTACAACAAATGTTTATTATTACAATAACATGTAAAATACATGTATCTTTTGGACGTATTTTTCAATAAAATACTGAAACTTTCCTTGCTTGGCTTCGGTTTACCTTATCTTTTGCCGAGCTAAGAAAGTTTGAATATGTAAGTCTTGTAATATTTATTTTTATTTACATTAATTACTGTCACTACCAGACACTAATATCGGCGGTAATATCTATCTAACAAACGCTTAATAGCTCGAAAAAAATTACGTGATCGTACGTAAGTCTTGATTTTTATGTATTGTGTTCTGGGAGCTATATATATAATGTTTAATAACAGCCAGGGCCAAATCCTAGTTACAACAAAGAAGTATGAACTGTATGAGTACTACGCTCTTGCTCACAGAACAGAGGCCCAATTCCCGTAATTTAACCGCAAATCCGCAACTCACTGTCGATCCGCTATTTATCACAGTAACATTATTAACTAAAACGATTTCATCGTAAACCCAAAAAATGCAATTAAAGTTCGTAATGCGACTGATAATTAAAGAAACCAAATTAAGATTTTTTGAAATCTATTTTCAGTCCATTCAGCATAGTTTTGATAATACTACAAGTTTACGAGAATATCGTTTTTGTTAGTAATGTTACTTGGAGCGGATCGACATTGGATTGCGGCTATTGTTAAATTACGGGAATCTGGCTTCAGGTAGGTAAGACAAGCTACCTAATTTAGATCAAAACACATTACGAGCTTAAAACTTCTCATCGCACTAGTAAAGGTCGGTTGTGGGCGCTTACGCTTTGCCGGCTGCTGCCGCGGCACCTCTTGCTTCGCTCGCCCGGCTCGGCTCGCTCTAAGTTGTGATCTCTGTTCTAACATAACCTAACCTAGAGAAAATCAATTAAACCTACCACGGTAGGTTTAGTTGATTTTCTCTAGGTTAGGTTACCACGACCAGACCACGGTCTGTAAGAAGTTTTTACTTAAATCAGTAATTTAAACTTTTACTTTACTTTAGGGTAATGTACAGACAACGGCAGGTCAACCTACCCAAAAAGTTAAAGGTCATCGAATTGATTTTCAACTTTATGTCGAACAATAGAGAAAATTTGACGTTATGTGGTAGGTTGACGTGCTGTTGTCTGTACTAATGACTGGACAAGTGTTTCAAACAGCCTGAACTACATTGTGGAACTGAATTACACTACTAAATCTTGGTCAGGGCGTCATATATTTTGTTAACACTCCTTTGTAGGGATGCACTAATATATAGATCATGAGCAAGTTTGTACTCCGACTCGCACTTTACCGTTTTTGAAGATGACTGTGACCACAACCTTTTTTGAGGGCTGGATCCGTGCCTGCTTCTTATTCATTCAACAAACGCTACAAATAATCAGGTTTTAAGGACGAAGAACATAACATCGAAAGTGCGCGCAGACGGGTAGACAAAGTATATGGCTGAATTATGTTGTAACAAGCGTCCGCGGTGTACCTTTTCATAGAGCGCCTTACATTTTGTCTACACAGCGCCCGGTACGCGCACGCTCGGCGCTAGATCATTGTAAAAAATAAAATAGCGAGCATGTGAGTCACGTCTCATCCTCATATCCACATGAAGTTTAATAACACAACACAATTAAAGCGTCTCCAGCCTTGAATGCCTCCTGAACCTAAGTGGACAGACACTTGAATCGTTCACTTCAGTGACGCCTGTCGCGGTGTAGGTTCAGGCAGTGGCAGTCAGCACCGCCGCCGGCGCTTGCGTTTCCGGCAGCAACTGCGACGCCGCCGGACCCGCCGCCGCCGCCTACTACAGCCTCTGCGCCGGCGCCGCCGTCGTTGACAGCACGTCTCCTGCGCCAACCAGTTCTTATAATGAGACCCTTTCCTCTCCAAAAATCCTAACGCCGTTCCATTCATCAAAACTAAGTCGACGATTTGCTTCAACTCCGATACATCGTTATCCACAATCGATCGTAAGTATCGCAATATTTCCGTCGCAGTAGCACCTTTTTTGCTTTCTTGAAGATACTGTATTACCAGCCGCCCTGGTTTAGGAGGGCAGTTTTCTTTAGATGTATCTGTCGTCATAACGATAATTTAGTTCAATTTATGATGGGATGGCATTTTAAAATTTACTATTTTATATGTAGGTATAATATTACTATTTTATGTGCTTAGTAGGTAATAAAAGAGTAGATCAAAGAGTAAAATAATGATGATGATCAATGATGATACCACATTGATTTGATTGACATTAAAGATGATAGGGATGAAAGTCATAGACACCGAGACACGTCATTTTGCACGTCATGGGTCATGGATTACATACCTTTTCTTCTTTTGTTTATGGCCAAATCGAGGATCATCGCACTGATCAAGTAAAACTACGTTATAGACCATCAGTCCACAGCTACTAGCACTGATCAAGTAAAACTACGTTGCTACTAGGTCCACAGCGTTCTAAAATCTTTGAGTAGACCTAATAAAATCATACTAAAATCCACGGTCCACAGCACTGATTAAGTAAACTTCCGAGAAATTTATAAGTACTACGTAAAGAACTCAAAACTCCTTGCAGATTACAATACAGCACACATTGCGGCACCAAGGAATTCATAAGACGTAGTTGTACATGATCAGTGTTTATATAAGTTTTACTTGATCAGTGTTTATAAGTACTAAGCACTGATCAATTACAACTACGTTAAGTACTAAGTAGGTACCTTTAAATCCCTTGCACAGCACACAAAGGTACTAAGTATACAGATGAGACCACTGAACATATAACATCATTAGGTACAGTGAGAACCCCAGATAAAAGACAACATCCAGATTCATAATCTGCTAGCTTTTCTGAACCTAAAACAATTTACAGAACGCGTTCCTCATATTGTGCATACTCAACTTCTATGGCGCCTGCACCTATGCCCATTTGAGTAGCATGGATATCCGAGAGTTTCGGTGGAGCTCCCTAACATCCCTGTTAAATCCATGCAACAAGGCATGCCTTTTTGTCAACCACAACAAGGCATGCCGAATAAATTTTAAATAGGACATATATCCGTGGAAAAAAATAAACGACATTGTAGCAGATCAATTTATTTTCATTATGAATTAAACTTAATAAAACTCAATATTACACATCATTCACTCACAATGGCCCCGTACTATGGCTTGTACTATGTAGGTAAAATTTACTTTCGTACCATGTTATTTTTCTATCATTTATTTGTCGGACATACTTTCGATATTGTTTAAAATACGAACATAAGTTTGAAGTGGCAGAGCGACTTTTGCAATATAAAACGGAACAATTGTCTCTTCGCCTAGCGTCCTGACAACATCGTAGCGGTAGGTATTTCATATGTGCCAATAATTGATTCTTAAATAGTTCTAAATATTACCCAAAGGAAATAAATAGTTCCCTTATACTCACGAAATTATAGCCATAATATAATACTTAGTGCTATTATTTTAAAGCCTACACCTAGTAGGTTACTTATGTGGTTACTTGATATTTGCCCTGATAGCATGACCACCAAAATACGATATGATATAGCGATGTAAAAATTTATAGACACCAACTATCAAAATAATTATAATACTTAGACATTTTATATTTATTTATTTATATAGCCGCCATGATAAATCGCCGTGCCGGTGACGTCCCTCATGGTGACGTCTCCGTCCGTCCGCGATGTTATGATCGCTGCTGCGATAAAAATTCAATATGGCGGCTATCTATTATATTTTTTAAAAAATGGTGTCATGGGGTAGTGGTGGTGGCTGCCTTACATGAAGAATGTATGGCGTATTAGGCTCTAGATTATGGTATTGGTATTGTACCGATTAGGTAAACCACTACCATAGTGAATACATACCAAACCAAATCAGTGACCATAGTATATAATAACTGTGCCACTTTTACGTTATAGTATGTCAACGGCAGGTCAACCTACCCAAACAGTTAAGGCGCTGACTAGAGCCAATTACCTTGAGCAAGCAAGTCAAGTCCGTCAAGCAGCGCGCGCCTCAGCGATCACTGTCGAATTCAGTAGGAGTGACAGAGCCTTCTCTGTCACTCCTACTGACAGAAACTGCTGCTTGAAATGAAAGGGCTTAAGTGCTAAACCACAAAATACTACGATTTTAATGAAAATAACCACTTTAATGAAATTCAAGTGCTTTAGTAATATAAAAGCCATAATCTTGCCTAAGATCATCAGCATTATTAGATGGACAAGTATTTTCAGAGGCAAATTTATTTGTTTTCCATCGAGTGAAGTTTGTGGAATCGTGTTTTGGAAATAAGCATTAGGTCAGAAATAAGATCAATTAAGAAGCTTTTGATAATATGCGACCGGTCATAACTGCCTTGTCTTTGTAAAAAAAGATTTTTGGGCTACATTCAGCCTTGAATGACTTCTACATTGAAATGATGTTCAACTTGTCCGACACGTAATAGATCAATATCAAAATCAAAATTTAACGTTTTGTGGTGGGTTGACGAGCCCTGTTGTATGTACATGAAGATTGATGAAGATGTAGGTATGGTACCTATATACAGGGCTACATTGCAAAGGGGTGCCAAATCTTTACGAGTGGCTCAGAATCAGCTCAATAATGCAAATGCGAACTATGCAAAGAACAAAAAAAATTTTTTACGTTTAATTATTATCATACATTTAATATCCACTGTTAAAAATCGATATTTTAAATTTAAAAAAATATATACTACGTATATTAAAATGATTAATGATCGAGGCGAGTTGGCGACCGCAGTTTTTTTATAATAACATTCCGCACGCAGACGCTGCTACCCGTCTCTATTTTGTTTGCACGTAGCCATCTAGGTGAACCTCCATATAGACCGCGATGTATTGCTGACACGTATCGCTCGGCATGTGCGTGCTTGTCTATTTGCATACATTTGCTTTACGTCGAAGTGAACTAGAGATCAGTGGCGGGGCAAGACCAAAATTGTATGTGGGCAAGGTAAACTTAGCGAGGCCCTCTGGTGGCGCAAGAAGCAATGTTATAAAAATAAAAAACAGTTTTTACTACTTTATTATATGTACCTACTTTAATTATTGTATTAATGGTTAAAAAAAAGAACTACACTACACTTATTCTTACATGAAATATTAACAGAAAAACACGAATATCACATAGGTAATAAGGAGCGACTGGAGTTGTAAAGTACCTTACATAGACAAACGCGGGGGGGCTTCCCCGTTCGTTTTCCGCGATGACAACTCAACGCCAACAAATTTTGCTAGCCTAACGAAGACTTTGGTATTTCATTCAATACCTAGATTCATTATTGTTTTATAACGAATTTATTTATTTGTTTTACGTTGCGTCAGAGTTATGCGGTAGGGTAATTGAGGCGCGAGGCCCTCGGATCGCGAGGCCGTAGGCGGTGGTCCACGTCGCCTACGCCTAGCGCCGCCTCTGCTAGAGATAGTGATCTAAGCTAAGCGTAGCGCTAAGTCTATGATCTAAGCCGTGACCATGGATTACTTACCACTGGTGGTAACCGTGACCGCTATAATCGCAGATAAGTATCATCAAGAAGTCTTCAGCATTTTTTCAGTCTCCCTACTTTTAGGAGTGTTTAAATGGTTATACAGGTAGAAAAAGGAATTGAATGAACAATCTGCCGAATATTGAGACGACACTCAAAGTTGAGACTCCGTTATTTCGCAGTCATTACGTTATAGTAACGTCAAAATTTAATTAGGCCATGGAATATTATGTCTTGTCTACATTACCTTAGAGCACAATTTTCAATTTAATTCACATTAAGGACGATGAAATGGTCACAACTTTGAGTTTCCTTTCAGTATTACGGGAAAATAAAGACAAACTTAATTTTCAATGATCAATTATTTTATTTTTAACTCTAACATAATATTTACACGTCTTTAAAACATATTCATATAATAATAATCGAAACATTTAACATTCATTAAGAGTTTAAAAAGATCAATACACTTATTGCTTCTTTCTTTTTTAATATAAGGCTGTATAAACAATTTCAGCTATGCCGACACGTTCTTTCTCGAGTACAGTCAGGTGCAGTACCTAGTCGTACCTCGCTAGTCTGCCCCGCTCCGCTGCGTACAGCGCACAGCGGGCCTACGCCCTAAGCTTACCCATTTAAGTAAATCGATGAATACAGCCTTAAGTTAGTTTCTGGAAGGGCAGTCGTGTTAACTTGAACATTCTCACATTAATTTGACATTAAATTGGTAAAACGATTACTTAAAACATGCTAATCTCGCACAATACTACTATCAATTGGAGTAGAAGACAAGGTGTTTTGATATACGAACAACGATTCTAAAACAAATCATTTACAAAAAAAATATAAAACTACAAATTCGGTTTCGCTTACTCCTTAAACCCGAAACAGATTTAGATTCGAAAACAAAACACTATCAGCGGTTGATAAATCGGAAAGACTTATGTACACACTGCTTTAAAAACACATTGTCAACATACTCCAATTTGCCACACGTTTGTAGAGAAATTCATAACATTATCTGATTCGTACGCACCTAGTGACTATTTAAAGAAAAAAGGTTTTATAGAGTACTTAGACATACAAAAAGCATTACTGTAATATGTATACTTGGTAAATGCTGTTTGTACATGTACGTACAGATAAATTGCAATAGGCCAGCTTAGAACCTTGTCACAACATGTATTAGCAAATATAGGAATTAAAAGAGGTCGAGCATTTTAATGTGTAATTGGTTTGACTGTACATATAGATACCTGTAATGTTAAAACAGTGAATCGCACACAAGACACACCACTGATCGTTTAAATAGATGCATGTACAGCAATTTCCCTACAACAAGCACTTCGTGAAACAAAAACTGTTATGTTGTGAAACGTACTTTAAGATCTGGCAACTGCAGTGGGCTCTATGTAAAAAATTATGATAGCTGTTATTTTATTACGTATTTTCATTAATACAAATGTAACTACTGTAATGTAAATATAAAATTAAATAACAGTTATTTAACATAAATGTGTTTGTGCGAAAACACGACCCATATAGTAAATAAAAGTTGAACATCGACTTTCAGTCGAAACAGAAGATCAGGCAAGTAGGTACTGAAGACAGGCATGTCTATAATAAATAAATTAAAACTCACGGCTGCGCCTGATTACTTACGTATCTTCAGTCAAGGTCTGCTAGAGTTTAGTTGCATAGATTACAAACGAATTGCCCGGCAAAAGCAACTAAACTATACTACTACTACTATATGTAAATTTTTCTGCATGCATAAAAGAAAACAGACGGCCGAAATGTAACATTGCAGTTTTTGTTTTTTAAGTTACCAATAGAACGAAATACAAGATAATGGTAGGTTTCACGTTTCTAACATGCTTGGTTAACTATTATCGAATCTTTAAATTGAATTATTTACAAAGCTCAACACTTTAAAATTGTCGATGTGTGCAACACTTAAAATATCGGTTTGCACTGCACAGTCACTTGTCAACATACATTACTGGGAACCTAGATTGAAATGTTTTAATATAAAAAATAACTTTTAATAAGAAACAATTCTGTATATAGTATATACAAATGATTACACAATATTTAAATGTTAAAATAATGTATATACATAAAACACTAACAAAATCCTTACAATCGTATGTAAAAATATTTAACTAAATTAAAACGGCCATAGAGCAATGCGCGAACTAGTAGATGAAACTGGACATCGAACCGTGTACCTCCACATGACGTAACAAGCAGGCTAATATAAAGGTATTCGATCATGTGACGCGTCAGCCGCATATTGTCACTGTCTACTAACCCCTAAGGATAACACCCTGTTTTTTTAGCAACCCCAACAGAAATCATTGCAATCTAAAACTCAGGTATATTTATTTTTAAAACATTTGTTCTTTAAAGTATAGATTTGTTAATCCCCAAAAGAAGTTTAAGACCCATCGACACATTTAAACATTTTGTGGAACATTTAATGATATACCATACAATATAGTTATTAGGGTTTGCATATCAGGTTCTGTGACGTTACATGAGCGACGCGTTAAAGATCAAGAACTCAGTCGTTAATAATCGCATCGAAGCGTTAGCGGAACCGCAACTCACTAGAAAATGTTCAGGGAAACAAATTTATTCGGCGAGTTATGCAGAATGTGGTGGTGACCTAACAAAAAATGACAATTTTCCTCAACCGATTTTCAACTTTCAAGTTTAAAAATTTGAGTTCAATATCAATGATTGCACAGAGCATATTGATCCCGATAGGTGTCCGCATTGTGCTTGGTCTTACCCGTAGTGTTTATTTGATCAGTGGTTCAGCCACTGCTGCAAATCAAATAATACTTCTTTACTTATAGCGATGAACTTGTGTTTTACCATAGTGAATCACTACATTAAAGGTTATTCTAAGTTCTCAAACGTGTTTCAAACTTGCGACAATTATATTTTTTTGTTTAGTGTTATTTTTTGATCATCGGTCCACAGCCATCTCACCGTTGTATTCCGCCAATATCACGTTAGTTGATGTACACGGTTTTTCTTACAGATTGATTAAACTAAGCGAACCCTAAAAATCTAACACTTACGTGGACATTGGTTGTCAATGTGTTCAAAATAGTTGACAAGACCAAACACGCTGGCGCCATCTGCTTTTAGCTTCCCTTTTGAGAGAAGACGTTTTTTAGTAGGTGGATGATGACTGTACTACAGGTCAAATTCCCTTAATAGATTTTCTTTTTAATGTCCAATGAGAGTTCAAAATTAAGAGAAAAGAGATTGCAAGCTGTTGACTGTACATTACATGTGTAAGTGGTTGTTTGCGGTTCCCGCTGCACTGGCCGGGGGTCAGTTGGTAGAACAACGCGAATATTGTATTTAATTTTTACTTTAAATATCAAACAATTGCAAATAACCGCCCGACTTGCGTTCATCTCCAAGTAGGAGCGAGGCGCATTTAACTACAAAAATATTTTCAAAATTATCAACATGGATCTATACTGCTTAAAGTAAAAAAACAGTTCCACAACACGTCGAAACTATCCGAAACACGTTTGGGACTAAGGAACAAGCTTTTCTACATTTAAGTACACGGATGTTTGTGTAATAGAAAAACAAGCAAATGTAACTGAAACTGAACAGATAGCATCTGTAACAAGTAACACCAATTCTCTGCCCGTTACTACTCAGTTTATCCCGTTGCAATACCTGCAATGTAACTAGTAGTTTTTTTAAAACAGTTTACTGGAACGATTTTTCAGATTTCTACTATTACCTATTCAGATTATTACCACTGGCCTGTTCACAAATTGGGCACAGATTGATATCGGTCCGGAAGTTCTTAACGATATACATACTGCATTGTCTAGGCGTCTCGCTTATAATATTAAGATATTGTCTTTTCATCTGACTTTGAAATAAACTCAAAAGCTACATTCGCTTTGCGAACAGTTTAAGTAACAGAAATGACAATCCTCATTGAATCGAAATTAGTTTTAAAATTAAGTTTGGTTGAAATTTATCGGTTTAAAAGGCAAAATATTACAGATAAAACTTTTAACTGTCTGACAATTCCAATAACTACGAAGAGACTAAAAATTGTGGGTAATGGGCATAGACAATTAATAATAAATAAGATGCATATTAACGAGAAAATAAAATACATAAAAAGATTTAAATAAAAAAAAGATTTTCAATAAAATCTACAGCAATTAATTAAAATAATTAGCAAGTGATTCTATGACAGAAACATCTGAATAAAATAGCTTATTCCGGGCAGAGAGGACTTATGCTGTTTCATTTGGGTACATTGAATGGCCCGGCGGAGCCATGGGCACGATTGCACATAGATTTTGTAGGCCCATTCATTAATAGTTATTACTTTAAAATCATTGATGGCAATGAAAATATACGTTAAGACGTTATTTTTCTCGTTTCGGTTTACCAAAACGCATAGTCAGCAACAACAGGCCGCCATTACACCACTTAAAAGTTCATTCACTCAATCATTACCGATACAATTCGGGTCCTGAGGGTACAAAAGTATAATTAATCAGTAGTACAAGTGTAATAGACTCGCTTCCATACACACGCCGTTTTGACATGAGAAGCATGCGTCTCTTTCTATCACATAACTCATATTCTTTCTCGAGTAGAGAGTGAAACGTTATGCAATCCAGGTCTGCAACGAAAGCGTTTATATTGCCTAGCGAGCCTAGCTAG
Organism: Anania hortulata; assembly: GCA_963576865.1. NCBI lineage: Eukaryota > Metazoa > Arthropoda > Insecta > Lepidoptera > Crambidae > Anania > Anania hortulata. The sequence goes on along the minus strand of OY756387.1, from coordinate 23,214,498 downwards.
CAAGCGGCGCGGTAATACATTTCACATAGATTGATTTTATAAGGTACCATCGTCAACGACAGCTCAATTAACCCCTTAGCCCAGCAAAACGACACACATTAGAAATTATATTGTTACGTGGCCCAATGGCTCGGCATCCAATAAGTTAAATCCCTAACCTATATTAGAAAGAGACAGATGCACAATTCGTTGAACACAGAAAACAGGCATAATTAAAACAACTACATCTGCCTCCACTATGGTGTGTATTGCCTCAACCTCACCGCTTTCACCACCGCTCTCAGATTTCATCGAAAACGCGACCAAACCCGAGGGTAACAGTTAATTTAATAATCTTAGTGCGTAGAACGATATGAATATGCTAATGCTATGTGTAACTGGCTTAGATTAAAACATTCAACGTTGCATAGGATTGAAATAGTTACAACGCGTTTTGTCTTCTGTCGATTGTAAATTACCTATGACAGTGATAAAGAAAGCACAGAATAACTATACCGATATTACCTGTCTGAAAATGACTCACTAATCGTATACTACCTATTTCTTCACAATAAAAGTTTATATACTATTTGAATAACACTGAACAATTTAAACATATCTACAAGATTAATATTCCGTTAGCTAATAATACTGGATTCAACACTGATGTAAGACAGAAAAAGGGTACAACTCGATTTTAACATATCAATGTACGGCAGATGTTCGAGGTACGAACATGAGCCGTCAGTAGATGAAGTCGATAGAGATACAAGTTTTTGGTAAGGATTCAGATTATTTCAGGACTGAAATATACAAGTACCTACCTACTGTATGACAAATTAGTCGAAAATCGGTACAGATCATTTTAAACGTCTTTGCTACGACCTTGTGTACAATTAAATTAACCTATGAATGTCATCAATAAACTTTTATCATTAAAAAAAAAGAATACGACACGCACAGACAATGGGATCGAAAATCGCTACAGCTGTAAACACACCTTTCGCCCTTATATTATGGCTAGTGAGTGTAAAGAGATTTTGCATACATCTTTCCGCTCATCTCAATTTCGGTTTATCGGTTCAAAGGCAAAAAATAGAGAAAATGCTGGCTATCCCCAATCTAAAATTGTGTATGGAGTACTGATGCCAGCTGTGGGTCGGATCAGCTTAATACCTGCCTGTGCAGTCTTGTAGTCTGTGGACCGACGAGCTAGAAAATTAAGCTGCGACCAGGTGTTAGAAGAAGTAGAGGCAAGTGGACACCTCAATGGATAGACATGGAGAAAGAGATGATTAACATCAACGTACAAGCAACCATACGCTTAGCATAGCGCAGAACGGCTCAGAGCGCTAGGTAATGGTGCTGCCCGAAGCGGTAACGACCTTCAGTCATGAGGACACGACAAAGAATAAGGTGTTAGCAGGGGAAAGGATTTAATCTTAGCCAACGTCGTTATTTCGGTGTGAGAGACATCGCGCCAAAATGTACGAAGCGGTTTACTTCTCCGTCCAACAAGCGCACGGCGCACGAGTGGAACTCTATTCCAGCATGTTTAAACTGAGTGTCTTTAAAACACGAGTCAAAAGGTAATACTAGGTAAGCTGAGTATTTATAAACCCCATCCTATATTACTATAAGGTCAGATTGAGGTCAAAATCAGACTTGGTAACAATAAAAAAATACAGGGTGAAGACAATCAAATGACAATAAATTAAACCGTTTTTACTTGTAACAGCCACTTCTTAGGGACCAGATTCAATCTATTAAAAAAATGTTACTCCACACAAATCGTCGATGTAAACAATTACTCCCATGATAAATGTTGCTTGCATGTATAACTACCTCTACATACAATACCTGTTGCGATTCCCAATCCCATATTTTATCTGGGCGGTTTGTAAAGTTGGTAGTGCACAGCCCAAAAAGTCTTTATCATGTTGAATATTCGCAAACATTGATAAATAGTAAATCGTCCTTAATACCAATGTCTTAAAATGCTTCATGTAGCTAAAAAGCAATATACATAGTATTATATAATCTGTATGTGTTCTTCAAGGTGAATTCGAAGAATTTGGGCTGTTCTGGTATAATAAAGAACATTAAATATAACAAATCGGTGTGTGATGTTATTATTATGCATCGTTTCAACTGGTAAAGCCTTGAGAAATAAACTTTAACATAAATGTAAAATAACCAATATAACCGTTTACTAAAATTAAAATTGTCAAGTCAAACATTTTTCAAAAATATGGTAATTGAAATTGAATAAATTGAAATAGAAATTGTGAATCAAGGTTCATAAACAGTAGACTATAAATGGTGAAGCCAAAGTGACACTGGACAATCATTTCGTATTACAGTAGGGCTCCCTCTAATTCGGCCAGTGTGGTTCCGGACCGATGGCAGAGGTAAAATGGGACTATAGTCTTCGTCACACCAATAGGCGGTGTCTGATTTTCTACAAGAAAATTAACACTTGGTCCGTAGGGCGCACACGTGCTGGTTAAGCCGATGTTATGTCTGCTGGTGGTGCCCTGAAGGAATTGCAAAGAGATGTCTTATATTAGATGATCAAATATTGAAAACTGCATTCAGGCGCCATAGGAATTCACCAAAGACCGGTTTTGAATATCCGTATAATCAAGGCACTACTGTATTTCGTCTACTAATAAAATAGTAACATGTTCCTAACTGCGAGGTATTTTACGTGATATTGTCAATTAAATAAACACTTTGATATCCTAACCTACAAACTGATCGTCACAACATGGCCGTGCACGCGGTTCACTGACCGTTACTTAGCGGCAAATACATATACAAATAAATAATATTTCTAGGACGATAACAAAACAAAAATGTATTTATAAAAGAATGTTAGCAATTGCACATGTTTTATTTTAATTATATAACTATGCTTTTAATATAACTTACTTAACAAATTGATTTTAAATCGCGACCGTTGAATTTGATTGTTGCATTTAAATTAGTACATATTAGTTCAATGTAGTGACTAGAAAACAAACTGAGGGGAAAGCGCACCATTTGACAGATAGACGCTGTGTGGTTGTTCCACTGTTGGTGTCTCGAGCAGTCAAATTCACATATCGGGTATAGTAGGGTGAGGTGATTGAATTTAAATAACAGCAGCAAAAAGGTTTTGATGTTATTACAGAGACAATATTTCTACAAAATATTTATTGCAATCTGTCCACGTCACGAGACAGGAGGAAACAAACGACGACAAAAATATTTTTCGATTGTAGTGTGCGCGTTTTCTTAAAAAAATCATACGATTGCGAAGAAACTGTAATGAGTTGTGCGCACGCCGGCGAACGTTTCATAATCGAACAGAACGAAGTCGCAGGAAACAGTTAGTCTTTAATTATATAAATTAATTCATGTTTCTTTGTTCGTCCCGTATGCGTTCTATCCGTCAAACGGTGCGGTATGACCTTTATAAATGCTCCTGTGGCATTGTAATGTGAATTAAAATAATAAAAATTTGGCATTTGCAATGTCTATAACGCAGACAGTTAGGCAAGTTGAAACGTAGTTACTTTACATTTTAATCGTATAAAATAAATACTTAAACACATCCACCCATTGGCCAGAACACACTGAAGGCACAATCATTATCGCAATATTATGCAATAGCAGACGAAACTGTTCCGAGTCAACATCGCTGAACATACTACCCAGTAACAGTTACTTTGCACTTCGTTATACTAAAAGAACGTGCGGTATACTAATTGAACTGATGTCAATGCCCTCCGGAGGGTAAGAGTGCCTCCGTTTTAGCCCGATTTTATGGAGCTAAAATGGATGCAAGAATTTTGGAGGACAGATGGCGAAGAGAAGTGGGGATATGGGCTGGATGCCCGCGGGTGTTACTACGTAAATGCGTTGAAGGCCAGTCGCACGATATTTGAGAGGCTGCTACACGGTCAGACAACCGACAAACCGAAATAACATTACCATTATTACGTTACATAAAAACTGATGACTTCGTGTACTACAGGAAGTTAATGTCTAGTCAAAATTTGTTAAATTATCTATGGCTTTGTCAATTATCTGCGTATTGAACTATAGAGAGCGTTTTCTTGTTGGTCTGATTTTAAATGCATACACGCTGTAGATAAGGTGACATGGCCGACTGTCGGACGTGCGACCCGTGTGGACAGGCTCATGCAGTTAAATGCTCAGTTACCCGGTTCGTATCAGAGATGTGTATGAGCGATTATCGTGCGTCTGGCTGTGCCCGCGCTACGTAATAGTTCCCGATGTTAACCTAAGTTAGACGTCGTGCGACGGGGTTATTTTCCGATGGGTTATCACAAGGCGAGTTAATATATTGAACACGAGGCGAAGGTTCTCACACAGAGTCGATGTCGCCGACGTTGATCCGGTCCTCAGCCGCCGTCACGGAGAACCCCAAGATGCGCGCGTCGACCTTCAGCATTTTGTTCTTTTTGGTTTTCTTGCCTTTGCCCTGGAAATAGTATTTTCCGTAATTCAAGACGAATGACCATATGGGGCCTATAAGAGGCGGCTTTGTTGTCGGCTGCACATTTCTTTACCAACGTCGTACCTAGCCTTTCTTATACACTCGGCGCGGGCTTCCCCCCATTCCCGAACCTTAACCCGCTTTATCTTCATAACTTCTTGGTTGATTGACAAATGAGTAAAATAAGTGTCCATTGTTTTGTGATAATTTTACTGACGCACTAAATATAATTTAATTTTCTTTACCCAGTCATCATCCCTATTCTTTTAAAATTAAGCCGCCGAAGCCAACCCAACGGGTTGCGTTCGATGTGGGGGTGCACTATTACTATTAAAAATAAAAAAACAGTCTCTCACCGGTCTGCTAACAAAATTGTCATGATCGTATTTTTGTTCAGACTGCTGCATCAACAAGAAGGTACAGTCGCGGGATATCGCACTACAAAGGTAAAATAATAATGTTTACCTTCACTTCTTGGTAATCGGAGCCCGAAGTCGTGCGCGGGTTAACCGCCATGGCTGGCGAGCAGAGATCATCGGATGGGGTCACCATACCGACGCGCAACAGTTTCGACCTGAGATTGAAATAATGTCTATCAACACTTGTAGGATAGGAATCCATTTTGATTATTAAACAAACCAATTGTCACTTCGTATACGTTATATTTACAAAATTATCTCAATTATGCTACTTTTAAGAAGTGCTTGTTAAATCATAAAATATCACCAACACTTAATAACGTGTAATAAAATGTGCATCAATTCCATTTCGAATTTGACCAAATATTGGACGTCTTATGGCTAAAATGACAATGGTGGTGGTAAAGCACCAAATTAGTACTTAACATTTTACAGGACGAACTATGTTGTATTGTGGAAACTTTATTACCTCCTCTCAAGGAACTGGCGAGAAAAGTCATTGGAATCCTTCGATTCCCCCAAATAACATTTCACATAGTCTTTGACTTCGTATGGCGATTCGATGTCCTTTAGAAATCCGACGAAAGTGGGCACTGTGAAAGAATAAATAATATTTTCTAAAAACCAGAAATAGGAAGGAATATTTAAAGATGTGTGATGTGTGCTGTACACAGATTGGTTGTATCACTTGATACAATTGAAAATTTCTTTTGAAGTATTTTTTTTAACATAAGTATCTAAATTCTTAGGAGTCTACATTGAGGCGGAGGTGAACTAAGCTAAGCGAACATGAATTGGTGGTTGCGCTTACTCCGGCCGGCCCTCGTCCCGTGTCGAGTCGTGTAAACGGAGTGAGTTGGAGTGGAGTCCCACCCTTAGACGACGCTTGTCCGAGAAATCATGTACCACGTACCTACATAAAGTCGGAGTGCCTATATTGGCATACAATCTTGAATTCAAAACATGTAACAAATATAAGAACGTAACATTTTGTATCAAACGTACTTACCATCAATTTTGGAGCTCCATGACGTCAGCACAGTGGTGCACCAAGATTCGAACTCGACGGCGGGGGATGTTTCCTTTTTAGGGGTTGCGTAAACCGTGATCTTCTTCTTGGGCTTCGGCTCTGCAGGCTTGGGCGACTCCTGCGGCCTGTCCGTGGACTTAGACGGCTGGTTGGGCTGAGTGTCCCAGAATCCGCCTGTAGAATACGGAGAGCATAATTACACAAATGTATTTATTAAAAATGATTTGTTTCTACTTTGGTCCAAATACAGCTTGCAAACTAGCCACGGTAAAAAAATGTTTCGTATGTCAAGTCACCGAGCTTACGAATACTACAACATTTAAAAAATAACAAAGTTGGAGAATTGCACTGCTATAGGCCGCGGCGACACTGCTAAATGAAACGCCAAGACAAAAGAACAAACGAACATGTATCGACCGGCCGCGCCAGGCGACTAGCGAGGCATCCAGGCATCGAGCAGAGCAACAATGACCTTATCGCTGCGTTGGTTAGGCAGTAAAGGCTATCTTCATAGTTTGGAAGTCCACTGCTGGACAAATACCTCCCTTCTCCCATAGAACGGCATAGGGAACGGCATTGGTTAGCATCCAGCGAATTCACGCAAAAAAAAAGCTATGGCAGTATGGATTTATGACGATTTACTTTAAGAACAGGAGGTGCTTGTAACTGGATAGCGCCAGCGCTTTGTCTATAGTATTAACTTGCGCGAACGTTACCTCCGTTAGGCGCGTTGCCCCACGGTACGTTATTGACGGGCGGCTGCGCGGCCTCCTCTATGGCTTGCGCCGCGGCCGCCGCCGCAACCGCCGCCGCCGCCGCCGCCGCCTGCTTGCGGGCCTCGGCCTGTACAAATAATAGCGATGACGACTAAAATTTTTTTTCTTCGCCTATCAGGTAGATTATCAGAAAGTATTGAACACGTATTTTTTCTTTCTTCACATTAACAAAATATTACAGATATATTATGGAGGGTAGCGGTAAGGAGTACAATCTCTTACGGGCGGAAAGTTGAAACCTCTAGGTACAAATTACAATATTTACTTAGAAGTGACACCACGAGCCCCAACTCCCGAACTTTGACGCGCTTTATCTTTATCATTTTTTGGTTGATTGACAAAAGAAAAATAAGTTTTTATTATTTTTTGATAATCGAACTGACAGACTAAATAGAATCTCATTTGCTTTACCCAGTCGTCATCCCTATTTCGTTAATAGCAATGGGGAACCACACTGTACAATTATCCCGATAGGTGTCGCATTGTGTTTGGTCGTGTAGTGATATTTGATTATTTCATTTGATGATTTGATTACTAATTCAGTGGTTCTGCTACTGGTCAAATAATTACTACGTTATAGGTTCTGCTGTGGTCAAAGTTGCGTCAAATACATACAACATTAAGTAAATAAACACAATAAATTGTATCTCTGTTCAAAACGATGCGTCTGTGTACTAGTTATAATCATTGGCTTAAAAACTGTATGTTTATTAAATGAGCACAAAAAAACTGATTTAAATTAATCATGATTTTTTAAAATTTACAACGAAAGATAAATCGTCCCTTCTATTATGTTTACCGCGGAAATCTTACAAGCATTTATAAATGAGCTAGTTTGTATTTTTGTTACTAGCTCACGTTTTAGCTGAATTAGCTTAACAAGACTTTTATACCGTTTTCCTCCTTGGCCAAGTCTAAAGTCTACATAGACGAAAAAAGAATCAGAAGCAGATACATAAAACAGAAATCATATCTGAATGCAACACTAACCTGAATTTCCGACAAGCTTTGGCCAGGAGAGTTTACATTGGTCCCCTTCTTTTTTGCCCAACCCAAACCAGCTTGCATTTCCTGTAGACAAAATAATTATAACAAAGATTAGATAATTACACTAATTTGCAATTTGTTTATTAAAGGTTTGTTTATAACATTTGTTTCAGTTTCTTCTAACAATCAATATGAAAGTCAATAACGCGCGAGTACGAATAAGCCTGGCAATGTTTAATAACTAGAATTCAGATATTCTGGCATAATATGGACATAAATGAATTATTTGTATGTATAATATATTTTTTAATGCTTTACAATTGATTTATAAGTCAATCCCGAGGACAGTTAAAATAATCCCGAGGACAGACAGTGGACAGTTAAAATAACCCAAAATTTTTTCGCAAAGAAATAAGTGATGTTCAGGTAAATAATTGCCTGTCTAAGCGATCAATAATAATAACCCCGACAATACAATAGTAAATCGGAGAGATGCGATGCGTGTGATAAGACGAATACAGGTTTATTTTTTTTAAAAGATGGGGTATTTGAGGATTTTTGAAATGCTGAATATCCAGATTGTAAAAATTTTAATACATTTTCAGTATGCAGTAAGTATGCATTTATAAGAAAAATAGTTGTAGTTGTATTCTTTTTTAATGTAGGTAATTAAAATTGTACAGTGGGGTATATTATCACCTGTTCTCTCGCTAACGCAGCAGCTTGTTGCTGAGCGATGATCTGCATCATCTGCTGTTGTTCCTTTATTTGTTCTAGCTTCTTCTCTCGCTCCAGGCGCTGTATCTCGGTGAGTGTGAGCCCGTCCTTATTGGTAGCGAACATCGATTGGTTGCTCACTGAAGACCACGGCGCCTTCTTGACCACCGTCTCCACAGCTTGCTTTTGTTGCTGTTGATTTTCCTGTCAAGGACATTGCAATTTATTTAAGGGCCGTTTTTTCAATACCCAGATAACTTTTACTTGAAGAACAAGTTTGACATGTTGACAGTTTTCGTATAGAAAATGTGTCAAGCGTGAATTTTATTTTTCGGATAAAAGATATCTGGCGTTTGTAAAATTGCCCCTAAATGAATTTGATTAACGTCTTAAACTACTATTGAAAGGTCGTTGCTTGCAGCACGAAAGGTTTTTTTTAAATTTATTTGTTTATTATAAACATGAACCACAAACAAGTTTGTTCAAAGCAAGCTAGCACAAATGGCTCCAAAAAGAAATTAACACAAAGTGCATGGCGTAGTAGAACTCTTGACATACGCTCATAAACGATGACGCCACTACAATGACGACTGGGTAAAGAAAATGAAATTCTTAATTTAGTCCGACAGTTAGATTATCAAAATTATTGGACACTTATTTTTTCTTTTGTCAATCAACCAAAAAATAACAAAGATAAAGTATGTCAAAGTTTGGGAGTAGCGGCTCGTGAGGTCATTTCTAAGTTAAAATTGTACCCAGACGTTATGTCAAGCGACACTTCAAATTAATAACTCTGAAATATTTTATTATGTGATTAAAATAAAAATATATGTCCAATAATTTTTGATAATCTACCTGATAAACGAGGAAAAAAAGGTTATTATCTCAGACTTAAAAGGGAGATGGATCAATGTTACAGAAATCGGATCGAAGTATTGCATCGCAATAACGAATTTACCTACTACATTCGTCATGTTCCTTAGTGATAATTTACCTGTTGTTTCCTCGTCGCCTCAGCTTGCTTTCTCCTTTTGTCTTCGTCCGCTGCCAACTTCTCATCCTCCTTCCTATTCAATAATAACGAATATCTTATGGGTATTTTAGTTAATAAATAACTGCATCAAGGAATTCTGAGTTTCGTGCCGTTCTGTGGCGTGTGATTAGGTAATTTGTAAAATCAATTTTATAATAAACATTGGTGTGGTTTTTTTTCCGTGCGTGCTTCTATAACTCCACAATATTCTCATCCTTTCGTATTTATAAGTATTTTGAAGGATTCAGTTTAGGAATAATTGAGTGCCGGTGATAAAGTAAGTGATTAATAAATGTTCTGCACCTCGATTCAGAATCCTTCGGTAATTTAACCGAATCAAAAGATTTGATATCTTTCTCGAATCGAATGTCGGATTTAGATCTATTCAGAACAGCATCGGATTCGAGTTCGAGTATGATATCGGTATCGGTTTGATTACAAGTTGCAATTACCGAGCCTATTGTTACAAAAGATTTAAATTTAATTTGATATATATACATATTACAAATTCAACATAAATTAATTTATTTTTTACGTTATAAAAAACCTCAATACGAATAATTAATTTCTATCGATCATACGTAATATTTTAATTGTAAAAAACAAAAACTATTTAACTTTAACCAAAAAGCATGTAATACTCTCATAAAAAACATGATTTGTAAATGTTTACTGTGTGACAGGCAGATTTCACTGAATTGTCACTTAATATTTGACGTGCTAATGTAAATTTTAAATTCACAACAACATTCAGTTTTTCCTAGGAGCAGACCTTAATATGGATTTGATGCATCTCAAAATGCGTATTTAGCACTTAAGAATATATTTTTTACAACATTATGAAGATATCGGGTGCTTGGTATCACTCGTTAATTTACTGACAGAAATCGGTCTGATGTTAGGAAAGTCTTGTCCGATATCTGTGCTGTGAATAGCGTTGATATATCATATGCGGGTCGAGAAGTATTTGTAATCGCACGTGTGTGACGTTATTTCGATTCGGTATGAAATAGGTCAAGTTGAGACGATAAAGTTATTGCGAATTGAAATTATTAGAAATCGACTGATTTCTGACCGGATCGGTTGATAACAGAGTTATTGTAGGGTTCTGAATCGAGGTGCTGGAGAGATTTTAATGCTTTGGGGATGTTTCAAAACGAAGGTTCGGATAAATTATCTATATTCAGAGATATAGACGGCAAAAGAAGATAAGCTAGAAACCTACTGTAGAAATTATCCTACATGTTCTAGAAGGTTCCAGAATTTTCGTGCATAGTGAAGAATATTGTCACTATTATTTACAGGTATTTTTTATTTATTTTTTGAAAATCACACAGATCTTGAAGTCCATGACTAAACTACACAAAGAAAAATATTTTTTCAACGCAATGACCAAACCACAATGTCCAATTTCCCTAACCTACTTGTCTATAGTGTGTATCTCCAAGGTCGCTAGATAACTGTACCTCAGCCAGACAGCAAACATAACCAATAAAATGTTAGATTTTACAATGCAATGGCACAAGGATCGATCTTACCATAAAAATGGAATTGCATCGCAAAGCGGGTAAAATAAAATAGAAAACTCAATAAAAAATGCGATACCAAGATGACTAGTGGGCTAGCTTTTTCAAAGAAAGTAGGCTTATTTCGGTTTTGTTAAGTTGTGAATAATTGTGTTTACTGGATGTAAACAAGCAATGTTTACTGGATGTAAACAAGCAATGTTTACTGGATGTAAACAAGCAACGGTATTATACTGTGTACGGTACCTTTTGCGTTCTGCTTCTTCCACAGCTTTAGCCTCCTCCGCCTTCTTCTTGTTGTCTTTGTTGGCACTCTTCTCAGAACCTTTCACAATGGTAAATCCATCTTTAAGCCACTCCTACAATATTAAAAAACATATTTTTTACATACTAACATATATTATTAGCTCTTTAAAAAGAAAGCCACATAAAGTTAAAATTAATCAGTGAATATATAAGGTAGCGAACAGTAAAATAACATAAGAATGAACGTGTTAATATTAAATTAATAAAATATTATGGACCTTCTTTTCTTTGTCCAACTCCTTCTTGTTAGCTTTGTCTTCTTTTTTGCTCTTCGTAGGAGACTGTTCATCTGATCTCTTCTGTTAAAAAACCAATAGATACAACGTTAAATAACCATCGGGCTCAGATCCCTATATTTTCATATTTTCTATATTTTCCCGGATTCATCGCCATAACTACACTCGACGTCAAAAAAACCGCACCTTTTAAAAAACCTACTTCAAACACCTTCAAAACTTATTTAGTGTTAATTATGAGGATAATATCGGGTATCGTTTGAAAGGAAATAAAAAAGAGAAGCCAAAAACAATTTAAATTAAACATTTTGTTTATTGTACCCAGAGATTTTTTTTTTTTACAAAACAATAAAAATTCCTTAATCAAAAACACGTTATCTACAATACTTAAAAATAACCTAAAACCTCGTGTTACTGTGTGTCTCTAGTCCGGGAGACACAAACAAGGTCGGTTTTGCCTTCGGCCGATATGCCGCCCCAGAACATACAGGAACCGCCTCCAAACTCTACCGTCTCCTGGGTGCAGGCTTGGGCAAACCATTCCCCTCGTCTTCTGTAGACTCTTCTACGTCTATCGTTGCAGTAAAGACATACACGTGTCTCATCTGAGAAGAGAACAGCATTCCACTGGTCAAGGCTCCAATTGACGTGTTCGCGAGCAAACTGCAAGCGGGCTCGCCGATGCTCTGCGGTCAATTTGGAGCCAGTAGCAGCTCATGAGCTGCTATCTTTTCTTCTTTAATCTTCTTCTAACCGTGGAGACGCTCACAGTTGTTCTGCGAGGTGCTGTCGCAACTCAACAGCATTAGAGAACCAATTTCTCAATGATGTCGTCACGATAAATCGGTCGTCTCTCACCGAGGTGAACCGATGTCTACCGCAGCCATGCCTCCGAACGTAGCCACCGGTCTCCAGGAACCGCTGGTACACTCTTTGAAGCGAAATTGAGCTCAAATTCAGTTGCCGAGCGACATCACACGGTCGCATCCCTGATCGCAGTAGTCGCCTAACCACTTGGGCGGCTTTATCAGCTGTGGTATCCATCTGGAAAGTTGTTTTTCTTGCGGAAGTCCTTCTTGTCCTCTCCTCCTCCTCCTCTCATCCTCTTCAACGGTTAGTGAGCGAATGACTTCGAATGAACCCGTATTGACCTTTTTATACCCCCAACAAGTACATTTATAGCGTCAAGCCTTTTTTCAAATGTAATGAAATGTTTTATTTTAAAAGTTTGTTTATTGAGCTTTCAAATTACATAAATTTTTGTGGGGTAACATTCGTGTGTTAAGGGGTGGTAACGATTGAAAGTTAATTTCGCGGAGGTGCGATTTTTTGACGCCGAGTGTAGTTATGTGGCAAACAATAAAATTGAGAGTACGATACTGTTTATAAGTTAGATTTATTCAACAACAGAGAACATCTACAGATACTGCTGATCCTAGATGACGGAACAATTAAATTAGATAACATACAAGGGAAATACACATTCTCCATGCCGGCTCCGATAGAATGTTGAGATGGTTTTCACGAAGCTTTTAAAACAAATTCTATTATGAATAAAAAATAGAAAAAACTGAGCCCTATAATGCATTCGGTCGACATGAAATAAATTGTAAAATAATAACAGTCTGGGATGATTGATGATAACATAATGGTGGTAGCACTTACCTCGGGCTTTGCATTTTCGTCCTCTTTGGCCTTACTTTCTAATTCGTCTTTTTTCTCATCTTTCTTCTTATTTTTAGTCTTAGTGTTATTTTCCTTGTTTTTGGCAGCTTTCTCACATTCATTTTTGGCCTGCTTCACCTGCTTTGATTCTGTAGCCGGTTTGATCGGCTGCTGCTGTTGTTGCTGTTGGGGCGACTCTTGAGATTGATGTTGTATTTTTTGGTAGTTTACTTCAGTAGTCTGTTCCCCTTTTGTCGTTTTTTCAGGTTTGTGCTGTCAAAAGAATAATGTATAAATATGTACTAGCTTTTGCCCGTGACTTCGTCTGCGTTGACCTTATCCGGATAAAAAGTATCCTGTGTTAAATCCAGGACATGGTCTATCAGTATGCCAAATTTCATCAAACCAGTAGTTTTTGCGTGAAAGAGTAACAAACATCCTTACATCCATACTCAAAAACTTTCGCATTTATATATAAGGTGCTTCATAAATATCTGCAACGGCTGAAATGGGTAAAAGTATTGCTTATATAGATTACGATAGTGAAGGAATTACGTGCCCCCGATCGGTAATTAATTATTTGCGAAAAGATAGTAAATAAATGGTTACTTGCTATAATTTGCATAACACACTTCGTCATCCGCCCTTGACTTGGCCGCCGGGCGGTATAATGTGAAACGTTAGCATTTTTGGACAGGTGTGGACGGTTTGAGACAGAATAAAGCCTAATCTTTATTTAATAGAATTTTTTTAATGAAAAAATTACTGATGTTCTGGACTTAAAATTTTTTTACTATCGTAATCTATATAAGCAATACTTTTACTCATTTCAGCCGTTGCAGCTATTTATGAAGCACCTTATATAGTAGAAAGTAGGATACTACTGTTTTGGCGTTGGTATAATATTTTGTATTTTAAAAGAGAAATGTTCGATTTAATTAAATTAAAATTGGATTGTATTTTACCTGTGCTTCAATATTTTCTACAGCGGTTTCAATAACAGGTTTAGGTGCAAGCGTGTCCTTTTGTATTAATTTCTGTAGTTCCTCCATGTTTGGAGTGGCGCTAGTGGGCGAGGTGTACGCGTCGTCTGGCTTGGCGGTTGGGCCCGCGGCCGCCTGGTCATTGATGTAGGACATGTTTTGCGGAGCGCCCATGTTCTGCGAAGCTCTAAGCTGCGCAAGAATCTGATCTTCTGTTTTCATCTCCTTCGCAATTTCTTCCGGTAACAAAGCGTTTGATGCTATGGCCGACGGCTGTAATCGTTTGTACATTTAGGAACCATTTAGAATTATTAGTCAAAAGACGCGCTTCTCTTATACAGGGTGATTGGTAAAACCATATACATATTCTGATAGAGAAGCAAAATTTAAACAACTTATGTTAATAAACACAAGGCTAAATCCTAAAAAAAAATATTTTCCTACGTACTATTTACATGATCAGTTGTTAGGATTTGTTTGGGAAGGTGGGTTTTTTACTTTTCGAAATTAGTTTATTAAGAACAGTTGTTGCATTTGCTCCTCTATCACCTCCCGAGAGAAGTTTATCGTTTTACTAATCACCCTGTATTTAAAATTTGCATGCATGGACAATATGTCAACGGCAAGTCAACCTACCTAAAAAGTTAAAAGCCGTTGAACCGATTTTCAACTTTTAAGACCGACACGTAGAGATCAATATCAATTGAGAAAATTTGACGATTTGTGGTAGGTTGACCTTTTCTCTTTCCGTTCAGATGCAAATTGTATTAATTTTATGGTAAACAAAATATATATTTTTATAAGGGTGAATATGTATCACGATACAATGAAAAATAATTTTAGAAAAATGAGACTATAATGTTCGTTTTTTTTTTCAAAATCTCAAGAGTTCATAAATTAGATTTTGCAAAAATGACTTGTTTTTACAAATGTTTGATTGTTACAAAAATTGAGCTTCTTGAGAGATAATTATGATTTCCATATCTCATGGTTACAATTTGGCCGCCCATTGCCATATTTAAAACTCACCTGTATATCAATACATATTTATTGAACATTAATTAATTACGAAAAAAATGCTAATTTAATATGTCACTTATGTACCTAAAAATTAAAATATTTAATCGTATTATTTCTAAAGATACATAAGGTTTTTGTAACCTTAAAAACACGACATCGTGTATCTCGGTGCTATATTTTTAAGCTTTGCTTCGATTATTATGCCTTAAAGCGCGCCAACCAAACCAACTATAATTTATACAATTTACTATCTATTAAATAACTTTACTTGAAAAAAAATTTTACTGCCTCTGGTGGTATTCCACCCCACGACCTTTCGCTATCATATGAAATTCGCCAACAACTCTATGTCATCCGTAGCTCAGTTGGAAGAGTAGTCGACCGGATAACGAAAGGGTTCGAATCCCACCAAAGACAGTTAAAAAAATTTTTCAAGTAAAACTATTTTCCTTGATATAATAAACTTATTATTGTGAATGCAAAAAACAAAATAGTTTAAATTTCTAGTGGTGTACAAACTACACTAACTACCAGTACCGCTTAGTTTAACTTTAGTGTTAACGAGAAAATCCCATATACCCGCCCTAGTTAGACTATCAACGCCATTTCTGTTTAATAAAATAGTAAGCTTATCTTAGTAAATTAACAAAAACACTTTACCACTTTCACATTTTGTCTGATTAAGAATGGTCAGACAACTGGTGTTTATAAGAGTCAATACTTTTATTTATACATCATGTAGACAGTTTAAAAAATGACTTTAAGGTATATACATAAGATTCTACAAATATGATAATAGCTATAAAAAAACATTTTGAAATCTAATTAGGTAAAGGAAAGACCATTGCATTATGCAAAATTACTAATAACGTATTGGCTGTGTGCGCGATGAGAGCGCCCCTAGTGACCACAATTATTGTGGACTTAAGTTCTGTCAACTTAAGGCAACTGGATGGTTTAAGAATGATTTTCGGGTTGTTTTTCTTCGAAATTTGATGAAAATATCTAAAAAGTTTGTGCATATTATAATAAGTCATTTTCTTACTTGAACTAAATAT
The DNA here is from genome assembly GCA_963576865.1 of Anania hortulata. Taxonomy (NCBI): domain Eukaryota; kingdom Metazoa; phylum Arthropoda; class Insecta; order Lepidoptera; family Crambidae; genus Anania; species Anania hortulata. Next base: position 23,198,256 of record OY756387.1, on the reverse strand, counting down.
AATTATAATACCGAATTTGAATCGATATAACTTTCCAACATGATATAACTTTCCAACCTCAAACTATGCAAAAAGGGAAAAAATAGTATTAGCACAGCATGTGAGACACGTTGAAGAACTGGGAATATAGCAATTTCACACTGACAGTCCAGAGTTATTTCACATTTCTGACGATTTGACGACCCCCACCACCTACTTTGCACAGCGAATAAATTACGTTAGAAAAACAGAAGATATGGGCCAGCAGTAACTGGCATTTATGTCTATGACTATCGAGACTGTGTCGAAGGCGACCTACCCAATGCTGCTTTTTTGGCACGCTTTGTGAATTAAATTATTACTACTAAGATGATATTATGCAGGTGTAGTTTTTAACGATAGCAAGAAGACGAATGTGTTGATATAAGCAGCTTTTCCCATAAGGTCAACATAAAAAACACGTTTTTTGTTTCACTATGTACAGGGTCGCTCGTAACTCAAGGGTAACCTTCTAAGCTCATATAATAAATCAAGGTGAACTACTTTTGTTCTAAACGAAAATTTAAATTACACGTAAAAAAAAATTCGATTTTTTATACAAAATTACTAAAGAGCCGATTGAATTTGTATAAAAAGACAAAAAATAAACATATTTTTAAAAGTTGTTCACTCCGTCATGTATAAATATGTGGTTACGAGGTTATCCTTGAGTAACGGGACACCCTGTATAAATCACTCTACTTCAATGTTAATGTATGGAACACCAATTTTTTTTTATGATTTCGAAGTTGACCTCATTGTAAAAGTTGTTTATTGATGAACATATTACTTAAGCTTGGCTATATTAAAAACCATATCCTGTATTTTGTGACTTGTTTCTTCATTGTCAAAATAAAAAGGAAGTTTGAGAATAACATTTGTTTTTTCTGATTACAATTTACAAATAACATTGTAATATTACAGTGTGTATTTATCACCGTGATATTACAATGATAAGGAGCGAATACTGTCCTTGTTAATTTAAGAAGGGAATTAATTTTTACAACTGTTATTTAAACAATACAGAAGTTATTATGAACAGTTGAAAAATTTAACGGGCAGTCATTTAATTTTTCGGCGGTTAGTGAATTAGTGACTCAGTAAAACATAAGCAGTAAGTAATAAAAATGCTGGTCTGTTATTTCATCATTCAATGTCAGTGCAAAAATTACTCAAGTAGTTTAATAAATTAATGAGCAGTAAAACGGTTGGAATGGGCAGTTCGAAAATAAGTTTGCCAATTCACAGTGAGCGGTAGCATCCGAACGTCACTTTGATTGAAAAGAGAGGTAAACTTTCGTTAAAAGGGACGGAGTTTAAAGCGCGCGAGGCGCAAACGACATGAACAACGACACGAAAAATATGTTTCAAAATCGCCTGAGATAAGTTTAAAAGACTGGACGGACTCATATAATTGGACTAAATTACAAAAAAAAATTGTAATCACTACGAATGATGTGAAAATTTTACTTACTATCGAGTACCAGCTGCAGAAGCTAAGGAGTGTGCAGTATTTGAGAACCCACCCGAAAAATTCGATGAGTTTATAGAGCAGCTTGTCAGTAAATGGGAAATAATATTACCCAATTATAGAGAAGAATGGACTCAAGAAACATGCACTTGCCCAACATTTCATAAAATGTATATGTGTAAACATATAATTGGCCTGGCCATACGACTGAAATACGCTGTTCCTCCTGTTGAATCAAAAAACATTCCTCTTGGACAAAAGAGGAAGAGGGGCAGGCCTTCGAAAGCCAAACAAACCTGCTCTTATTATACAATAAGTTTCTGTCGCTGATTCATTTGACTATTAACATGTATCTTAGTTTTTGTATCCTAATTTTAACATGTATCCTAATGCCAAATTATAAATACTTACAGATTGTCGTAATGTTCTTTATTTTTACTCTCCGACCATGTAAAACATATTACAGGTAATGTGTTCATGGTCAGCATTTAATGTGAAGAAGGAAAAAAAAATGCATGGTTAATATGGTTATGCTTCATATTTTTTCCCTTCTTGACATTAAATGCTAAAATACACAAGGAATACATTTTACCGCCTCATCGTTAATTGAACTGCTTAAAATAAAATTTATTACTATCCAATTACGATTTGTTTACTGTACGCGGCTAACCGCCCAGTTCAACTATTCTACTGCTCAGTATTTATTGAACTGCCCGTTTAAATTATTTTACGACTCATTTTTATTTAGTTTATTGCTCGTTTTCACTGCTAAACTAGTTTGCAAACATGCGTTTTTTATTTTTTTACCTACCATAACTCAAATATTGAACTGCCGCTTTAATTCTATGCCATTTAAGAATATTCACAGCACGAAACAGAAAAACACACAGATTAACGATAAAGTAAAATACTTACCACAAACGCTGAATAACAGTCATGGGAAAATAATGTGCTAGTTTCCTAGCAAATAGAACCTAGCAGCTTGCTAGCTAATAAACAATTTTTTTACTTCTACAGAGTTTTAGACTTCTTTGTAACTTTTTTGTATAGAGTCTGGCATACCTCAAGTTGCAAGTAATTATTGTTTCTTTTTTGTGTAGGTACACCTATGAAACATACGTTAATTGAAAGAGAAAATAATTACAAACAACAAATACTCTTTGACAATATGTCGTAAATTATATAAGTTGTTGAGAATTTCAATTTGATTATGCAAATAAAAATCAATATTACATGTTCACCCTGAAATAAGGCTCCGTTTTTGAACCTTTCGTTACCCAATTGTCAACCGGTAAATCAAATAATACTAATGCTAAATCATACCGTCTCAGGTGGTTTTTCGGTCGACGATTCCTTAACAATCATCAGCTTAATAATAATGATCTTCAAAAAACCGTGTACATGTGATATTGGTGGAATTCAACGGTGAGGTGGCTGTGGATCTCTGATCCCCGATTGGGCCATTAACAAAAGAAGAAGAAAAATTCAACTATGACATACTGCAATAAAAGCTCTTCATTGAATGGGCTAGTTTCCTAAAAAAATCTAATTAATCCATCAGTTACATTAACAGAAAATATTAGACACATATTTTTCCTTTTCTCAATCAAACCAAAAATAATGAAGATATGGGCCGTTAAAGTTCCGCGTAACGTCACGCCTTGCGATACTTTTTAGCAAGTCGTGACGTCACTCCCAAATTTTGATGCGCTTTATCTTCGTAATTTTTTTGTTTTATTGACAAAAGATAAAATATTCCAATATTTTTTGATAATCTAACTGACGGACTAAATAGAAAAATATTTTTTGACCCAGGAAACTAGCCTATTGCTCCTGTCCTAAATAAAAAAATGGTATGAATGCAGAGTACCTAGGGGTCTTGATTGATTAGCGTCTATCGTGGCATCATCACACAGAGCCAATTATGAACAGAAAACTAACACGGACATTCAAGACACTCTACAAGAATAGGGCTAAAAATTATATTTTACGCAAAATTTGCATCTCGGTTATAGGCTAGCTTCCAACCGACCAATTTGGAAACTGTAAGTTATTGGGGAGGCCTATTTTCGGCGGTGGATCGAAATTATGAACATAATGATAAATGGTCTAGCATCAGTCATTCATTACATACTGTATCTTAGTTTGAAGTGGTGCTAACAAAAATAAAAAAAATAACATGAAAAGAGCACAGAAGGCACTTCATAAGATTATTTTTTTTTAAAGATCCAAACGTTATGATTGGTTTTTCTGCCAACTAACAAACTAGCCAGCCGTGTCGCTTGTATGTTTGTTTTATTATATCTCTTGCTTTGTCAAAACTAGTCAGCCATTGCGGGATTACATTATTTATAAAAAACTGATAAGTACGAAGAGCTGTTACTGGAAAAGGATAATCAACAGAAACCACTAACATAAAATTAGCTGGTACCTGGTGTAAAAACAGTTGTAATAGCAGATTCTTTGAAAAATAAATATGCTTGAGATAAAATGAAGCAATGTATTGGTGGCCAAAATGTTTTTTTTACAACATTTGCCATTAAACTTTAGGAAAGGTGTTAGATTTCAAAGAGAAAGCAGTTTTTTAGGTTTTATACTTAACAGTATGTTTCAATTTTTAATTGTACTGGTTAATACGCAATGACTAGTAAGATGACATCAATCATGTGTTGTAAAAATTGCTAAAAAGATATTTAATGATATAATAGAAAAAACTAATTGTTATTTTGGTTTGTTATAATTTTGTTACTATTGCATTTTTAAATAAGATAAACTTGTAATCGAATGGCTATAGTATTTATATGGATGATTGTAGTACGAAATGATAACTTGGAAATAAAGTTAAATGATCACCTATCCGCGACATTTTTACGGTTTCTTAATAATCTAAATTCTAATATCCGTAACCAAAACTATGCGAAACTGAAGCTGATGATCCGAAATTATTTCATATCCGTAACCGTATCTGAAACCGGTATAATAATATTTCTATATCCGTATCCAGATCCGAAATTTCATATCCATAACATGACTGTGACTCATTTATTAGCTAGAACCGGAACCGTATAAGTGTGACTATGAAAAACCTAAGACCAGAAAACCAAAGACTATGAATAGGCTAGTTTCCTGGGTCAAAAAAAGCTTATTATATTTAGTCCGTCAGTTAGATTATCAAACAATATTGGACCCACATTTTGTCTTTTGTCAATCAAACAAAAAATGACGAAGATAAAACCCACCGAAGTGAGAACGTGACGTCACGCCTTGCTAAAGTGTCGCAAGGCGTGACGTTACACGGAACTTTAACGGGCTATATCTTTATCGTTCTTTGTTTGATTGAGAAAAAAAAAATACGTGTCCAATATTTTGTGTTAATTCAACTGACGGACTAATTAGGTTTTTTTAGGAAACTAGCCCATTGTGTAAAAGCAAAATAAAATCTGTGTTAGGTTAATTAAGACTACACTTATGTACATTTTTAAACAAACAAATAAATGATGAAACATTAAACGATTAATTAATTATAATTTATGAAATAATAAAATCATTAATAAAGTTAATTTCTTTATTCCAAAATAAACTATGATAACAAGATGTAACAAACAAAAGTGAAATCGTTAAGCGACATACCTTTAGGTATTCGTCCCTAAATTATCTTAATTTTAACCTACTTAAGTTTTTTACAATTTGGTAACTTAGCAATGCAACGTTACAAAGTAGACTTGAGTTAATGTCCACAATAAATGGTGTGCCTTACCGCAGCAAAATGTTGTGCTCATGTGAGATAAAAGTATAACAGATAATTAGTGTATCGTGAGGAGTGATTTGTTTACATAATAATATAGAAAAATATGGGTGCATTGTAGTTCTAACGTAATTTGGGAAAAACTGATTTTGCTGCAGTAATGTTAGAAACCCTGGCAAAATGTTTTTCATCATATCGATTCGGTTCGAAACCAACTACATAATTTTTAGCTTTTGTTGGGTGGTAAATGTTTATGAATAGCCCATTGACTTATATATTACTTCGTAAGGACAGGGCGGACCGCATGTTAAACTGTTGCCACTAACGTGGCCTTAATGTGATCCTCTTTAGACCGAAGTGACGTAGTCGGCTGTCGGCTGTCGTCGAGAGCGAAGGTACGTTAAAATTAGGAAAATGATAAGATTTGTCGTGTTTACTACGACAAAAGCACAGCTAATAAAAAGTACGATATTTAATATGTCAGGTAAGTCGAAAATATGTTAATTAAGAAACATATTTACATTGTTTCCATAATCTCATCGTTTGACATAATATAAAGCAACGCATGGTGTGTTGCTGTTTAATCGTTTACGAAACAGTTTAGGATAGTTCTAATAGATGGCGTTAGTGTGTCATGTATGGTAAACGTGTAGAGTGTTTTGTTCTGTAAGCCGTATCTTTACTATTTAAATCAATGGAATAGCCAAATTTCTGTGAGTTCGTATTAATGGTTCTTGGGTTATTTCATTATCCTGGGGTAACGTTTCGGGTTTTCCCGAAACTCTAAAACGACTTAGTTAAAAAATTTGAATAATACCAACAATAGACATTAATTTGTTTATATTTATGTTAATATCGTCTTCACAGACACCACTGTAATTAAATGGTCTGGAAAATCAGAAAAATCGAATTTATAAGTGAACCAGTTTACTTACAATCAAATAAATACCTGTCACGTATACCCCTGGTACACGCTCACGTCAGTAAATTAATATTCTTGCTACTTTACGCGTTAAGGAGAGGTGCTTGTATAGCTCAGTGGCGGCAGCGATTTGATAGTAATTACCAAAGTAAAGACACCTACGCGGCGGTTGTGATTGGATGAGTGACCCTTCCAGCCATTTTAGTGAGATATGACAAGCATTTCCGTGCTGCGGAAGGCACGTTAAAAGTTGGTCCCGGCTAATATCACTTGATACTAGTCGTGAAGCCTAGTCAAGAGACCTTAGGGTGGTTTAATAATTTCTGACAGTAAGGTTGAGTCATTGGCCTTGGAACACCCCTTCACCAATCCGCACTGGGCTAAGTTGAGCAAGCATAGTTGAGGTAAGGCCCGTGCCCTGCAGTGGGATGTACATAGGCATACTTTTTACTTTTACTTTACGCGTTAAGAACGCTCTATCAATAAACATTACTGTGAATTTCAGCTTAAATTTTGCTATTTATAACATTTACCACGCAACAAAAGCAAAAAGTCATGTAGTTGGTTTCGAACCAAATCGAGATTATGAAAAACATTTGGCCAGGGTAATGTTTCTAACATTACTGCAGAAAAATCAGTTGGTTCCAAATTACGTTAGAACTACAATGCACACAAATTTTGCGTAAACAAATTGCTCCCCACGTATATACTAATTATCTGTTATAATCTTATCTCCCAACAAATTTTGCTGCGTTAATGCACACCAAAAAATGTACTCTTTTAGAGCACATGGATCCCATTTTCCCAACAGTCTTTCAAATCTTTCAGTCTTTTACAGTAATTATTAACAGCCAAATTAATGATTAAATAAACTTAATCGTAAACATTTTAAATTATACGAACTAATAGGTAATGGTTGTGCCCATTTTTACTCGAGAGGCGATAATGCTCGACTACCATCCTCGTCACACAAACTAAAGACTTATAAGCAAGTACACCATGGCTTTAATTCAAGCTATAAATTTCCACTAAAAGCTAAACCTTTAATGTACAGGTTTTTTCATTAGTGACAATTTAGCCTATATAATAGAAATGTATAGCTTTACTTGTAGGTGCCTACAACTAAAGGTGTGAAAATGCTATTATTATTATTATAAAAATATATAATAAAGTTACAGAAGCATTCTGGCTATGAGAAACTGGTCTATGAGGACCATAATTTAAACTCAACTAAAATCACAAGGCAAAACACAAAGCAAAACACAAGGCATAACATTAAATATTTTAGCAATAATACGTTTTTCATTGGTAACGTCGTAGAACTCATTCTTTTAAGTAATAGCTTTGTTGTAATTTGACGTTATTCGTTTTAAATCAACAGAAGATACTATATTCAATAATTTATCATCATAATGCAATTTTTAGATACGAGTTTTTATCCTAAATTAAGTTGTTTTAAAAATTGTACGTTATCTAAGGAATGTCTTCCTTCTTTTTACCCTGTTTCTACAACAACCTACTGTACGGACAACAGACGCCAATAACATTCCAATCAAATTCACTGGAATATCGCTATAATGTTATAATTAATAATTATATAAAGATTTTATTTTAATTGTCATTATTCAACAATTAAGTAAACTTTAAATACAAGCTTCATACTATGATCAATACTTGTAATTTTGACATTCAAGACTTAGATATAATAACAAATATGTAAAAAAATGTTGCAGTTAAACCTAGTTGTCTACTAACCTATCTACTAACTAAAGCCACATTCTAAAGTAAGAATATAATGATTAAAAATGTTAAAATACTATAATGAATAAAGACAATATAAACACAAGTACAATAATGACTGTACTACTGGAGTTTATGCATTGGTTTTACATATTTAAAAACTTTTAGTTCATTTTTGGTAACTGATATCATACTTGACACATGTATATGACTTGTAACCCGATAAATGTATCGTGTTACAAATCAGCTGTAAACGGTATGCGTTAACTGAGGTATGCCACATAGGAGAAGATAGAGGAGCAAAAAGCAGGACTTTATCAACAGAGGGGCAGTGTTTTTTTTTCGGGATTTTAATAGTTAGTTTCCAAAAATAAATGTTATGACATTTTTGCTTCTCTAACACATTCTGCAAGGAATCTCTTGTGACGTTGCCACGCAATAGTATTGTTCGCACATCGAATGCACACAAGGGATCTCCTAAGAAGTTATTGATGAAAATTCCTAGTTTCGTTTTAACTTTACTAAAATATGACTAATTTCATAACTCTCTAGAGGATGAGGTCTCTAGACGATGAAGTTGGCACACGACTTTATTAAGATTTTAACTCCTACTGCCCCGATGGAGTGCACGCCTGGTGGCGATACAAAACGCAATGTGTAAAGAGTAGACTGAAAGATAGAGATTTGACTCATTTTAGTAGTTTTAGATAAAAATTCTGCAGAGAGCATAGTAAAAAGAAAAGTAATATCGAGTACAGCTTTATGATGCGAGATGCAACTACCAACACATAGCTGCAATATAGAGGAAAAGGAAACCGACCCATTTATCAGATAGGCGTCAAAGGGCAATGCCCATCAAATTGCATGAAATAAACAGAAAATACCTATAGTCCTAGCCTAAATTAGATTCAAAATCTATTGTACCTATATAAAACAAAGTCAGGTTAGTTACACTATTTATAAATCAAGAATGGATGGGACGAATTTTATGATTTATGATTTTTTGGAATTTGTTTCCGTCCCGAATAGCAGAATAATTATTAAAACATCGAAAAATTCACGAAAAAAAAAAACGTTCGCCGGGACAACTAGTCAAATATAAATTATGAAATTTTATTTTCATAATTTATATGAATAATTTTTTTTTTTTTTTTTCAGATTTTAGTAAATTACTTTAAAATATACATTTTTTAATGTATTTGAAGTACTATTTGGCTTTTTATTCATCTCAGGCATTTTGTTATGTGACCGATGGGCATTCTCCTTTATGCACGCCTTTATTTGAAAATCTGAACACCCAGATTTTCTCAGTGCATCTTATAGGTACCATTCCGAGCTACGCTGAAATTTGCAACTGCAGCATAGCTAGGACTACCTTTAAATATTTTCGACGCGTCTTCTCAATCGCATAGCTTTCCTGTCCCACAACTTACACATTTCAGGTGACTAATCGCGCACAATTCATACAAAAGGTTTGTTAGCCAATCACAAACGTTTTCTATAAACCACTAACTAAGTAAATGCCACGGAGCTTTTGACATTGAGAACAATATATGAAAAAACATGTTACAAACGACCCGAATTATCTTAATACAGTCACAGTTCTACAACAAAGTCTAATTTCTAAAATAGTTAGCATCAACCCGCGCAATTGAGAGTAAGTTTCAGAACTGGGCAATGGCGTCAGGTCAATACACCACTAGCTCGCACTTTTACCCCGTCTACAACGAAAAAAGTATTTGCAACTAGTATTTGGACTTCCTTTTTACACTCCAAATTATATTACTAACCGTTCAAATGCCCTACTTACATATTCAACTCAACAACTTTTTATTTCGCGGCGTTAAAATAAGTCTTGGCTCGTATTCGCAACCATGCCATTGTGATCGTACACTGTGTTATTCTTCATGTTGTGTACAATATTGAATTGGGTGAATATTTTATCGACGGAAAAATAAAACTTGAAAAGTGGATGTCGATGAATTACAATTCACCTAAGCTCCAGTTACTATCGGAAGAAAATAATCAAGAATATTCGTATTTGGCCTGAATTATATTTAATTTTTAGTACCTCAAGTTATTATCGCACAAAAAGAAACAGCTATGAGAAGCAAGAGAGTTTTTGACACCTTCTCGAAATCAAAATATTAGCGTCGGATAAAACAGGGTCTATATTTCACCCAATTTCATATACCTGTGCTCTAATGAAGAATTACACTGCCCAAAAATGAAGCCACTATTCTCAATCTCGTTCTTTATTTGCGCGGATACTTTAGTTTACAAGGCTCTTCTGTACCACAAAGTACTAGTACTTCTCTTCTTTTGTTATGATGATTATGACTGGATACTGTCCATTTTAGTATTCCGACAGACGAGACGACCCGATGGCACGGCGATTCACCTATAGCGCAAGGGGTCCCGGGTTCGATCCCGGCCGAATTAATTTAATATACAGATTTGGTCTCTGGTCTAGGTTGCACTGGGAGGGTGTTGTCTCGCGCTAATTTCTTTATTTACAGTGTATATTCCTGAAAAGCCATAAAGTTGTTTTTTACTAATCATTCATTTTCTTAGAAAAAGAGTTGGTATTACAACCGGATAAATACTTTACAAATAATCATTAGTTTTTCCCAAATGTATTGATATTTCGTATCTTGAACTACTGATCATAAAAAGGTCAAACGAAAGACTTATCAGTTGTTATATAGTCTGTGAAGGGGGTCATCATCGGGACCCCTTTGACTAGGAGTAGAAAATGTAGCCATTTATTGATAATGAAAATTGAACTAACTCTAATTCTGCTTTATCAGCATCAGATCCCGCGACTATAATAATAGTAACGAAAATAAAAAACACAAGCTAATTTGGACGACAGACTAGGCGATTCGGTACATTATGAAAATAGTATATAATTCTGAGTAAGTATCAGGCAAATCCGATAAAGTATTTATCCGTTTTACTTGCAACTTATCAGTCACCGCCTATATTAACTCGGGAATCATGAAGACTTAAGAACTGACACTGGTCTGCCTGTTATTTTTGGGAAACGAATGACAAAATGACGGTAAAAACTTCAAGACAAAGTTACGATTTTACCACAACTTAATTGTGGTATCTGTACTATTAGAAACCGACACAGAAGTGTCTGACTCTCTGTGCATTTAACATAACAAGGGTTATTATAATAATGTGGTGTCTGTAAGCTTGATTTCAAATTACCATTTTTATTTTACTTTTCGATTGTTTGTTTGACGCAAAAACGAACAGACATTTTGATGAAACTGTGTAAAAAACCTTATGATTTTACACTTAAAAACTGGTATATATTTTATCTCTCTAATATGTCAGGAGATGAATTAATCGCAATACATACAGGTGAATATAATATCGCAATTCGTGTCCGTGAACAGTTAACTTCAGGGGCGCGCGAATAGGATAATTCGTATTCATAACCTTTTTAGAAACTTTCGGACGCCGACCGAGCTGTCCGGGACCCAGTTGTTGCGCTATCTGCGCATATCCGTGTCAGGGCATCTCGCTGCCTAAGACGCTTGCGGCAAAAAAACATTTTTTCCTCATACTTTTGCTTTGTTACGATTAGCGCTGCGAAGTAAAAATAAATGCGTTTATTACGCATAATTATGTAGTAAAATTGTTATCAATTGCATTTAACGCAGCGTATGTCACGTCAAGTCACCATCAGCTCTAAAGAGCTAATAACGAAGACATGTCCGTGTCAAGGCGTTCTATGCTTTCCAAGCTGTCGGTTTATAGTGCGGTACTAGTAATTCTCACAATTGATATTCTCAAATTCTATCTCAGACAATAATGGGTATATTTTTCAACAAGCAATAACATTGACTATTAACGCTATACAGATTTGACGTTCAACCAAATGTGAAAGTGGTAATGCATTACAAATAATAGGTTTAAGAGTTTGGTCACAATAGGCGATAAAGAGATTTATCAGTTATCATCGTAAGGAAAAGGGATGTGGTTAACGAGTGCACGTTATTTGTGTTGGTTGAATATTATTTTTATTATAAAAATGTGTATATATGGGTATGCGCCTATACAATAAACCAGTCTGTCACTAGGCTCTGTCTTTGATTGATGTTAAACAGACGACGGGTTGCCTTTAATAAGCAAATGAAATTAGGAACTCAACGCGTGTGAATTTCCCTAAAAACAATGCCTATTACATTAGAACCATTCGATGTCCATTCTAAACAATGGCCAACTTACATTCGTCGTATCAAAAAGTATATCGTACTCAACGGAATTAAGGACGAGTTGTACGTGCCGTTATTTATTACAGTCGTGGGTGAAACAACTTATTCACTTATGTGTGACTTGTGCGCTCCCGATGATTCGGAAACCAAAAAATTCGTTGATTTGGTAAAGTTACTATCGAACCATTCCAAACCATAACGTTCTGATATTGCTAAGCGCAATGTTTTCCGTTTACGCCGAAACGACCCTGTGAAACAATGGCGGATTACCTGCAAGATTTAAAACGGCTACGCGTGCAATTTTGGGATTTCGCTCGAAGAGAATCTCCGCGATCAATTCTTGTCGGGACTGTCGAACGTGGCTATGTAATCGCGATTTTTTGCAGAGAAGGACATCAATTACAAAGAGGCGGTGGAACTGGCTCTGGCGCTGGAGGCTGCAGAGAGGCAAGCGGAGGTGAGCGCTGCGACATCCGTAGCAAGAATTTTATAAACAAATGTTTTCACATAAAATGATTGCAACAGATAATTTAATGTTATGCTGTTTTCGGGTACGCCAATTCAATTCCTAGGATTCATAGTGGTCAATGTTAGTCTGGGCGTCATAATAAGCTAATGATTTGGATTGTTACGTGATCAAAAATGGGAGTCGTCCGCTCTTAGGCAAGGATTGAATCAAAGCGCTAAATATACAACAGTTAAATTTTTATGAAATCATTGAGGATGCTTGTGTCAGTAAACTAGCAGCTGAATTTCTCGAACTATTCATGGATAAATTACCTAGGTGAATGTCGCGCGCGCGGCTAGCGGGAGCTCGAGCGGCTCGAGTCTGAGGGAATTATTTACCGACTGGACCAATCCGAGAGAACTATTTACTGAGTGGACCAGTCCGAGGGAACTATTTACCGAGAGGTCCAGTCCGAGGGAACTATTTACCGAGTGGACCAGTCCGAGGGAACTATTTACCAAGAGGTCCAGTCCGAGGGAACTATACCGAGTGGACCAATCCGAGGGAATTATTTACCGAGTGGACCAGTCCGTGGGAACTACTTACCGAGTGGACCAGTCCGAGTATGGAAAACCCATTGTGACAGTTATTTAGAGGAATGGGGATATCAGAATCTGCAGCGACTATAAATTACTGTCAATCCTAAGTTAAAACGTAATTACTTTCAGCTCCCTCGCATCGAAGAGTTGTTCGCTGGACAGACTCACAGTCGACGATAACAGCCTCAACGTCGGTATTCAGAAGGTTTGGATTACCTTCACTACTCGATACTGATGATGGTCCTACATTTTTCTCTCAGGAGAGAGTAAAACATGTAACCACCGCTCCATACAGGCCCCAGGGCAATAGAGCCGTTGAAAATGCGGTTAAAGCCCTTAAAACAGCTGCACATTCAGGTGAAAATGTTTTACAAGCCTTAAGCAAATTACTGTATTATAGAAATTGTAATCACGCAACGACGGGCGTGTCACCAGCAATATCACTGACGGGACATCGAACGCGGACGCGTCTCGATGCTATGCGGCACATTGTTTTTTTTTATATTAAGTACCTATATACTTTTGTAAGTTAAATTTATATAAGTTACCTTTTTAATTAAGAGAAGAAAGGTATTGGAAAAATAGTTTTGTTCTCAAAATGTGTAAAGGTGAAAATGAGCTTATTACTTAAAATTATAATTTTCAAATATAACGTCGAATACGAATAGTACCTCAGAAACATAAGCGTGTGTATCAAGTTGAACGTCTACCGCAATAATATATTTAAACTTCGCAACATTATACAAAGCCACACAATTATCTAGAAACAATATACATATAGACTTATTGATAATATGAAAGTTATATAATGACGTAATAATAAAGCATTTTAAGGAATCATGTAACTGGCGAAACAAACCCTATTAACGTGACCAAACAACATGACGAGACATCAGCGGTAGTGGTTCGTTAATAAAATATTAATATAATAATTACATATTTTTGAGACATATGGTAGCTAATGCATCTAACTAGCTGGTTGCTAGTTTCCGGAAATGAAATAGTTAATGAATAATATATCTTACAGTTTAGTCTGTCTACTGAGTCCGAATTAATATCTGCATTTGATCATTTCGGATAGGTTGCAGCTGCAACAGATATACTATTTATAACTATTAAAACTATTTTTATTCAACTCTATTTTATATGACGGACTCAGTAGACTGGATACAAACATAATAATTAAGTCATAACATAAACTTAATTTTAAAAAGCTACATAGACTACACATGACATAATAAAGTAGGGTGAGATAGTGTAGCAGTTTTAGCTAAAATATAATTAGATACAAGAAAACTACAATGAAAGCTAGGAACAACAACAAAAATAAATATTGTCTGTTGTAATTAGCACTAGTAAATAACAGTCAATATATCATCTACGCTCTGGCGTGAACAGGGAGGCATGGAGGGACTAGGGAGAGACTTTTGCCCAGCGCCAGCACTGGGACACAAACCACAATCGATAAAAAAAAACATTTACAATAGTTTAGTAGGTCCCTACTATCCGCTTTACTATATTAATTGAAAACAAAGTTCTCGCTCATAAGCACATTCCATGGCGTACTTGCTCAATGTGGAGATAGTTTTTGTTTAAATTGTAATCGTAATTTGTGGGGTACAAATTACGAAGCTTCACAAATCAAACATTAATAAAGATATATATTTTATAATGATTACTATCATTCATATAAAAAATCGGATATTTTTTATGATTAGTCGAGCATGTGAATACAAGTTTTTGAGCAGTAGAAAAATAAGGGTCCATACGCATTTAAGAGGCGCTGCACGGTACGGCAAATTATTATTTATATGAGTATGTATGGAGCAAGACGCACTTGAGCGGCGCCGCAGCGGCAACTGCTACATATAACATTACCTGCAGCGCGCCGCGTCGCGCAGTGCAGCGCTAACGCGTTTGGACCTTAAATGATTCGTAATAAATCGCGATCCAGTAAAAACAACGATACGCGTCATGTTATTAGGCCATGTGTTGTTTGATATTTAATTTCACAAATTCAATTATTCTTGTATTTTTTAGGTTAAAGCATAATGCCCATTCCTTACCCCCGAAGCTTCCTCAACCCCGCCGCTAAAACTGAGGACTCAACGCGGACTCAGACGCAAGGGGCGCGCGGATGAGGTTTTTTTTGGCTCGAAATATAATAATGACGACCATTGATAGTGACTTCTTGTGTTGTCTATGGCTGATTCTCGAGGAAAATATTACCTAGTTAAAATAGTTTAAGATTTTTTAGTTTTTACAAAGTTTTTCGGAGCTGGCTCACTCACACGGGGTACGGCGTTTGTATCGGCTTCGGTACACAGCTTGTAGAGCGTAAACAAAGTGACATTGTAAGAGAGAAGTCACACACCGTTGCGTTGCCGCAAAATATTGTCACTAAATATGTGTAAGATGACGCATCGCAATACAACGGAGCATTGTATGCGTTTCATGATTGTTTAAAAAAATAAAATACCACGACTAGGTAATGTATAATCTGAATATTGCAGTTAATTAATTTCTAAACAGCTAATTCTAATTAGCAAAATAGACTTCGATCTTGTTTGTAAGGAGCCTGGTATACCTAAAGTTGCAAGTAACATTAAGTTCCATCTTTTGTACGATTTTTATTTGTGCAATAGAGTTTAAATAAATAACCTAAAATAATATTACCTATTCAAACTGAAATTCTGAACAAAGTATATCATTTACGACATTTTGTCAAAGAGTATTTGTTGCTTGTAATTATTTTCTCTATCGATTAGCTATGTTTCATCTGTGTACACCAAAACAACGTAATTTCAGGTATCAGCAACTAGGTATTATAGGTATTAATTAGGTTCTATGCCTTTAGTTAATAGTATATTATTACCTTTATACCAGTTGTAAGATTAAGTAAAACGTAATGTAATGGTTTAGTCGAGTTGATTGATTCTTTAGTGGAGTGTATTGTGACTTTGCTAACAAAAAATGTAGATTTGGGATACAGTGACTAATGATTACTAAAGCTTCTTCAGTACCTCCCTACGAAAAAGTTATACAATGTAAGCCCTAGACGTCATACATACAGTCGCGCGTGTACAGATGATCACGTCGTCGCTAGTGCGCACGTCGGTTTACGAATGCAAAGTTGACGTCAAATCACATCGTCTATGGCTTTTGATCCGATGCGATTATAGTAAACAATAAGTATACAGTAGTTTAAGCAGGCCTACGACACTCCGCGTTTCGATCGAGATAAATACCTACGCGACGCGTCCCTTCGAAGATGCTAAAATCAGTCAAGTGTCCCGCACGCGCGCTGTTACACGCTCTTACTATTAAAGGTAGTTTTTTGTACGCGTTACACTTCCGACATTATTCACTATGAATAATAAAAATAAAAGACACCGAAAATATTGCGCAGCATTTGGGTGTACGAATAGTACCAGAAAAGATCCAAAATTGACACTTTTTACACTCCCTAAGGATCTTTAAAGGTAAGATTTTTAATTCATTTATTTAGGAAGTTATGAATATTATGTGTAAAACCTATACAGGTGTAAAATATCTATTTAAAACGAATTTAAATAGTGTGTTTAAAAAGTTTAGTTAGATCAATTTAAACTCATGATGTTTCATTGACTTCGAAATTACTTAAGAAGTACGATTTAAATCAATGTAGGTAGGGATATGGTTAAAAATTAAGTACTATTCAAGTAGAAACCTTGATCCATATCAACCCGGTCAATCTGAAGGCGTTTTGTCAGGTTAGCAGTTTAATTACGTAGAGATTATTGTTTTTTTATTTCTTTTATTTCGTAGGTAGGTACTTACTAAATAAAATTATCCTGTATCTAAAATAAGTACCTATTTACCAGATTTAATTCAAACTCATTCACAGAATACGATGATAACTGATATTCATTTGATTCATCTACAAGTAAAATCTACTAGCTGAATATACACATAATTATTAAGTTTACATCATTATTATGGCTATAACATACTTTAGTTTTATGACTGAAGAGATGTTGTCAGATAGTCAGTCGTGTATGCAATATAGGCGCCATACATAATTATCTACACACCTATTTTATGCGTAGGTATCGGCTAAATTCACAAACACAAGTCGCAGTCACAGCCCTTGTGAGAGAGCGGTTGCTGACAAGACAAAGTAAAAAGAGCTCTCGCTTGTGGCGTTTTGGTGGATTATCGCTTGCAGTAATGCTTTGTAGGCTATTATAAAATTAGAGTTCTTTGCCCCGTGCAAACTAATTTGCTCTTTGTTGCGGCACTATGAGAGTAGATAATCTATTTTAGCAACTTTCTTTAAGTGACAATTCTGGATTTATTTTATTATATATTCTGTGGTTTAAGTAACCCATTTGTCAAATAATTTTATTCCTTACATTTCGTTGGTAACACCAGCTTAAAGATTTAAATTTACATCTATTATAAACAGTGTTCGGAGTAGGTAGATTGATTTGGGGTCAATAATCTCAAACATTGATGTTAATATGGACTTGCCTTCGGGATTCCTGCATTTCTTGGTATGAGTTTTAAAAAAAAAGGGAAAATCAATTTATGCTAGCACTTCCAAAGTACATCAAATCAATCTACCTATTGCGATCACTGATTATAAAGCTAAAGGGTTTGTTTGTTTGGTTGATTGAACGCGCTTATTTTAGGAACTAATACTGGTTCGAACAGAAAATTAACATTACGCTACGACTAAGAGGAGCGGAGTATCAATGAAAAATGTTGCAAAATCGGGAAAAAATATTCCTATTGAGAACTTCCATTGCGTGCGCTGCGTAAACGGTTAAAGTTACGCAAAAATCATGTATGACGGATGGAATCATTACTCTTTAAAAGTTCTAAAAAAAAGTCCGTGTAAGCACATGTCTTTCAAGATTGACTCACTATAACCTTTTTTATTGTAATCAATTTATTTTAAAATAATACATTGGCGCTAACATCGCTTACACATCGTGGTGGTGGTGTGGCAAGAATACACTTGATTATTTTGAGCTGAGAAGCGACATGGGTCGTTGTTAAAGACCAAATGTGAGATCGAACTACAAAAGCAAAAGCTAGTATATCTATATCTCTTTAAATAAAACAAAGTCGGGTTAGTTACACCATTTATAAGTCAAGAACGGTTGGACCGATTTTTATGATCTTTGGTTTGTTGGATTTGTATGTAACTACCGTAAAAATAAATATTAACACGCTCAAAAAAAAACCATTAGGCTAAAAAAACACTACACACATTTTCGGGTGACACAAAGGCTCATTTCGGCGCGCTTATTTTGGGACGTCAGATTACACGAGTTCGTTGACAACAACGAAGTGTTTAGTTCAAGTTAGCTACTGAAAGTTAAAAAAGTGAGTGATGAAATCAACTTATTACCATGGAAAAGCACAGAAAAGCTTACTATAAACTTTGTGTGGTTTCTATATGCCAAATTACATCAAAACTGCACCTGACAAAGTATATTTCCTTCTTTGATTAAAGACACATAGTAAAATATTATGGTATCTATGGCGATTACAAAATTAAAGCAACAAACAGTTTTGCGTGCAAACGTTTACACACAGACACACGCACAGCATTATATAATAGGGTTGCTCTTAATAGTAGTTTTCCCCAAAACCGGGGTAAAATCGATAAAACCAATGCCTACATTTTAACTTTTAATAAAATCTCTTTGGCTCTAGAATTAATCTGTAATAACTTTAATCCAGCTATTTTTTATTTGTTTTTTTTTTTTTGAGAAAATTAGTGAATATAATAAACAAATTCGATACATTTTATTTTTTAACAAAAAAGGAAAAAAAGCAACGCAACCCGCGAAAAAATTGTGACTTTATAGACCTATATAATGCATTGTTAGTAAAGGTAGCACAAAGTGGGTTTTAAGCGTTTCCAATCTTCACAATGACTTGAAGAATGGACCTCGCTGTGGGCACATTGTTACTGAAAAAACGAAGGCTATTTTTGAAAAAGTGGAGCAAGATCGGTATTTAGTAGTTACAACATAGCTGAAGAACTGGGAATTGACCACAAACAGTTTTGACCTATTTAAAAAAAGCTAGTGGCTAGTGGGTGCCACACGAGCTCACTGAAAAAAACCTAATGAACCATGTACTTATTTGCAATTCTAAGACTATGAAATCAACCCGTTTTAAGGAAATTGATAACTGGTGATAAAAAGTGGTTTACGTATGTCAAAAAAAGGAGTCAAAGATCGATCGGCCAGGCTTCACAGACTGTGGCAAAACCCGGGTTAAGTCGCGAAAAGGTGATGCTGTCTGTATGGTGGAATTGAATGGGCATTGTTCATTATGTGCTTTAACCGCCGGGCAGAACCATCGATTCGGATCTGTACTGCCAACAACTGATGATAATAAGCAAGAAATTGAAAGACAGCGGCATGAATTGATCAATAGAAATGGTTTAGTCTTTCATCTCGATAACGCTAGACCACACACATCTTTAACCACTCATCAAAAAATAAGAGTTTTGCTGGGAGGTGTTCTTGCATCTGCCATAAAGCCCTGACTTGTTTATCAGAAGTCCAAAAAAAAATATGTTTTTCTTTTCTTTCTAATTTTTTTTAGAATTTCAAAGAGTTCAATATTTCATTGATACAAAAATTTCTACAGCAATGGGACCATGTCCATGACGTACAAGATGGCAAAAAGTCGTGTTACAAAATGGCACATACATGCTGTAATAAATGTAACATTTCTGTGCGTTCGCACACGTTATGGATTCATCATATATCATCATCATACATCACATTTTGATATTGTATTAATTATTAGGTATATAGATCTTAATGTTTATTATTATGAAGTTTAATTTAAGTTATATATCTATACATATTGTAGGTAATGTTTCATATTGTTTTAATTTGTTATATATTTATCTTTCCTTTATTAATTTTGTATATTACATTATAATTTCTTTTGACATGTTATAATTAAAGATATTAAATTTCCACTATAATGCATGGTGTGGTTACCTGTAAGTGTAGGAACATTTAGCTATGAGTTTTTAATTGTAAATTTTGACGTATAAAGCTTATGTTAGTATTCCATTAAACAACTTTGAAAAAAGTATTTAGTTTTCATAAAAAATGTGAAGAAACTTACCCCAACCTAATGGACCGAATCGAATATAAAATTGCGGTTTCGCTGCGTTGCGTTATAAGTATAATTAATCCGTAAGGAAGTAAACTTTTAAACCCTAAGCTGATGCTTGGCTTACTGGGTTTTTTAAACTGTATAAATAAGGCTATTATTATCGAGTTTATTTGTGTGAGTTTGATAATAAAGATGTTATGAAGTAGGAATACTAAACGGTACCGCATATATTTACTGTAGGTTTAACTGGTCTAAAATTTATTTAGCGTGACACAGCTTAATCTTATTTTTTAACGAAACAATAACCAATCCTGAAGTATTATTCTCGTCATGTCATCATGCTTCTAGTTTAAATGTGACCAGTTAAATTAATTAGCACTTCTTATTAACTGAAACACCACCAAAGAGTATGCAATAGAGAACGTCTAGTTTGTTAATGCGTCATTCATGATTCCTTACGTGGCAAGCGGCGGACTGCGAAATTCAACATTCCCACAGTTACTAAGCTTTTAAATTTATTAAGCTTAAATGTGGTACAACATTGAACTTCAACACTTACACTTAATTTTTAATATTTGAACGGTCATCGATTGTGTATTGATGCAACAAAACTAACCCTTAACCAGGCATGTTGAAATTTAATTGGGTTTTCGACCATTTGACAAGTAAATAAGGTTTATATTGTGGTCACTATTTTGCCACTGCCTGATTAAGGTTTAAATAACAAATGGTTCACTACTAACCCCCATAATCATCAAACGTCAATTAGAACTGTTAAAACCAATGTAATTTAAGTCCCTTCTTTAAAATTTGGCAAAAAGTAGATGTACTTCATGCATTATTCTAGTACTAATTTAGTTTTAATGAATAAGGGGGTATATATTTAAAGTGAAGAAACTAAGTGTAAGCTTGTTAATAAAGGCAAGTGCGGCAAGAACATTTCTTAGCATAGGGCATATTAAAGGGTGAGTCAATACTATGTAACAACGAAATTTAAAAATATGGCATGCTGTACAGAACAATATTTTCAAGCATACACTTCCAATGTGCACATTTAATTAAAAAAAAAACCTAAAACAATCGAACTCGCATCGGCTGGTACCGACTTCATAAGTAACTGATTAGGTCTTATGTGTTAATATTATTTTTAGCTTTTAGTTTGTTCGTCGATATTTTTTTTTTAATTATATATTTCATCAATTTTTTTATGATAAATCCTAATAAAAACAAATCATAAGAGTGCAAAAAATTTAGCACCGATTTGATCCCCTATTTTTCCACCCATAGGGGTGAATTTTTTCCGCCAATTTTTATTACAGTATCTTTGAAGTATAAGCTATTTAATTTAAAAAAAGAATCATCGAAATCGGTTCACATTACTCGAAGATATTGGGTAACATAGAGAAGAACTACGAACCAAAACATTATTTGGGTTTTAATTTTAATATTTGTTGATCTTCTCAAAATGCACTAAATCAAATTCGATAAAATTTATATGGGACCTCATCTGAAGTATGATCTACAAAAGCTTTTTTTTTAATCAAAATCGATTCATAATTGGCGGAATAATCGCGTAACATACATAAAAAAAAACATTTACTTAGTGGAATTGAGAATCTCCTAATTTTTTTGAAGATTGTTAAAAAGACTTGACCTACCTTCTGTTCATACATACAACAAAAAGCTCATTCTATAGTTAATTTTTACAATAGACATCTGAAAAATGCTTTATTGAGTCACCCTAAACAAGGTGTTAATGAAATAACCAAAACCATTTAGAGGGTGATTCTACTGCTAAGGGGCCAACATCAAAAACGCAAAAAAGAACACTTTTCCATACTATACCGCGACCAGCTGACATCAGTTTGTATGGAACGTCTTTTTTTTTTGAGTATTCGATGTTAGTCCAATAGGAAAAGATGTTGCACCAGAATCAGTCCCTAAGATGTTTTGCGTTATTTCATTAACACCTTGTATATTTCACATGGTTTAAACGATGGATGATACACAGCAGATATTAAAGTCAAACGATTTGAAACTAACATAGGTTAGCTAGATGCGTAGTCTCTTTCGAGGCTTCAAATAACGGGTGTCACTCTTGTCATCATATCCGAGTTCAGACTAATGATAGTTAAAACTCGTTCGACTATAATATTAAAGGAGTGCACAGTTGTTCAACAGAGACATGTTTCAAATAACCTTAACAGACAAAATTCAATAAGCACTCAAAAAATCCATAATTTGCATGCCATGGTTAAATAGAACAAGGTCTTTCCATACTGAAGTGTCTCCATAGTACGAAGATAGTATTTATGTTAAAATTGCATTAAACTTACGAACAAGAATTACATTTCTTGTGAATGATGGACTTGATGAGTAATTTCAAAATCTACAATATTTTATAATAAACATAAACAATATTATTTTGTTCTGATTACAGTTTTAACGTCACTCTGAAACTCACTGTAAGATTGTCAATCTGTAATTTTTTTCGCTCACTCAAACACTAACTTCAAAGGACCTATAGTGATATTTTATGTGAATTGGTTTATTAACAATCACAATCGTAGTAATTAAAACAGTTGTATAATTGCGTTTGGTTTAATTAATCGATCGAAACGCAGTGGTGGGGCAAATGTGCTTTATATCTACATATCTATATACAGGGTTACATTGCTCAGAATCAGTAACTTAATCGAACTATGCATAAAACAGAAAACAAAAAAACATTTAATTATTCCTATCCGCTGTTAAAAATCGTACGCGTGGATAATTTAACTCATTCATAAAAAAATTGCACCGTATGTGCACTGCTTAAGGCCTTGTTGGCTCGCCGTACCTATGCCTGATAAATGACCGCGCGGCTTTCGTAGTCTCTCTATACTTTATTTTCGGATATTTTAAGTATTTTATTTCGTAACATACGATTATTATAAATAGTAACAATTAAGACACTTCTTTATACTGTTCCCTAGATCTTGTTTTTTAAATTTGGCACTCCTTTGCAATGTAACCCTGTATATAAAACAAAGTCGGGTTAGTTACATCATTCATAAATCAAGAACGGCTGGACCGATTCTTATGATTTTGGTTAGTTACACTATTTATAAGTCAAGAACTGCTAGAACGATTTTTATGATTTTTGGTTAGTTGGATTTGTCTCTGCTCCGAATAGCAGAATATCTGAAATCCACAAAAAAAAGAGGCGGTACGAAGTTCGCCGGGACAGCTAGTTAATAATAGATTCTAGTACTTCAAAGATTTAAGAAACTTATTCACGTCGTGTGGTTTAGTGACGTAGTACAAAGACACTATGGGAATACCAGGCGTAGTTTATTATTGCACCATCGACTATGTTATGTAAATATTTTCCAGAGACAAAATTTGGATGCCCTTTCTGTTTAAGAGAAAGTTGAAACATGTTGGACCGTTCATGGGAGAATTTAAACGTTGTTAAATATTGAGGAAGCCTTAATCATGAATAATTGTGCTTTCCTTACCTGCTGTTCCCAAAAGAACATCGGAAGGTTGTTGACGCGGTTGTCGTTGCGAGACATGGCTTGTTGCATCCATAACATTTCAGTTGAGGGAGACGGCTGGCTCCATAGTGAGTCCACCTGGGAACAATTTCACAGGTATAAAAAGAACAAGCAAACAAACAAGAAAAACCTACAGAAAAGAACAATTCAGCAAGTCAGTTTATGTTGAGGCTTTTTGAAAATCGTTGGCCACGTCCGTACAGGACTTAGTATACCATAACATAATAAGACATGTGAGGATCCACCTCAGCAACATAAATTATATATATGCACTATTGTTTTGTTGAAAATTATAACAAAATAGAGAAGAAATACGAAAGAATTTGTCTCAGTTTTTCCAATATTTCATTCACGTCGAGTGTAAATGATCCGACTGCGTCAAAATGCAAATGCAATTTTAATTAGCTACCATAAAATAAAATTTTGTTTATTTACTCGTCAAATAAGTTACCCTGTAAAATGTAACCCATTATACTTAAGCAAACCTACTTAAAGGAGGGGGAGCAACCTGGCCCCGCTACTACTAAGGACCCAAGTCATTAGAATGGCTAGCAAGCATTAATGAATATTGTTCGCTAATATAGCGGTTAGCCGCCATTGTGCGGCAAGACTTACTGCTGCACTCAGAGTTAAGTCACTTAACTTTAATTGAGTTACTTTTTGAGTTAGAGTTTGAGTTTAATGGTTATATAAGAAAAATCTGTGATTAAAGTCGATATGAATAAAGACAATTATTGAATGAACAAAAATGTTAATCAACACTTTACTGTTAATTGACGTCTCTGAGAGCGGCAGTTAGTCTCAAATCAGTGTGAGCTAAAAGCTCCGTAGGTTAGCCCTTCCTCCTTTATACATTTTGGGGACAAAATCTAAACAAATGAACCTACAAATGTAAGACTACTAGAAACTACTTACTACATGGTTTAAAAATAAAGAGAATTCCGAAATTAGAAATAAGAACGCAAACTAATTAATATTAAATTATCTAAATTAACGATTACATGAAGGATGTTCCATAATGTGTCGGGTAGTGATTACTATTGGTGGTCAGGGTGGTCTTGGTGCAAAGCTCTCTATGCCGTGGTCAAACTAAAGAGCCCATGATTTTCAGCATTGGACGGTGATAGGACTGATTTGATATAAATTAGCAATTGCTCTTAAACATCGTGACAAATAAAAAATCTGTCAACCTCCCAACAACAAGCATACATTTGTACCTTTGAAGTAGTTCATTAGCAAGGTGGAAGAAGCAATAATCCACATTTGCACATTAAATAAAAATATCAAAAAAACTATCTCACTTTAGCTTCTCTTCCTGCTAGCGCTTTCTGTGGTATCTGATCGGGGTACGCTCTGACCGCTTTTATAGTACCAAGCATTTGGTACTAATTGGTTGGGTTAATATAAATCAGATATATAGATAATATTAGTTTCATTTTGTGTTAATTAAACAATGAGGTTGACTTCTTTGGTAAATTAATAATATTGTAGGCATTTTATGGTCCATAAATGATGAAAATGATTGCAAATGAAAGCGAACATAATTTGACAGTCAAAGACTTACAGAAGATTGCATAGACAAAAATAAATATAATGTAATTTTTTACCATTTGTAATAGTTGGCCCAGAATTTCATAAAGTCTATAAAGTCTACAAGACAGAATAACAATAACTCTTGTAGTTTTTCTACAAAATCATACGATACACAAGAAACATTAAAAAGTTCAAACTGAGTCTTTACCATTGGTTGTTGCTGGCCAAATGGCGGATTTGGAACTAGTCCAACTGATCCAAATTGCATTGAATTCACTGTAGGAGCATCATTTAAATTTGACATATTCATCACCTAAAACATACAACTGTTATTGTAAAATTATTACAGAATAACATTTCAAATGTTTGATTCAGATTCATATTTTTGTCTAGAATATCTTGGTGATTAGTTACTGGCCAATAACATGATGAAGCGCACTTAACAAGATGCAAGACCTCCTCGAGACGTTAGATCAATGTGCGATTCTTGTGGTATGTATTTACATACCTACTTTTACATGTAAAGTTGTGTTTTTGGTAGGTACTTACATTCTCTAAGCCTAGGCCTTGCTGCGAGTTAAGCATGGACTCGTGGGGACCTGGCGACCGATCGAATCCACTGGATAGCGGGAAACTCACGATATCCTGTGCATAAAACACCGTCAAAGGGATAAATGTTAACAAAATCAAAGTATTTGCCACCATAAATCGATAGACGTACTTCATATGAGCTGTTAAAACGCAAACCAAAATTTTAAAGCAATAAAAAATTAAATTTTATAAATATTTGAAAATGAACCTGGTTTTCAAACCTCATATAAGGTGTCATTTTTAACTGTTTTCGTTATTTTTGTTGTTGAATTTGTAGAGTGGTGTCAACATCGCGTGCGCATGCACTAACGTTACGTGAACGTCTACGACTCACTTGTTCGTGAAATTACCAGAACTGTGATGAACTGAATGGTACTATTCAATAAATAAGGTGGTTCTTTATATTTTTAACTATTCTTAGCCAAAATTGTTAATGGTCTTTGTGTAAACTAAGCATTGACCTTTTTGATACAGTAGTCTTCGGTAGTTTTGTGTTATACTAGTGTATTAATTATCTTTGTTACAAAATATAAACTTCAAGATACTTTAGATTCTCTGACCGTCCTATTTCACTAGGTCCTGTTTTTACCGACTCTTAGGATAAAATAGGCAAAAAAAACAAATGCAAGCAATTCTATGAAGAAACTGGACGTAACAATAAATAAATAAATAAATTCTTTATTTGCAAAAAACAACTATCAAACTTATTGAATACTATACAATTTAAATGCGGTTTTTACTTTCACTTATGAAACTATTTGGTAAAAATGTATGTGTTATGTTAGTAGTAAATCGTAATATAACGATAGCATGGTCTTTGGTTCGCGCTACGAACTAAAAAGACTTGCAGTTAAATTTGAAGCAATCCTGCTAAGAACCAATGATAGTGTGATAAGCACAAGTTCAAATTTCATCAAATTCGATTCAGCGCTCACTACAAAAAGTAACCTATTTCCTTTCACAAGCTCTAGTCTATCTCTGTACCAAGTTACATCAAATTTGGTTCAATAGTGTTTCAATAGCTTTCGCATTTATATATAAGTAGGGATATTTTGGAAGAATTTACTTACAATTTGGGAGAA
Source organism: Anania hortulata (assembly GCA_963576865.1). Classification (NCBI taxonomy): domain Eukaryota; kingdom Metazoa; phylum Arthropoda; class Insecta; order Lepidoptera; family Crambidae; genus Anania; species Anania hortulata. The sequence goes on along the minus strand of OY756387.1, from coordinate 23,171,199 downwards.
GGGAACGACTGGTCCGTAGGAGCCGAGTGGCCGCATATGCGTGTCGCACGCCCGGCGGACCATTAGGCTTGGGTTGAAGAAACCAGCCCTGTACCAGTTGTACATGTCCTTTGACGAAAAAGGCCCTTGGATATTTTTCTGCAACAAACACAAAAGTTGAAGGCTAGGGTGAGCTACAGCGTTAACTATTTGGGCGAAAGCTTTCTATAACAAAAAGATGGATGGCAATAATAGAGTAAATATATGCCATTTAGTTTTATTTTCACATTGCTGAACTGAGTTAAGATTAAAGAACTGGGGCACTCCCATACCAGCACCGGTATATAAATAGAAAGTGTCCGAACTTGGGCTTCGTAAAGAACTTCATGTCTAGAGTACCAGTAAAACTAAAAGTCAGCAATGCGTTGGCTTTTCTCTTTTGTTTTCTACTATTCCTGAACAAGTTTTTGAAATGTCGGTAAAGCCTTTTGTTTTTTTCTTTTGTCCGTGGACTTAAATAAGCACTTCTCTAACGTACCTTTAATAGTTACGTAACGAAGAAACAGAATTACTCTCATTTTAGTTACAACAAAATAAAAAATTACCTCGGGATCTTCATAATACCACTGTTCTGCTATGCTCTGCGGGTTTGGCGGCGGTTGGGTAGGTTGTTGCTGCATTATGTTACTGTATATTGACGAACCAAAGGCACCCTGCGATCCAGATTGTTGCAGCCCGTGCATTTGATACATATTGCCGTGGCTTGCGTGGTTCGGCATCGGAATGTCGCCAGAATTCCCCATCTGTGCACGAAAACAAACAATAATGCTGAAAAATTTAAAAAGATTTCTATAGTCACGTTTAATTACGATAAAAGAAGAGGCTTCAACGTTTAATCTAGGATTTTAACTATGCAAGTCATAATAGTTACGTGAAATTAAGCATTGTCTTAATGAAACTACAAGTCAATAAAATTTTATTATAAAATGAAATGGCAGATAAAATCTAGGTCAAATTTGGCGTGTATATCATTCTTCACTCTGCTGATTTGAATCAATTTACCTCAGTACATAAAGAAAAAATTCTTACCGATGGATTATTTGAATTTTGACTGAGGAACAGAGAGGTATTAGCGTTCGGAAAGCCTGCCATTCCCGCGCCCCCAGGCTGCATCTGACCTCCACCCATGGGACCTTGTAGTCCCCCACCCATACCGGGATTACCCATCCCAGAGCTAGGCATGACTGGCGTCGGTACGCCTTGCATCGGTATCCCCATCGCATTACTACCAGGTCCAATAGGCAGCCCTAGCGATGCGTTCAAGGCCGAATTAGTGATCCCAACTGACTGCAATGGTTGCATACTTCCTTGCATTCCAGATCCTTGCATTCCTGGCTGCATTCCAGGCTGCATTCCTCCTCCTTGAAGGCCGGTCGGTTGCATACTGGGCCCCTGCATCCCTGGTCCTTGCATGGACTGCTGCATACCGCCTTGCATTACTTGCGGCTGATTTCCTGGTCCTTGCATTCCTAAGGGTTGCATACCAGTGACATGAAGTGATGGTGGCAACCCTCCAATTTGAAGACCAGCAGGCAGGCCTTGCATGCTAGCTGGCAGACCCTGCAATCCAGAGGGGAGGCCCTGCAGTCCTGTCGGCATCCCTTGCATTCCAGTTGGCATATTCGGTTTAGCAGACATTAATCCAGGGTTGGCAAAAACTGGACTCGAAAGTCTTAGCTGCATCGCTGGATTTGGCATCTGGGGTATCGACGACATTGCAGACGAAGTGGGCGTTGCCTGATTGCCTAAGGGGCTAGAAATTTGTTTTGATTTTGTCAGCAAATCTTTTTCCTCCAATGTCATGTCGAAAATTTCTTCGACGATTTTGTCTTCAGAAGATTGATGTTTACGAATGTCACTGTAAAGTAATAATTTTTTTTAGAAATTTAATCCAATAGAGACAAAACATTTTTACATACAGACACGAAATTGCAACTCACTTTTCCATGGATTGATGACTTGGCGAACCCTGTATAAGCTGTAAGAGTCCTTGTTTGTTGCTATTAGAATCTCTCATAGGCATATCCGACGCTGAAGATACTATGTTTTGGTGTTTTTGACGCAAACTGTTGTTTGGTGTGATCATAACTGACTGGAAATTTCCTCTTTCATCGCTGGCTTCCTCGAGATTTATATCAGACCTCATGAGAGCATCAAAAGTGTTGCTCTCAGAGAACTTGGGTTTGAAAACATCACGAGTCTTTTTATTGAACTTTTCGTCATCGCTTATGCCTCCACTGGCGTTATCTGTTTGTTCTGATGATGTTAGTGATTCTAATGACTCCAAGCCTCTAAGGGGTTTTCGAGTTCCGATTTCCTGTTGATCAATGTCTTTGCCGGCCTTTGATGAGTCATTCCCTGTATCTGATGTTTCTGGAGCGCTGGTTTGCTAAGGATAGTACAAATGATGGATAGATTTAAAAAAACGTTAACTCTGAGAAGGGGCGGGATCCCGTTATGGGTCCCTTTTTCAATACATTCAAGTTACAGCAATATGCTCCGGAATTCGCAAGCTTTCAGTGGAAGTAACGGCTGCAGTTAGACACGCATCTCATCTAAATTAATATTTTTTAAATTAAACTATATGAAAAAAATCTAGATTAAAAAATATATCAATGTTGGATCGCTACTTTTATCGGAACAGTGATGATGCATACCTTTTTGAATTTAACGTCACTGGCATCAAATCGTTTTGGAGACAATTTTTTAGCTTTTTCTGAAGACCACCATTCATCTGAACCCTCTTCCACAGTCTTTGAGCGCGCGAAGCTGCCATGAGTGTGAGAGCGTGTGAGTGCTGAAAAAGGTCTTAATTAAGACTTGTTTAAAGCCACTGTCAATAATAACTCAGTGTTGTAGCACTCACGATACGAGGTCTCTTGATTTTTCGGCAAGTTTGTGTCATCGTTACTGTAGCCGTGAAACGCTCCCGATGAATCGAACGTACCACCGCACGCTTCGGCACTGTCTACAGCCCTGTACATAAATTTTGATGTATAGATACATACAAGGTTTTTTTTAAAGTGCGTAACATTTTTAAATACAATGGCATAACGTTCGTTTACTTATGATATGATAGGTTTATCATTAAAGTACAAACCATTCTGGTAAGTTTTCCTCGTTTTGAGTATCCCCGCCAACCCATCGGCGATTTGAATTCCATGATTGCTGTTTGTCTTGAGATGGTCTATCACCCCAATCTCGTTCTGTAAATATATTTGAGTACATCACAATCCAGATTTGATTTTAGCTTATATTGTTCTGTTACAATTAATTTGTGCAATAAGATTATTCCCAAAATTTTATAATAATAATGTTTTGATGTCTTTGAGATTCTAGTAAAAAGTGGCAAACTAACAAAGGTCTAGTGCCTCAAATGACTGTACTTAGATATATCATGGCTTCGTTATAGTCTATGTCTACTTATTGCTTTTTTATTGTAAAATATAATAATTATTATACCAATGAATGTAGCAGTTAGTATGTTTGCTACTTAATCACGCTTTAACGGATGAACGGAATTAGCTAAATTTTGAAAACCCTAACATTATTCTGTTTTTTATTTGAATTCTGAATTCCGAAACAAAGTTGCGGTCAGAACTTAGTATTACAATATTATTATAAAGTAAACTGACCCCATTTCTCCTGTTGATTATTGCGAGATCGTCCCGCATCCGGGGAGCGCCACTCCTCCCCTTCTTCGCGCGACTGCCTCCAATTTGTTGCTTGACCTTGTCGCTTACTAAAAAAAATACTATTTGTTCACATAAACTCTTTACAGGACCTATACTAGCGGGCTCACAAGCTCGTTTTCATTACGTACTTGCGATCTGCTCCGACTCGCTCGAGTTACTAATTACGAGGGCTGCACTAAAAGTATCGGGAATGGAATATTTTCACTGTTCCTGTCATATTAAAATCTTTTTAATTGCAAACTCCTTGGTTTTAAAAATCGAATACCATTTATTTATTTAAAAAAAGATTCTCGGTCTTATCACAAGGCTTGTCAAACTTGTTTAGTCGTTGAGAAAATGGAATTGACTTGAGAAAATTCAAGAGTGATGATTTATTATGACTTTCGAAGTGGTTTAACACAAAAACAGTGTGTTGACCGGATGATTTCTGCATTTGGTAATGAAGCCTCATCCAAAACCACAATTTATCGCTGGTTTGCTGGATTTCAACGTGGACGTGCCAAGCTCAGTGATGATCCCCGTCAAGGTCGTCCAAAAACTGCAGTCACCCAAGAAAACGTTGATGCTGTGCGTAAGCTGATTGAGGAAGATCAACATGTGACATACCGCGAAATTCAGGCAACTTTAGACATCGGCATGAGTCAAATACAAATAATCTTGCATGAACAATTAGGTGTAAAAAAGTTGTTTTCCCGATGGATACCGCATTCGCTCTGTGAAGAGCAAAAAGCAGCTCGCGTTACTTGGTGCGTCAGAACTCTCGAAAGATTCCACGCAGGATCCTCAAATGCTGTATACAACATCGTATCAGGTGACGAATCCTGGATATACGCGTACGAACCCGAAACAAAAAACGAGTTTGGGTGTTCGAAAATGAGTCAAAGCCAACAAAAATTGTTCGTACAAAAATTGTTCGTTCACGGAGTGTTGCAAAAAAATGGTGGCCACGTTTGTCTCCAAAACCGGCCATGTTGCGACTATTCCTCTTGAGGGACAAAGAACGGTTAATGCAGAATGGTATGCTAGCATTTGTTTGCCACAGGTCGTTTCTGAACTCCGTAAAGAGAACTGCAACCGCCGCATTATCCTCCATCACGACAATGCGAGTTCTCACACCGCGCACAGAACAAAAGAGTTTTTAGAGCAAGAAAACATAGAATTATTAGACCATCCGCCGTACAGCCCCGACCTAAGCCCTAATGATTTCTATACCTTCCCTAAAATAAAGAATAAATTGTGTGGTCAGAGATTTTCATCATCTGAAGAAGCTGTGGACGCCTACAAAACGGCCATTTTGGAGACCCAAACTTCCGAATGGAACGGTTGCTTCAATGATTGGTTCCGTCGTATGGAAAAATGTGTCAAATTTCGCGGAGAATACTTTGAAAAGCAATAAATACATTTTTAAATAGTAATGTTGTGTCACTTCCTTGATTCCCGAAATTTTCAGTGCCCCCCTCGTATAGTACTCAAAACGAAATAATGGTCACTCAAATGTACACTTTAAGACTGGTTTAGGTTAACTCGTTTTAAAATAACCTATTTAAATTAATGCAGTCATGGTGGGAGACGCTGACAGATGTGTCACAGTTCATACTAGTACAGCTGTCAACGTTAACCTCTTAAGGCCTTGAATGAATGACCTTGACAAAACTGTCACCGCAGAGTCTTTTGCTAATATCAACGCCATCTTTCCTGCGACGATTTGGCACTGTTCAAAGATTAAAGTCCTATGGGCTTGCAGAGGGCACAAGTTACATTTTGTCTATTTATCTTTGAAGAAGATTAGTGTATCGGCGCGGTAACTCGTTTCGAACACAACGTTATCTGGGTTCGATTCCATGTTTCGGGTTTGTTCCCGCTCCCACTCTGTTTAAACACATTTAATAATTACACGTTGCCCAGTAGGCAATAAAAACCTTGGCCCCGATCGCGCTAATAAAAACGAACTATTACCACAGCATAAATAATATAGCAGAAGCGACACTTAAAGACATTTGCTAAAATAGATTATCTACTCTCAATGTGCGGCAACAAAGAGCCAATTAGCTTGCACCGGGCAATGTACTCTCATTTTATAATAGCCTACAAAGCGTTACTGCAAGCGATAATCCACCAAAACGCCACAAGTGAGAGCTCTTTTTACTTTGTCCTGTCAGCTACCGCTCTCTCGCAAGGGCTGCGACTTGGCTAGATAATTAGTAATAATTTTAATGAAAATATTACTTTCCATTCCGGTATATCGTCATACAATTAATTTATGAAAACACCCTGATCGTAATATTAGTGTTAAAGAGCCCTGTATAAAAATGTCTTAACGTAGTAAGTACCTACCTAATGAGGACTTAAAATATTATAAAAGTGGTTTATGGACTTATTATAATACTGTGGTAGGTCTGCTGGAAATCGAGACGTTAGTATTTTCAATCACAACGGAGCGGTCGCGTCGCTGCTACTAATGCTACCGAGCGACCCGGTGTAAAAATATATAACCCAAATGCTGCGCAATATTTTCGATTTCTTTTAATTTTCTTATTCACAGTGAATAAACTCTAAATAAAGTCGGAAGTGTAACGCGTACAATAAACTAATTTTAATAATAAGAACGTGTAACAGCGCGCGCGCGTGACACTCGACTGATTTTAGCCTCTTCGAAGGTGCGCGTCGCGTAGGTATTTATCTCGACCGAAACGCGGAGTGTCATAGGCCTGCCATTACCACATCACATCCACACAACTTCCGTTACGTTTGACACAATTGGTATCGCGCTAAAAAAGTTCGTGCCATTTCCAAACTACTTCCCAACCGTTACCGCTGTCAGATGTCAATGAATGAAAAGTTTGAAAAAAGCAACTTTTTATCAATCAAAGTTCAAACGTTTGAGTAAATTTACCTATTCTGATCAAAAAAACACCTCATTTACGTGAATTTTTGGAAACATTTGACTAATTAGACGTTTATATGCCTTACAAACTGCATAAACTAGTGTAAATGTGTAATGTTGTGTTGTGTGTGACGCCGATAACACTCCCATGGGATTCATGGAAAACTTTTTCACCACCTTTTTACTTTGAAGTGATCTCACTCAAGAAAATAGTGTTCACCCAGTGATTACAGTAATATTTTTTTTTAAATAAACAGTAAATATTAGATATTTTAAAGAATACAATCAGTTGTTTTTATTCCAAATTTCTTCCTAACATATCTTTTATCCAGAATACTGGAATACATCATAATCTTTATCACCAAAAATATTTACAAGATATAGTCATTTAAAGATGTAAATACCTAATTTAATTATCATAAAATAGTTATTTTAAAAATTCTTCTAAAAGTGTGTTCTAGATATACATAGCAACGGAATTCCACATGTACCTGGTACCTGGGGATATCTCTAGACTTATGGCTAGTGTGTTCAAAGATGGTATGGAAAGAAGGGTAGGGACAATGATCCTAATCTGCCGTTGGGCACCATCAAAACTCATGGTCCTTAAAAATTTAAGAACACCGAACAATATTTCCGCATCTAATGAGTGCACGCACTCTAGTATCTCAAGTTACTAATCTATACATATAAGGTCACATTTTATTAAGTGCAAATATTTTTTTCAACAGAGCATCTAATTATATTAAACAAATATGGCCCTAACATTTATTTTTAAATATTTAGGCTAGTTTTTTTTTAAACTTTTCCTAACAAAATAATTATAATATTTTGAAGAGCACCCTGAGTTCGAGAATAACCTGACATGACCTTACTTTTCGGCTTCCACTCGTCACCTCTCTGTTTCATTTCACTCTATCCACACTCTTCCTCATTCATAAGTTGTGTCAAATGTGGCGCCGGCGCATCGCGCAAATCAGTGGCTCAGCGGTACACATAAGGATAGACTCTACACCACAAGCTACGTTACCTTACCCAAAGCTATCACACCACACAAGAATTGACACTGAGCTACATAATATTATTACTCCACCTGTGTAAAACAAAATCTACCTACTCTAATTTTGCGTATTTTTTAATCATTAATTAGAGAGAGAAAAATCCAACGAATCGGAGCGAATCTATTTAAAGCTTGAAATTAACAATAAAAATTAATTTACAATGTTCCTACCGACCAAAGGAATCAGACAGACATGTATGTAATGCAGTGAGCAAAACAATAATATCGAACACGGGTAAGGCAATAAATACTGCTTCGCTTCGTTTCAGTGGAAATGCACATTAATATTGGATGTAAGTAGGTATTTGTGAATAAGTAAAACTCATCGATAATGTATTTTTGTTTTATTTGAACACTTCGAATGTTCGCAACGAATTACGACTTTCTAGCACACTTTTTAGGCTTTGCACAACAAACAAAATGTAAACATAGCCAAGTCTAAACTAATCGATAATACGCATTTATTTAGACATTTTTTACTGATTCTTATTTTCACCTATCAAATTAAGTATTGGACGTGACGACCGTGCCCTTTTTCTCGCAGTATGCACTGTCACCACGATCGAGGAATGCCTATGCACTGCACTGAGCACTTATTGTTCACTAGACTTCACGTCAAATGCACTTGCGATTCGCGCACGTAATTGTTTCACTGTTCTACTTGTATGGCTGTCGTTCTCATACAGAAGGTCTTTAGCCCTACCCCACACATGAAAGTCCATCGGCGTCAGGTCAGGTGAACGTGGCCGCCAGCGAATAATGCTACCGCGCCCAAGTCTCCCGAACTCGACTCAGGAGAAGAGGAAAATGATGGTAACCACGCTGCGCAGAAGCCGCCACACATAGTGGCTTACTCCAAAAATATGTGCAGCGTCTGCGGTGCTTGCCATTGGATGCCGGTGAAAGAAATCCAGCACTTTATCTTCCAGGTGTCGTGGCCTTGGCGAGCCTGCCCAAGTCGAGACGTGCGAATGATAACAACGCGTCCAAATCTCACGGCGTACAGTTCTTGTGATCGCAACATAATTTCACCTGCGTCATGCAGCAGATAGCTATATTTATGATTCGGCATTTTGGATGCACATGCGAGTACCTACAACGCGTTCACGCGTACAGCACGACGAAATGTTTTTAGCGAACTGATGAACCGCTCCCGCGCCGGGCTCCGAGGCGGCGGGGCGGGAGGGGGCGGGGCGGGGCGCGGTAGTGGCGGGCTGGCAACGTGCGAGCTTTGTCGGGTCCATTGATAACTACCGAAAGTTCGGAAGCGAGAACTCTTTGCCATACACGGGATGTTTTATTTTACATTTTTGACAAAATTTATTTTGGTGTTTTCCTTGAAAACTAGCGTATATATTTTTTTTTAATTTTTGCATAGAAATCATTTATTAAATTTATTGAACTTATCCTGTAAATATTTGCACTTACTAAAATATGACCTTATATAAAAACGAATCTCCATTTGGTCTCTTTGGACTCCTTTGGTCATCGCATCACGCGTGAATGGGTGGAACAATTTCGCTTATTCTTTTTTTTTGTTGTGTTAATTATAGTCAGGAAGGTGCAGCAGGAGAAGGTGCTTTTAAAAGAAAAAATTAAGAAAATTGCGCAGAAAACCTTTTATAAATAAACTAAAGACCACGCGAACGAAGTCGCGTGCAACAGCTAGTAACTATTTAAACTAAATAAGTAAATAAATAACGAAGCTATTTAAACTCCCAAAACAAACGGAGAGAATCCAGTCTTATAATGTTAATGTGTTTCTTGTTACTATCCTGCCCTTTTTTCTAAATAGACTCATTTTTAAAGCAGGAACCTTTTTTTATGAAAGCAGTTTTAATATAGTTTGCATCCAGCGCAGGGGATAGGATTTTCGTGCTCACCAGTCACCCGTATCTTACACGTTGTGTAAGTCAACAAACTAACTATACTGTGAGATAATTACTATCGGCTGAAGTTAAACTTTTAGTTACTGTTTCTAATATCTAATCTAATATTTACAAATCTTATGTTGTTTATTGGAGTAATTATTTAAGACCTACCTTCTAAACATTTTGCTTTGTGTCCATTCTGCTTGTTCACCGGCGCTTCTGTTTTGAGGGTTTCCCCCGTTGCTGGCACTCCACGACGAACGGAGATTAAGTGTTGAGTCGTCATCCGCCCCGCCGCTGTACCCAGGCATTTTAGGGATACCGTGATGCCATGTGGTGCCCCTATAACCAATAGAATTATTTGTTATTATTGCTTAACTGAGATGCTTGTAGCTCAGTGGCGGCAGCGTTTTGGGAGTGATTACCAAAGTTAAGTAACCCACGCCGCGGTTGTGAGTGGATGGGTGACCACTGACCATTCCGAACATATTTAATGACATCTATCACCAGCTTCTCCATGCTCCGGAGGGCACGTTAAATGTTGGTCCCGGCTAATATCGCTTGATACTAGTCGTAGAGCCTAGTCAGAAGCCTTAAGGCGGCTTGATTACATCTGACAGTAAGGTTTAGTCACTGGCATTACAACACCCCTCCACCGCACTGCACTGCACTGCTGCCCGCTTGGTGGAGTATGGCCCAAACCACATCATAGTTGAGGTGAGGCCTGAGCCCTGCAGTGGGACATATATAGGCATAATTTTCTTTTTTACTTTATTTATTCTCGCTAGCATGTTAATAGCCAATTGTACACCAACAAAACAAGATATTAACCTTCCAGTAGACGGTTGGCGGACAAAGGGCACTCTAGGTCTCCCTCGGCCATCACTGATGTTTAACCCTCGCCCCATGCCTCTTCCCGACCCAAACCTTTCCCCCGGAGACACCACCCCTATCGGCGGACCGCTTCTCATATTTTCTCTCTGAGAACAAATCATTATCATTATGAGAAGCAACAATAACAGCCGCATGGCCTTATAGCTACATTTATGGTTCAAAGGTGGGGTAAATGACATTAAAATTACGGAATTTCAACAAATAAGGTGATGTGATGTGATCATTCCGTTATATTCCATGTATTCAGTATATAAAGTGGTACCGCACTTTACTATATACGGAATGATGAAGACATGACCAGCCGCTTCAAGCTGCGACTGCAAAGCGAAACATTGTGCATGAAAATACTATATACATATATACTGGGTGGCCAGAAAATGAGAACCAAAAAATCTGTTTTGGTGCCTCGTGTTGAGAGGTATCTGAATCTCCCCTATGTATGTTCTACGATTTTTCGTAGTTTTCGAATTACGATATTTTTTATGAATTTTTGCAACCGGATTAGTTCGCAAAATTTCTAAAAAAAATAAACAGCCTCATAACTTTAATAGAAGTTACTACAAAATTGACCTAAAGTTGAGAATTTATGTTAAGTGAGTTATCAATTAAATTTTCAACTTAAAATTAAAAATCTAAACTGATAATTTCTTAGTTTCTAAGTAGCTTCAGAGAATGCGCTAGACTCTAAGCTTTCATATAATAATTAAAAAATAGTACTCCATAGGCTTCATAGGCTATTTAAAAAAATCTAAACTCGAAAACTACGAAAAATCGTAGAACATAGGGGTGATTCAGATACTTCTCAACACGAGGCACCTAAGAAAAAATTTTTGGGACGTCACCTTTCTGGCCACCCTGTATACTGTACACTATCAACTTTTGAACAAGAACGACCGTCTAGGTCTATTGGTTATTTTCCGAATGACAAAACGCGATAAGCGGTCGCTGGTTAAAAGTCATTCATAAGAATGTCTATCCATTGTCTAGTCGCAATAGTACAAACCCTACTGAGTATGGGGCTAAAGTGTTTTAGCGTAATTCTTACCATATCATCCTCAAATGAGTTATTTAAGGCAAAAGGTGGTTTCCCGCGTGGCTGATATAAAATATCAATGTATTTCAACTCGGGTGGCGCATCCGATGTTCGATCATACAAAGCCAACATTTCTTCTCTGCCATATCTGTTAACAAACGAAACGTTTTTATATGTATCGTTTAAAAAAATATATTTATATAGAGGATGTTGCAAACAATATATAGTGTCTAGGGTAGAGATAAAACACTCTAACGATAAAACGGGTAACCCTAATCGCACACATGTATGTTCCCTAGATTAGGTTTTTTTTTTTTATAAAGTTCACTACATTATGTTATAAATATACGAATAAATGTGAGACAATTTTTTTTTTAAATAGAAGCTAGAAAATATGTGAACGAAAATACTATTTAGTGGCAAAACCGTTACAGGTTAACTAATTGCCGTATTTTTGCAAACATCTCTTTTCCCATTACGCTTAGATGCCAGCTTCGATAACCCTGATCGATAACCATCAGAAAACAGACAATATAGGGAGAAAGAAAAAAGTAACTTGTACCTACTACGAAATGTCTCAACTGATTTTCAACTTAGGGCAATTAGAATCTGGACGTTTTGGAACAGACTGATAACGCGGGTTTGCCCGACCGTACACGGTAAAAGTTGTGACAACTGTAATAACTATCAACAGTGTGCAGTCCTGCAAACGCACGCTTCCATCCGGCTGAAAACGTCTTATTGCCTTAAAGTTAAAACAAATATGGCCTTACTACAAAAAAAATAGACTAGGTTTAGACCATGTCTAAAGAATAGCCATACAATTTGGAATATTGTCACATCACACATGTCTCGGTTATATTACCATACTTTTGAATTAGTTGGCTAATCTTTAGGCAGTGTTTAAACCAAGTCTATCTTTTTAGGGTTCCGTAGCCAAATAGCAAAAAACGGAACCCTTATGGATTGGTCATGTCTGTCTGTCTGTCCTTCCGTATGTCACAGCCACTTTTTTTCCGAAACTATAAGAACTATACTGATGAATCTTGGTAAGTAGATGTATTCTGTGAACCGCATTAAGATTTTCACACAAAAATAGAAAAAATAATTTTTTTTAGCGGTTCCCCATACTTAGAACAGAAACTCTGACTGAAAATATTTTTATCCCATAAAAACCCATACATGTAGGGATCTATGGATAGGTCTTCAAAAATGATATTGAGGGTCCCAATATCATAACTTTTGCGCGAGAGACACTTCCAAAGTGGTAAAATGCCCCCTAGTAAATAGTAAATATTCTCAATTCGACTGTATGTTTTTTTTTTGTATGTATGTTACGCGATTACTCCGCCAATTATGAATCGATTTTAATGATTCTTTTTTTGTTTGGTAGATCATACTTCAGAGGTGGTCCCATATAAATTTTATCAAAATTGATTTAGAACTTTTTGAGAAAATCAACAAATATATACCCAGATAATATTTTGGTTATGGTTCTTGTTACCTATCTTCGACAAATATGAGCCGATTTTGATGATTTTTGTTTGATTGAATAGCTTATACTTCAAAGATGCTATGATAAGAGTTTTCAAAATAAAAATCACCTCTAATGGTAGGAAAATAGGGGATGAAAACGGTGTTCAGCAGTTAGATTAGGATTTATCACTAAAAATAGATGAAATAAGTAAATTTTATTTAAAAAAATAAAACCGACTTCAAAACACTAAAATGCTAAAAATAATCCTAACACTTAAGTACCTAATCAGTTACTTTTGGAGTCGGTGCCAGCCGATGAGAGATTCAATGTTTTTGTTTGCACAGACACCAAAATTAACTGATTAGGTACTTTAAGTGTTAGGATTATTTTTAGCATTTTAGTGTTTTTGTTAGTGTACGTTTTCCGTTCGCATTCACGTCAAGAAATACTGTTCTCTCACTAAGGACTGATTTATCAAAAGCCAGATAAGTTTGACTGTGGACAGACAGTTTGTAACAGAAAATGTGCCAAAGCGTCAATTTTATTCGTCGGGTAAAAGTTATCAGAGGTTAAAAAATAGGCCCTAACAAAATTAAGTTGATATAGGCAACTAGTTTTTATTGGGTAAAGTTGTGTGTTACTTATCGTGAGTGTATACAAAGTGTTATGTGGTATGTTAAGTATTTTACACAAATCAAAATTCACCCTATATATTTACTGTGCCAATACATTTAGTATGGGAACACATAAGTATGACGTCAATTTTATGTATGTAACGAAGTCAAAACTAAAGTGAATGGTAACAACATCCTAATTGCTTAGAACGTCTGGACCTCTAACTCCCTTACTCTCTTCGTTTTCTTGAACTATTATGGCAGAGATACCACGTGATGTACGTAAAAAACAATCGAATTGACCTAATACCTACCTTTTTCAAAGACTTTGCAAGAATCGCAAGTACAGGATGCTCGACGTAGGACAAACTGTTTGAAGTGTATATTACACCGCCACGAGAACCAGGGACAAGTACCCATTTGCATCAAGTGCTTCCAAGAAGATAGGTGCAATCAAATCCAACTACGAGTTACTCAGTTCCATCTTAAAACAAAATGAATTGGTGTAACCATTGTTAACCGACTTCATTTTGTGGTCTTACTTAAAGCAATGGTGGTTCTGTGGTAATCGCAAACCAAATCCTATTTAACATTAACCCTACAAAGCAAGAATATTTTGCTGTACCTAAAAAAATTATATGTATGATAATGATTATAGTAGTAAAAAAACAAACCAACAAATCTTAAAATAAAAAAACGTTTTTTTTTTTTCAGTTCCGCATGTGAAACACTGTGACCATCAAAATGAAGGGACCTTGAATTTCTAATTTACATACATAAAGGCCTAATACTAATAAAGTAATAATCTACTATTTGCTAGCTATACAATAATTTTAGGTAGCTCAATATATACATTATGATTTAACAAAAACCTTGGTCCCTTCATATTCACATCAAAATAGAGGAACCAGATTAATAGTCTGCTCATAGGAATATCCTACTTATTCAATGTTACAATACCTTAAATCTACCTGTAAAATATCAAATTCGTTTGCCTCTTGCGTAGGTAGTTTGAGATATATTGACCATTAATGATGGTTTCCCCAAATTGACAATCTAAACCTTTTGTGTGACATGTTAATGAGTAGTAATTTTCCGTTTTACAAAATATTCATATTTTGTACCAAATTTCTACTTTTAATAATACTAAACGCAGATCTACTTTTAAAATATTAGACTACAAACGAAAGCTTTAAAAAACTTGGTCTTATTGACTATTAAGTTATTGATCCATAAAGTAACCATCCGGGTTTACTAAGCGTGGTTTTAATAAAATACTATTTATTGATTAATTTATTTATTCGTTAAGTTACATTTGCTAGCCGATTAGTAAATTTGTGTGAATTTGGAAAATTCTTGTATTAAATTAATCAATAGCAATTTTATAAACTTAAATTTAAAATTTACTTCTAATTTTTCCCGAAACTGGCCTACAGTTTTCTCGTAGCAGTGGTTGGGCAAAATATTGGGACGTGTAAAAATGCCTCAATCCGGCCTATTTTCATAAATAATATGTTTTTTTTAAATTTGTCTGTAGTCTATTACTTTTTAAGTAGATCTGTGTCTACTATATTTTAATTAAAAAATTAAAGCTAAAGCTACTTTGTAAAACGGAAGATAACCATTCATTAACATGTAACACAAAAATTTAGATCGTCAATTTATAGGGACCATCATTAATGGTATGGCGATTTATCTTAAGAGGCAGTGCACCTTTTTTCAGGGCAAAATTGAAATACAGTTATATGCTTCTGTGCGTCTATGATGCGGGATAAAGCGTCAACAATGTTGACCCTTTACAAGATAATATTGATAATTTATTAGGTAGTGGACGTCCTACTTAGGTTTGAAAAACGATCGGTTTTGCGGGCTTGATTTTATAGTTAATTTTGACTTAGGTTTACTACTTATTTTTTTCTGTTTTACATAAAATAAAAATTGTATTATTTTAAAAGTATACCTAAAGATTATTGTGTACTGTTTAAATCTTATAATAGTTGTTCATAACGAACGATAGAAAAATAAATAATATTTAAATGGAAATTTCAAAAATTTTATGTTTTTTCAGCATTTTTTTTTGCTCTATTTTGTAAGAAAGTAAAAAAAGTATTCAACCTATGTGCAAATAGACTATATCTTAAATTAAATGTTAAAATCGAATTGTCAGGATAACTTGCAGTCTCTTCTCTTGTAAACCGATGTTCAAACGTAACTCGAACGTCATTTTTCTGAAATAAGGGTAGTTCTTTTGTTGATTGACCTTTATTGTTTATGATATGAAAAATCCATTCGCGCTATATGCAAGAATAAGAACAAATCTTTTAAAATCACGTGTTATTTTGTTTCAATTATCATTCACGTGTCACGTCTTTACAATCAGAGAACAAAATGTACGGAAATACGACGATTTCTAGGACGGCCTCTTAAACTCCCTATGCAAGAGGCAAACAAAATTGATATTTTAAAGGTAGATTTAAGGTATTGTAACACTGAATAGGTAGGATATTCCTATGAGCAGACTATCAATCTGGTCCCTCCTTTTAGAAGTCAATATGAAAGGAATTTGTTAAATAACAATGTATTTATTGAGGTAGCTCAAATTATTCTATAGGTATCAAATAGTAGATTATTAGTAATAGGCCTTTATGTATGTAAATTGGAAATCCATTAATTGGTCCCTTCATTATGACGGTTACGAAGCACTGTGCCTTGCCTTCCTTTTAACAAATACCAACTATTAACAACGGTACATGTAAACACTGTGATTTTATTTCACATTATGGCGAGATAAATAAGGCTATAAAATCAACGGGCTTATATATTATATAGCAATTATCTACCTACATTATTAGATTATTTATGTGTCTATCTTATTAAACGGTTTTTTTTTTCATTCATAATTTCGTTAAAAAGGAATGTCAAAATTGTTTACAAGCATAAAAATCGACCTATATACGCGGCCATCACTAACTGCCAAAAAACGTAGCACACGTTGTGTGATGTGTCGCCGACATGCCACACACTGTTTCATTTTTCCAAAATCGTGTACATAGAGACCAATTTCTATATTTTAAGAAGATATTTGTCACGTTTTACTCTTTTAATTCTAAATCACACTTAATGTCGGCATTTTTCCAAAAAACTAGTCATATTCGAGAAAATAAAAATTGGGATAACTTAGAGTAAGAAATAATACCTTATTTACAAGTCAAAGAAATAAAAAAGAAGTTTTTTACAATATTTCGGTTTTGTCATTTAAAGGAAGCATTATTTTTCATTATCAATTAATGTGCAAAACAGTTCTATTTATGTAAAAAGTTGCCATCATAAATTACTCTTTTGAACATGGGATCATTAAAAAATAGGGTTATATCACTAGAATCATAGCAAACTCGTGTGGACCATGATAAAACAAAATGAAGACCATAAAAAGAAGTGTACAACTCCATTCTGCAGGTAAGTATAAAATTTCCGTTACGGACTATTATTTGTATAAAGTGGCCTCAATCAATTGTCACCTTCAATAAAATCAATACTATACGGCTTTTGTCGGCTGATTGACGTCATAAGAGTAATGCATTTTATATGGGGCTGCAGTATGGGGTGATACGAAGTTTACTTTCTTAGCAATATTATAAAATACGAGTATAGAATGTTGTATACTGATGCAAAATAGATTGTTCTAAGGTCAGAGGAGATTAAGGCACATGGAGAGAACCCTTCTCGCTAAAAAGTTGTTGCAAAAATACACTTTAAAAAAACCTTTTTTTGTTAATGTTGACGCATTGTAGCCATAAATGCACGCATATCAAATCGCTGTGGTGTACTCTAATTTCACCCCTTTTGGGGTTGCACTTTATCGAGGGACACAACACTATATGTTATTTTGTAGTAGATATGAGGAAGCTGCAACTATCGAATTAGGACCATTTTCCTGTAATGGTAGCTTGCTTGTATGTATGACAACAAATAAATAAATAAATAATAATAAATATATATGCCATAGGAGTATACCAAACCAATACACAACTTTTAATATAGGTGAATTAATTACATCTCCATTGTGACCATACGTTTTTATTGTTATTATTAGCCTTTTGCCACTGCAAACGTGGCGTTTCTGAAATGCACGCTATTTCGCTAGATCATGACCACTCCTCATGCAGACTGACAGACTGAGACTTAACAACAGTCAAAGCAGTAGTCTTGTCTCGACACGTGCCCTGAAGGCAGAAACAGTTTATTTAGATAGTAAATGGACAGTCTTTTATAGTAGCTAGATCATCTACGTCGACTTTTTTGGAAAATGCAAGCCAGAAATAACGTAATACGTTGCATGGTCAGACATTTCAATGAAGAGTTGGTGAAGAAACTAGCAGTAGTTTCATCACCAACTCTTAATTGAATTGTCAATAAATTCAGTATTAGCGAAGCAAAAAAATATTTTTCATAAGGATAATGCTCCGGCCTACTTGACTGCAATTGCTATATTAGAAAACTTGTCGAATTGCGATACAAATTATTATTGTCGTATTCCGTATTCGCTAGATAATAGGACCCTGACTTCTTCCTCTTCCCAGAAACGAGGAGGTAAACCTATTTTAAGGGTTGTGAAAAAAATAGGTTAAAGAGTTCTTAGCATCGTTATACTGTGTAAATCTGAAAGGAGAAGGTAGAAACAAGGGGCATGTTTTACCTATTCAAGGGTGAGGAGTCAGCAAGGTTCGATCACCGGAAAGATATTCTTGACTTGACTCTACATACTCACAAGTCGAAGTAGCTCCAAATACAATCGGACAATCAATAGACATATCGTCATAACAAATCATGAACACTAAAGGGCAAATTATCCCAGTCCTTTAAAAAAATTACACTATGTAGGTACTCAGACCACATAGGAATTGATTTTAAAAATACGGTGGTTCAGATTTGTAAATGGATGTACATTGAAAAAGTAAATGATAGAAACTCACGACGTGACGTTACGTTGATTAGGGCTTTTGCAGGCTAGTGATATAAACACATAAACTACAACATCATGATCATAACCTATTTTATTTCCTAGTACGCAGTAATTTATTTATTTATTTAAACTTAATTACATAGATAAAGATCGTACAAAAGGTGGGCTTAATGCCATGTGACATTCTCTGCCAGTACCCATTTGGCTAAACAGAGATGTTTCGTGGGCGGTGCAACATAACGTTTCATAAAAACAGAATTGACATAAAATCATACCATAAACTACACACAGTATTAATATAACATATAGACTATATAGATAAAATACATATATAAATATGATGTCAATTTCTGGAAAGCATCATGGTATATAACACATTAATCTCTATACTACGCTATTCATACTGATCGAATTGAAAGGATCTAAAAGAGATTCTTAGCTATCCTCTGTTACAGACATGGCCTGAACCGAAAGCTACTATCATATTATAGAGATAACCTGCAAAAATTTAACGTTATTGCTCTCAAAATTAGACTCTAGTATCATGATTAAAAATTATACATTCATACATAAATTCATCTCGTCTCCTTTCCCTCATCAATTTTAACATAAAGTCTAGGTCTCGACATCCTTTCTAAAATACCATTACGATACAAGTTTATAAAAATAATACCTCCTACTACTACAACCCCATATTTAGAATGTGCCGCCTCTACAATGAGCTATTAATAGAGAATTATGAGACCATATACATATTAACGATAACTTGCCCAGATTTGAAAGGGCAAAAATGGATATCCTATCAAAAGAGCAATTTCAGGTGAAAAAATAAGTAAAAATAGCTTAAAAATAACATAAGTATGTTTTTTCTATTTTACTGTTTACTTAAATGTTGTGTTACATATGCTTTCTAGAATAATGTTTAGTTTGTAACGTTAACTTTTTGATAATTGTTTTGTGGTCCTAATAAATAAAATAAATAACGCCAAATAGTACGTAAGCAGTTGTTGTATTAACGTCAGTCTATGAAAAAAAAAATAGGCAAGGTTGATGTAACACTGCTTTAAGAGGTTCATGATTGCGCCCCAAGTGTGTTGCAGTCAAATTAAACACTCCAAGAATACCAGCTACAAAAAAAATGTACAAAAATAAGGTTTTTCACATAATCTTACCTAAGTTTGGCCAACAGTACTTTTGACGGCGTATTTGTGGAGTTTATGTTTGATGTGCTTCCTGTGGCAATGTTTCCAGAAGTGGAACTGGATACTGTGTTGTCACCCGAAGGCCCACCAGACGCTCCGCCACTGGTGGTGGGACTGGATGACATGGCTGCGTTCTGATTGTTGCTCCCAGACGTCCCCGGTGCCAAATTGCGGAGCCATTCCGGACCAAACTTGATACGATCACCCATGGTACTTGTTATCGAAAATGTAGTTTATGCAAGAAGTAAGCTGCGGTAACGGCAACAGCTGTAATAAAATAGTCAATGAAGTCGGATTAAAAATAACAAAATTATTTATTTAACAACAATCGCTATGCATAAACCGATGGAAAAGTAATACAAATCAATATATATAATACAATCGATTTTTACGAAGCAGTTATTTTGTAAAATACACACTATGCACATCCTCTGGTATATTGCATTAGCTTGAAATATGTTTTTATCGAAAATCGACGCTAATGGAATACAACATGACGCTTGTAGTGTCAAAATGCACATTAACAATGAAGTCCTCGCCCAGCAGTGATTTTTATTGCTCAGAATAACAGAAACAACGGACTTTTTAGACAACTTAGAAAACCGGGAAAGAACGAGACAGCATGTGCAGTAGAGAGTTCTAAATTCTTAAGTTAATGGGTCCAAAAATTTAGATAGACCAGGTTCCATTAACGAAGGCTTTAAAACCACAAAACAATATTAGAACTCAATACAATTTTACATACGCGCAGCACGGCAAGCTAAGCTAAAAATATCTTAATCAATAACACAAAGTTGTTTTATTATTAACAATGTATTTCGCTGCAGCACGGAAATAAGTGATCCGGCATCGAAGTAGATAGAGAACAGTACTATAACCATGGAGCACATTAGCACATACCCTATAGAGTATAAATATCATAATGATTTGTTCGACAAATTTTTTCACCATATTTTAATCTGTATCTGTAGGTACTTTTTTTTTTATTATGGACTTATCCCGCTCTATATGCAGAGCGGTGATTCTGCCAATGTCGAGTATTTTTGGTATAGTGTTCACAATAAATAACGGGTGTTTAGTTTTTATTGCTTTTCTTGGATTCAGTGAAGGCTACTCTTCCCGTAGAAGCAGGTTTTAAGACGCTATCGGGTCTAAAGCAAGTTGTCTTGAGACAAGTCACTTGACACTCGATGCGGCGTTGAATACAATGATATTTCAATAGTTTCAGGTCTTTATCACTTCACCAAACATTAGAACACAAACTACACCAAACTTGCACTCTAAAGCTCTTTATATGATAAATAAAAACCATTAAAGTAGATCGAACATGCTTTTCGTTCCGACTACCCCCCACCGAATCCGGTACTATTTTTGTTTGGGCGAGAGTAGACAGGACTTGTCATTTCGAACTAAATGTAAGTGAAAAATCACTTACTAGTTTCGGAGAAAGATGGTTCGTATCGCTGCTCTATAGGGTATGTGCTCGATGACTCAAGATGATAATACAAAACATTATTGGCAAAAATCGGTAAACATAGCTTGTAGATGTCGATGACGATGATGAGCAGGGCAAGCAAATGATAATGAAGAGATGATTATGAATTAAAGACCGCCCTTCGGGTTTCCTGTTTAATAAAAATCTGTTCATTTTATGATCACTAAACAAAACAACAAGCCTGATAGCATCTTGGAAATTGAAATCATAAATTGTAATACACTATGTTATTTTCACTAAGTTATAATATAATACAAATAGCTGTGCCCGCGGCATCGCTCGCGTGGAATGTTGTTTGTCTTATCGTATTTTACTCGCTTAGGAGATGGTATAAAAATTAGTAGCCTTTGTCCTTCCCTAGGGTTCAAGCTTTTTTCGTACAAATTTCATCAAAATCGGTTTAGCATTAATCACAAAAAGTAGCCTGTCCTTTTCTATGCCCTAGTCTATCTCTGTACAAAATTTCATCAAAATCGGTTTGATAGTTTAGGCAGGAAAGCGTAACAGACAGACAGACAGAGTTACTTTCGCATTTACAATATTAGGGACTTATGCTCACTGTGCGCAAGTATATTTAACGTTTTTTTACCAACTTTGTCAGAATTAAACTGATTGTTGTAATAGTGCGATAATTCGCCTTGAACGCAAAAGGTCCCGGGGTCAATTCCCGGTACAGGAAAATTCAGGAAACGAAATTGGCTCGAGTCTGGTTGATGGGGTGTGATGGGAGACGCTCTTGCCATAATACAGTCTGGTACGTCGTAGCACAAGGATGATAATTACATACTTACTCCGAGACCATGACAATTGATATGTTAACTAGCTCATATTTTGAAAAAACTTGAACATAGTTGGCAAAAACCGACTTCAAAAAACTAAAACGCTAAAAATAATTTTAACACTTAAGTACCTAATCAGTTACTTTTGGAGTCGGTGCAAACGAAAACATTGGTCTCTCATTGACTGGCACCGACTCCAAAAGTAACTGATTAGGTACATAAGTGTTAAAATTATTTTTAGCGTTTTAGTTTTTTGAAGTCGGTTTTTATTTTTTTTATAAAATTAACTTATTTCATCCATTTTAGTGATAAATCCTAATCAAAACAAATCTTACGAGTGCAAACATAATTTAACTGCTGAACACCGATTTCATTTCCTATTTTTCCACCCTCAGGGGTGAATTTTATTCCAAAATTTTTTATTATAGTATCTTTGAAGTATAAGCTATTCATTTAAAAAATAATCATCAAAATCGGTCTACATTTGGCAGAGATATAGGTAAGATAGATACTAAAATCAGTTGGCGTGGCGGAGTTTATGCAATGTTTGATGATTTTCTTATAGATCCCATCATCAGAATTTAACCAAATTTATATGGGACCATTCTGAAAGTATTACCTTTCAAACAAAAAATAATTATCGAAATCGGTCAACGCAGTAACGAATGATCGCTGAACATACATAAAAAAAAAAAAAAAAAAAAAGATACCGACGAACTGAGAACCTCCTCCTTTTTTGAAGTCGGTTGAAAACATTTTCTTTAGCTTCCTAAAACCTTATGAAGAGATTTTTTTTAAACATAGTTACGCTTAAATATTAGCTATAATATTATTAGCTGTAATAGGCAAAGAAACTTCGTTATTTAGCTAATTATTGAAGTTTCTTTGCCTATTACAGCATTGGAACCTACCAACGCAACCCTGTAAGCTTACACTATCTGGATAAACAGACATCTAAGTCTATATTTAAAGGGCTGTAACTTTTGAATCTTCATACTGGTTGTAATTTTTTTTAAATATAAATATTCTATGGTATAAATTTTAGTATCCTAAAGGAACTTAAGAAACGTGTGTACCAAGTTTTTCGTGTTTGTGCTAATCGTAAAAACCGATTATAGTGCAGGCTCGCAAGTTAAACATTGATAGAATGTCTTTTAAAAAGAGTGATTTTAAAGAATGTTACTTTTGGAATTATTCATGTCTTTATCCCAGTAAAATTTTTTTTTTAGGATTAATATGTTTTTAAAAACAAATGATTTGTTTCATTTAACTTGATATTGATCAAAACTCTGATAAATTAAATCCAAAATGAATAGACTCAATACATTTAACATAATACTGATACCAAAATACACCTATTTAGATAAACTGGTCAATATTTTCGCTATGCTGGTGATAAGTTGATAACATAACAAACAGAATAAAATAAATCTTAATAGCAGCTTTGTTATTAAAAACTACTGCAATAAAAACCGTTTAATGGTTATTTAACACTAACACTAACATTTAGTGGAAATATCAGTATCACTCACATCACAACACATTCACCATTTATCCGTCATCACTCATCAGGCCTGTTTGTGTGTATAGGATAATATATAAAATCATATGCGAGGTAAATAATTCATACAGTTTATACTAATTCACATGTCATCTAACCATAGATAATTAATGCTACCCTTGTGGAGCCAGAGATACAATTTGATTTCCATTATTACTATGAACCTAGCTAGATCAACAAAACGATTATATTATTAGTGTTCGTCAATTAAAATACTTGATAATTTAAGTATATCATATGCTCTAAAGAAAGTCACCAACTATTTGCTTTAATATTACTGATTAAACATTCAATTAAATATCACTTGCTTCACATTTGAATTTTCAAGAAAACTGATTTTGATTTTGTGAAATAGGCCGTTAGACATTATATAAATATAAATCCAGTATCGGGTCGCCTTAACAAAAAAGTTTTATACTGTCTGGTATCTGTCTGGATTCTCCAATCACCAGGATCGCTACCAGAAGCCTAAAAAGGCTGCTGACCTTCTAGGATGAACTAGAATGGTTGAAGTAAGAAAAACTAAGTAGCATGCACAATGGTCCAATCATGAGGCTAAGTACGGAGAAAGCCCAGTTAAACTGACTAACTAACTGTCTGGTATTATAGGAAGGCCACAGGATAATAAAAATTGAAATGGCTAAGCTGCACTTTTAAATATTTTTAACCTATCACCCTCTACCCCCAACCCTAAAGAACCGAGACACAACATAATTTTTATTGATACACAGTCTTATGCAACTAGAACTAACAAGTTAGCTAGTATCACTACTGCCACACTTTTATGCATAGTATTATCTTAAAATAGTTTAAGATCTATTAAAAGGTGACCAAAAATACTGACTCACAGTGCAAAAACTACCCCAAGAAATGTAGGCACCTAAACCTGTTTATGAAATAAAAAAAATATTAAATCTATTTGTTTTGTAAAACATTAAACAAGGGGAAATATATCAAGACATAAAAACCTGTTCTAATTACTACTATCAAGTTAAATAGTTTTGATTAACCTCCATATGTATATGATTTGTGGATGGTAATGTTATCAATCTTCCTAGGTTAGACGGAATTATTTCTACAGATTTTATACAATCTATATGCAGGTAATCAAGACAAACTAAATAATAAAAATATGTAAATAGTAAGTTAGCTTACTGGTATGTAGATATTAGTATACAAGTCAGTTATTTATCATAATTTATATGTAATTTTTATAGCAAAAAACAGTAGTTAGAAAAGTTTCATGAATTTATAAAATCGAAAAAACAGTATTCATTATTACATTATAAAGTGCATGGTCTATAAAATAAAAAAATAACAATAACAGTGACAACACTCACCAACCTTTGTGTTCATTTATATCAAAATATGCCAACTTATTGGCAAAAAAGTTCGCCCTTGCAATTCTTTACCTCGGTAACCAGTCAGTTTCACAACATAAATCGAATAATTTACTATATCAATAGCAAAACCATTGAATATTCCCGATTGAAAAAAATATTATATCTTGGGGGTACGTAAACATAATATGACCTACCTACACGTAGACCACATAAGATATAGGGTTTAAATACTAACACAATCCCGATAACGATTTAATGAGCCGTCGTGATGACTGATGACATAGCACACTCAACACAATCAAAGCACCTCGTGTAAAGTGTGACTCCAATACACATAATCCAAGAGTCAAGGTGGCAGTGGCTTTTTCAACCAGGATAACTTAGCCCCACAAAAATAAAGTGCAATATCATTCTTATTTCACAATGATTAGGCAATTAAAAACATCAATACAAATTTACATTAGAGGAAGAATATGATTATAATTACCTAAGGCTTCAATGATTCAATATCAGACGCACGCAAGGCGACAAAGCAATATGGCCGACCAACCAAAGTAAGTAAGTGAGTGAATGAAGTGAAAAGAAGCTCTTTGCGGAACGTCAACGCACGCAGCAGCATGCACAAACGAACCATAAACAAATAGAAGTTGCCAACAAAAAAAATATTATCGGTCGAATATTGCGAAGGACGGAGGAGGAAACTTGGTCCGAGTATATGTTCACCTTTGCGTATTTAGTCAAAGAAAGATGTTCGCCATCGAGTACATACCTTATAGAGCAGCCAAACTAACCATCTTTCTTCGAAACTAGTTAGTGATTTTTCACTTCATTTAGTATGAAATAGCAGCTCCTGTCAACCCTCGCCCATACAAAAACATCACAGATACAGATTTAGAAATGGCGAAAAATTTTGTCCAACAAATCATATATGACATTCTATTCTAAAGGGTATGTGCACCATGATGTTAGCCTACACTACTCGAGTTTCAGAAGTTAAAATCGACGTATGCTCAATCCGGAACAAGAAGCAAAGAAGAAAGAGAACCACTGATCAGGTAAAACTACTTTTAAGAACGTTAGAGCAATGTCAACTTGACATTGCTTTAATGCCTCTTCTTGACATTTTCAAGCAGAGGCCAGCACTGATCAGGTAAAACCACGGAGGCCAGCCTCTATTTGTCAGAAAATAGAAAGTTTGATAAAAAACGGGGGACGGACACGTCTTGACTTTGTGGGGTCAAAAGTTGCCATTGGTCGATCCCTCCGCCACCTTCTGTTTTTTTGTGAAGGGACCTATGCTGACCCTTTTTCCAGCTTCACCGGGCAGATTTGGCGAGTACAGAAGGTACTCAGCCTAGAGAGCGGCCGGCCAGCGGTTACCTCGTCCGCGTCCGGGCCCCGTACTAGCGGGTGCGATCGGACCGTGCCGAGTGCTGAGGGCACAGCTACCCCTATTCGTTATCGAAAAGTAATATGTAGGCATATAGCCAACCCATGATTCTAACGAAACCTCATACATCAAAATCGATTAAAGCATTTAGTCAACGATAATAAATCTTACAAACAAAATGGCGGCTAAAAACTGTCATAAAAGTAGCTAGCAAGCTCGCGCATTACCTATATCCCGAAAATATTTTCAACTCTTACTTAACTATTTAAAATTCAACCTTATATCAGTAATACGGTTTTACTTTCAATATATGCTCAATAGTTATGATGACATTTTAGAATTCTGCAAGCTCGTAAAATTTTATTGCTATATTCCTAAAAAGAAGAATATAGGCTTTGCAAAAAGATAAGGACCTATTTCGTATGCGCTCTTTGAAAGTCGTAAAATTATTTCATTTGGAACAGATATAGGTAAAGTCGTCGTCGATGATAAATACATATTCTTGGTCGAAAAATTAAGATATTGGCCAGAAATATTCACAGAACGTTATATAGCTAACTATGAACTATGTTAATTTAAATTTACGGGAGAAAAGTTTAACTTGTATTAACTTTTAAAATAAGTATTAAAGGGCGGTACGAAGTTCGCCGGGACAGATAGTTATCTTATATTATATGTAGCGACATCTATCTTGCCACATGCGAACTAAAGCTGACGTATCCTACATCGCGATATTAAAGTTATTCGAGCGATTGAACATTTAAACAAGAACCCGACAAAGAACCGTCGGGAAGTAGCCCACCAGACACAACACCCGTCTGGTCAGAGGATCCTCCCTTTTCAATGGTGGATGAAGGAACTTTACACCCTGTTCCTCAGCCCCCCCAAAAATATATATATATAAAAGAAAGTCGGGTTAGTTATATAATAAATAAAATAAAAATAAAATAAATTTTATTTTCTTTAAAATACTTAAACCTGTGACATGGTGGATTGGAGCCTCCGTTTAAGCAAAGAAAGCCTGTGTTTGGAGGCCCCGCTCTTCCATAACTAGGTTAACATTAAATTTTTTTTTCTTATCATAAATTATTAAATGAAAGGAGTGCATGAGTGCGCCAGCGTGTGAGTGTTTGTTGTGTGTGTGTGTGTGTGTGTGTGTGCGTGCGTGCGTGCGTGCGTGCGTGCGTGCGTGCGTGCGTGCGTGCGTGCGTGCGTGCGTGCGTGCGTGCGTGTGTGTGTGTGTGTGTGTAGGTGTTTCTGTCAGTTTTACTATAATATACTATACTATATTCCTAACGATTACATAACTACACTAAGCGATATAGTAGAAATTCAGTTTCATCATATGTTTTGGGTTGTGCCCATTTTATTAAAAGTTTTTTACATTCGTAATAAGTTTTATCATAAATGTATATTTCTTTGTTTATTTTATTATACAAGATTACAGAACGTGAGTTAAACTGTCTACTAGCAAACTTTGTTTTTGTAACAATCAAATTGACTATAGTGTCTTTCCGTCGTTTTTCCAGAACTCGTGAGTCGAAGGGTAAGGATTTATGGGTTTTGAGGGTAATCTAAATTATATATAATTTACTGACAGAGAGTAGAGAGAGTAGAGTGATGCGATACAATTCTTCAGTAGAAAACTGTCTTAATCAGGGTTCGTTGCGCTCTTTCTAAATAAAAGAATTGAGTCCTTGCAGCATACAATACCCCCCAAGACCGGGATGCAAAAAGTTATAATAGACTGGGCCAGGAAGATATATATTTGATTTAGAAGATATCTGGGAGAGTCCAAGTGATTAGTACTATCAGGTAATACGTGTCTAAGAGTTTTAAATATCCAGATCAATTTTCTAGTTTTGCTAATAACATGCTCTAGATGAGGGTACCACGATAATCTCTTGTCCATAATGACACTAAAATATTTGGTTTGTGAAACTTTATTTA
The DNA here is from genome assembly GCA_963576865.1 of Anania hortulata. Taxonomy (NCBI): domain Eukaryota; kingdom Metazoa; phylum Arthropoda; class Insecta; order Lepidoptera; family Crambidae; genus Anania; species Anania hortulata. The sequence goes on along the minus strand of OY756387.1, from coordinate 23,142,949 downwards.
TCGAAGAGCAATTACAAGTGCTTTTGTTAGCATCTTCGGTACACTCATGAATTTTTAAGCTAAAGTAGGTCCGCGGTTGCGAGCTGTTGTAGATACTATAACAAATGTAATTTGTTTGAGATTTATTTAGCGTTAGAAGATTTTGTTGCAACCATAAAGCGACTCTAGAAAGACTAAATTCAGCACTGGTCTTCGCTGACTCCCAAGTTTCCCTGGCAACAACCACAGCTGTGCCATCGGCGTACGACAGGATTTTAGCATTTGGCATATTCATACTTCACAGATCATTGATATAAATCAGGAATAAGGTAGGTCCCAAAACGCTTCCCTGCGGCACGCCACATGACACCCACTCGTTCCCACTAGTGCACCCAGGAAGCTTTACTTTTTGTTTTCGTTCCGATAAGTAACTTTCGAAAAGATCAAGCGGAGTCCCTTTTATGCTTATCTTTTCTAGCTTGTGTACAAGAATTGGTATGAGACGGTACCAAATGCTTTCTTCAGATCAAGGAAAATCGACAGATATTTTTTTCCTTGGTCCATTTGCCCAGTTACGAAGGAGCTTAACTCAACAACTGCGTCTTCCGTCGATTTTCCCCGTTTAAAGCCAAATTGTGCAGGAGAAAGTATTTTAAATTTAGCTAGGCAGTTGAGTTCTAATTCTAAGTAACTTCTCCAGAACTTTGGACAAAGCTGGTAGGACCGAAATTGGCCTGCAATTACTGATGTCGTCTTTATCCCCGCCCTTGTACACAGGTGTGATAATCGATTGCTTTAATGAAGAGGGGAATATCCCTTTATCAAAACATAAATTAGCCAAATGGGTGATGATGGGAGCCAAGTCATCCACAGCCAACCTCATAAACTTGTAAGGGATATTGTCCCAACCTGGAGCGCTATTTGACTTTAGGTTTAAAATAGTGCTCCTTACCTCATCGATGTGCGTATGAAATAGAACAAAAGAGAATGAAAATATATACACCATTTATATGTCGAAACCAGCGGGATTTTCATGATCTTTGATTTGTTGAATTTGTCTCCGCCCCAAACAGCAAAGAAAAAAAAGTATGAAGGGGCGGTACCAAGTTCGCCGGGACAGTTAGTTAAATATGAAGTATACTTTTCACAACATACAATAAACTTAATAACGACGATGCAACTCCATAAGGCCAAATCGACTATGTGTGACTATGGACCTATTTTTTTGTACTATGAGCGAATTCACAAGGATAGCACATTATATCATTTGTTATTATATGATAAATTAAGAAATTATAAATATTTATTAAGAATGGAAAACTGTAATGTAATTAAGGATAATACTATCGCATTGCGGTTCTCCTGTAATGATAGTGTAAAGTGGTGGTGGTTAAATAAATAAATAAAAAATAAATGTTCCAACTCCATCCTCTACCTGTCTCTTTTCCATGCAGCGCGAGGGGAAGAGACAGGCTGTGCAACAGGCCGTGTGTTTGATATTTTTTTATGTTTTTAAAGAACTTAGGTTAAAGCACATTTTAGGACTAACTTTACTAAAAATACATTCAATTATCAAACATTGATGTATCACCTACTGGAGATAGGACACTTCAACCTTTTTAGAGTGGTAAAAGTTTTGTTTTTTTGTATATTTTTACGGCGGAGCACTTCGGCATACTGAATCATGGACGGTCCGCGCGCGAATGCGAGCGAAGGAGTGCTTAAGCCCTGTTTAAGCACTTCTTTTTCAGGATATATTTTGAGCGCTGGCGGTGTATTTAGGGTATTCAATATCGTTGCGTTTAGTCGTTTAGGTGCAATAAATAAACTCACACACATACAGATATACACATACATGAGCCCTAAAACATTACACTCCTCTTTGGGCAGTCGTGTAAAATACAGCGGTATGACGTCCGTACTCTGCCTTATCAACAAGAGGCAACTGATGGTTGGTGGATAGCCGATAGTCTGTAGCAATTTTTGTTGTCGTCTGTAGCAGTTGGAAGGTTGGCCCCGATTTGGTCGGCTCCAACCAAATCGGAACCTATGTTAAACTGGTGATACACGGAAGTTGACGGTAGGATCGACCAATGGCAGCGTTTGACCTCAAGACTCGTCGAGAGACGCGTCAGTCCCCGTTTATCATCAGCTTTTGGGGTATTATTAGTGGGGTGGCCTGGCCCCTATCTTTGCTTCCGGTATTATCGGTCTTATGTGTGCCCATTTGAAGCGCCACTAGTATCTGAACCCAGAACTAATTGTGTCTTTATAGCGGTGGGTAATATCGGTTTAACTTTATTTATGTCGATATTTAGTATCGGATTTTGAAACTTTATATACAGTTGTGGGAACTTTATATAACGGGGATAATATTGAATACCCAGACTCTTTAGAGTATTTGTATTTTTTCAGAAAAAAATCCAGTTACCAAAACCCATACATCACTTAATAAGAATTTAAAGTTACGATTTATAATTAGTGTATTAATGCAAAACGATATTATTGCTAGCGTTGTCACTGGCGTGTCAAAGAGACGTTCCGAGTAGCTCTTCGTCGTCTTTAAAGACATATGAATAAATAACTACATACTTACTATTGTATCTAGCCAGCTACTTACATACTAATATCATATTTTAAAACGCATCGCAACTATAAATAATATTTTTCTGATTTATTTTATATTATACGTATATTTATAATGTAATGAATTAATGTTGCGGTTATACCGCGCGTAACAACGAGCTCGAAATATGAGACGATAGTTAGACATTCTGATTGAATGAAAAGTAGGAAGGAGATTTCAAGTACGAGAACGAAACGAGTGCCTGGAGAAATGACCAGGAGACGTATTTATGAAGCATAAGAAATGAATCTCGAATTTGAACACGAAAACAATTCGTGTATGAAATTCATTTCTATTGCTTACGATTTTACGCATATTTGAATCACATCTATGTGATGGTAATAAATTGAAATCTTGTAACTATTTTCGTTTTACGCAGAAAATATTATGAAACGGAATGCAAAAACTCATTGATTATAAAAACGGGTAGTGAATCGCTTAAAACGGAACATAAATATGCAAAGAGCACTGTTAAAATGTCACGACACGATAGACTTTACGAAGAACTGGACCATCGTTACAGGGTACTGGATTTTATTCTGGTTACATTTAGTGCCTACAACGTTAGTAACATCACTAGAATTAGATCTTCGTGGAAAGTTCTCAAATCTGTTAAAAACTAGCTTCCGCCCGCGGCTTCACCTACGTAGAGTTCGGTCTGTCACTAGTTTTTATATCAACTTTGAATTTATCAACGACCAAATAATGCCTTATTTTTAAACAAAATTACCATGAAAAAGGTAATAGTGAGTCAACCAAGCGCTATCATCGTTTTTTTTTAACAATTTGTGTTTTGGTGGCTTTATGTGAAAGAAGCTTTTCAAAGCTAAAAGTAATAAAATCTTACTTGAGGTCTATAATGAGCCAAGCAATTTTGACAATTTTTTGACAAAGTCTCGTAAGCATGTTTAATATTTGGTATTTTATTTTAAGTAGGGGTGCTCATTCCAACTGCCCGAGGTGCCAATTTACCCTACGCCGACACTGACGGTTAAGTTTTTTTTTCTAGTGACTATTTATATTACAGATTAATAAACATATTGGAGAAAAAATAATCTGAAGCGAGTCCACTAGGTAGACACAAAAATCTATTGTCTATCATACCCACTGTAATTATTAAAGTAACAAAATCTATCAAAATCATTAATCCAACGTTTGTTAAGGAGCGTGCACCATCGCAACGTTTTGATTAAAAAGAATAATTCAATGGATTTTTAAATACGATTTTTTTGTATTTTAGACTCGACTCTAAACCACTCCCTAAAACTTGGCTCATAATTTCTTTAGCACCCTGCTTAATTAATTTAACGTAACAGGAAATTTTGGGCAATCACCCACAGTCACACTGTAACTATTAAGAATAATGAAGATCAAAAAATGTTACGAATATCGACTTGGCATCACTAATTTTGTTCCGTTCCGATACTATGGCCTACAGCGCCAAAATGGCGAAAATCAAATGGGCACGAACTTAATTTGACAGCAACTAGTGTTAATTTGTATGTCTCTGAGTGGTATATTATTCGAATATAAACTCGGACCAATTTTGGAAACACTAATATCGATTATGGTCAACTTCGGAATGGTTTCAACGGACAGACTCGACGACCGAATAAAGTCCGTTCAGGGAAGCGCTAAAGACACATCGGATTTTCCGTTTCACCCTTAATACTTAAGGTAATATTTTCAAAAAATAACTTATAATTTAAATTTATATTATTGTAAAAACGTAGTACACGAGGTTACCGACATGTGGGAAGTGGCGTCCACTGAAATCATACCAATTGTTATATCGGCAAACGGGTTAATCCCAGTCACCTTAGGTGTACACCTGAAAAGACTGGAATTGGTCGGCGGCTCGCTTCCAGCAAAGATGCAGAAGGCGGTGGTGCTTAATACCGGCATCGTCCGCCGATTTCTTTCTCTTTTGCCCTGATCCCGGCCAACTGTGCTATTGCCGGTCATTACCGCCCAAGAGGCGAGAGGTTTTTGGCCTTTAAAGAAATAATAATAACTAAAAATATAACCTTTGCCTCTAAAAATGTAACCAAAAATTGCAAACCAATAATATAGCTTAATGATTGTAAAAATAAATAAATAATGATTTCCTTCAAATACTTGACGCGTAAAACGGAACGTTAACCTATAGGGATTAGATGAATACAATATTATCTAGTCGAATGATGCACCGAATTTATTCAACAAAAATTTTCAGAACCTTAAAACGGATTGAATTAAGCGTCTGCCTTGTATGCGGTACGGTGTTTTCGTTAGGCTTCAGAAAGTTCCTGTTTTGGCTTTTGTTACTGTTTTTGTTGAGTGTTTCGTAAAGTTTTTGTTATTATTTGGTAAAATGCCAAAAAAACAAAAAGGTTTGTCAAAAAACTGTTTATGGCACTGGCGGTAGAACATCGCAGTATACTTCTTACTTAAAAAATCACTTAAACTTTCTACTTTTTCGATTTACAAAAAGAATCGATTGGATTTCTTTAGGGCCCATTACTTTAAGAGTCAACAGTGAAGTCAAGTTTTACTTGAAGAATGAGTCTGACTCGGACACTCGGCAGTGCGCACCGTAACAGTACAGTTCGAATAGTGTACTAGTACATCTTATTAGTACTATTAGGACACCAGATTCTAGGTAACGAATGATGCACAGATGCGCTGATTAGTGCTAGACGCTTTATAGCGCTTTACTGGATGACAGTACTTCATCTTTAAGCGCGGCTAGCGCTTTATTAGACTGAATTGGACATAAACATCAGTACTTTCAAGCGCTTTTACGCTGTAAGCCGCTTCTAAACAGAATGTTTGAGTGGTTGTAGCCTTGTCTCACTTACTCTTGCATTAATTATATCGCGCTTTTCTGCTCCCGGACTTCTCGGACACAGCGGCACAGCGCCATTTAGCAGTTTGAGTCAAGTGAGAGCGGTGTACTAATAGTCCGAATTGTCCGATTAAGAGTAGGCGTATTAAGCTGTTACTTTTAGTACAGTGACGGGTAACGTTACATAATAGTACATCGTACATGTCCGACACAAGACTAGAAGTCAGCAAAGAGGAAATAAGTCAGTCAACAAGTCATCGATGCATTGCGATTAGAGAAAATCATTTTTTAGTAGGTAGGTACTCTATCTATACTCTAAGATTATTGTCGCTATTTATTAAAACTAGTTATGCAATCTGCGCGCAAAATTTGAAGCAACTAAATTGGAGCCACAGTCTACAGGCCACAGCAGCACAGATTCACAGCAGCAAGCTTCATAACCTATTCCTATGCCTGACACACAGATTAGACAGAGTATGTCTGACACCTCTATAGAGTTGTATTTCCCCTATATTAATTTCCTCTTTGGTGTTTTATAATGTTTAGTGTCAAATTGTCATTCCGCTCAGAACGCGTCTCTTGGGAAAATAAAATGGCGAGATATCAATTATTGTGTCAATCATAGACATAGAAATAGCTATAGACTGGCTGCTATCAAATGAAATTCATGCCTATTTGATTTCGGCCATTTTGGCGCTGTAGGCCGGATTATAGGAACTTGGAACTAAATTGTAAACGGTGTCAATACACATCGAATAAACACAAAGTGTGTTAGCGTCACTTTTATTATTAATATTTATTAAATTTAAAAGCCGATAAAATTAATCGCTAGATTTTATATTTTGTAAATGCTTAGTGCTGCCAGTTAAGAACATTATTTCCCATTTAATTTTTACATCATAATAAAGGGCGCTTATCGGTTGTCTCAGTGCTTAATCCCTGCACCAGAGGGGTTCAATCAAAGCTTAAAACATTAGAGTAGCATCCGTTTTCGGTTTGAGTACTAGACATGACTTCCGGTCTGCATAAGTGACCCGTAGTTCCGCGTCCTTGTTACCGTAGCTAGCTAAGAGACACCAGCGCCACATAGGTAGCTTGTTAGATATTTGGAATATCGAGTCGGGTCATTGGCGTTTTAGTTTGCATTTGAGACGGTTGTAGAATAAGCTCATCTGTAAAAATCATAGCAGCATCGACTGGATATTGGTAATAATTACTATTTCTTATGGTAAAAAAAGTTTTCAGTTTTAATGTTTTTAAAGACTGCGCAAACGAGGGACTTTTGTGCGTAGAGGACAAAAATCCCTGAATCGTGGAAAAAATGTCCGCCTAGAACGTGCCACGGACTCAACGCACACGGTGTGCGATCATTTGTTGCCCGGGGCCGGAACGAGCATCACTCTCGAGCGCGCATCGCAGAGGCTGACTAAAGTTCGCTTTGTGCGTTGCTGCGCTTAGTCACATGAGTTCTATTTTTTTCGGGGACTCCCCTGTACTTTTGTCCAGTCCGATCTCTTGGCGTCCTCGGTTATTCGGGGGACTTTTTGTACGCAGTACTTTTAATCCCTCGTGTGTGGTAATCATAGATACATATTGAATACCTATGTGCAAAAGTCCGCGGACAAAAGTCCTTCGTTTGCGCAGGCCTTAAATGGCATTACCGTTCGGAGATAAATTGTTCTTAATCTACTCCCATTTCATAAATAATCATTTTCTTTTTTAATAACGTTATATTCTTACGTTTTTTTGTATACATTTGTACGTTTTTAGAATAAATAGGTCTGTCCGCGGGTAAAGAGAACAGCAGGAAACCTGGAAGCCGGACACAAAAACGACAAATCAAAGTGAAACGTGATATGTTCTTTACCGAGTTTGTTTTGTTTTTCAAAATTCTTTATTCAACTTAAAATATTACAACAACGTTAGATGCCATTATTCTATACATACCTTATAGTAATGAGCACAAACAAACATGAGACGCAATACTTTGTCAGGTTTAAACACCTATTAAAGCTTCTAAGGTTTGAATAACAATACATTTTCTACTTTTCATGTTACATATTAACTAAATTAAGTGCTACACAAGTGTAACGAATAATGAGATTATGACCTTATAGTGTAAGGTTCATTTGCTAAAACTGTACTGGTTTTCTTAAATTATAATAATATGACTGTGGGTAAACGCAAACTGCGCGAGCGGCCAAATCCGCAGACACCTCGCACGGCTTATTAAAGCGCGCGAACGAGACCAGCGTAGACTGGTTGCAGTCGCGCGGGGACAATAGATGACGTCAGGCGTAGTGATGGGGTAAAAGGCGAGTGCCGTAAGTATCGACACGGGGACGGGATGCCTGCATTTGAATTTTGCTTTGACCAATGTTTGCTATAAGCACATTATCATGATTTTTAATGTTAAAAAAGAATCTACGCGTCAATTTAAGGATAAATTCACGCAGCGTCGGAAGTTTTAGACGCTCATGCAGCTTTTGAATATTTGTTTTAAAAGGGGTATTATATGAGATTTTTAAGGCTTTATTTTGAATAACCTGCAGGTCGCGATAATTAGACATACATGTTGTGTTCCACGCAGGACAGGCATAAGTAATACATGGTCTTACAACAAGGGCCGTATATATACGCAGTTTGGTTGACGACGTGAGGAGACTTCGTCGATTTAGAATCGGGCTTAGTCCACCCATGGCTGATGCGCTCTTTATTTTTACATTGGATACGTGCTTGGACCAGTTAAGTTTCTTGTCAAAGGTTATACCAAGGTATTTAACGGAGTCACTCCAAGGAATGGCGTGTTTGCCAACTCTAAGTGTTTTAATAGGTATTTTACGTTTTCGAGAAAACATAATGGCTTCCGTTTTGGCTTCATTAAGTTGAAGTTTCCATCTGTGGAAGTAAGATTGCAAGAGATCGAGTGAGAGCTGCAGTCTCCCAATGATGAGGTCCTCATCAGATGATGACGTAAAGGATGCCGTATCATCAGCAAAACACGCCAAGCTGGTCCGCGGTTGCACTGGCATATCGTGCACATATAACAAAAACAAATACGGTCCCAAGATGGATCCCTGAGGCACACCAGCAGGGATAGATCTTGCTTGCGAGTGAGTTTGGCCGATATGTACTTTAAAACTACGATCAGAAAGGTAAGACTAAATAGTTTTTACCAGACATATGGGCACTTTGATAGCTATTAACTTGTGAAGCAGACTTTCGTGCCAGACGGTATCGAATGCTTTCTCAATATCAAGCAAAAAAGCATGCCCGTAGACTGCCGAAGGTTAAAGCCGTGAACTATTTGTTCTGCTACTCTAACCAGCTGATGCGTTGTAGAATGTGAACTTCTGAAGCCAAACTGTTCATTCCCCAGGACATGGTCAGAAACTTTTTTGAGACGAGTATATATTGCTGCCTCAAACAATTTTGCAAGAGCCGGTAAGAGACTGATAGGGCGATAATTTACAGGAATAGTTGCGTCCTTGTTTGGTTTTTTTATTGCGATTACTTTAGCTTTCTTCCATATGTCCGGGAAATAGCTGAGGCGAAGGCAGCCATTCATTGTTTTAGTAAGCAAGATCAGAGCTTTCTGGGGCAAATTTTTTAACAATATATTGTGAATATTGTCGTCGCCAGGTGACTTTCGCCTTTTAAGTTTGTGTATAAGCCGCCGTAACTCATGTGGGCGGATTAGAGGAATCTGGCTAGGATCGTCATGCTGGTCCAATGTGGTTATGGAGTGACGCACACTTCGCTCGAGTTCTAGGTCATGCCAGTCGTGCGTTAACTTCATATTTGCCATAAAAGCATCAGCGAGCACTTCACTTTGTTCGGCTGCATTATTAGTAACTGATTCATCAGACTTTGTCAAAGGAGGTATAATTTGAGGTTCACCACTTAGTGACTTGACCACGCGCCAGATGTCAGAACTGGGGTTGTCAACTTTAGATAGCTTTTGATTCCAGATCCTTTCCGAATGGTTCTGCATTTGGGACTTAATAACATTTTGGAGGGCGTTAATTTCGTGCCGGATAGCTTTCATGGTAGTAATGTCAACCGATTTTTGTAGGTCTCGACGCAACCGGTTTCGACATTTTATTAGGCGACGTGTGTACCAAGGGAGTCTGCAGGCTTTCGCACTTGTCTGGGTGTTTTTTGGCACGTACGAGTCACGAGCCTCGTTCAGACAGTTGTTAAAGTGAACGAGATTTTGGTCTATTAGCTCACGGGTATTGAACGTACCAGAACTTAACGTAAGTTTCTCGTTAATAAAAGCACGGAACCCTGACCAATCAGCATCCTTATAGTTATAAAATAACGTGGGAGTTTTTAGTTGAGGATTCTCATTTATAGTAAAGAATAGAGGTAGGTGGTTTGATGACAAAGCATTTAGAGCTTTTATTTCACTTATGTTATGCATATTTTTAGAGATTATTAAATTAGGATTAGTGGGCGTCAGGCCAGGACGATAATGCAAAAGAGTAGGTGACTTACTCGAGTGAATGTTGAAATCATTAGACATCATATGTTGAAATAACTTTTTCCCATTATAATTGTTGACACCAGGTATCTACATATGATGGTTAGCATTAAAATCACCCATAACGATAACCAGTTTGCTAAGTGAAAGCATGACATCTATATCACTAGTTATTAGTGGAAGATTAGGTGATTGATATGACGAGATAACTATGAGTTCGGTGCCAGATATTGACACCTTGATTCCAACAGCCTCGAGATTTTGGGTGTTTGGTAAGATGATGGGACAATGAACAATGTTTTCCCTGATTAGTAAGGCAACACCTTGACCGCGTCCTTTGATATGCCTGTCCTGTCTGTAACACATATAACCGGGCATTGAAAGAGAAATGTTCGGATTTAATCTAGATTCACTAACAGCAACTATGTCGATACTTAGGGCACTTACCAAGTCGGTCAGCTCTAACATTTTAGTGCGGACGCCGTCCGCGTTCCAGCAAATCAGTTTCAGCAAGTTACCTTTACACACAATGACATGTGCGTAAGCACCAACATGACTTTGTCGAGCATAGATTTGCAATCGGCAAATTTACTTTTGAGTTCACTGACTGCTGCCAGTACATTTAATATCTCTTTAATTATATTATCGTGATCTGATGGTGGTGTATCCGGGGTAGCTGCATAGGTATGCTGTATTGTTGTGGCAGTTTGATGCTCTCCAACTTTGCTTAGAGGATTAAAGGTAGGATTGCATTTATTGTCTTCTACAATTGACAACATGTGTCGAGAGGGTAAGTTTGCAGGTGATGTTGCATTACTTTTCTTTGGAACAGCAGTCCGGGTGATGTCTGCCCATGACTTTCCAGGAACAACTGTTGAGGTATTTCTCGGTCTCTTCTGTTGAACTTGGCGATCACGAATGCGTTGAAGGTAGGCTAGTCTTGCACTACAATCCTTATAGTTTGCTGGGTGGTTTTGGTTGCAGTTGACACATCTTGCAGGCTCATTTCGGCTCTTTTTAGGACATTCACCCAGAGGATGCTGATTGATACATTTGATGCAACGCGGAGGCATATTGCAGTTTCGTGAGGAGTGGCCGAATTCTTGACACCGGAAACATTGAGTGCCCATTGATCTATTTGGGCGGTATCTAGCAATACTAACCACACAGTTGAGTACAATTTTAATTTGTCGAAATTTTTTGATATCAGCACCAGGAGCTAATTTGACCAAAATTGGTGGACAATCTACAGGGTTTTTAGTTTTCATAACTGTTATTGACGAGTTATCAAATCCCATTTCAGCAAGTTCTGAAGGTAATTGTTCGTGGACGGAATTCGGCAATCCACGGATTACCAGTTTGGGGGTCTTTTCGTCCTTTCTGGAGTATGTTAAATAGTGGATATTTTCTTTCAGAAGTCCTTCTTTGAGCACTTGATGGGCATTGCCTGAGAAGCAGGTGACAGCTATTTTGCCTTTCCCCCGATAATGTAGGTGGAATGATTTGGTGTATCTAACTATCATATCTTTAACTTTTTCGTGTGTCCATTCTTTGTCTAAAGTTAGAACAATAGGTGGTATGCGTCCATGCTTCTTTGACGTTGCGGCTTTTTCAATGGTTTCAGAGTCGGTGTCGGTGTCGACATCGGTTTGAAGAGGATCAAAACTGTTTTCGTGGAAGATTGATTGAGGGCGCCCTCTGTCCACAGCACGGGTGAAAGCCAGCCTTTCGCAGTCCGGGCTATTGGTACAGGATCGTCAGCTTGTCGCTTCGACAGTGTGGGGTTCGACGCAGATCTTATAAGAAATTTATCCATTTTGTAAATTTTGCCAATACATTTTGAGAAGTATATTATCGATATTGAAAGTGAAACGCTAGGTCACACCACTAATAATTAACCGAACAAGTTAACGTGCGCTCACTAGAACACTTCCGAGATGACTGACTTGACTTGACTCTTTACCGAGTAATTGTCATATATTCGTCGTATCAGACACCTACCTAAGGCTTGCATTGTTAAGTGAATACCAATTCATTAATATTAACTATTAGGTACTCAGTGAATTAACTTTTTTGCGACTATATTCTCTATGGAAATTAAATTAAAAAGTCTAACCAATACAGGATAATATTGCTTTATAATTTAAGGAGGCGAATGTATTTATTAATACAAACAACTTTTACTGCAGGGGCAATAACGAAATCACGAAAATTTCGCTGCCCCATGAGTTAGATTGTATAGAGAAACCCTAGATTAATGACACATTGATATGTAATCCGCGCGAAAAATTTGAAGCAACTAATTTATAGCCAAAGAGAGCTCCAAACGTCTGACAGCACCGTAGTATAAAATGTAATGTTAATCCGCTCCAAACGCATAACAATCTAGATAGATGTAGGCATTGCTTTTATTGAATTTTCGCCGGTTTTGGGAAAAACTGCTAAGAGCAACCCTATTTTATAGTGGTGTGCTTAGGTCTATGTGTAAACGTTTGCACACGAAATTATTGTTTTGTTGCTTCAATTAACAACTATTATTCTGTCAATTCAAAGGGAGAAACAAAAAAATATCGCAGTTTCGAAGTTGACCTCATAGAAAAAGTTGTTTGTATTCATGAACTCATCGGCTAGTCAAAGCTACAGCTTGTATTGGAAAAATAATTAATTTTTCCCAGTATTGGAAAAAGTTTTCAGTTGTTAGCATAAATTATAATGAGCAAGAAATTACTTGCAAATATTGTCATGGATTAAAGTACTTCAACTAAAAGAGAGGTTGTCTCCTCTCTTGCAGTTGCAGGCAGCCGCTGGTTGCAGGCTGCTTCTAACTGGCCAATCTGGAAGTCTCTGGGGGCGGCCTATGTTTAGCTGTAGAAGTCCTATGGCTGCAATGATGATGATTATGGCATGGCAACAGTCATTTTCTTTGATATGTCATAGATAGGCTATTGACTTTGTTTCACACAAACACCTTTTGGTAAGTCTGAGAAAAGTTAAGCGGTAGTTTATGAGGTAAAACCTTAAGCTGGATCATCATGACATAACAGAATGTAGTAGGTAGAAATGACACAACTTTGTGATAATAATACTGTTTAAGTTTACGTTTTCAATGTATCCGGTGTTCCACAAGGTAGCATATTCGGTCCGCTCCTATTTCTGGTTCATGTTAATGACCTCCGTTACTGCATTGAACACAAAAGTACTCAATATTCAATAATTTTGCATTCCATAGGTTACAAAAGGTGTAACATATTACATATTTTTGTACCTATACTCTTTGCTGACGACAGATCAATGTTTGTGACAGCGAATAATAATTATATATACTTATGTATAATAGAACACAAATGAACACGAACTTGACGTAAATAAGACACTAATGACAACTGATAATAACTGGCTTAGCTCTTATAATTTAAAAAGAAGTAGTCACAAGACATACCCTTCATTTTACAAAACATTAAAATATAAATTAGCAATGTCGTTTGAGTACTTACTTAAACATGCAAATAGTGTGAGATTCCTAGGTATATAAATAGATAACAAATCACGGGACACCCTGTATATTTTAAAGTTGCAAACTAAACAAAACTATTTTTAAAAGTCAAAGATTTATCCTAAAAAGCATACGTATCCAAAAAATTATAATTAATTTTATCCCAAAAAGTATTCGTATCCATAAAAACACCTTTTGCATTGTGTTGTTAATATGACTAGTTGTGCCCGCGTGGACGTTGATTGAAGTCTGTTAAAAACAGATAGTTAAGATAAAGACAGACTACTTAATTGCGGTGATGCTCCAGGTTCTTGATTTAAAGTTATGTGTCAGGAAAGGGTATGCTTAGCCAAAAGGCGGTCATACTTGTACACCCGCCTCTTCTTAATAAGTTTAGAATAAAAGGAATAGGAATAACGAAGGAGATGTAGGACATTCTTGAATGAATGCTACTCACATTGCATGTTTAGCAATATCGGATCACTCCAAAGGAGTCACCTTTGATTGTGTGTGTGATCCGACTTTGATAATAGTCCTTTCCATTTTATTCATATACCATAAAGTGCAAACGTCAGCCTAAGATGAGCAGTACGTTCAGGGCCGTCTTAACATATCCCGGGGCCCTATAACATACAAGAATTTGGGGGCCCTATTCCAAATTAAAAATGAAATACTGTTGGTATGAATTCATGACTTCTAGAAATAATTTCATATCTCCATTAAAAGTATAGTTTTAAATTTTCCCTTCTTTTTCCTAGGCTTTGGCCCTCTTTTCTTTATTTTCAGTTAACAGTGTTTCTTAGTTATATGTCAAATATAAATGTTGTCTTAGAATTATTTAAGAATGGGGTAAACAACCCTATTTCATGACGGACTAGGCTATCACCAGTCTCGGTGTCAAATCCCCTGTTAGCAATTTTTGTCCTTTGAAGAGCCCGCGCACGCAACAGACTTTAAATCGGCTGATAGTTGGATATCGTTAATTCTTCGGCCTTCTTCTTCGGCCTTCTAATAAATAATATTAGAAGGCCGATCTAACCATCTTTCTTTAAATCAAGCTCTTATTCAGTAGAAAAATTGTGAGATTGGTCATAAGTTGGGAGTTGAGTTTCATTGATTCGTTCGATTACCTATTCATCATCATTTCAGCCATAGGACGTCCACTGCTGAACATAAGCCTATATTGACTTCCAGATTGGCCTGGCCTGCAGGCGCAGCGTAGGACGTCCATCTACAAGATGGACACACGACTTAAGGCTCAATTCCCGTAATTTAACAATATTCCGAATCCAGTGTCGATCCGCTCCCAGTAACATATTACCAAAGTATTTATAGGTTTAGGTAGGTAGTTGTCACATTTTACAGTTAGCCGTGCCGTAAAATAAAAGACAGATTCCCTTAAATCTAAACTATTTAATACTGTAACAAAACAACCATTACTATCTAAAATAGGTAGTTTCATAAATCAATAGTGCGATACTTACGTATACTTTTCTATGATTTTCTTTTGAGTGGTATGTGGTTCATTATTTAATAAAGTGGGTTAATTGTAACAAATATTTTTTTGTTTATAGCCAATGTTGTCTTCAAAAACTTTAGTTTCGACTGATGCGATGGCATAGTTGTACAAATATTCGCGTATTGTATCAGTGCAAATGTTTTCTACGCAAAAGATACCTTAAGCATTTTTGTTATGAACATATAACTTAAATATTTGTACAAATACTGCATTTTAATTTAAACAATTCCATAAAAAGACATTCAATTATTGTTAACATGTACTTACTAGGTTACTTTAAATTAGACAGATGATTGTTGTGTCGGTCTATAAAATAAAATTTTAGTTCATTTCAGAACAATGGTCCGTACAAATTAACCATAGCCACTAAGGACTACCTATATTCATTTTTTTTTTCTGTCAGAAAAGCAATTCCTGGCCTACTGCCCAATGAAAACTTACGTACTAAAAGAATGACTAATACAACCCCAGGCAAAAGGGCCTAGTTTTAATAGCAATCATTCTATGTATATAATTACGTTTATTAGTCTTACTCAGAAAATCACTTACGCTAGTCCGCACACATCCATACAGATGTAATAAATATCAGAAACTGACTCACAGGAACATTGCATAATCGTTAGAGTGCGTGTAATGAACGTTGCTCTATAAATATATAGTTTGAGACGTCATAATTTAGTTTGTCCTTTTATAAAGAAAATTTTACAAAAAATATACAGTCTTTATCCTAAATCTAAAAAAACAGATTCAACACTACTATATATTTAGATTCAAGGCATACAATATTCATTTGTATTTAGTTATTTGATGTAAAATATTAATAATAGAAAAAAAACTTTTTCACTATGTGTCAATAACATCTTAAGTCTACCTAAGATTCTCTTATGCTGTCACAAATCACATGTTAATCATTTGTTTTTGTTAATTATATTAATTTCTCACTATAACATTTTCAAGTTCATGATACTGAGAACGAATCTTACTTACGTACCTAATAGGCACCTCAAGATTAAATGCTTCAGTTCATAAATTTCAAAAAGCTCGACATTAATATCTACGTACTACCTAAGCAGATATATCTCTTTTGGTAATGAAAAATGCCATAACTTATCACAAACAATGTTTTTTTTTTGTAATAAGAAACCAAAAAAATGTTTACGCAATAATTTACCATAAAAGTGGAAGAAATAAAAACATTAGAAAGTAAACTATGTATTGGTAGGTAATTCCTAAATCTAATATCTTTCTAATCTGAATTGCAAATAAATTAAGATTTAAAAACAAAAAAACAGATTTCATGTGGCCAATTTTTTATACGTAGCAACTAATGCCTTTTTAATAAACCTAGAGTTGTATCACATTTCCATAATGCACTAGAAAAGTTCTCACACATTTTAAATTTAGATAAATTATCTACATACAATGTCTTAAACCTAAATGGCTACAGAGGCTTTCGGGATTAAATATTAACAATGATACACAACCTACTAACTGCACGTAAATTATAAAACATTGTTTTACTTAAACTTGTAATAAAGAAATTAAGTAATATTAATCTCAAACAACGAAATTTGAGCATTACAGAAACTAATTATGTAGTAGTAAATATATTTATTCATGGAAATGATGATATAAAAAAAATCACATGATATAGATCTAAAAGAAAAAAAATTTTGTAACTTTTAGCCGTTATTTTCGTTATTGAGCCATATATGGAGTAGTCATGCGTTGCTTACATTAATCTTCACCTTTGATTATATCGAGAATACTAACATAGGAACCAGTGAGGAATCCGAGGACTCCGAATGAGATTAAAAAGAGATTTTTCAATAAGACCCAGTTAAAGCGGCCAAGTCCGTTGGGCCGGTCCCAGTAAGTGACAGTCTCAATGATGGCTGGGAAGATGAGCCCGAGGAAGGACAAGCAGACAGCTCCAACCAAAGAGATGAAGGGCCCAAGGTTCGGAATAGCAATAGCTATGCCAACTGTCATAATCACTAAAGCGACCCTAATGCTGTACTCGGCCAGGTTTTTCTTAGCACCGAACCAGTGACGAACGTTTTTCCAAATGATTTCCATGGGCACGTAGAATTGAAGACTGTATGTGAAGAAGATGGCAACGGCGATCATCAGCTTAACGCTCTGGCCCAATCTATAAATAAATATTGAATAGCGTTAATTCACGTCAAGCACACAATAACAGCAAGCACAAACAACTCAGGATTTAAATTTTGTCTAGCTACCTAATAATTTGTTGTGCTATTGTAAATTAAGAGTTTAGGGTCGGGAAAGATTAATAAGTGTTTGAGTTATAATGAAAGATGAATAAAAAAACGGGTAGGCCGTGTAGGCAAGTAGTCTACTTACATTTCGTCTTGAGGTAGATTAAGCGTAATGCTGCTCTGGGTTTTATTTCCATACTTCAAGTATCCGGTGAAACCAATAAATGCATACATGGAAACTACGAAGAACATTCCGGTGTTGAGTACGCCAGGGCATCCGATGAAATGAGTCGGGGTCTTCATGTTATTTTCAAGGGGCATTACAACACCAATGCCTTCAAGAGCAAAGATGGCAGTTCCAAAGAAGGTCGGCAAACGTTCGAATCCAGCAAAAGGTGATCGATCGCTAATACTTGGCACGTCTTGGAAAAGGTAATAAACAGTAATGCCCATTCCAGTGCCGACTAAAAGGTTTGCAATCATTGAGAAAGGTGCTAGATACTTCAGGTTCCTGATCATATTCACCGTGATAAGAAGAGGAAGAAGCACGGCCATGTAGTATCTAATGTCGATATCATGCCAATCAGTCTCCTTGGCGTAATAATCAACAACTTGCTTGACATTCTTAGAAACGAATACTATGTAGACGCAGCAGCAGCCTAGTAGATCGATTACCAAAAACCAATTGATCATGGCTCTGTAACAAGTAAATGAGATATTAGTGTTCAGAAAAATTGCAACAATGATTTACATAGTTTTGTGATGTAATTGAGTTTTTGTAATTGTGCTTGAGTTTAATTTCATCACAACGTTCGATAAGAACTTATTGTAGTATCTGGTATTATATGTATAGATAAATAAGATCTCGCTTTTCAATCAGAATGTGGAGCTTACTTAGCAAGCCTTGAAAACTTGTGCACAGCTGGTGGTCCGGACAAAAATGCGGCTTCGGCAGTTTCAGCAAACCCCAGGGATGGTTTTTGCATTCTCCTGCACAGATCATGCGCAGTCCTCACCAGGACATGAACGCAATAAGTGCAAATGCCTCCGATTGCGAATGTTGCCACCAGTCCGAAGTAAAGACCGGCGTTCATGAACGCCATCGGCATAGCCAGGATACCACTTCCGAGAGAACCCTTCAAGAGATGGATGAGAGTGTCCATATCCCTGAAACGAAATTAGTAAAATCAGCAGGGGTCACGGGATTAACGAGTTCAATAAATATAATAATAAAATACTGATAATATTGTTTTTAAATATTTTTTTCCGTGCCTGATAATAAAAAGCTTATAAGACGAGAACCAAGAAGAGAAGCACCTGTGATAATATGAAAGTACTATAAAGTGTTAAAAAAATGTGATAGAGAATTTATATAATAATATTCTGAGTGGGTAAAGATTGTGTATTTCCCGCAAAAAATGCATTAGGGTTTGTGAGTTTTAAATTAGCGTAAAGTCAGTGCACTTACGATGTAGGATGAGCAAGTTTCCTGTGCTCAAACGGATTATAGTCTTCATCCGCCTCCACATCCCGACCTGGTATCTCCATGAGAGGTAGGGTTGACCCCGCCTGTTGTTCCACAGGGATCTCATTTGGGTCAACTTTGTATCTGTGAAAATTTTTCCCAAATACTGTTATAGTAACTGTCATAGCTGATAAAGCACTAACTAATAAAGTAATGTTGATAGGTTAGAAGTGAGTCGGTAAAGAGTGTAAAAACAATCATTCACAAAGTTGAATTTAAGCATAACCATGTATTTTGATGGTAGCGGTAACACATAAAGCGCCACATTTCAAGCTTGAATGTGATTTGATCGAGGTGTGTACGAGGTGGTGTCGCGATCGCGGAGTCAGTCTTATGGAACTACGCGCGGATACTACTCTGTGGCAATATTAGCAAACGCGAATAGAACTTACTACAAAATGTTAGCAGAACTTCTACTATGTGTCAGTGTTATGTGTGAAGTGTGATACATTCATTATGGTCTCCAAAACAATGTACAGATTCTTTTCTTTTTTTGTGCGCTTCACTCTGTTAAGACTCGGCATTTACAAAAAGATGGCTCAACTATAAATTCAATACAGCTTTACGTAGAGGATATGAAGAACTACTTAACGTCGGCGACGAGGAAATTGTACAACGAGATTTAATCTTTGACTATTTTCTGTCATCGATTTGTTGTTACAGGATTGCAATATTGATAAAATAGACATAAAGCTAAATCAAATTTGTACAAATCTCCAGTGCTAGAGCCAATCCCGAGCCTGAACAGAGATGGCGCGAGAGCGCCCGCCACCGGTCCAGGGCAGTGCAATGGACCAGTGTAAGCGGTCGCTCAGTACATAATATATTTTTAACAGAACCAAACAAAAAATATTAAATAAACAAAGTTGAAACCATAAAATGGAATGATGTACCGGTGTATGAGTCCATTGCAAGATGATCAAGGTCGACGAACGACTTAAATCTCGTGGAAGCAGCACACGTCTTCCCGGATCGTCTCCGAAGGCGTCGAGCTTTATTTAGCTCGTTAAAGGAGCGAGTACTTAACAGTCAACATACAATATAAAATACCACGACAATATTATATTTTTTTAAAACAAAATAAGTTTTAAAGTCCGGGAGGCGCCCCCTAGTAGCAAAATTGAACTGAACTTCTAACCGATTTAAAGTAGCATTAATCTATCTTTTCGATTTCCTGTTGAACAAAAATGTCAATATCATTAGTTTAATAATTCGATATTTAAAAATCATTTCTCTTTGCTTGAACAAAAATGAAGTTAAGCTGTGAGGCATGCTTGTTGATTTCATTTCTAAGTTGATTTTACTAAGAAAGCAGAAAACATTTAATTGGATGTGGCACCAGATCAACTCAAATTATTGACAACACATAGAGGCAGTCAAAGCTAAGTCGATGATTATTGCTTTCATAAAGTCTGAATCCTTAACAATGCGTGGGAACAGTGGAACTTACTTGACCATAACGACATCTGACAAGTCATTTCTGACTCCTTTTTTCTTGGGATCATATTCGGCTATCATGGGCCGCATTTGGGGTTTCTGCAACAAAGAAACACATGATTAATATGTACAATTCTATTATTTTTACATATCTATTCAGAAAAGATTTTTCCGGAATTGGTTAAAGGCAAAACAATAATCTTAGTCTGGTAGGCCTCTATCACAACGATGTACCTAAATTCATAAGTATATAAAAATATCGTTGCAAACACTGTACGGATGCATAATCTACTAGTTATTCTAATCGTAACATTCGGGTACTTTAAGTAGGTACTGGTGCTATTTATCGAAATTAGCGCAGGATGAAACGCAACACAGGTTTTACAGTCAAGTAAACGTAACAAAATTACATTCTCTATTCTCATTCTTATTCACCACGTGTGCTTTGTTTTATCCCATGCCAGTCTGAACAGTGCAACTATCCTTCGTAAATTACAGGCAACATTACTAATACTTAAGTAGCGGTTTGTGTCTTTTAACGCGTTTCCATAGCAAGGGCTCGAAATCACTTGGTATCGTGGTCGTACGCCACGTGACCACCGTAAAGTCGTTATTTTTGGATGCTAAAAATAGTCCTCGCTCCCGCGCTCGATCGACCGAAGCAATCGCGAATCTCCTGGACGCTTGCGTTGCAGCTTTATTGAATCTTATTTATTCTGAGACTAAGACTGGGATACAAATCACTTCCGGAATGTCATTCAAAATTTAGAGAAATTCATAATTTGAATTCTGAACGACCAAATGCATAAAATTTGTAAGTAGTTTTGTATTAGGGTAGGTATAACATGTTACTCGATGGGTAGGTGCAACAGTTAACTTTTTTTCTTCAGTTTGATAGACAGAAGCATTTGGGATGTATATCATTTTTAAATTCAGAAAGGAATTCCCTATGTTTTACGGCCCGCCCACGCCGTAGTCAGTTTCTGTCAACTGTGGCCACTTCAATCCAACGTCACGAGTGTCACGTCGGGTGATGATGATATATGCAAACGAAATGCGATTAATTGTTTCATTATTTTATTTTGTATTTTATATCATCAGCGTTTGTGATCTACTATAGCTAAGTAGACCTTCGACTCTCCACAAAACATAAAAATTATTAAATCATATTAAACTCTATACGAGTTTATTGCCTAATTAAAAATTTTGCATTTTGTGGTAAATTCAAAATTTAGTAATTTTTTTTGTTCTAATACATAATATTACATTATAATCGTGTTGTCCACAGAACAGAATAAAAAGGTTCAAAGGCCCACAATTATTATTTGGTTATCATTGTTAGAAATCTAGATTCAAAGGGGAATAGGTTCTCAGCTATAGGTTCTCCCCTTCGTTTCTGAATATGACTCACGTGTATTTTGTATGCATTAACAAAGTTCCCCTATTTTTATTTAGACGGCCTGCCATGGTCTAACCATGACGTACGCAGTGTTCAATTTCAAACTTTATCTGCAGGAGAAAAAAATGGATTTAGCGTGAAGGGGGAAGGCAAGCACAGTGGTCTGCAGCGGCACATGAACTAGCTCGAACTGGTTGCGAATAAAAAATTGGGAAGAAACCTGTTTTAAAACCCTAAGCTCACACTTTGTACGAAACTTACGTAACAAAGAAACGTACGAATGCTGTATTTTACCACTTTAGTTTGCAGCCACCAATATAATTAAAGCTAGTAATATGTTTTGCCCGCGGCTTCGCTCGCGTTAGATTTGATTTTGAGTGAATGTATGAACGTCAAACTCAGTAATTTAAAAAAAACTGCATAACTTCTTTTAGACAATATTCTTTACGAATACAGCCCCCCTAGTAGACCATCAAAACACGATATGGTATATGATATAGCGATTTATCAATTTTAGGATCACGTGTGGTGGTGTGGCTGTCTGTCAGTCCGTCTAAATTACTGGGCCGATTAAATTGCAATTTGCCACAAATAATTTTAAAAATGTTCATGTTCACAATATTTATTTTAAAACCAACGTCCTAAAAAGCCATAAAATCGACACATTCCACACATTGATAGACATTTTAACCCCATCGCATCCTAACAGGGAAGATGGTATTTCACGTCCACAACGTTGAAATTTAAAATCGTTGTTGTTTTCGTAATCAACGACCCGATAAACCATAGAAACAATACTCATGTTGATTTTCAGACTTTGTCACCCCTTTAACTCCTTTAGGGGTGGATTTCGCAAAAAACCTGAAACACGTGTTTAATCATTTATTGTTAGGAATACTCCTGTGAAGTTTCGAATAAAATAGTCTAACTAATCTTGTTTCCCCATACAAACTTCAGGCCCCCATTTCACCCCATTAGGGGGTGAATTTTGAAAAACCCTTTCTTAGTCACCCCTAGACCTTATCAGGAACCTACGTGTCAAATTTGGAATCTCTAGCACCAGCGGTTTAGGCTGTGCGTTGATACATCAGTCAATCACTTTTGCCTTTTATCAACCGACTTCAAAAAACGAGGAGGTTCTCAATTCGACTGTATGTTTTTTTTATAATTATGTATATAGATTAATTAATATAGTTACTGTCATATCAGTTTCTTCTTTTATATATGTAGATGGATATTAAGTCGTGTAGGTATATCCTTGAAGTGATCGAAAAAATATCGTATACTCACTCCATACCTAAGGTAGATGGGATTTTAGTATTGGAAGAAAATGATTTTTTCGAAATTTCGATGCTGCTTCTGTTGTTAACTTTTCCATTTTACTTTTTGTAAGTGAATAGGTAAGGTTTGGAGTTTATATGTAAGAGTTTCTGTTTAAAAATATATAAATTGAGGTATTTCAAATTGAAATGAATGTAGTTAAAATTAATGCATGTTATTTCAAAATGACAAATAAGTAAGTATAAATTGTAAGTTATACGTTTTTTCTGAGTTTTACAGTAGGTTTACTTTACTTTCGCCAGGTTTCCGAATATTTGACTGTCTATTTGTTTTAAGTAGGTTGCCTAGAACTACAGTTTATGTATTAAGGGAAAAACCACAGCTGGTTTTACGCAATGCTTCAAGCCAGGAAAGTATGTTCACAAAATGTCAACCACAAAACACACAAAACCGACGAAAACTATGAAATTATAACAAACACCTAATTATTTGAAGTCTATCTGTCAAAGGCTGAGGGTAATTCATGTTTCTTTCCTTTGGTCTGATCTGACAAAGGTATTTTTATTAACTGCTAAGTTTTAAAACTTAAAGATTAGACTAAGTTGTTTGTTTTGACTGAGTATAAGTTACAAAATTTTTAGTAAAATAAAGGAAAAATTAACTAAATCAAATTATATTTGTAAATTTAATTGATTTGGCCAAAATTATTGTATGTTTTGAAACCATCACTTCTAATCCTATTCACTAAAACGGCGCACTATGGGAAGCGCCTAGCAAGACGTAGGTACTCTTTACGTTTGTGCCCAAAATACGATATTTTATTTATAACAGTTGCCACTGAATTAGATACGAAAAAAAAACAAATAGGAAGATGACAAAATTTAAATTCAACGCAGTCATGTTAAAAAACAATAGATACGTTAAAAAAATCATACGACAGTTGCAATTGTTAGCAGAACGATAATGGGTACAATTGTTGACAATGATTTTATTGACAAGTTAACTTCCTGAATTGTACCTACAACATTATGTAATACAATTTAAGATGATTATTGCCGATTCCGATCAATAAATTCGTAACCGACAGTAACTAGACAAAGTCGGAATCTAAAGTGCGCGTCGGAAAAAAATAGACGATGTTTGGCATTGACTATTCTATGTCGCAGGCATCGTAATAATCATTTGAACTTGCAATTGAATAGGCTAATTTTGAGTTTTTTTTTAAAGTTAATATTTTTTTATAGAAGCGAAAGAGCGGCTACATTATGTGTTAATAGAAAACTAAAAGTAGCTACGTAGGTACATAAGTTATACCTCGTTAATGTACGAAAAAGAAAGTAATTTTATCTTTTTATACCTATTTACTTAAATCAATGGGTTCAAGAGTCAATTTTAATGATTGGAAGAGCAATCACCGTTAAGAAGAATTTCAATTACTGGGTACTTTTCTTCATCTCGGTCAGTCATTCTCATTCTCTAAGAGCATTATGCTTTTGACTTTTTAGAATTTTCATTAACGCTCTAACTCAGTTTTCAATGTCAATAACCTCATAGCTATTGTAGTCGTCGGCACGTCTCCCAGGCAAGTCAGAAATAGGTATTTCTATTTAGCTAATTAAAACAATGCAACGAACACGGATGTTTTGGTGTAAGCGGAAATTGATCCGTATGCTGTTAAATAAGTGGTTTGAAATATATCCTATGCTAAACTTGTGCAATGTGATACCTACTTAAGGAAAGAATGTGAGGTAAAGAAATCTTATAACACAGGTACGGATTTTTATTATTTTACAGACAAGCTGATTACAATTTAATACATATAATTATAGGTTCGTATTAGTATAAGTAATCTTTACCTAGACAAAATGTCTGCGGCATTTATACCGCCCGAAGAGGGTTATCCCACTTGAATTCACCGCTAGAGGCGCTACTGCATGTGGTGTCTAGGAATGTTAAATGTCATTGAGCGTCCACTCCATTGAGTTCTTTCAGAAGTGTTTATAATATTACAAGTAGAATATAAATAATAATTTTGTTAAATTGAAATATCGTGATGGTTTGGAATACTCTGTTTAATGACCTCCAATTTGTTTTATTAATTTTTAACTAGGACTGACTGACAGTCTAGGACTCTAACAAAACAACAGTAACTCCTACTAAGAAGTAAAAAGACGATAGGTAGAAAAAGATTTATTGATCCAGCGTAAACAATCTTTAAAGACCTGCTTCCTATAGCGCCGTACAGCATTTGTGCAGTGGTCATCAGACGCTGCGCCTGTGCAGAAAAGGTAAAGAACGAAAATCATGTCAAAATAAGTCTAGCAGTGCTAGTATGATTTCAGTTGTTTTAGTTCAAATTGTTTCAGTTGTTTGTTTGTTAGTACGATTTTTTTAGACCCTCATAAGTCTAGTTTAAAATTAACTTAAGTTATTTTGAGTTGAGTTAAAAAAATTCAAGTTTGTATGTAATAAGTCACGCAATCAAAACACACGTGTGTTCATAACAATTAACATGTCACATTTATGCTACTTGCAACGTCACTTATCAAAGGAAATAGGGTACTTCCCCTTGCCTCAAAACACAACAACACAACAACAACAACAACAACAAAAGTATAGGAAAAGAATCCAAATACTTAATTTGTATTTTATAATTTTTTGCCATTGCAACTACAACTGTTTTTTTTTTTTTGTTGGGTCTAGAGTAAAAACTGTAATGACGGTAATACATGCTAACGTCAAACTGGCTGATATTAATATTATTATAGCAATTATTATTTTTAAGACAACAAATAATAAAAACAAGTACATAAGTAGATCCCGCAGAAAATAAAGCAGATAGTGGTGTTCCACTTCGACTAGCTGTATTTGTTGTTTTCATTATGATGGGACGAGATTTGACTGATGACTTAATTTAGATAGAGCCCATGCAAAGGCTCCGCGAAGAACACTGGAAACGGTTGCATTAGATATAACTCAATAAGAGAGCTGTATGATGCGTTTTATATATCTAACTTTGCTAATTCTATTTACACGTCACGTCGCGACATATCGGACACACTACAATAAACACTACTCTCATCGTACTGCTACTAGTGCCCCAAGCAAATATTTGTAACAAATATTCAATGTCAACAATACGGACACGACGCCATTATCTATCGTCTAGTTTCATAAATAACAGCCGATCTATTGTGCTACCGTCACGAGGCTCTAATAAGCAATACATATAATGATATATGACGACAACAAAGTAAATGATTGTAATATTGTGCGCACATCCATCTAAATCATGTGCCAAGGTCTTAGAAGAATTCGCGAAATTAGATGTTAGGTATTTGTGGGGAATCTTCGTGACACGCCTCCCGGATGACGTAACTACTGACATTGGCATCTGTAGCTGTGTCTGGAGAGGAGGTCCACAAGTATTTTTGTATTGTACGTACGAGTTTAGGTTTAAAAATATAGTTGTACCATTCTTTCATTTGAAACAAAACTGGAGGAACTAATGTCGACGTTGTAGTATTATTATAGCCTAACAGAACACAGATACGTTTTAGTACTAGGAGAGCAAGAAGTAAAGGGGTTACCTGTATTAAATCAATACTTTAAAGCTATCTCTTGCATCCCTGTAAGTGCAAAGAGGAGCTGCAACTAAAATGAAATTGAAAGCTACATGCGCATTCAAACCCCCTGAACAGAACAGCTAACAGCCTATCGGTCACTCTTAGTTACAAGACGAAAGCAGGAGCAAATGAGACAGGTAGACAGAGCAATGTATGTAGTTCCCTTGTATAATGCATACATAAAAATATTATAGCCACCTACTTGATAATTGCAGGCTATGTACACAATGGGTAGCAAAAAAATTTAAATTTACACCTCTATCGCTAGAGGGGTTAGGAAAATTTACCACTGCACTTTTGCTTTTCCAACTGTATATTCAAGTGCACTTCTCCAAAGATAGGTACTGTAACAACTTATGGTACCCTAGTAGCAGTACTGCTATATTTGCAAAATAGTGCTGAGTTTTTTTGTCTTCTGCATAAATAGAAGGTAAGCCGATCCAAGCTTTCATTTTGTCTTGATTATTATAGCGGAGCATAGCGTGTCACCTGTTCTGTGTTTTTTATGGCGCAGTCTTTCTTATATGTATGTAGGCAATAGTTTTATGCCTGGATAAAAGCTAAAAGATCAATATTTCTGACTGAAATTTTCAACATTCAATACAATCTTACTATTAGATTCATTAGCTTATTTATATTTGATGATGGTGCGTTTAAAATCATATTTAGGTAGTTTCAAGTTTGTTCAGCATGGCCGAACATAAATAATTAATAGTTGTCATAGTTTCAGTTTAAAACTCGTGTTGAATTCAAAATCTACTAGGTTTGCATATTTTCTAAAGAGGTGCCAAACAAAACAAAAACCTGTTGTCATGTCAACAGTGCTCGCAGAAGAGATCTGCCTCCTCGGAGATCAGAAGCCTGCGAGAGGTCGTTTGGCTTGTCTCTAGCGACGTAACCAAGGCAACGGGTCTGCGGCAGATCTAGTTGTACTAGGTTGGCAGAATACCGCGGGAGATCCGACGTCCCTCAGGTATTGATTTTTATTTTTTGTGTTATCGTGGAAGTCCTAGCCAGTGTCCGTTGTGTGTCTAGCTAAAAGCTCGCAGTACAGGTTTATTTATCTAGGGTATAATGAAACCTAGGAGGTCTATATTCATCCAGGTTTAAAAGCTACCGCGCATGTATGACGCGCCGCCGTACTAACTTTCTATCCAGGGTATTGAGCTGAATCGGTACCTAAGTACCAGTAAGCTAGAACCCACGAAGAGTTGAATGTTTTGAAAATACCCGAGGGTATTGGCGCGTTTGCCTTGATAAAATTCTTATTATTACCTCCAGTGGAACTAATATTAATGTCACATAATATTAAAAACAAATATAGTTCAACAGAATAAAAGGAAACACTTTTGTTACTAGAAAAAACAACAGAGTAAAACGATTCATATATTTAAGCATATCTAAATATATCTATAGTGAATGAAGCCCCGCAGGATGCCAGGATACACTGTGATAGTGGCCTAATTTTATATGAACGGCAAGATTTTCGACATTGGTAAGTATCAAATAAAAACCGTCTCTATGCATTTTCTTCCTCACCTCACCATTAATTTTAAAGGCACACCTACATGAACTTCATGTTTGTAAATAGGTACACCTACTGTTGACGGATCTCTTCTTAGCACGATTTCAGAAGGTGTCTACATAATTTCGCGCAAATTATGAAATTATTTTTAAATTTTCAAGACGCTAAAATAAGCTGATCATTAAATTATTATAGACGGAGTTTTCGGGCATAGAAAAGAAATAATTTACTTGTCTTATGCACAGCCTAGGTCTTAGCCAGCTTTGGAAGTAGCTTATAAATTTTTAGTCAAGTTTTTGAAACTGACAATATTATTATATATTGTTATTTTTGCTAGCTTTAATATGTTGTGTATATTTCTCAATGTTTATCGCCTATTTTACACACAATCACGTAAACGCGACTCGACAAGAGTGACTTCGTAATAGATTTTTTACATTCTATAAAAATTCCGCGTGTCGAATGAATTTTACTGTTTCGATTAATCGAGTGTATTGTTAGGGCGCTAGAAAAATATTTCTATTTATTATTTTAAGTAGATAGAAGGGTTTTTTTGTGTAATTCTTGGTATAAATAAATAAATAATAAAAAAAACCCAATCACCAATTATCTAACCCCAAACTAAGCAAAGCTTGTTTGGTATTATAGCGACTAGATAATGGATAAATACTTAAAAACTTTTATAACTTAGGTGCTCATCACACAAACATTTGCCCCTTATGAGATTCGAACCCGCATTCGCTGGGTTTGTAATCTTGAACGAACCACTACACCAGAAGGTCGTCTTGATATAAGTATATAGAATTGTATTTTAAATTTAGACCGATAATTATTATTGGTGGAAAATAAAGGATGAAAATTGACATAAAGTAAAAGGAGAAAATATTGCGATTAAACTTTGATTAGTTATTTCGCGCACGTGTCGGTGAAACAAAAAAGAACACGCGAACTCCTTCTGTTTTGTGTGTGATTGTTTGTTTTGCGTTTACTGTCTATTTATTGGATTCCGAAGAATATTTGCTGTCGTGTTGTTAAACAAAAAGACGTTTTATATCGACTTGTAAAGCAATACTGAACAGGAAAAAAAAATTATTGACTGACAAATCATAATTTGAACTTCATCATTGACATACTTAAATTAAAAGGAATTTAAAAAAACAAGAAAAGGTAAATAAATGTTCAAGATATCAGTACTTAAAATCAATTTGAAAACAAAGTTATGGAGAATCTGGATTAAAGTAAAGATGTCCTTATTACCCAGACCAAGTAGGTATTTATAAATCGCGAATTAAATGTGTGTTGTAACTTTTGTTGAGAATGTTGACACAAGTTATTTTATAATTATTGTTTTATTTTATCAAATGCAGGTAGCACTTTTTTAAGTATTAATTTACATTTGTTACGGTTGGCAACAAGGTCTTCAAGTGCAAAAGTCATGATGTCTGTGCGCCATCCTCAAACTCATGCGTTCATCGTTATCAAATTTCGTAATCCTATTTTCCGTTTAATGCAAACAATGACCAGTGTTGATGACACAGTTTGTTTCATCCTACGAGTAGATAGAGTACTCGTTAATGCTATCAACAAACTGCCTAGCTAACCCTGAAAACCCTCATGATGCCTTTCAGTTAAGGCTCAATTGCATCGCGAAAATAATCGAATTCTCTATGAGCCGGATAGCAGTGATTTTGCACTTAGTTCAACTGTTGAATTGCTAGACTAGGGGGTCAGTCAAATGTCAAATGGGCCTTGAGCGGTCAATGGACCGAGACTCTTCCTCGTCGGGCACTCCCGTGAGTGACTATGACAAACTGCTATTCATTTTACGTTAATTTACTATTACAGACGTAATGCAAAAATACACGTTTACACAAAAGTTATTACAATTAAGCCCCTTACTAAGTATGAGTAGAATGACACCTTGATCTAAAATGAATAATACAGGCACCAGTAAATACTATACTCTCCATATATCACATAAATACAGCCGCAAATTCGGAGCAGAGAGAGTGCAGCGGAGCGTTTAAACGTTCAACTGTAAGCTGATTGGCGTAGGAACGCGATGATTCGGTTTAAACGTCGAATCGTGAGAATCGAGAGAATCATGGTTCAATTGCCGATTCGATTCAATTCAGATTTGAATTTGCCATTATTTCAAGTAATTTATTTTTTACCTTTGTTACGAAAACTATGTCTTTAGTCTCGTACGAAAAATTTAAGCAGTAGGTATTTTTGGTATCTGGATATTTATCCACACATCGTAAATTCGGAGAACATAACACTTACCTATATCACTCACACACAAAGAGTTTAAAATAGCTCAATAATTTAAGAAACAACCAATAGTTACAAAAGCCGGACAAAAGAAAACATAATGATTTCATATTAAAACGCGTTTTAAAATGTCCTCTGAAAATCGTTAATATCACGCTAAATGGCGTATGATTAGTTACTATTACTTTATAACATACATATATACACATACATTACATAAAATAATAGTTACATTTACCTACATAGCATATCACGCGACTGCTAGAAATCTGTAAAAAATTGACATGTTTCGTTGACCGTGTCTCCACTGAAACTCACGAGACTTCAAGTCACACCAAACTACTTCACCGCATTAAGGTGAAAGAGAACTTTGGATGAGCACCAAGATTCCATTGGTCTATGTTTATTTCGTTTGTACACTATTCCAGTTAGGTATATTTATTGGCTTATCTTCGAAACGTGACAGTGTGATTTGTACAAAAATAGTTTAAGTCTGTTTGTAGTGAACAACGTCGGACATTCTAACAGAAAATCCCTAATTTCATAAATTTTCAGCCATCAAAAATTCAGTTTCAATGCAAGTCAGCAATTACCCTAGAAAATATTTCCAAAGAGAACTATCATATTTGACTAACATACAGAAAGTTTACAATGAGTATAATAAACGAATTTAGTCAGTTAAATTATCTATCTTCTAATCTTTAACCAAATTGCCTTAGTTATAAATTCATACTTCCCTTCCATGCCGAGCCACGATGCTCCATTTTATTTAATTTCCTCTTCTGTTGCAACTTGTATCTATTACCAACGACCTTGTCAGAATTCTTTGTGACCTGACACATTTAAGTGGTTCTATCTATGTATTTATGTTAACCGGGACACGCCCGGTACCTATTGAGGCAACGCCCGATAATTTTTGATCGCAATAGAGGCAATCATCTTTGGTTTGGATGATAGAAATGGAGATGTTCCGTTTCCCATCTTTACGGTCCTCCAGGTTGGACATATATGGCTTCGTGCTCAGGTTCGCCTTCAACCCAGTTGGGTCCCGCTAGCTTTGAACATGCCCAATACTACTGAGCTCCGTAGAGCAGGGACCTTTTCGGAACATGGGATAAAGTTTATTTCTTTTAATGCACAGGCGGTTTAGATAAATAATAAATAAATTGTTTTACACAATTACAACAATTAGCTAGCCCCAAACTAAGCAAAGCTTGTACTATGGCGACTATAACGGATAAACTAAAATACATTTATAGACATCCTATATCCGATTGACTTAGGTACAAATGCTCGTTCATATCACACAAACATTTGCCCCTTGCGGGATTCGAGACACCAGACGGTTGTTCAAGCTGCGATGCAGATGCGCGATTCATTTAGCTTGTAATGGAAATCTAGACCTTGACTTCATGTCGTATGTATTACTTCATGTGCCCAATAAAAAATATTTTCATTTAATTTTTCAAGATCTTTGAAACAGCGATTGGTCGGCTTGTTGCTACTCTCAGTCTAGTTAGACGTTGGCTATCAAGCCATTCTATACAAGGCCATAAGTCAACGACTAGTCGGGTACCAACATGGTTTCTCTACTAGTTGAAGCATCAGACCTCTTACAAACAAAAGGCCGCCGTCACGGTGTCTGAGCCGACCTTGCTGCATCTCCGGAAGCAGTAAATGCGACATATTTTCATATTACCATTGAGAGTGCCGAGCCATTCACCAAGTCGATTCTTAGGAAATAATTAAACAATCACTGTAATAGTTCTTGCAAATCACGCGTGACGATGACTTCCTAGAGATTAACTTAGTCAACTCTAATTAGATAGAGATACCTAATTAGAATTGTACATAATGTTAAGTTCTACTTTTATGAAGACACGCATTGCTGTCTTGTTGTTTATCTGAGTGGTATGGAATAGTATGGTTTTAAGACTCAACATGGCTATGAACTATTCATTATTAATTAAGAAGGCTATATCACGTACAGTAGGTAGGTACCTATGTGTTGTTGTTTCAGTCTGTTACCAAATTATTATTTTCTGTTTAAATGTAAAGGTATTGTATTACGATTACGGTTATATTTATTGGATTTAAAACCAAAAACAGAAAAAGTAGTAAAATAAATAAAATTTCTTCAAAAAAACCAAATATTCCTTGAATTTCACAGTTGACTAGCTAATATCACCTTCGGTGAGTACGATCGAAATCAAAAGTGTTTGGTGTTCCTTAAAGAATATCATGCCGTAACCGCCCTTATTCCTTAACGCATAAATTACTAAAGATTTTACCAAAACGAGCTCTTTGTCGATGAATGTACATTTTTTGCTCTCCCCAATGCCATGCCAAGGTTTTGGCTGGAGGTTAAAAGAACTTAGAGATCTTCCTTCAGTCTCAGACATTAACGTTTGTAAAAAAAAACCTAATGCGCAGTTGTTTTCTCTGTTTTACCTCGCACGTGATCTAAAAATATAATTTACTGTCGCCAGTAGATAGTTTCTATAATAAACGCCGTGTTGTTTTACACTCCGCCGCAATTTCCCGTTTAGATAAATCTTGATAAATTGTCAGAAAGTAAATAATTTTCCGTTAACTAAAAAACTCTGCTGGAGTCTTGACGGTAAACAAAGATAAAAGTTGCTAATATTCGTTAATCAATCAATTAAGGATGCGATGATAAATCTTCAGATGCTGATGGTGTAAGTTATGGTAATTTAAAAAAATATAAACATACTTTTTTAGCACTGAAAATGCGTATTGGCCGCGTCTTTCGGAAATAAAGTTTCGACAATCAACATTGGCACAACCTCTATTGTGACCTGTCACTCTATCTAGATATAACAATTTCCAACAAGGGTCAAGGTTACGTTATCCTCAATATTCGCTCCCTGTTCAAGTATCAAATTGTCCTGCAAACTAATCAATGACCCACAAACCGAGTCCCACGAAAATTAAACCCGTGGGTACACTAACCACTTCTTCCTATGTCACGATCACCGGAGCACAAGGCCGATCCAATCAGTGCAGGCAACTTCAATACTAGTGACACTGCGTGCGCCCGCGCACCATTATGAAAGCGAATTGATTTGACAGCATGACAGCTATTTGCGCTCTATTAAACGATGATCAGAGAACAGAATGCGTGCTCTAGTACATATACGCTTTTATTAGTATTTAATGGCAATTAATTGAAACAATAGGGCCTTTAATTTAACGATTTACAGTCAGGAAGAGAATGCGGTCTTTTCTGTATTGTTAGAAGCAAAATGCAAAGTGCAGAGTGCTCATGGCAAAATTAAATTAAAATCGAATTATATTTAAGTAAATATTTAATTAAAAAAACGTCTTAAGACTGTTTGTATATAGCTCGGTCATTTTTATAGAAGTAAGTCGCAATTACCAGACGAATCAAACATTTCTGATCTTAAAATCGCTCAAATTAGGTTTTTATATGATACTTTCCATTCGACTTCTAAATGTGGTCGTACTCACAGTAGAAATGGCCTCGAAATCGCAAACAAACAAATATTTCAATGATCCCGCCCAACAGACGACGACATTGACCGATGCCAAAATGTGGAGCGTGCAAGTAGATTGGGAAGCCTGAGACAAAATGAACCTTTTTTACTTCTAGTAAACACTATTTGACAAGACGAAATTTACTGTCGCTTAGCTAAATGCCCGCGGCTTTTCGTGTAATACCATGTTTGTCACAAAAAGTATTTAGGGGGACCTTCCATAGGGGATCCTCCTTCGCTGTCCTACTACTTTACGTTACCCCACTCCACTACAAGTTACAACATCTCTGTTTAACCTAATGGTCGTCTGGTAGAGAATGTCTCATGGCATTAAGTCCACCTTTTGAATGATTTTATAATCTGCGCAATAAAGTCTAAATTAATAAACTTAATTTCCTCTACCTGAGGGTTGTCTGAAAGAGATCGCTTTGGGCGATAGGGACGGTTGATTGTACGTAACTGTGTCTTTTTAAGATTTTTTGTGCAATAAAGTGTTCTATTTATCTTATTCTAATTGAATAATTTATTAGAATAAAATCAACTTATTAGTAAAAATGTTCAATCAGTTAGTTCATGTTGTAGCAGGATCTTCTAATCTTCTATATATTTATAAAAATGAAATGCTGTTCGTTTGTCTCGCTAAAACTCGAGAATGGCTGGACCGATTTGGCTAATTTTGATCTTGAAATATTTGTGGAAGTTCAGGGAAGGTTTAAAAGGTGAGAAAATATTTAAAAAATGCAAGGAAAGTAGTAAAACAACTATTTTATTTTCCCATATAAACGAATTGGCGGAACGAAGTCAGCTGGGTCAGCTAGTCTTATTATAAAAACATTGAAGGGAACTACAAGAAGAACTGTAATTATTATGTGACCTCGTAAAAATCACTTTACGAGTATTACTCGTGTACTTAGACTTAGAAAACGATTAATTATGTATCTCCATATAATTGGTATCTCTTTTGATGTGTGCATACTTATCGATACGATTAATAAATATAATACTTATTCATTATTATTACGTTATTCTATTGTTTCTATACAGAGTGAATAAGATTAAAGTAGATAATTAATTTTATGTAATAATGTACGAGTATGTCAACAACTGTTACTACAGGGATGCATCGAAATCTTCAGAAAATCTTTCGCCTCTTTTTACGACGGTAAACGTCTTAATGATTTTGTGCGGATTCGGAGTATGTGTACCGGTAACGTGTGATGGTATTTCTGGCCACTGCAACAGCGAAATCGTCCGAAAACGTGGTTCGTGACGTCATGTCAATGTCTGGCCCTCCCTACAACCTACATTGGCGCCGAATTAAAATTACAAAAAACAACCCCACGTGATTCCACACTTCAAAAACATTAGTATTATATCTATTAGTGGTTAACCTGTTAGTAATAACGAAAAAAATACAGGTTTTCTGGTTTACGGGACCTGAATAAATGTAGGTATCTACATCTTTTTTGTGTAGGTAAGCACCAATTTATGCGTTTTAAAAAAAATACAAAATTTGAGAAACTAATTTTTCGAAATAAAATGAATTATAAGTTAATAGTCTTTATTTATTAATATTTTATATTTTTAAATTAGTTTTTTTTACATAGTAAACTGGAAGTTTACATTAAATACTCATCTAAAAATACTATCTTTTTTTAGATTTAATTTTTTTTACTATTTTTATTTTTACCTCAAAGTATAGCTTGTAGTATTAAATATTAAGTTAAAGTATTAGAATGGTATCTAGATTTTTTCAGAAGATAGATGAATTAGAGTTACAAGGTGCCGCACACGCGCATTACTGAGCGTCGTCACGTGCTTAAAGCGTAAGACACACAGAGCGTGTGCGGGACGGCGACGGGTCACGACAGGAGTACGCATAGGTTTAAATGGGCGCCCACACACAGCTGGCGTGCGCGGCGAGCTGTCCCGCTCACGCCCGCTGTCTGTGGGCGCCCATTTAAACGTATGTTATTAGACCCGCCGTACTACCGACCCGAACCGTCGCCGTCCCGCGCACGCTCTCTGTGTGTTACGCTTTAGTGTGGCCTCTTACACACAAATTTTGATAATTTAAACAAATTTATTGAGTGTTGCATTCCTACCGATAATGGTTCGAAGTCGCGGGCATAAGTTAGTTTGTGTATATGTTACGGGCAACGTGATTAACTGGGCATTATTAATAAGGACCGGTCATTATTAATAATGCCCAAGAGCGATGGGCAAAGTGATTAATTTATCATGGTCGTGGTCCATGTAATAAGTCAGTGTTTGAGATAGCTTGAATTTAACACTTGGACCGGGCAGTATGAATCATTCCCAGTTCTCGCACAGTCCTTAATTATTAGATATTTTTGTTGATTTTTCTCGGTTTACTAATTTTTAAACTATTTACTATACTATACTATACTATACTTAAGTAATATTTTTGTCAAAATAAAAGTAGGTAACTAATGATGTTATAACATTTTTAACTGTTTATTTTTTAACTACTATGTTCAATAGTTTATTTTTTGTTAACATTTCATGATAATTTTGTAAGTTTAA
Source organism: Anania hortulata (assembly GCA_963576865.1). Lineage (NCBI taxonomy): Eukaryota > Metazoa > Arthropoda > Insecta > Lepidoptera > Crambidae > Anania > Anania hortulata. The sequence continues at coordinate 23,106,665 of OY756387.1, read as the reverse complement.
TTTCATTTAATAAACAAAAACACTACAGTTCACCTATTTTATTACTTTGCCCAAGATAGGGTGGGCATTATTCATAATGGCCGGGAAAAGTGATTAACCATGTTGTTTTAATCACATTGTCCAATAGAGTCGGGCATTATGAATACAGACCGGCCATTATTAATAGTGCCCGGACTTATCAATTTGCCCGTAACATATACAAGACCAATCTCTATCATGGTGACCCTATGATTCAGACTGGTCGATTACACCACCTAATGTTCTACAAACATATTCGAGTAGGTATCAAATCACAATGCTTATGTAAATTAAAATGTATTATGTGTGACGTCATGCTTAGTGATGTTAATGACGTTAAAAAGCAATGCGGGGCCGAACACGTGCATTATTCTAATATGTTAGGGTGATTCAAATACTTAACAACGATGACTCTTTTTTTTTTGTCACTGCTTGACGCTTTTGAATTAGTTACACTCACGATTTCATACACAATTAGTATTAACGTGTTTATTACGTTATCATATCATCATCAATCCTTCTCAATCATCAATTTTCCTTTTTCTTAAGAAAATGGCCAAGTTCAAGTCGGACTCCCGCACCGAGAGGTCCTTCCGTACAACTTGTAAGTAGGTAGGTATGTAAATTTCATTCGAGTATCGAGTCTCGAAGATTTTTTAGATTTCATGACGTGCAGTCAACCCAAAAAGTTTAAGGTCATTGAACCCATTTTCAACTTGAAGTCCGACACGTAGAAACATTAAATTTTCTTAATATCAATTGAGAAAAGACGTTTTGTGGTATGTTCACGAGCAGTTGTCTATACCTACAAATTTACCATTTTCGAAATTTTTCCTTTAGAAGCCATGTCATGGTTATTGCAAAATTTTATTCTTCCTAGTCCAACGGAAAGTATACCTTAAGCTTTCTATCTATAAGTTTTAATTCCCTTGCGAGTATCAAAAAGAGGCACAATTAACCGTATCTTTTGATTTCGGTGACTTAGGTTTCTTTTCACAGCTGCAGACATAAGTTTTTGATATAAATTTCAACTTAATATGGACGTCAGACGGACTACGAAGTGATCCCATAATTCTTTTTTTACCTTTTAAGGCATTTTTACAGGTTTTACAAACCATCGTAAAAAATACTAAAGAGCTGGAAATATTTTTTAGTACAACATACAACGTTCAAGATGATCGCTTTTTGCTCTGCTGTCACATTTAACAAATAAAACATAAAAATTCGTAAAGTTTTTAGTAAATACATAACGGATGGTCATGTATTTAAGTGCTTTCATGTTTCTATAGCAAAAGTTTCAGTTTAACATTCGTTCTTTAGTTTTATAGTAAGCAACCGTATAGTAAAATACATTTTAATCTAAGTAATACGGTTTAAATTCTCTAGAAAACTGACAGCTTACGACACCCATTTCAACTAAGACTAAATACTACTGGTTACTTAAAGAATGAAAAAAAGTATTTTACAGCTTTATCTCTATCAGAAAAACTACACAAAATAATAACATCAACATCATAACTACAAATAAAACATGCCATGCTATAGTGAATGTGAATTTGAAACTGAATCTGAACACTTTACTCGTATCAAGCAATGTTGCGTAGCCATTTGTTTTTCCTTGTTTTTATCCTATACGACAGATAGGTGTACTTTGCTGTACCTATTCTTAATAAATTGCACATTTAAGTTGCGATTTGTCTACAAAATAATTATTGTACGGTTGTACGGCTTAATAAATAACTATTGGGTATTTACTTTAAAACATCGTTAGACACGTCGAGATGACACCAGAAAATAACTTCTAACCAGAATATAAAAAAAATGCGAACATCAAGGACCCGCAACTTACCCACATAAAAGTGATTGTTTGCAAAAATATAAGAAAGTTTAAAGGTATAAAAACTATTAGATAGAGGTATAATCAATCAAGTGATTCGGGAGAAATATTTAAAGGAAAACCGTGCTATGGCCGATCCTTGACACAGATTGTAAAAAGTAGCGTCTCTGTATTCCCGCGGACCAAAACTCATTTTGTTCGTTGTGATATTTTCGGAGCAAAATATATGTTGTACGTAAGGCTGGAAGTGTCGATACTAAGAAATAATTAAAAAGCGTAACTAAGTCAGCATCGCAGTTTTACGTTATGGCATCTCTGTCTGTTATCTGTAGTAAAATAATAACTACGATTTTGTTAATAAAAGAAAGTATTTACTTAACTGAAATAAGATTACCACCTGACTAATAATAAAATGAGAAAGTTTGTTTGCTAAATGTTTGTCATCAATTACGCTTTAACTGCTGAATGAAATAGGCTGAAATTTGACACAAATATAGATTATAAGAATATCATTAAATAATATTATCCCGTTTTTGCCGTGTACCAGTGGAATAATAATTATTTATTGATCTTGGCTTAATTCTTAAGTCTATGCAGAGGAATTCGCAGTCAGAAGCTAGTCGTTTTAAAGAAATTTATGAGTGTTTACTTTTTATCGTAGTTCGCGAATTTTTCAGACAAAGACAGGTCATTTGAAGTAAATATATAAACTATGCTAGCAGTTTTGCCCGCATGAAATACAGCTTGTCTGTCACCCCCTATTCTAAATTACCATTATGCAAAAAATCGTGTCTTTCCCTTGCTCTGTCAAAAACAAAAACTTTTTTGTTTTTATGATAATTCCTAATCTAACTGCTGAAAACCGATTTAATTCTCTTATTTTCAACAATTTGGGGTAAAAGTTTTCCCGAATTTTTTTATTAAAGTATCTTTAAACTATTAGCTATAGCTATTCATAAAAAAACATCGAAATCGGTTTACATTTGTCGAAGATATTGGGTAAGATTGATACAAGAATCACGAACCAAAACATTATCTGGGTAAAATTTATACTAATATATTAATAATTTTACCAAACAAAAAAAGAATCATCAAAATCGATTCATAATTGGCGAAGTAATCGCGTAACATACATACAAAAAAAACATACAGTCGAATTGAGAACCTCCTTTTTTGAAGTCGGTTGAAAATAGTAAGTACGATTAACTCAAATTCTGCGCGCAAGGCATCGTTGTTGATCTTTCGTCTTTTAGGAATACAAACAGTGCTTAAATGTGTTCGGAGAATATGAACTAAAATCTTTTTTACATTTATCATCATCATCATCATCATTTGAGCCATAGGACGTTCACTACTGAACATAGGCCTCCCCTAGTGACTTCCAGATTTGCCGGTTGGAAGCGGCCTGCATCCAGCGGCTACCGGTTTTACATTATAAAAAATATATATGACGTAAGTCATTATTTTCATGTGAGAAACATATACCTACATCAATGTATTGTACCGTACCTACAGGTCTTGCGAAGCTACAGAATCACAGCATAATCCAGTGTTATACTTAATTAGTATTTTATGTATATATATATATATATATATTTATATTACCATTGAAAAGCAAATAAGAAGCCATTGACTCTTGCTTGCGACTATTATTATAGTTACAATCTTTACCTATGTCACAATCGTCATCCAGGAGCCAGCACAAAGACAAATATAGGGTATTAAGAGCATGCATCATTTTTATCGTCGGTTAAAAAGAAAAGGCTATATAAACCGAGATATACCATAGGGTAGAAGCCTTATTTTAGAAGCCATTCTAAGTCTGTCAGTTTATTTATCTTTGAAACTCGTTTTAAAAAGTGAGCTTAAAGTTAATTAGCACATAGATTATTTTTAGATTTAGCATAATTTGGCTATTCCTATGGCTGAAATGATGATGATGATGATAAATGAGATGCCATCTCTATCATTTTTAAACAAACGGTTACTAAAATGATATTTTGTGTCGGCTTATGCTAACATTCATATTTAGAAGGTTGTGCCAGTACCTTAGTGCTAAGTGCTACTTAGTAAAAATGTTAGTTATCAGTAACAAAGAATATCTTTTATTGAATACATAAATGATTTCGATAGTCGCGCAAGCAGTTCCGAAGCAAAGCAATTTATATAAAATCAACAAAACTCAAACGCTAGCTTGTCGCAGGCAAAAACCTAAAATTTGACGTGAAAAATGGGCGTATAAGTCAGTCAGCGATCGTTCGCAATACTGTCTTGTATTATACATAAGCATAAAAAATATTAGAATTTTTCAGGTAATGGAATATTTGAAGTATTAAGTAAGTGTAGCCGTAGCCCAGAGGCGAGTATACTGGACTTGGTGTCGCTATCTCTGAGGTCCCGGGTTCGATTGCCAGTCAGTCAATGTAGAAAAATAACATTTCTATACTGTCTCGGGGTAGGTGTTGTGGTACCGTCGTTGTTTCTGATTTGTGTAACACAAGTGCTTAAGCTAATTATCACAGGATCAGAGCAATGTATGTGATGTTGTCCAATATTTATTTATTTAAGTGTAATATTTACATAATTATTCACAACTTCTAAAACCCCACAAATTGTGGTACTCGTAGACGCGTAAAGGCAAAGGTACATTTATATACCTAGTCGTTTTTTGTATGACTTTAATGCATAACTTTTAATTCAGACGCTTAATTTTGATGATAATTTTTTATTGGGTAGCGATTATTAAAATACGACTCAATTGAATTTCATTCAGGTTAAGTAAGCAGTTCTGTTAGAAATAGATTTTTCGTGACACCTTGTATTCAAGCCTGCCTTGAAAATTGTTATTTGTTTGTGTAGAATTAGCAGTTTTTTTTTGCTAGTCCTACAAACTTCAAAGCCTAATTCCCGTAATTTTACAGTAGTCGCATTCTAGTGTCGATCCGCTCTTAGTAACATTACTATCTAAAACGGTATTCTTTAAACTTTTAATTTGACGTAAAATTATCAGAACTAATTCTCTAATTATCTCTCTCCCACACGACTGAAAAAAAAAACTGATTGTGGTTTCTTCCATTTCGCCTGAAAATGCAATTATAGTCGCATTACGAACTATACTAGCATTTTTTGGGTCTTCAAGAATACCGTTTGATATAGTAAAGTTACTGGGAGTGAATCGACACGGAATGAGACTTTGGCCACGGGAATTGGGCCTCCACCAAAACACGATATGATCTGATATGATAATAGCGATATATCAACACAAACTGTAAAAACATGATAGTGAAAGCCGCCATTTTGAATTTTTGACGAAACAGCGGACATAATATGTGACGTCACCGGCACGGCGATTCAACATGGCGGCTGTATCTATCAAATTATTTCAGTTGGTGTCGTTATATCGCTATATCATATCATATCATATTGTGTTTTGGTGCTCATGCTAGAAAGGCTGCCTGCCTCGATCGATGATCGCTGTTTCGATAAAAAATCAAATCAAATCCATCATATTTTTACAGTTGGTGTCAATATATCGCTATATCATATCATATCATATCATATCGTGTGTTAGTAGTCATGCTAGGCAGGCTGGTCTCTTTATTTTACTGATTCTCTATTTTACGGAGAGCTACTAATAATCATTTTCGCACTCTGTTAACTACGAGTACAAGTGCGCGTATTCGTAATATTCTATTACACGTCATGTCTACCACACACTCATTGCAAACCATGATAAAGCTAGCAAAGTCACTCAAATAAATTGCAAATCAATAGTAATATGAGATCACTTACTTTCAATAAGTAGGTATACAGTTAGTAGCTAGTTTCTTAGTTTTTATGTTTTTTTTTTGTTTACAATGCTTAACTCATCCGTCTTAATCTGACCAATTCAAATGATTATCTCTGATAGATCAGCGATTGCACCTAATAAGATACGGAACTACTATTTTAATTATTTTACATTTACTTGCTATCCCGGCGAACTTCGTACCGCCTCGTTTTTGTGATTTTTTTAAGATTTTTATTAGTTATTCTGCTATTCGGGGCGGAGACAAATCCAACAAACCAAAAATCATAAAAATCGGTCCAGCCGTTCTTGACTTATAAGTGGTGTAACTAACCCGACTTTCTTTTATATATATAGATATTGTATTTGTAGGTACCTACCCGTCAAAATTGGAAGCAAACTATACAAGTTGTTTGATTTGTTACATTTGGGACGTTTATTTAACCGTGTCTTTCCGGTTTTAAACCCTTGATAAAAAGAGGGGTGTGAAAAGCTTGACGATCTTTGGCGTTATAGTTCCGAAACGGGTGGTTTTTCGATGAATCTTGCCCTCACCACCTGTCACCGGTGACCCTCAAAGACCCAAGTCTATATCGTGTCTAGTTTCTATATAGGAAGATAAGACTAAAGCGAAAACTTGTAGATTTTTTTGTTTCCAATGAAATGTGTCTGGAAATTAGCATGTGTCAACTGCAACCGCAAGTGTAGTTACCTACACGAGTACGTGCGATAGCAAATCTTAGACCTAGTAATATTGGCGGTGTGCGTGACATTTCCGCACTCTTACGTAAACTTATAGTAAGTATAGAGCATGTGTGCGTGCTTTGAGAATAACCGTACAGAATCCGACGCTGGACTCGGTAAACCAGCGACCACACTATTACAAAATACTAACAAAAATTTGAAACGAACTTCTGCTACTATGAATTGAGTCTTGGTAAGTACAATCCGGAACTAGGTTGTCCAGCAGAAGGCCAAAGTAATGGACACAGTCCTAAAATGTAGCAAGCTAAACTGGCAGTGGGCCGGCCACATCTGTCGCAGAACCGATGAGGCTCCTTTCACCTTTCATCGAAAGGTGGAATAAACTGGTTCTCGATTATCAAACTTAGTGTTAGAAGCCCTCCAGCTCGTTGAAACGATCTTAGGATGGCTGGCAGTGGTTGGATGATTAAAGTGGGAGATCATGCTCTGTGGCGTTTTTTGGGGGAGGCTTACGTCTAGTGGTGGGCTGCAATAGGCTGTCATGATGATGATAAAGTAAGCAATATCAACTTGGTAATAACTACATAATTACATTTTCTTTTTTATTTCCCAATTGTGTTTCATTGCAGGGTAACTGCCTCTTCAGAAACCACCAACTATGTGCAGGAATTGCTACAATGCTGCTATTAACATTAAGTATTTATGATCAATTAAGTACCAATACAATCCATTATCACAAGAATCTCTATGGTTCGAAAGGCACGTTAAAAGTTGGTCCCGGCTAATACTCGTATTGCTTGATACTAGTCGTGAAGGCTTAATAACATCTGACAGTAAGGTTAAGTTACTGGCCTTACAACACCCCACCACCAATCCGCATTGGGCCCGCGTGGTGGCGTATGACCCAAACCCCCTCATAGTTTAGATGAGGCCTGTGCCCTGCAGTGGGACGTAGGATATAGGCATTACTTTACTTTACTTTACAATTCAATAATTAGTAAGGGTTGGAGCATCTTAATGGAGTAGGTAACTTAATATTGATGTGATTGAAAAAACACCTTTAATTATTTAAGTTATATTACAACTTTCACAACTAATTCTCATTTAATCGAAAGGAAAAAAAAATAAATTACTTTTATAAATAATTCGATATGGTTAATAATAATAATATGTACTGTCGATGCAATATTATTACAGGCAATCGATATTATCATTTAACTGATATAATACCATCATGTACTATACGTACGCCCCATTTATTTACTCTTGTGGCCACAGCCTAATAACACGCCGCATCACGTGCTTACCGCGTGCGCGAGCGCATAGTCATATACGAACCTTCACATAGGCAAGTCATAGACCAAAAGAATTTTGTACGCGAGTCAGCGATATCCACTTCTGATAGTGTCTGGATGAAATTAGTCTTTATTTTCATGTAGTTTAGATACTAAATACAAAAAAAAAGTAAGATTGAGCTATTAATTTTCTATGCTTACAATAAAGCGCAATTTATGGCGAACTTCACTTTGTAGTTATAATAATTACAAAAAGAAAAACTGTTTCATGGAAAACTACTAGACTCATCATCATCTATACGGTCAATCCCGGTTGCGTCCAAAGCCATTGCTTTGGAGCCCAGGGTCCGCTTTCCTTGATTTGCTCCTCCACTTCGCGCGGTCTTGAGTGTCACTAGTTGTGAGATCATTGGCACGCATGTCAGCCCTCACAACGTCAAGCCAGCATTTCTTGGGTCTACCCTAAAACTAACTACTACTAGACTCTTCCGTTGAATTAAAATTTTGCCCCCAATCGTTGTTGGTCCCATAGAAAAAGTTGTATTTGAGCAGTTAGCTCCTCATCCCCTTAATAAAGTTAACATAATAATAAGAACTTTAATGTATTTCTAGCCTGTGTGTAAATGCCTTAATTTGTGGATATTACGTGGATAGAACATGGATAGAATATTACCTATAGTTACATTTAAAGCATTTGTTTTTTTAAACTTTGACCGATTTGTAATCAGACACAACTGCTTATACTCGGAACTCGTTGCATGAACGGTATGATTATTCCCTATTGTTGCACCTGCTTTACCAACTAATGTTACAGTTACTTCACAAACCAATCACTCATTGAAAACTTAGGTTTCATAACAAAACAACTGAATCATTACGTGATCTAATTGCAAACTTTCTCAATACAATAAAATCTATTTATAAACTCGCACGGTGGTCACACACGGCGCGTTAACTGGTTTTATCTGCTTCTAACCGCTTTTCACTAACCAGATTGTTAGACAGAGTTACCTTTTTAATGTGGCTCTTGCCAGTTTGACTAAATGATAGAATAGTGGCGCTAGCTACCTTTCACACGCCTTGTTATTCAACGTTCGAAATCCTTGGTGAGTTATTTAATTAGTAATTTACTACTTAAATTAACAACTACATGCTCACTAACGAATTGTTGATTCTAAAGAAGTTAAAAGATGTATTTTGGTAGAACAATAAATCATTAGAAAATAATGAACTAAGCTTTTGTTTTAACATAAACTAGTCTAGTCGGTTTATTAAAACCTTGACCTCATTTGGATCCTAGACATAACAAAAAATATCATAGGCAGTTCTGCATCAATGATCATGCGTTATTTTGAGTTGAGCTAATGTGTGACAGTAATGATGTAATAACGTTAAAAGAACGACTAACCACTTGAAGGTGTCTGAAGTGCAAATTTAAATGATCACCAACCTACTTCACAAGATGATAAAAAGAAGAAGAACGTGACAAAGTCCAGACGTAACCAACACGTGATCAAGTTTTGCACTCTCTTGTATATGTACAATTAATAACTGCTTAGTTTTTGTGCAGAATAGATAAAAGTACTACGTGTTTAGAGCTAGGTAAGGAAGAATTGCTATAGATCAATCAAGATAGAGAAGTTTGGAACTTCTGTTCTATACCTTTGTTTTAATCATCATCATTTCAGCCATAGGACGTCCACTGCTGAACATAGGCCTCCCCCATTGACTTCCAGATTGGCCGGTTGGAAGCGGCCTGCATCCAGTGTCTTCACCGTCTTTATTTTAATAACTTATTTAAATTACAACAAGTAACGCGCAGCGTACAATCGTCGAGTTAGAAAGTAAACATACTTTTATTTTGATGTGCCAATTCTTAATGCTATTAACTCGTCTACTTATAACTTAAAAGATTATTTTCTTTAATAGTTCACTGTATTGTAGGAACTCTATTATAGAACGCAATCACCATCCCTGATATAATGCATTTATTTTTGAAATCACATGTTACGCCTAAAAAAAAGACATCTCCCTTTTTTTAGTCATCCACTGTAAATACTTTGTTGCTTAACATGCAAAAACAGTATCCCTAATGTTCTCGATTTCTTAATGTTAAATTTCTTTTTATTTATGTTGGTCGGAAACATAGAGCCCTGAAAAATGAAAATCGGAAAATGTAATAATTTAAAGATAATAAATTAGAGTAATAAATGGACAATTGGACAATATATTGGACAACATCACATACTCCAACGTTTTTCGTTAAATCGATCGTCGGTGATCATCAACTTATCGTACTGTTAATTATTTTCTTAAATCAGTGGAATTAAAGTCAAATAGGTATTAATGTTTCTTAATATACTACTCTGATATTAAATTTAAATGCGGCCAGCCTTCTGGGGACCGTGTCGCTGTGTTTGGACGGCAATTTGGGACCAGTTTTTTTATTTGTAATTTATTTTGTAAATATTTATTTGGTAAGGTTTAGTATTCAAATTAGTTTTAGTTTTCTTGTTATCAACACGATAAATTATTTCTATATATTATATTAAAAATAAATCCTATTTCTGGGACGCCGCAATTTAATATCTCAATCTTGCATCAATTGTGTTACAATCCCGTCTGTCTGATGATAAGTTATCATTTAACTGCAGTAGTTGTAAATTGATTTCCTATTAAAGACTGATAATTCGATAACATCCCTTGGGTTATATAAATATCTTTATTGATACATTCATATAAAATACACATATTAAATGATAGAATTAATAAAATAAATACTTTAAATAAACTAACTTAACCTAAACTATAAACTACCTACTCAAAAATAAAGGCGTGTCCGTGAGGCATAGAGGCGAGGATACTGGCAGCGTTTCCTCGCTGAATTGCTAAACTAAGCCTTTGTGCGAGGAACGAACCAGCTTTTTTATTTTCCGAAATAAAAATCAATTTTGGTGCTATTTTGCTAAAAAGTAATTTAGCGTTTTACATCCCTTTGAACGTGCATTTTACCTATTATTATTTATATTATCACAAAAGGCGTAAAGACCGGCACACAACTGCTAAATGAATATCCGTATTTATATTCTATATAGTTTTATCATTTATCTAGTTACTGCCTTCGACTTCGTCTGAGTAGACTTAGCCAAAGGAATAAATAATCATCCTACGTACACAAAAGGACGTTATAAAAATATATTAGTATGATTCCTTGATTATAGATAAATTTTAATCTTAATGTTAATTGCATTAAACGGCTTGCTTCATGAACATAAAGTATTACAAAAAATAGGATAACTACGTAAACACTGTCATCAAACTTTTCGACAAAAAGGTATTAGCAAAAAAAGTTGGTAGGTAATATGGATGAATGGTAACGCGGATCGTAAGAATAACAGATTTCGTCAATGGTATATGAAAATGTCTCTGCTCAATGAGGGTCATGCGCGTGCAATTCGGGACATATTTCAGCCCCCAACGAAGGGGTGTTACAGGTGTGGCGAACTCTAACTCTGAGCTACCAACTACGAGTATCTCAGTCTAGTTAAGCGTTGTATATTGTGTTCGTCAACACGCTTGTGTCAACAGCCGGCTTGTTTTGAGAGATTTCTCTTAGCTGTTTATCTGAACCAAACAGCGGATTACTGCAGTTATTCAAGTTATATATTTCTCTACTCTTGTGTCCTCTTGCATTAAAACTTTCTTTGAACTAAATAAATAAAGGCATGGATTATATATTATGTATGTATTATAATTAAATATATTATGTATATAATTTAGCTTCCACTAAATTGCATGCTGTGGTTACCTGTAAGTGTAGGAACAGTTAGCCTTAAGCCATTTTATTGTAAATTTTGACATGTAAACTGTATCTTACGTTGGTAATCTATTAAACAATTAAACAAATATGATCTGTTATCTAGACAGATAACAGATCAATTATTAGACAATAAGAATCGCATGCTTTAAATTTATCTATCTATGTTCGCGCCAACGATCAAACACTGCACCAATAAACCACTTCGATGATGTTAAAATATGTAAATTTTAGTCTTGTGTTGTGTCTAATGTTGAACTTTCTAAATCTAGACCGTGTTAAAAATACTGTTTACTATATTTGCTGCATTTATTTTTTATTTTAAACACTTACTACTTAAATAACAGACAGAAACGTCACTCAGAGATAAGTCTTCTCTGAAAAGAGTCTGGACACCTTTAAAGGCACAGAACATGATAAATAATTATTAGTTTTTTATCCTATGAAAAGGAAATTAAGTCCAAAATACAAATGACCAATTGGCACACCTCAAATGCGGCGGAAGGATGACTTTAGATAAGTAGCGGGAAAGAATTTTATGCTGAGAACCTAAGAAAGAACGACGCGGCCTTCACTAAATTACGAGTAGTAGTCGAAGGATTGAGATGATAACATCACCGCTGCCATATGGTTCAAGAGTCTGTGGATATTGCTTCGCTCGCGTCATCGATTGGTCCCGATTATAGTACATTATTGTAATTTATACAGGATGAATATGAAATCGTGTTTCCTTGAAAGTACCCATGTCATCAGCTGACATTATTGACGAGGTTTTATTTTAAATGTCTGGATTTCTTGTCAATACTAAATATTGATCACATAAACTCTACACCTACATCATAACTTGCTACTGATGACGCAGTTCGCGAAACTGATGGATTTTACTAATTAAATAGAAAAATCTAATTTATCAAATTGGCCTCAATTATTAGCGATATTGGTGGACTAGGTCGCGTGTAAGTGCTAGGAGGGCGCGGCATTTTGTGGATCGCACCGGGTCACGAATGTTCATTAAAGTTGACTTTAAATGTACTCTTTAAAATCTATTATATATAAAAATGAATTGATATTTGTTAGACTCACAAAAAGTCAAGAACGGCTGGACTTATTTGGCTAAATTTAGTTTTGAATATTTGTAGAAATCTAAGGATGGTTTATAAGGTGAGAAAATATAAATAAATTGCAAGGAAAGTAGTAATTGATATTGATTACACGTCGGTCGTCGGCCTGGAACTGGAAATCTGGAACCGAGTAGCCTTGTACGTGACGATGGCAAACGTCCTGATGGCATGACTCTCGTTCCATGGAAGATGGGTAAGCCTTTAGTGTGGGAAGCCACGTGCGTGGATACTTTAGCGCCATCCCATCTTCCTTCGACTGGCAACAGGGATGGTTTAGCTGCAGCTTCTGCGGAGCTCCTCAAACGGCGCAAGTATGAATTGTCTTAGTCAGGCATACATATTTGAACCGTTTGGGGTTGAAACCTTAGGCCCGTGGGGACAAGTGTGTGCCCACAAACTCTACCGTGAGATGTCTAAGCGATTAGCTGAGACATCCCACGATACTAAGGCTGGCCAATACTTGGGCCAACGCATGTATATGTATATAATTGATAATCATATATATTTATATCTATTTATTAAGTATGTAATGTTGGTGTGTATATATATATATATACGTTTTTTTTTCTTGCTGCACCGCCTGTATTTCTCTGTTTGATCACTGGTTGACTGGTAGAGAATGCTTCTCGGCATTAAGTCCGCCATTTGTACAATTATTTTTAAATGTGCAATAAAGTATAAATAAATAAATTAGCTTAGCCATTCAGCGTGGCAACGTGGCCAGCCTTTTGGGCACCTTTCCCAAAGACAGCGAGCTCAATCAGATATTTTATTTATAGGCTTTTTTTTTCCTATAAATAGAATATCAGATTATGTGTAAATATCTTAGGGTCTTTTAATTTTATATTTTGTATTTTCTTTATCTCTTTTAGGGTTAGCGTTTAAGTTATTTTCGTTTTGAGTTTGTAAATATTTTTATGATCTTTTTTTATTTATTATTATTATTTATTTAATCATAAAAGACTGTATCGTATAGATAATTGGTATCGTATGGATAATTTAAATATTTGTTGTATCAGTTGTTAAGTGAGAAATGTTTTTATAGTGTGAATGAATTTATTAATTGTAAAATTCGAATTTAATTAATTGTTATATAATTTAATGATCGATCTATTGTCTAATTTCTTTTTTTTTTATTGTGTTTTTAATTGTATAATTGTATAGACTACCGCTTCTCTCCACTTATTGCATGCCATTATTTTCTGGCTAAATGTAAGCAGCTATTTGCGGCTACTTTGTGTCATCTTTTTGTACCACATTTACCGCAATAAAAAACCTATTCTATTCTATTCCTGTATGACTTTTACAAAGATATTCAGGAGAAATAAGCGGGCATTTAACAGGGTAAGGAATTCATTAACATCATGTCAGCCTATTGCTGTCCACAGACGTAAGCCCCCAGAGCGCCAAGGAGCACGATCTCTCGTTTTTTTTATTCAGCCGCTGCCAGCCATCTTCCTAAGGTTATCGGTATATCGAGCCGGGGGGCGTCCTACACTACGTTTGCCAAGGCGCGGTCTCCACTCGAGAACCCGTTTACCCTGGTTAGGAACTTGTTGTCAAATTTTTAAAGAGCGTCCTACGCGTACTAAAAAGGTATTATAACTATTTTCAGTACGGTCTGTTACAGGGAATTGCGGTCGAAAAAGCAATTAATGCAAAGCAAAATCAAGGCCATGGGTTATCTTATCAGCACAGTGCGTACGCGATTAATCGATGGTGCTGTAACTGTTTGTACACACTGCTTCATATGGTGAAGGCAACACAACTACTAAGTATTAAACAAAATGAAGGCCTTTATAGCAATGCCTTTGATAACAACAAAATCTTTTTATTTAGCGTATTCATGCTTTATTTCACTGTAGTGTACTGTATCACTGTAGTATATTTAACATTGGAATTACAAGCGATCCATAGTTAAATAATATACCTTCAATAAGTCTTTTAGCCTCGTAATTCCTGTGTTTTTTAAACAAGTGCATTTCTAATAACTTAATGTACTACGTAAAGTACATACACGAATAGTACTTCAGAACGTAGTTATTATCTGACATATAAAATAATTTACCCATGCAATTTTTATTTGCCCTGTGATGTAGCGGTAATCGGGAAACATAAATGTAGGTAATAAGTATGTCGAAAATGCCTCAAACTTTCCATAATTTCCAGCAGGCTAAAACAATTTGCCTGTATTATGTAGAGATACATACGAACCAAAATCGGGAGAGCTATTATGCGTATTTTATATTTATATACTCCCTATATTTATAAATATTCAAATAGATAGTCGACAACTTCATATATTGCCACAGTATATCCAGTATGTTCGGATAATATTACATACATGGACAATATTTCACAATAAACAGAGTTATATTTTTTTATACATTTTAAATAAACCATCGGTTCTAACTATTGTATGACGTAATTAAGATCTTATCATCTCACAAAATTAATTATTCATTTATAAATACCATCGTCTACTTGACAAAGGGGGAATAGAGTTATTTTTCTAAAGACATATTTTTGATTTATCAAAATACCAAAAACAAAACAAAAATAAAACCGACATTAACTAAAATTAGTAATAATTACTTTCAAGTCGGGCGAGTCAATTAATTTAAATGAGATTGTGACAATAATCTAATTAACCATATAAACCAACAGTTTGTTAATTAACAATTAACAATTTAAATATATAACATAGCACGTGCGAATGAAGCCAGAAGCTACAGTATACAGATTACACTTCCGATGTATGTCGCTATAAATAGTTAACCTATCATGGATTTTGTATACAAAGCCAGCACGATATTGTATTTTATTTTTATCTTGATATATCACCTATCTTCTTGAAAATATTTATCAAGATGAATCTACACATTCGTGTGATAATGATAAATTGTTGGTAAATTAGTCACACCTACTTATTTATGAATAAAAGACAAACTTAATAAATTATGGGAAAAAAAACCTACGTTTTCTCTTGCTGAAATTAAAATCATACAATATTTTAGACAATAGAGTTATTATGTTATTAAAATGTATTATTTGGTCTCATGAATGTAATATCAATATTTTACTTACGTAAACTAGTAGGTACCTACCAGTGTGTATGTAATAAAAACTAACCGCAAAAAAGAGTAATACTAGATAGACACAGGGCGTAAAATTTCCGCAAACGTTTGCAGATTTTTAACCTTGTTTAGTTTTTTCTGAGTAGAAAGAAGTTTTACTATTATTAACTTACGTATTTTAGAGTTTACGGTTAAGCCTCTGGATGCAACTAAAATCTAAAAAAAACTAAATTAATTGACATCTAAGTACAGACAACGGCAGGTCAACCTACCCAACAAGTTAAAGGTCATTGAATTGATTTTAAGTTTCTCTTTACGTGAGACTCTCTACGTGTCAGAGATCAGTATCAATTGAAAAACTTTGCCATTTTTTGGTAGGTAGACGTGCTGTTGTCTGTACCTACATACCTACCTATCTCTAGACATTGACTTATATATTACTTCGTAAATCAATGTCTGTAGAACTAGAGTTCACAATGGAAAACTAAACTAAATGAATTAATCAATAACATGGTTTTGTGTGAAAATAGAAGAAGTACGCTGAAGAGCTCCTTTATTTGTTTTGTTCGATCGATACGTCGATAATCTTGATAAAAATAATTGCTTATTAGTCAATATCCCAATGCGAATTTGCAATGTACTCGTTACTTTGGTAAGTAGTGCACAGCGAGGTGCGCGGGGAGATTTTTTGGATGGAAATATTTGGAATGACTTGACCCAAGTCGTAGTCAACAGTTGCTGATAAATAAGTAGATAGGTACATGAAAAACTTCAGAGTTATTAACACATAGGTATAATTAAAAATCTCGATCACGAGTGCTTCGGGCGATATTTATAGTTCGGTCGATTTCCTATGTTTTTCCTGCTGGTTTTTTTTCCTGATAATAACTTCATTATTTTAATGATGCTAATGTAGATGTCCTGCCCGAGGAGAATATAAACATAAATAAAATGTAATTTCAATATTTAACAGTCGAAACAATTTTAAGCCAAAGTCAATTGCATTCTTCAGTAACAGTAAGTCAATGGTGACAGATTATCTACTTAAAATCAAATGCCGTCAACCGAATAGCAATTGCTCAAAAACCTTAACTCTAAGGACCATCAGATCGACAATTATCTAACTCGTAAGATCATAATAACAAAAAAAAAGTTTAAATAAAGAAACTCGACAAAACAGCTTTTTAGATGATTATTATCATATAATTTTACGTGAACTGCTTCTACGAGATGTTAATGTATTTTTTTGTAAGCTAAAGATGAAGATACTAATTTAGTTTATCTTGAACTAATCAAAAACTGGATGCGGGCCGCTTCCAACCGGCCAATCTGGAAGTCACTGGGGGAGGCCTATGTTCAGCAGTGGACGTCCTATGGCTGAAATGATAATGATGATGATGAATCAAAAACTCCTGTTTTTGTTATTTCTCGTGAAATTTAAAAACTTTAATACCATGTATACCTAAACTTGTAATTTAGCATTTACTGTAAGATTTTTTTCTTTTTATTAATCAATACGTACACTTGGCTTACTCTTACACTTAGTTTTAACGACCAAGAGCTGAAAGTCCCATTATTTTTTACTAAAGCAAATATTTGTTAGGAACTAAGTACCTTGTTTGTCTCCCTTTTATCACGCTTGCAAACAAACAGTATAATAGGTACTGGTCGCGACTTAAGCTATGGCCTCATTGATATTTGAAGTGCAACCAAAACAATAGCTGTGAAAGTTTCGTAGGTGATCCGCAACTGCCACACACCGAGATGTAGGCGCTACTCCTATTGAATAAGGAATCGGTTACTAAACCGTCAATAACAAAAGATATGGCAAAACAATATGAATGCCCAGCAGCATTATAATTAGAGACCTAAAAGTGTTCCTTGAACAGCTTCGCTAATCTTTGAAGCCGCTCTGGTGTCTGACGAACGCATAATTCCGAAAACAAAAAAAACACGCCGGTTTCTGGAAAAATTGAAAGCCCATTGTTAAAGATAGCGAGGCCACGATTTCTCAGGTAACTGGCGTAACAGCGAATAGGTACAAAAGGCAAAACAACCCATGCTCGCTGTTTGGCTGCACTCTGGTAGCCGCCCAGTTTTTTTGCATCGGTATTTAAACATAGCTGGCGCCACGCAATCGCTGAATCATTAGGCTCAATAAATACCAAATTGAAACGGACACAAATTCGCTAGAATAATAAAAAGTGATCCTTTTTTTGTCATTCTAAACTTGTCGAGACAGGTCGACAAACAGGCGCTTGTTCAGCATCAAAATTCTATTATGAAACTTTTGAATGGACATCGAGCTATTCACAAACGGTGCAGAGAACAGGCTCTAGCGGGAATCTGAGCCCTTGAATGAAAGTACCTCAAGGAATAAACAGGGGAGCGCCGTGCTATGAGAAATGGCATTCGGGTATGCGCGGGGGGTGGGAGGGGGGTCGGATGCCGGCGCGTCGCGGCAAGCGAAGCGCGGCTGTGGAAATTTCCATTGCCTAAGCGCCTTGCTCGTATAACTTGTACCAACGCAAAATGTCGAGCCCGCATTGGAATAGCACCCGTATTGTTAGAGCGATAGGACTCCTCGCATCCGCACGGGTGCGTTTGCTGAATTTATAAGCCAATGTGTGAGCGAAGCTGTCCGCGGTCGCGACCGCCTCCTCTATGCTCCTCGCACAGATTTGGAGGCCGCGTGAATTGCTGCGTGCGCGCCGGTGCCCGGCGATGTTACGATCGCGCTTCAGATAAACTACGACGTCGAAACCTCTGCAAGCAAGGGCAATGTTCAGTGAACTTGTTTCAAAATTAGGAGACTGCAAAATACATTTGGGTGCTCATGTATGATAGGTTCTTGTTTTGGAGACGAATTTGGATATTATGTGGTTATACAAAAATGTTTAATGCTGCATACTGCCTCAAATTGATTTTTTATTCAAATAATTACCACAAAAAACTTGGAACTTGAGCCGTGTTCATTAGTTATGTCATTTGTTAGTATTTGGACCCCGAATGTAGGTACAGATGACGGCAGGTCAATCTACCCAAAAAGTTAAAGGTCATTAAACCGATTTTCAACTTTAACTCCAAGATATAGAAATCATTATCAACTGAGAAAATTTGACAATTTGTGGTAGACTGACGTGCTGTTACAGACAACTGTACATTAAAATTTTATAAAAGTATTGGTTAAATTATCCTACTCGTATATGAAGTGTAATAGGCGTTGAGGAAACTGTCATGATAATTTATTATTGAAAGGAGTAAGTCCGCATTGTTTGTCGATAAATTTTCCTTAGTTAAAAGCGTATTGGCCATTGTCGCGGCTAATGCATGAAGGGTCATCTTACAGCGAACCGGACAATGCGCACATGATACCGGGCGGACGTCGTGTAAAAATGACACGTGAATTATATTTTATTTATAACAACGTGTGCATCCGACAATGCACGAACAAATGGGATCGCCGTGCGTGACCGAGTTGCACTTCTCCATTATTATTACCGATCGGAGATTACCTACGCGTTGGTATGGTACCCTAAGAATTCTAGATCTTTTGATCGCCATTTAGTTTATTGATCAATATATTCTGACCATTCAAATTGCTTGCAGAGAAATCAATTTATCTACGGACAGCCAACCTGCATGTTTTGTAGTCGTAGAGCGTTACGATTTTAAACAAGAATGTATAGGGAAAACTTTATATTGTCTTAGTGTCTTTGCAGTTCCGAATAGGAATTGTATCCTACAACAATTTCCACGTTTAAGCGGTTTATACGGTTTCGTAGTCAAATCGGAACCCTTTTAGTTTTTTTAAATTTGATTAAAGTAGTTTAGAGTTATCAAAGTAAGTAAAAAATATATTTCTAAGTATTGCATTTAGTTACGAAAATAAACTGACGATAAGTATGTGCATGATTCACTGAAAACATGCATAAATAAGTCGATTTTTACAAGTGTGACAGGTACGATCAAGTCAAACGTTATATATATATCGCACCTCAAGAAATATTGTTTAAAAACCGTTGAAAATTACAATGACGGAGGAACAAAACTTATGTTTCGATGTAATGTTATGAAACCAGTTAAGAAAAGTTATTGAAGACGTGTCGACTCGCCGTGTGTATATGAAAATGAAATAAACGTGACCGTGAACACGTGAAATGCGTGTGAGAATTGAAGACCTCTTTTATTACAGACGAGTATTTTACATCATTACAGTTACAGGCACGGTCCATGTTTGTAATAATTATGACTCGTCGCAATTTTACTGAACTATAACTAACTTTTATTTTAATTATAATATCAGCCCATTTAAAATTCGTTTTATTTTCTACTTCCATAGTAAAGAACATACAAAAAAACGATAACGAGTTAAATGCACCATTTTGCAATTTTATTAACTGACAACTAAAAAAAACCTGTACCTACACCGAATGATAAAATCAGTGAACGCATTAAGATAGAATCCCTCGACTTATATCAGTTATACCCCCGAAGCTTCGATTTCGGAGCTTCAAACCATAAGGAATTATTTACTTTCTAACTTAATTTCAAAAAAGAATAATTTATAAGTTAGACCTGCAACGCCATCGGTAACCTTAGTTAGATCAAAAGTAGAAGGGTCAAATAAATGAGTGCGATAGCTTTGGTCTGCAGTAGAACGTGTATGTTATTATATTATGGCAGTTCATTTGGACTCACTTCAACGAAATCAACCCAAAATCTCAGTATTGTAACGCCTTAAGGAGCGTAAATAACCTTTAATTTTCATACACAGTTTTTATGAATGATGGAATACTTAGGGCCACTTTCACCACTTGCTGATAAGTTCCGGATAACATATCTGGCACTTGTTTTGACAGATACCCATAGAATAGCTGTCAAAAAAGTGCCAGATAGGTTATTTGGAACTTATCAGCAAGTGGTGAAAGAGGCCCTTAGAGATGCTAATGTAATTAACCAGGCAATAATATAGTTTAACCTATTTTGCAAATAAATTTGGAGTCTTTTTTATTTTTTATTCTATCCGATCACGCAAAACATACCAAAGAATTTCTACTCATCTAGTAATGGTACAGTTCAGTGATGTGAAATTCATAACTGGTCTATTAACTGATCCAATTTTTCGTGACGGACTGATTACACCAATATTTTTCAGCTAGAGCATTTTATGACGAAACAAGCAGAAATTATTTTAATAAGTTGGCCAAGTACGAACGGAATTCGCTAGGTGTCAAAAAGTTAGGACCCTCAAGGGTGAATAAAGGTTCTAACTTTTTGACATCTAGTTGGGGGTGTCCAAGTGTACGTTTATGAGAAAATGTTACATTTGCATTTGTTTGTCCTTTTTTTTTATTTACCTAATTGAGGTACAGTCAATGGCAGGTCAACCTACCCAAAAAGTTAAAGGTAATTCAACCAATTTTCAACTTTAAATCCGACATCTTTATTATATAAAAGAAAGTCGGGTTAGTTACACCATTTATAAGACAAGAAAGGCTGGGCCGATTTTTATGATTTATGATTTTTTGGATTTGTCTCCGTCCCGAATAGCAGAATAACTATTAAAACATCAAAAAATTCACAAAAAAAAGGAGGCGAACGAAGTTCGCCGGGACAGCCAGAATAGAGATAAATACCAATTGAGAAAATTTTACGTTTTTTGGTAGGTTGACTGTTGTCTGTACATGCAGACTGACTATTACAGGTAAAGTATTAAAGCCTACTAAAAATTTATTTTGTAATAATTAAAGCAATTCAGATGTTCGTCAGACTGTCAAAGAGACGGACCGGACTAAAATATTAAGGTTCTGTGTTTTGCTATTTGTATTCAGCGTCAGCGTCAGCAAAAATGGCAATCTTTGGTGTTCAACAAGGCCCAACCTTCTAAAAGTTTCTGATGATGAGATGATTTAAATGTTTTTAGTAACATTAATAGTTAGTAACTTTAATGTGCCGTGTGGGGACGGCCGTAAAGAATACACTTCCCCACCACCAACAGGAGGCGTGTCGTAAGAGGCGACTAATTCCTGTAGCACTAGACGGACAGCAGCGTCTGCGTGCGAAATCTTATAAAAACTGCGCTCGCCAACCCGCCTGCCAAGCGTGGCGAGTATTGGCAATCCCCCCCGATGTTGGGTCATTAGGGGAGGCCTGTGTTCAGCAGTGGATTTTCTATGGCTGAAATGATGAACATTAATAGAGACGCAGTTGACTTAAATGATGTATTGCGCTGTGACGCATCGATAGCCTTCGGGTACTATCCGAAACAGTTGCCAAAAGTAACGACAAGTGAATTGAGCATTATAATAAACTAGGTCTCGTATTATTCTCTTAGATTTATTCTTAAGGTAACGCTACATCACATTATTGTTCTCAGTCGGAAATAAAAACATAATTTGGTCAATATATGGGCTTATAATAACAGATGATCAAACAAAAGGTGCTCTAACTATTGTTTTTAGAAGTCTTATAATATTATTTAAGTTTTTAACGCCGAGTAACTAGACACAATAGAAAATCTGTTGTTTAAGGGTGACCCCCACCGCATTCAACAGTAAGTATTTTTTTAAAAAGTCTTTCGGTATGATGACACCATGCAGAGGGCAAATGATTGTTTATTATGTTTGTAGAAAGTACTTTTTTTTCATAGGGACAGACCCTTGTACAAGCATCAATTTCTGTCTATACTATGCATGTTGAACTCATAATTAACGTTCTTTTGATTTGTGCAATCAGCAACGATAATTTAAGCTTTTATAGGTACCTACAGCATTTCCATTAGAATTTTGAGTTTTAAAGTATTGGTCTTAACCAACTTTTTGTTAAGCAATTAGGTTATCACGTGGCGTCAGTTCCAAATAAAAGTTCCTTTTCCTTGTTTCTAAAATTTAGTACGACTGATTTTTGCCAAATCAGTATTAAATCAAGGTATCGTATTTCTTCTTTCACTCGTCTATGTACATATTTACTCGATTATTAGTTGGTACTTGGTATTTAGAGTTTGCGAAGCCTCAAAACTAGTACCACAATATATAAACTGTTCTATTACTTCTTAATGCGGTACCGGTTATATATATATGTCGTGGCCAGATCGTAAACTTGATAATTTCATGATGTGACCGATCATTTCATAAAATGGTGGTATTTCATGATATAGAACAGAACACGCTGCCTACATCATGATGTGGTCTGACCAGATCAATGAATACTCAGCGTTTGACGATATAAACAGCTAAACGCACGAATATTTCATGAAATGGTCAGACATTAGTGATCATATCGTAAAATCGTTACATTACCCACCGGTAGAGGCGCTAATGTTGCTTTGTTTTTGTGATAAGTTAATGGAGGCGGACAAATATTTTAGTTAGTTAATAATAATATGTAAATTGAAGTTGAAAGTGCAGTAAAATATCGTTACGACACCAAACTAGGGATTTTTATGAAAGCCACTCAAAAACCGAGCGCAACACGTCCAAAAATCAAGGAGATCGGAACGTAATTTGAGAGGTTAGTTAGGTTATTTAGCTATTCAAGTGTTTTTATTTATTAGTTTTGTTTGAAAATAATAACTATTTAAAATGTTTAAATTATCTATCAACCAAGATTACAAATATTAAACAAATTCACGTAACTTGTAAACATATTTTTATTTTAATGATACCTATGGCCAAACGTGGATTGCATTTCATCGAACGTTGACGTTTAAACAATATGGTCAATTTTAGTTGGCCATATCATGAAATACCACCATTTTATGAAATGATCGGTTACATCATGAATTGGTCAATTTTACGACCTGGCTACGACATATATACCGGCGGTTGATACCGATTATTAAAATAACTTCAAGTCTTTTGATAACGTCTTTACATTTTCCACCATAATTAGCTAGTTATGATGAAATAATGTACTACATACAAAGATACAAAAGTAATCATTTCACCATTGTTATTGGAATTTAAATCTGCGACACTTCTGGAAGGATATGGATTCCAGTCGCATTGTGCCATGCTAAATATTAATTTATGGTAATATTTAACGACCCAATCCGTACTTGTCAGTTTATTAACGACGTATTGCGAAATGGAAGCTATTGAGTTCTTAGAGAATTTGGTCGCATTATGGACATCTTATTGTTATGAGCACATTACTTGAGAATTGGTACTTTTTTTTTTGTATTTTACAGTTTTTATATCAAAAGACGTTTTCGCGTTTTTAAGAATTATCTAGAAATATTTCACAATATTATGTAGGATGTACAGACAAAGGCAGATTAACCTACCCAAAATGTTAAAGGTCATTGAATTGATTTTCAACTTTATATCCAACATTTAGAGATCAATATCAAATAAGAAAATTTGACGTTTCGTGGTAGGTTAACGTGCTGTTGTCTTTACCTACTCCATAATTTAAAGTTACATTCCTAGAATTGTTACTTATAATAATGTTTAGATTATTAAAATTGAATAATGGTAAAAACATAAATTTTTATAATATTTTGTCTATAAACAAACCTGCCCCGAAGGAGCACAATCTAAGTTTTTTAAGTTTGGTGTAGAAGACACCGAATAGACGAGTTTTGTCTAAGATATGTTTGACTCTAGATGGACAAGCCATAACCCACGTCCGTAGTGCTATAACTACATTAGAAGCATGGATTGCTTTGTAGGATGCATACGAGGACAAAGGTATAGGTGGGAGGCTATCGCTAGAAAGAAACAATGATTTTTAATAATAAATTATTTCTACAATCACACCAATCAATCAGCTAGCCCCAAACTAAGCAAAGCTTGTACTATGGCGACTAGATAACGGATAAACATACATAAATACATTTTTAAACATCCATGACTTAGGTACAAATGCTCGTGCTCATCCATTGATTTAAAAAGTAAAGATACGGCTGACAGAACAATTCACATTGCACTTTTGCCATACATGACACACTAATGCCATCTATTAGACTATAATGTGAAGTGTTAAACCGCATCACAGATGTAACCTTGTCAAAGCGGCTTATAATTATAGAGGAATTCATTAAAAAAACTTTTCTTTATTCTCTCTATTTTATATTTTATAATATTTAAAGAATTATCATAGTAAATATGTATAACTTTTTGCTTGCTTAAATAAAAATACGACACCATGTTTCATTTTGCCAAGGATCAGTAGAAAATCTACTTAAAAACGTAGTTATTTCTTTGTACTTTACACTTACTACGTTAAAACATACGTTAGTTTGATTTCCTATATTAGATAAATCGAACCTTCAGATATTTTATCATCATAAATACACTTACTACGTTAAATCACACGTTAGTTTGATTTCCTTAAATATTAGATAAATCGAAACTTCAGATATTTAATCATCATAAAATATAATATTTGTATGACATCGCCTATAACCATGATAGTGTTCACAGTGTAGTACTAATGCACGCCGCTACAAAGCTATATCAGACATTCGTACGGTAAATATGGCGTCGCTTCGTAATTGACAAGGACGATAAAAAAATATTAAAGTAATGTAAATAAGATTAATTATTATCAAATTTACGATTTACCGGTGAAATGCAATAATAGAATTATTTTTGGTGAACTTTCTGTCGTAATTAACACAATTCTTAAAAGAAAATCCAGACATATTATTTTTTATTAGGACACCGGCTCCCGATGACCACTGACTACGTCACTTCGGCCCTAGGTAGGGTCAGAGTAGGGCCCGGTTATAGGCAACAGCCTGACGTGCGGTCCGCCCTGTCCTTACGAAGTAATATATAAGTCAATGTGCTCATCACACAAACTTGCGGGATTCGTACCCGCAACCGCTGGCTTTGTAGTCCGGAGCGTGGATCACTACACCAGACGGTCGTCAATTTAGAAGCTTAAATGAATGCTGTATAATGTAGATACTGCTCAAGACCTTGCTGATATAGGCAAAATAACAGTACTTTCTATTAGACTGTTGACAGTAGGTATATCATTTGAAATATGTCATGTAAGACATTGAAAGCTCAAATCTCCGAAGTTTCAGCGAATCGAATGAACGAAGCAATAAAAAAAGAAAAGATCCTTAGAGACGACGAGAGGTATGAAGGACTCACTCGGCTTATTTCGTTTATTTATCGTTCGGTTATTAACGAATCACACTAACAATGACAATCTTCTTATTTTCGCGTCGACAGCAATTTATCCAGTCTCGAAATGTTGGTGACCTATTTACAATATTATTGCGCGTTTGCGAGTTCGCAAATATAGAGGGGAATAATAAAAATTTAATCACGGTACTTCATTCCTACAGTGATGTTTTATTTTTCTAGTTATGGTTTTTGGGTTAAATTATATGGGATTCTAATATGTAATCTCGAAATCTCTCTCCTCAAAATATCAAAATTGGAATTACTCAACTCGGATTTGTATAGTGTACTGCGCTTAAGGATACTTTTACTTATTTTATTCTCAATTATTATTAAAGTATTCCCTTTTTATTTTATGTTTTGAAGATGTCACACTATCAAGTTATTTTTAAAGATATTATAAAGTCTATTACAAGTTATGTACAAGTAAATGTTGTGTAGATTTTAATATACATTTGCAAACAGCATGTTTTTGACTTCTTCGTAGGAAAGTAATAATGTAAGTAATGCAAAACAATTGACAATCGTCATCGTGGTTCTCTGAAACGATTACTGTGACAATATTTACTAAAACGGCTGTGATAAAATCTCGTGTTGAGGATCTGATCCAATCTCTAGACCGGCGAGGGCATTCAGAACTAAGCGTGGGGTAATGTTTATCAACAGCTTACCATTTTAGCAAATAGGCTATGTCCTGTATCTTACTCGGCGGCTGCCCACGTGGTGTAAGTTAGACACCACTGAGTATGTACTTACTAAAAAACTTTGGACATACTTTTTGAATCAGTTACCTACCCACTTGAGTGAGTTTATGTACCTCTGTATCTACACAGTTAGATGGCTATTTCTGTATGTTATTTTCGAATGAAACTGAGAATAAATTGTATTCATGAATGTATTAAAATATATTGATTTAATAGATTTTGATTTTACATTCTAAGAAGTGCCTTAGAAGAAGAAGTGTTCTAGAAACGAATAAAACAAAAATCAATATGGCATCGTTTTTTAGCGGTATGGGTAAACTTAGTACTCTACTTTAGGTGTATTAGATTCATTTTAGGCTTTAACTTGTCAATAGGGCGGTTTTGGGTTTCTGAGAAATTTTGATCGACAGCAGAGAATATTTAATCTATTCTACCAAACAAAATGACAAGAAACATTAATCTTACTAAGAATAAATTAGATGCATATTGTTCTTGTTGTGTGGACCAACTTAATTTTGGGCAGGAATAATAATAAACTTAGCACAATATAGGATTAATTATAGACTAATAAAATCCATTGTTTACTTCTTTTCAGTGTTATTGTTATGTTTTTTTAAACAAAGCCTTCTTCAGTTTTTTTATTATTGCTTGATTTAAAATCGATTGATTTTTAGCCTACTGTCTACATAGACTGTCTTAATTTTGAAAATGTTTATGATCCTTAGAGTCAAAATGGCGTTTGTTTACACAAAATCTCTAGCCTCGTGTCGGCGACTATACACAGTGAAAATAGTAATGACGTCACGCATTTTAGGTATAAGGCCCGCGCACACATGAATATTACTGTCGATGTTAGGTTATTTAAATGAATTAGACACATACAAAATAGAAAAGGTATGTAAATCCATTCTTCGTCTCTACCCAACTACTTAAAGTCACCAAACATTAACAATAATATTGCTAGCGAGTGGGGTCGAGGTAAATATACTGAAAAAGAACGGTTGTAAACAGTACACAGGTATTTTATGTGTAAAAATACCTGTAAGTCTGAAACTGCCTAACAAAAACCGGGTTTGACGTTGCTTTAGTGGCGGCAGCGTTATAAGGCTGCGGTTACAAAACATTGCTTCTGGCTCAAGACGAGCGTAGGCGGTTTCAGACAATCGCACTCGCACAGCATTTCGAACGAATCAATCGACGATGTCAAAAGTGTTGCAATGATGCAATAATTTACGGACATGAACTTCAGCCACAACATCGGAAACGTTCAAGGAAAATACTTTCCGCCGTTAGATGACGTACTACCTAAGTACCTACTGAGGAAAATAATAAATGCGGTTTTGTCTTTTTATCTATATACATTAACTCCTCGATGTGATTTGGCTAAACGTGAAACAACTTTTAATTG
The DNA here is from genome assembly GCA_963576865.1 of Anania hortulata. Taxonomy (NCBI): domain Eukaryota; kingdom Metazoa; phylum Arthropoda; class Insecta; order Lepidoptera; family Crambidae; genus Anania; species Anania hortulata. Next base: position 23,078,754 of record OY756387.1, on the reverse strand, counting down.
GGGTCACACGTTTTGCACACGAGGTGGAAAGTAGCGAAAACGTACACACTGTAAATATCTATGAAAAAAATCTGATTAAACTATTTTCCTATTGAAAACGTTTAAATTCACAACACAAATTTTTCACATCCACTTTCGAATGGGATTATCGCAAAGCATTTTTTTATCCATAAACAATTCTTAGTAAAAAATTGACTCAGAGACACATAAACACAGAAAAATAAATTTCGCAAAAATGACCAAAATTATTTAAAAATAAACTTACCTTAAACACCGCCGGGGCTAACGGTATAGCAGCTTGATTGTGAAGATGTTTTTTCGACATTTTCGCTCCTTGTCTGCTCCACGTCTATTGAAAATTCGTCGAAATCGTCACAAAGAAATATAAAACTATGTAAATATCTCTAAAAATTTTGAAAACAATTCGAAACAAGTGATAATGCTGAAAGCGAGTTGCACTCCGCAAATCGCCGTCGTCAAAAATTGCAGTTAAACTTTTTCGCCGTGCGAAAATTACTTATGTTTCGTTCACCGTATCTAATCGTGAATGTTACGTTGTGTCTTGTGTTCGAAATTGCCTCTGTCGTGTTTATATAGTGGTATTTTAGAAAAAAAAAAGTTGGCAATTTTAAATAGGAAGACGCGTAGCCAAGAGCGCGTCGATCCACTCTTGCGGTCAAATCGGCAATGAACGGGTGGGGCGCGTTTACGCGTTGAATGGAGCGCGCCGAGTTGAGTCGCCTTTCGTTGTGGTTCGCTGTGGGCTGGCTGGCGCGATGGCGGCAGACTCGTGAGGCGCCGTGGGACGTGACGTGAGCCAAGCTACTTGGTATCGAAACGGCGGCGACGCGACGCGCTGCGCCGAGATGCTTCTGCCTGCAACAACTGTACTGGAGACAGCCGTCTAACTACGAGTAAATAAATCACTCTTTACAAAACCCTCAATCTATACGCAACCACGTTCGTAGAACAAGAGTTTCGGGCTACTTTTGATTGAACCATTAATCAATCAATTTTGCCTTCAACTTCAACTAGACCGTGGATTGGCCGCCTTTGTTTTAATGGCCCCACACGCTTCAATATAGAGCTGCATGTATACAAGAACACAGTAAGTGGAAGGCTTTTCAAATAAATGAATCTTTTACTGAATATGTAAATAATCAAGTCTCTAAAATCTAAATAAAATATTACGTAACTAAAATGCATAGATGCACTAAGTATTAATTACTTTATGTTACTAACTTTACAGCAATAATATTAAGTAGACTTTTTGTTCTATGGTATTGTGTACCTTAGGTGGTAGTTTCTCATTTTGAGATCTTTATTTTTGTACAGATCCTTTATCTCGCTCCGACATTCCAAGAGCTATTGTCACGATATTGAGATGTATTCATCTATGGAAACGACACCATCGCACGCATGCTTTATTAAATATGTTTGTAGATCAAATTACTCACATTAGTATTTACGATTTTTCAACTGTGAATGTCTAGTAATTACACGTAGACGTTATTAATACAGGATTTATCACAGGACCAAGATACGGCGGCTTAAAATGATATTTGAAAGGGAATTTTTAGATTTTATACAATTTATACAAAGTTCCATTGTGTGAGTGTGTGGGCATTTGTGCAACTTCCAAGTTCGCCGCCTGCTACTAAAGTGCAGCTCTTTTTCAGGAGGCTTTTTTTATGGTCCCAATCCCGCTGTCGATTTCGAGTATTTTCTTGAATAGTTTTTACAATAAATAACGGGTGTTAGTATTTATTGCTTTTCATGGATTCAGTTAAGGCTACTCTTCCCGTATAAGCAGGTTTAAGGACGCTATCAGGTCTAACTAAAGCAAGTTGTCTTGAGACAAATCACTTAACACTCGATGCGGCGTTGAATACACTGATATTTCAATAGTTTCAGATCTTTATCACTCCACCAAACATTAGAACACAAACTACACCAAACATGCACTACTAAAATTGATGGACCATGCTTTTTGTTAGACTACCCCCACCGAATCCCTTCAGAAGCCTAACTTTTATTTCAAACTTGAACTGTTTTGTCTGTTTGACGGATAAACAACACTACTTAGGCTTAGGTACTGTTGTAGAGTTCATGGTTAGTAACTTAGTAGTGTTGCTACTAAGTTGCTCCTCTATCGATTTAACAGATAGTATCGACACACAGTTGGACACATGTTTGACATAATCCTCATCATCATCATTTCAGCCGTAGGACCTCCACTACTAAACATAGGCCTTCCCTATTGACTTCCAGATCGGTCGGTTGGAAGCGGCCTGCATCAAGGCGTCTTCCTGCAATCTTTTCCAGGTCGTCTGTCCACCTTGTGGGTGGACGTACGCTGCGCTAGCCGAAAAAGGACGGACGGAGGAGAAGGAAAAGGAAAGGACTATGCTCGGTGTTTACTTGCGAGATCGAATCCGAAATGAGGATATCCGTAAACAAACATAAGTCGCTGACATAGCCCATGTTTGACAACTTTGCATAAATTTTATTGTAGTGACTGTATTACGGAACCCTCGGTGCGCGAGTACAAGTTTAAAAAAAAGATTTTGTGACTGTCCCATAAAAAATATAAAAAAACACACTTTAGAAGTACACACACTTCTAAAGTGTGTTTTTTTATATTTTTTTACAAAAATAGGGTATGAAATCAGTGTTCAACAGATAAAATGTGTTTGCACTCTTATTATTCGTCTTGGTTGGATAACACTAAAAATACACAATAAAGATTTTTTTCATACAAAAATATTAACTGACTAAAAAAAAAGTTTAGAATTTACTTATGTACTTAATCAATTATTTTACTATTTCTAAATAAACAAGTGAAAATCGAGCAGTTAACTTTTACGACGATAAGTTGGTAATAATTATGTCATAAACTACGAAAATTACTGATTAGATATGTGGATGGTAAAAAATATTTTAAGCGTTTCAAGTTTTTAGGGGTCGGTTTTTTATCAACCCTCAATTGTTTTTTTTACAGCTGAACTATCGATAAATCAGAACTCAATCCCCGCGACTACATGTTAAGCATAGTAGTAATAGTACGATCTCGTCGCCCAAGCACGTGCAGATTTGCCTGCCAAAAACTCACATCATCACATCATGCCAATAACTTATTCTTCAAGGTGTTAGGATAAATGAGGGACATACTTCTAAAAATTGTTCATTGCAATTATACTTATTTTACTATTGGACCAACGATGAAGTAAAAAAGCCGGCCAAGTGCGAGTCGGATTCGCGCACGAAGGGTTCCGTACCATTATCCATACAAGATTAGACCTAATTAAATTTTTAAATTGAATATACAACAAATATTCTGTGAATATTTCAAGCGTCTACCTGTTGCCGGTATTAATATCGAGCAATGAAACGGCAAAAAAAAACCCCCTTTTGTTGTATGAGAGCCCCACTATTAATTTTATTCTGTTTTTAGTATTTGTTGTTAGCATCAACAGAAATACATCATCTGTGGTAATTTCAGCTGTCTAGTTATCCCGGTTCATGCTATACAGCCTGGTGACAGACAGTCGGACAGTGGAGTCGGTGCGGAACTCTAAATAACAGCTTTTTGAAACTATACTTTAAGTGCACATACAGGGACAAAATGTTTTATTTTTAATTTTTCTTTGTTTTTTGGTAAGGTGCAACAACTTATGTCCTTAATATGGCTGCTGAACTTTTACGTTAAACAATGTATAAACAATCTAGGAGACGTATTTTTGAAGCATTAGAAATGAATCTCAAATTCGAACACGAAAACAATTCGTGTCTGAAATTCATTTCTATTGCTCACGATTTTACGCATTTTCGACTCACTCGAAATAGGTGTTACTATTAAATTGAAACCTTGTAACTATTTTTGTTTTACGCAGAAAATATTATAAACCTTAAAGCATAATCTCTTTAACGAACGTAAATAAAAAGTTATTATGTCAAATTTCTGTCAAACTTACATTTACTTGTCAATGTAACTCTTCCGTACTTTCTACTAGTAGAAAACAAAAACGAGTGATCGTTGCAGAATTCACGGAATGTATCTTCAAAAAAAGTGATTTTAGGAAGTCGCATGCGAATCTTGCGATTTCGTATTCGGATTGGAATTCGCATGATTCAAAAATACGTCTCTAGAGTTTTGTTTACACGATCTCATTTCTTTCAATAAGAGTAAAGTTAGCATCCTGTTAACTTTACGGAACAGGTATACATATTCGTCGAACTCTATAAGTCTATGATGCATCTCATAAAAGCCGGAGCCTACCTGTTCAGCACTTTAGACAACCCGAGGGCCTAAATTACGTTTTTAACATCGAAATCAATCGAGAACTAGACGCGATTTTATGGCATTAGTGGTGGTGCCTCTTAGCTATACGTATTACCGAATCGTTTTTGTCTATGCATAACCGTTTATTCTTTTCGACAACGTCAAAGTAAACAACAGGGTTATTTTTAATACATCAACCACCTCCTAAGGGCTGATTCTGGTGCTCAAATAAAACAACTGCACCAATGCACAAGTATTGCTAATTCTCCAAAAGAAATGTATTCGTATTCTCACTAATATTAAACAAACGGACAGCTGTAAACCTTTCTTTAGAAAATTGAAATTGTTAACTCTACCATGCATCTACATATTAGAAACTTGTAAATTCATTAGAAAAAATCCCCTCTTGTATTCAAGAATAATTGACGTTCGTAAACATAATCTTCCACGAAACAAATACAAAAACAATCTTGTCCAAATAAATACAACGTTAAAATTGCATAGCTCTGGACCATACCCTATGTCAATTAAAATTTACAATAAACTCCCAAACTATATAAAAAATTAAACTTAAAGAGTTTCTAATCGACAAACATTATTATACTATAAATGAATACTTAGAAAAAAAAAATACTTAATTTAGTAAATAAATGTAATATATAAATAGATTACATAATAAACATCTACATAAAATTATACTATTGCACGACAAAATATCTGCATTTCTCTCTTCCACGTTGCTGTGCCTATCAAGGTGCATATGAATATTGGAGTTTTATCTTACTTATGTTATGTATTTAGCATCTAAGTCATGTGCAATGCAATAAATAAATAAATAATAAAACTTTTATTTACAAGACCAACATATTAAACAAAAAAAAAAAACTTAGTATAGGGAAGCAATTTTTTTTGCGGTTTCGATGTTGGTCCCATAAAAAAAGTTGTAGAATTTGAGCACCAGAATCAGCCCCTAGGGGGTTGTTGTTTTTAAAATAACCCTGTTTATTAATAGGCATTGGTGTCGCGGTGATTTAATAAATTCCATCGGATTCGATTATTGGTCGAGTCAATTTAGCTCGTTTCAGGTGTGCTGTAAGGTCTTGGCAATAATATTTTTTGGTACCTAGTCATTAAATGATGTTAATTCCTTACGTTGCGACCTATGGCATTACGTCTGAATTAATAATAAAAAGGAAATTATTTACTTTGGTCCATAATGCGTTAGTTTGCGAGTGTACCTCTAATGAAAAAGTACCTACCTAGACTGAGACTAAAACTGCTAACTAACATTGCTGCAGATACTCATGATTCACGTGATTTTGTATTGATTGTATCGATAATAGATGATAAGGATGAAATTATATCGTCAGATAAGCTGATATAGAAATCCATCACACTTTCAAATACGTCATATCATCGATAGGTTCTACACTATGTTTAATACGAGTACCTATGTAATCAAACAAGATAGAATGCAGTATTCGTTTGTATTCTGATAAATCGTATAAACTAAATAATCATAAAAACTATATACTAACAAAAAATTATAATGACGGTTTAAAATCGGCTAAATAGCGTCAAAGTTTTTAGCTAAAATGATAAATATATTTTGACTAATTATGGTTTTGTTTATTTCTTAAGGATCCCGGAAATGTCACTAAATGTATCTCTGAACGCATGCGATTGTTTGGTGAAACACACGTTCGTCGCCATAAAAAAAAGAAGAAGAAGAGATTTGTTATTATAAAGTTTTCAGCTTTGTTTCTCTGTTCACAAACTTCGAGACGACCTACTTATACTATAAAATACCACACAGTGAAGTGTAAGTACTTATCTTATTTAAATACTCCTAGTTTGCACAGCAGTGTAACGTCGGAAAGACACCCGACTAGGACTTACTAAAAATTCATTGCACTTAGGACTCCAACGCTTAGGGCGCCAACTGGTCAGTTCAAAAACGATAGCCCTCATTCCGCTAGTTTCGTGGTATAGAGATGAACCAGTGGCCCATGTTGATTGTCCTTCTGCCCTACTCTGTTTTTGTAATAGTTAAGTGATATTTCCTTCATTATAAAAAACGGGCCAAGTGCGTGTCGGGCCACGCGCTATGTAGGGTTCCGTAGCTTCCCGTCACAATATGCGGTATTTAGGTACAGACAACAGCACGTGAACCTACCCCAAAACGTCTAATTTTCTCGGACTTAAAGTTGAAAATCAATTCAATGACCTTTAACTTTTTGGGTACGTTGACCTGCCGTTGGCTGTACTAACAGTTTCAAATAATTAGCCAACATCATTTTAATAATAAGTAATTTTCTTCTCTAAGAAAAATTTAAACGTAACTCGGTAATTTGTTAAGCCTACCTAGCTGTGACAGTTTCCGTTATATATAACTCTGCCCTGATTTTTTGCCATACAAACTCACAAAAAAAAACTCTGTTAAACAAACGGATCCCTGAATCCAAAAAAGAAAACTCGTAATATAGTTATATCAGCGACCAATCCGATGCGATAGACGCGAAATAAAAACATCCCGGTTAGTCATGTAGAGTAAGAACTTTAAAAAATCTAGATTTAATTCTACCATTTGTCGGCGCAATTACCTATACCCTCTAAGCCGCGGACAAGCAGACAGACATACGGGAATGGCGAAACTTTATAGGTTTCGTTTTGACTAAGGAACCCTAAAAGGGAGGCGAGTAAATACCTGTCGCAGTGGTTATATTCTAAATCATGTCTCTTCAAAGAGTAAGCGCCTCATGCGCCGCCGCACTAATGGAAATGTAATAACCCGCCTCCGCGAAAATAAGAGATCTTGCTTACGATATTGGCGATTAGACGAGAACTTACACGATTTGCGATATGGTACTAGCAACCGTGCCATTAAATGCGCAAGCGCAGCCTATAATCAGAAGCCGAGAAATAGTAAAAGGCTTTGGAAAAATACTAGGTATGTGTTTTCTAATATGGCAAATACATCTTATTATCGCAGCAATAAAATATTAACTATATATAAAAAGTCTAATCTCTCTCATGTTACTCTTGGCGAAAAGGATTAAATAAAAAAGGATCGCTTTTTCGCTCTCTTTTATACTAACACTTTTATAAGTTTTATAGGTTTCAGATAAACGAGTAAGCAATATTTATAAACTAAAAGAAAGAAGAAAACTTTTTTAAACTAAACCCTTCATTATTTTGCTATAGTAGAAATAGTAGTATAACTGTTGGTATCGTTGTCTCTGAGGACCCGGGTTCGATTCCTTGTCGGTCAATTTAGAAAAACCACTTTTCTTCATTGTCTCGGGTCTGGGTTTTGTAGTACCATCCTTGTTTTTGATTTCTGTTACACACGTACTTTGGCTAGCCTACTTTCCATAGGATCAGAGTAATGTATGCGATGTTGTCCGTTGATGTTGTTAATCAAGTGACATGAAAAAAAGCAGGCCCCGTTGCTTGTAAAATACACCTACCTAACCTAATTGGTATCATTGATCTAAAATATTTTTATTGATAAATGATTCCTATAGAATCTACCATAAAACGCATTGAAGTTCGTGCGTGTCAGTTTGAGAAGTTTCATTTACGAGTACCAGTTCTTTATCCTTGCTTGGACTCATAATTATAGTAAAGTTAGTTACATCAATGATCATTACATTAAATTTGTAGAGTACATACCATAAACTGTCTCTGTAGTCTCAAAGTTCTTAACAGCAATGACACTAGTTATTGCTACTGTCAAACATGTTTAATTATAAATTCATGGTATTTATTTTACTTCTCTAAAATCACGTGCTAATTGTTACTCAACTTAAATAGGATTCTCACCACCACCTCCTCGATTGCTCGAGGTGCTTGTAGCTCAGTGGCGGCAGCGTTTGATTACCAAAGTTATGCCACCTACGACTTAGGTTGTGAGTGGATGGGTGACTATTCCAACCTTATTTAGTGACATTTATCACAAGCATGATGATCACGTGCTGCGGAAGGAACGTTAAAAGTTGGTCCCGGGTAATATGGCTTGATACTAGTCTTGAAGCCTACCTAGGCCTTAGGGTGGCTTAATAATATCTGAGAGTAAGCTTAAGCCTTACAACACCCTTCTACCAATATCAGCACTTTGCCCGGGTGGTGATGTATGGCCCAAACCACATCAATAGTTGAGGTGAGGCCTCAACCCTGCAGTGAGACGTATTTAGGCAAACTTTACTTTTTACCTCCTCGATTAATCTGGAATAATAACATTGCACAAATAGATAACATGTCTCAGTGGAAACCTGAAAATGTTTTGGTCCTGGTAAATGTTCACGAAAAATGCGCGTTGATGTCTTTTTGTGTAAAACCAAATTTCGTGCGAAGCCGCAGAAAAAAGTTAACTTAGTTAGTTATTAAGCCACGGTAACAACTTACGAAGCCAGTGGTTCGTAAACTATTTTTATTTAGAAAAAAGTTGAAACCCTCGAGTTTTTCTTGCTCTTCCCACGAAGGCATTGTCAAAGGCATAGTATAATAATAGGCGAAGCATTTTATTGTACCAAAAGTCACGAATGTTTCCGAAAAGGGGCGAAACGATATTAAAAAGGTAGCAGGTAGTAAACTTATTTTTTTTAAATATTTATTTATTTATCTGTAACAGGGCCAATGTTGTATTTTGTAAATGATTATTTTAAGAAATTGAAGGGCTCTCTTTAATTTTTGTGTCTGTCTATCTGTATCATGTCATTACATCGAAACTACTCAACGAATTCAAATAAAACTTTGCATAATTTGAGTTCATAATACGAAGTAGGACTCTACTACTAGACGTACGTTTAGACTACGTTTTATCCCAAAATTCAGCTCGGTTCCCTTGGGAGAGGATGATCATATCAAAATGTGTAGATAGAGAAAGCAGAGTCCGATTTCGTTCGTTCTTTTTTTGTTAGAAAGGAGTTACTTTAAAGATTTATAGTCCCGTAAATATTTCAAAGTCTATAGTTTCGTAGTTCAGAAATTACAGACAACACAGCCCTCACTAGGTAGTAGGTAGGTAGGTAGTTAGCAAATATTTTCTTTCTCTATGGTATTAGGTACAAGTACAAACAGTGTTTCAGCGCAGACCAAATCATTGCTTAAAAGAGACATGTCTACCAAAAGTACCAAATATCCTAAAGTCCACGCGAACGAAGTAGCGGGCACAGCTAATGTAAAATATTTTTATTGTTGGTCTAAATAAACTTCGAATAAAACACGCTTTTTGAAAGGGACTCAATGATAGCTGATGGGACAATCTAAGATTTTACTAAGTAGCGTAGCGTGTCGTACCTGTTCTAGGCTAGTAGCCATTTAAGACATTCACCCAAAACGACCCACTTACCAGACGCACGCCTCAACAAAACCCCTAAACGGTCGTCGCAGTGCTGTTAGTCGCTGGTACTTTAGATATAGTATTTCGCCATGACGGCATACACAAAATCGAATCCAGTGCCGCAGTGTGCCGAACTAACAACTACGGGTGATAAAAAGCAGGAAATATAAAACTGTGATTAAATCTAGCATAATATATTTTTGTCTCGTATGAATACCTAATGCTGAAACTACCTCTATATATGCGTGAATGAATATTTTTAAAGTTTTATTGCACATAATATAAATACGATCGTATCTGCGATAAGGTGGCTCAAACTGTTCGCCAATTCTATACATCGCCACTGGACAATAAATGCACGTGAACAAAATAAATAACATTCCGAAACTCACATTGTATGTAGACCTTTCAGGGTTCTGTAGTCGACACAGAACCCTTGTAGTTTCACCTTGTGCGTTTGTCTGTCTGTATGTCCGGAGCTTAGCTCATACTCTTAGTACTAGTAAGCTCTACTTCTCAGCCCCCCTAGCATGGCAACCAAAACACAATATAATATGATATGTCGATAAATCGCTATATCATAATATAGCGAGCATTTTGTTTTTATAACTGACTTGGTAACTAGAGTTCACCCGGGAGACTGATCTTGACCACCGCGACGCTTTATAAACACATTTAAGCAAGATTATTATATCATCACGTTTATTCAACAGCTACACTCTCTAGGAAAATGCCCATTAGCATTATGGAAATGTACCACCGAATCCTTTCGACAAACGATCGGCAGTAAAGTTGCTGAAGCACTTATTACCATTTGATTACGAGTGCCTATAAAGTAAGTGACCCTGAAAGTGTGTTTCGAGTTTGGTGAGATGACAAACCTTGGCTAACACTACATTAAGAGTAATCGTCGCAAAAGAAAATTTTGGAAGTTCATTCTACTAATTTGATGAATCTAAATAGGTACTCCTAAAGAGATAGTGGTATTATGTAGTCGTATCCCAGCTACGATAAGAATAATTCTTCGACAGCTAATTTCGTCGACGAGCATCAAAAAAGGACTAAATTAGGTTAATTATAGATTCCTTATTAACAAACATATCTGGACAAACAGATATATACAAATAAAATAAATAAATTATTTCCGCAACCGGATTCGAACCCGCAACCTCCAGGCTTTTTAGTCCGGAGAGCGAACCACTACATAAGACGGTTGTAAATAAGTAAATTGTTTTTAAAGCTTCCTGATTGAAATTGGTGTGGCGATGCTGAGTTATAAATTTAGTATAACGTAGCGTCATCCAATTTGTAGACTCCTGCAAAACAATTCGCACAGGCTGTTAGCACTTCAGCCCAGAGACGGTGCTAATGTTACACTATTATACTAATAAATTGATCAGTATCGCAGTGCGATCAACTTTTGAGCACGCACACTTGTTGGATACGAAAAGCGAATCATCACATTTATTTAACTATTTTGAGTTGCTTTAAACAGCAAATTCAGTGGTGTTTATTAAATAAATTGACGGAGCAGAGGCCCAACAGTAGTTGCAATTCAGTGTCGATGTTCCCAACACCATTACTATCTAAAACGGTATTCTCGTAAACCCAAAAAATGCATTAAATAATTGGTAATGCGACTGAAAATATAAGAAATCAAAATGAGTTTTTTTCCGTTATATTGGGATAGTTTGGATAATTTTACATCAAATAAAAAGTTTACGAGGTCGAGAATACCGTTATTAAATGGTTTTATTTAGCTTACCGTGTTCGTGTCTTGTGTCGGTCAAATCTAGTAATTAATTATTAGTAATGTTACTGGGACCGGATCGACACTGGATTGCGACTACTGTAAAATTACGAGAATTGGGCTTGGTATTTACGCTAGGTATACTTACTTATTTTCCTTTTACATTTATATAAAGGATAATACTAATTTATAACTATCTTTGTGATATTTCAGTTGGAAATAGTAAGACCAAGACATATGTATAACGCGTTAATTTTGTTAATTATGCACGTTAAGTGTGAGTAGTATCGTGTAAAATCACAAATTACAATTATGGTGTGATGATATCAGAATTGAGTCATCATCTAAACTAGATTTGATGACTGACTTTGGTAGAACTGAAAATTACCTATTTCTCTATCAATGCGTTGCATTTCGTCACGCGTAATTTTCCTTGGAGCCTTAAGCCTTATCTTCGAGTAGGTATGTTTCTAAAGATTTTATTGCGTCACCTAGGGGCGTGTTGTAGTACCACTAAATGATTCATCACTTCATCAAAGATAAGGTGTTATCACGTGCATTCATTCTACTTATTTACAACCCGAGGTGTTCCACGACGCCGCAATCGTCTTGACATTATAATCAATCTTATCTTACTTATATATAAACTAACTGTCCCGGCGAACTTCGTACCGGCTCAGTTTTTTTTTTAATTTTGTGATATTTTATTTTTCATTTGTTTCTATAAATCGTATAATTTTCTAAGTAACCGATTTTTATTGTTCACTAGCAGTTGCCCGCGACTTCTTTCGCGTGGTCTTAAGTTTATTCATAAATAATTTTCAACGCGAAACGTGGCCTCACACTATGGGCCTCATAAGAAAGCTCAAGGTAGCACAGCGTGCTATGGAAATGGCTCGGTGTTTCTTTGCGAGATCGAATCAGAAATGAGGAGATTCGTAAACGAACAAAAGTCGCTGACATAGCCCAACAGATAAACTAGCTGAAGTGGGAGTGGGCGGCACATAGCACGTAGAACTGACGGCCGATGGGGCAGAAAGGTTCTGGAATGGAGGTCACGTACCGGGTAGCGCAGCGTAGGATGTCCACCTACAAGGTGGACAGACGACCTGGTACAGGTTGCAGGAAGCCGCTGGATGCGGGGCGCTTCCAACCAGCCAATCTGAAAATCACTGGTGGAGGCCTATGTTCAGCAGTGGACGTCCTATGGCTAAAATGATGATGATAATAAATTTTCTGCGCAAATTTCTTAATTTTTTCTTTCAAAAGAACCTTCTCCTGACAATAAATAACACAACAAAAATAGAATTAGCGAAATTGTTCCATCCGACCACGCGTGATGCGATTACCAAGGGAAACAGAGATTCATTTTTATGTATATAGATGTGTCTATTTATTTAACGAGAGGACTGACGTGTACGTAGGTATGCCATTCTGATACTGACAAGTTAGTAAATGATGACGCTAAAAATATAAACGGTGGAGATTATTCAGTCAGAGCCTCGCAAACAAACAAATCAATCTTATCAGGGGTTTATCCACGGTGTGCTATGCCAGAAACGACACAAAATCAAGCCACGTTCTATTTTTAAAGTGAAGCACTTACTTATAATGTATTTTAGTTATTTTTGAGACGTAGAAAACTAGAAAACAATGGCCTTTTTGCTACTGTTTTGCCAGAGGGATATAAGGTACGACAAAGTATTATATCTTATAGATAAATAGATACTAAGACAAAATTTGTTAGAAGACTTTATTACTATGCATGTTTTCTATACAATAGGGTCAGTAAAATTGTGCCTATCTACGAGTAGGTAGTTACTCTCATTATAAAAGTTCCTGCAAACGCAATGTTACTTACCTCTTGGCATCAAAAACTTTCTTACAATGAAACGGAATATTTATTTTATCAGACAAATTAACGGAATTGTATGTTTTGTACGGCCTTGTGAAGTTCAGTCCGATTTAGTAAGGTGTTCATGGTCGAAATCAATGGTAGTGATGTTCTTCCTCTTTGATACTATTAGTTTAACTAGATTACCGTTTTTTATTTGAATGTTACTGGGAACGGAACAAAACTAGATTGCTATCTCCGCCGTCCGCTAAGAAAAGCGTACTTACAGTAACTTCTACCAGTAGTGCAGCTTGATGCCACAAAAGCTGCTTCGGGAGCCTGAATGTGCACTTTAAACGTTAGGTACATAGTAGCGTAGTGTATTTTACTAGTTCTGTGGTGCGAAACCTTAGCAGTGTTGTTTACTTCAAACTCTAACCGTAAAAACAAAACATGGTTGAAGTAGTAGAGATCTCGTAGTTAATCCCCTGAACATCTGACACACCCGCTATTATTATTATTCCCGAGAGCATCGCTTGATGGCATCCTTCTTACAACCGCTTGGTTCACCCTCAACAGTGATTTTAAGAGTAAAGTCAAATCTCCCTCTGTATTGTGAAACCATCAATTAGAGAAAAAATTAAAGCAATCATATACCCTAAAACAAATGCAATGCTTAAAATGTTTTGAAGGTTTTGACAATCTAATCTATATATAATAAAACTGCTTGATTAAATAGCATGCGATTAAGGAGAAAGGAGATGTCTACGAATCTAACAAAAACCATTTGACGTTCCCTTAATAAGTTAAGCATATTTTTTTTTAAAAACGTGCATCGAATTGTAAAACTACTCTTTTTTAAAAGTCCGTTGACTTAATAAGAACATTTTCTTTTGTTTAAAAATGTTTTTCTGCGCAATACTTTCAGTGACACTCGTATTTTTGCAAAAATACATTTTTAATATTTGGCTAGAGTTCTTAAAAACTGACGCGCTAAGAAAAAACACTGTGTGGGTAGGTAGTAGGAACATTTTGTTCAATTTACCATATGAAACTGTTAGGGCCGTTAAACAACGTTCTTTTTTTTTACGCTTGTCCTGTGCTCGAATAAATATATTTAAATAAAACAAAGTCGGGTTAGTTACACCATTTATAAGTCAAGAAAGACTGGACCGATTTTTATGATCTTTGATGAATTTGTTTCCGTTTTAGCAGAATTATTATAAATTATTTAAAAATAATAAATTCCCCATACCTTATATGTACCTACATAGTCGATTGTATTTGTATGGGAAAGTTTGCCTTTTTTAAGATTTCGATTTTGTTCTCGCACTAAAGTTATTCAGAACCCTGTAAAGAGAAATTTACTTAAAATTAAAAAATAAGTGTCCCGATTGTTGTCTGTCTGTTTGTTTGTTCCAGCTAATCTCCGAAAAGTAGATAGGTGATGTTACAAGGAGTACTTACCATATTTAAGCTACTTTTATGTTAGAAAAAGGATTAGCATAAAGCATTCCGGAAAAAAAGGGTGAAATTGTAATCCCAATCAATGCGATTAAAAGCGGGATGTTTTGGAAATGATTAAAGACCACGTAAAGTTGCGGGCCATCGCACGCCCGATAGATAAGGATCAAATTGATTATGTACCTAATATTAAAGTCTATCTACATATAAATTAACTCAGTACTTACAGCAGTCTAACGATGTTCTTTAAAAAATGGTCAGATACTTACCTATAAGTATATTCTAATCCTCAATGAACTTGTATAAACCATTCCAAGACCATTTCCTAAAATTAAGATTTCCTCATAGTGGAACTGGAGCTGGAGATATAACTACGTATGTAAGTACCTACTAATGTCGTCACCGAGAACTTTATGGGAATATTCCATGTTAATGACTCACTCATACTTATTTGTCCTAATTTAATTATTCATTACCGTTATTGTTCGACAAAGCATGGTTTTATCTACACTAATTATTCGAGTAGGTATTAGTTTGAATTAATATTTTGTTGTGTTTAAAATATATTCGTTTAGCAAGTCATAGAAGGAAGTAGAATGTTAATGGGGAAATAATTGCAAACAATAATAAGTTTTAAACAACAATTAAACGTATGTAAATCAGCCCCCCTAGCATGACCACTAAAACACGATATGATACCTATAGCGATTTATCGACACCAACTGTAAAAATATGCTAGGTATAGTCGCAATGTTGAATCGCCGTGACGGTGACGTCACATGTTATAATCGCTGTTTCGATAAAAAATCAACATGTCGGCTATATCTTTCATATAAAAAAGACAGTTAGTGTCGATATATCGCTACATTATATCGTGTTTTGGTGGTCGTGCTGTATATAATCATCATTCAGTCTCTGTCAACTTTCAACAAACTGATAAAAAATCCTCATTTGGTCTCTGTCAACTGAAAACAAACTGACAGATTTAAAATATGATTTGATCTAATTTAATAAATTAATCTTAAAGTCACTTTAGGAGGCCTATGTTTGTGCTAAATGCATTGTGAAAACTTTATTATTCGTAAATATTTGTGTTAGGTACACAAATATTGCTATTCAGTGCCTATATATATTGCTATTTATGAAATTATTTACGAATAATACCTTATGTATTATATTAAAAAAAAAGGATTTTATTAGATAAAAAAATATCAAACTGCACCAGTCGTATTAGGTTTTGCCTGTCATATGGTACTCGTAGCTGTTTGTAACATTACAAAAATAAAATAAATAACATAAAACGTTAATAACTAAACTTTATTTCCAAAACATTATTTATTTATTTTAACACTACCTAACTTATATCAATCAAAAAAATATTACACATAAAAGTGCGATCTATAGGTACATCTTTACTCTCATTACAATTCCTTTATTTTTTCTGATTGAACTCAAACTTTAATTTATTATCATAATGTGATGTTATACGTAATAAATTCTTTTGGCAGCGGATGGAAAAATATATCCGAGGTTCGGGCTTAGTGGTGTGCTGCGGGAAAAGCCTGTGTCCAGCCGTGAACTGACGCGGGCTGATTATGATGATGATAATTCATAAAGATATTATGGTTTGAATAAGTTTCGAGCGAGACGCTCATAATTGTCTGCTTTTTACCTGAAACATAAAACTATTTTTCTTTAGACAGTCATGATTTATTTTTAAAGCTAAGGGAAGTTTCATTTAAGTAAAATAATTGGCTATCTTCTAATGTTGGTTTCGTCCTGCGGCTGCACTTTTGGTTTTTAACCCTGTACACCAATGTAATGCCTGTGAAGTTTTTGTAACAACCGGGACTTATAGGGTTTACAATTTATTTATTTTGGTTTACTAAATCCATGGGTCGTTACTACGAAAGTGTAATTACGGGTTTTTACCTAGACGCTCATTTCCTCGGTAGGTCGTTGCCTTGAAAGGATTAAAATCTTTCATAATCCACAGTAATTCAAACTACCAAGCCTGATGGCCTATTTTCAAATTTTAATATATTACCCTATAGAGTATAATAATCACTAGGTTTCCAATGCCAAAAGGAATCGTGAGTAATTTTAGCATCAGACATCCGGGATCCAAATGTTAATGTCGAGCCCAAAGGTCAACTCTAGCGATGAGCGAATGAAGGGTGAAGAGGGGAGAGAGGAGTGGTCTTGGCCTGAATACCGGCTGAATGGCGAGATCGATGGTCCCGGCGTCTCTCTGTCTGTCTCCACAGTGACGTCACTGGAGAAAGTTGGGCTAAGGATGTTTGGGTGATAAAAAAGGCTTTGACTGATAGACCCGAGGGATTCTATTTTTAGAATTGGCGACGGTTCCATCACATAGAAGTGAATATTTATTTACTTAAATATTCTATTTCGTGCATTTACATGAGACAGATAGTATTTGTAATAACTTTATTATGTAGTTACAATTATATTTTAAGCTGATCTCTTCCAGTATTCTTATTAAGAAAACTTATTTACACATACGTTTCTTATGATCAACCTGATACAGGTGTACAAAAGAAAATGACACTCCTTAAAACTACGTCTAATCAGCTGCAGGTTTACAACATCTTATCATCATCATCATCATCATCATCATCGTTACTATGAGATCAACATCGAAATCGCATGTTTTTTTTCATGCTCTATACAAACTGACCCAAAAATTATATGATAAATAATAAGCACCCTAAAAAATTTACGATTTGGATGTTAGTCCATCGTAAAACTTGGTGTAACTATATCTGATCACGAGGCTTTAAGGGGTTTCAAATTCCTACGTAGGTACGTACAACCTGTATATTCGTTTCATCATCATCATCATTTCAGCCATAGGAGGTCCACTGCTGAACAAAGGCCTCCACCAATGACTGATCATCGGGGGGGATTGCCAATACTCGCCACGCTTGGCAAGCGGGTTGGCGAGCGCACTTTTTTTATAAGATTTCGCACGAAGACGCTGCTGCCCGTCTCGTGCTACAGGAATTAATCGACTCTTACGACACGCCTCCTGTTGGCGGTGGGGAAATGTATTCTTTACGGCCGTCCCCACACGGCACGGCACGTATATAGTTTAATGTTTATTATTTAAAAAATTAATTTTAAAAACTACTTTACGTGATTACGTACAACGTTAATTAGTTTACGTACAAAGTTAACTAGGTACAAAGTTAGTTAACGAAAACGGTACCAATAAAAGATTAGCAACCTAATTAATTAGATTAAGGTAGTAGTATATTTTATTCATCATTTCAGCCATAGGACGTCCACTGCTGAACATAGGCCTCACCCAGTGACTTCCAGATTGGCTAGTTGGAAGCGGCCTGCATACAGAGGCTTCCTGCATCCTTTACCAGGTCGTCTATCCACCTTGTGGGTCGTCCTACGCTGTGCTTGCCGGTACGTGGCCTCCATTTATAGCCATTATTTTTCTTTTTCATCTTTGAAAATAAGGAAAATGTTTTGCCTAAATCTATGTTATTTTAAAGAAATTGGTACTCGTAGTTGAAAGTTAATTGTAGTCAAGTCATTAAAAAATGTATATTCTTTATTTAACGGGTGTTTAGTTTTTATTGCTATTCATGGATTCGGTGATGGCTACTCTTCTTGTAGAAGCAGGTTTCAAGACGCTATCGGGTTTAAAGCAAGTTGTCTTGAGACAAGTCACTTGACATTAAATGCGGCATTGAATACAATTATATTTTAAAAGTTTCGGGGTGGCAATCGGTAGCCATTAAAAGGACAACAAATCAACTTTTTAGAATTGATGGCAGTGTTTTTAGGCAAAAGAAGTTTTGCATCAAACGAATGCAATTGTGTTATTTTATTACGCGTAGACAATACTACTGCCATAAGTTACGTCAATAGAACAGGAGGAATTTAATATCCCCACCTTAATAATCTAAGCAGCCAATTTGGAAATGGTGCGAGACGCGTAATATAATTTTATATGCATCCTATGTCAACACGAAAGACAATCGAGCTGACAAAGAGTCTAGGAAAATAAATCCTGACACTGAGTGGGAATTTTTAGAACGTACCTTTCAGACAATTATAACTCAGTTCGGACAATCTGAGATCGAACTTTTCGCATCACGCGCCAATGCCAAATGTACCTACCGACTTTGTGTCTTGGTTCCCAGAACCAGATTCGTTTGAAGTTGATGCATTTACAATAAGATGGAGCTCAAAATTTTTCTATGTATTTCATACTTTCGCCCTGATTTTAAAATGTAATAGAAAAATATAATAGACCACAAAGCAAACGGATTTTTCGTTTTTCCTTACTGGCCGTCCCAGCCGTGGATCCCCTTACTGCAGAACATATTAGCCTCTAATATAGTTAATAATTTTTGGATTCAAGTGAGTCAATGCTGCATCCTCTTATTAGGCAGCCCCATCGCCTACACTCCAGCATTACACTGGCTGCCGCAATGCTATCAGCGCAGCATATGCTCAGCGCGGTGTCCTTGTAGAGGCAATGCCGTTAACACTGGCTTCTCTATCAGAAAATACGTTAAGGCAATATGGCGTGAGCTCGAAGATCTAGTGGAAGTTCTGTACCGATAATAATATTGATCCCTTAGACGCATCTAAAACCTCTGTACTAAAATTTCTATCTGCTCAATTTTATAAAAGTTGTTCATAGGGCTCACTCAATAGTCATCGCTCTGCGTACTAGGATCTGACATAGGTTCTAAAATGACTGTGTTAGACAGGCCGCATATTATCCAAAGCTTCTAATAGAAAGAAAGTTATAAAAGTTCGCCGGGACAGCTAGTCTATATATTTAGTCTGGCCATAAATACTGTTACAATTAAAAATAAACAAAATATTACATTTGAATTTAGAATCTGTAATTTTTTTAAATGATTTTTCATTGGTTTTCATTTTGGCGCCAATACATTGTACAATATTTTGCGATATTAAAATGGGGTGGGGTGATAAAGAGAACCGAATCGCTGTGATTGCATTACACAAAGTAGGTATGGAGCCAAATGCAATTTTTAAAACACGCTTGGTATTTGTAAAATGTTTCTGTAGAAAAAGCGCGGGAAACGTCAAACTAAGCGGGTGTATTTTTCTGGCTTTTGTGTTTTTAAATAGTTTTTAGTATTAATCGGTTCAGATAAGTAGTGGAGTGTATTTAATTAAGTTTATTTTTCATTATATTTATTAGATTGATAGTTTTTGCAGTGCCCCGGTAAGTTTCTTACCTTTTTCTTTGGCCGCATGAACGAAGCAGACGAGCCTGGGGGCCCTAGCGGCCCCCAGGTTTCGTATAATGTTACAATAGATAATAATTACTCAGGTTTAGATACCGAAGGCTCACACACGGACGGCTCTGAGCAACTTAAAAACAACATACCAAAACGTAAACGATCCTCTGCTCCTAAGTTCTGTAAGCATTGTAATAAAAAGAGGAGACGTCATCATAGGTCTTCTACAGTAACAACTACGACTATCAACGAGTTTGAATGCCAATGTAATGACAATTCTATATATGATAATTCAACATCAGCAGTCTCCTAACCTAAATCTTAACATTATTGAGAGTCCTATGATAGTGCCAAATTTATCAACCCCTATCGATGTTGATATAATTACTGCGAATACTCAGCGTCCTACTGTTGGAAGAAATCTGTACCAGGCCTCTGATGTATCTCCTTATATCATTCACGTCCAAAAAGAACAGACTACTCTTAATGATAACACTTCCATCCACCCAGTTACACTTGGTTTCTTCCTTAAAAAACATGGCTTTAAAAACATTATAAATAGTAGTCTGAAACGGATAGGCAAAAACCCGGCAACCATTTCCTTCTCTAATTATGAAGATGCTAATTCGTTTTTAAACAACAGTATTTTAAGTCTCCATAAATACAAAAAGCATTTATACCTACTTCAAATGTTACTCGTATGGGGGTAGTGGTATTCCTACCACCTGGACTGATGAGGAAGTTATGCAGAATATTACAGTTCCCATTGGCTGTGGTAACATCCTAAAGGTAAGACGTCTAAAAAGGAAAAATAATGTAAAAGAAAAGGCTGAATATATTCCAATAGAAACTGTGGTCCTTACCTTTGACGGACAAATTCTTCCCAAACGGATTTTTATGTGTTATAATTCTCTTCCTGTTGACCTGTATATATACCCAACTATTCAGTGCTATCATTGTTGTAAATACGGGCACATTAAAAGTCAATGCAGGTCCACCCCTAAATGTTTCAAATGTGGCCAGGGTCACTCTGGTGATACTTGTTCAGTAGATGAAGAGTTTGTTAAATGTTACTTATGTACTGGCTCACACTTTGCAACAAGCAGAAAATGCCCTGAGTTTTCCCGCCAGAAATTAATAAAAGAGGCGATGGCAAAAAATTGTATTTTTTACTCTGAGGCCATTAAATTACACCCTCCTATTGGCAAATCTTAAGCTGATGTTCTAACTTCAATAGTCCCAGTTCACTCTAATGCTACCTTCTTAAAAAGCCAGTCCAATACTGTCCCCAATAGTCATTCTTATAAAAAGACTGTGTTCTTAACTAAAGGCTTGAATTTTAATTTGCCTTCTACTGGTACTGCATTTAAAGAAAAGGATTCAAATAAGGACTATTTACTTTCTGATATTATGACTGTCAAGGAACTTATTATTACACTCATAAATTATTTATCTCATTATAATTCAAACTTTTTACCGCCCAACGCTGCTTCATCTCAGAATTCTTCGAATGATAAAAATATTTTTGCTGGAAATAATAACAATTTAAATAATAATAATGAACTCAGTGGTAATTCAGTGGAATTGCCGCAGTGTTTACAGTAAGAAATCTGATTTATTTCAATTAATTAACAAATTTAACCCGTTAGCCATTTCTCTCCAAGAGACTTGGCTGATACCTGGTGGCTGTTTTAAAGTGGCAGGCTATGCCTGCTTAAGAGAAGATCGATCAGACGGCTATGGTGGGGTTGCCCTACTCATCAAACATTCTATGCCTTTTCGACATATCCCTATACCTGTTCATAGCACTGATTATACAATTATTGCTGTTAGTATTAATGATATTTGTTTTGTATCTATTTATATTCCTCATCCGTCCTCTGCTATATATGATGAGATATTTTGCCTTCTCTTCCAAAGCCAATTCTAATTATGGGTGATTTTAATGCCCAGCATACATCCTGGGGTAGTAGCTCCTCGAACCATTATGGTTCCAAAATTTTAGATTTTTTAGATTCTAATAAATACTGGGGTTCGAACGCGTCGCACTCACGAAGGAATCAGTGCTCTTGATTTATCTATATTTTCTCTAGCGTCATCTTTCTCCTGGGAAACCCTTAGCTCAACTTATGGCAGTGACCATTACCCAATTATTATTACTCTGCCTGTTAGTGTTAAATCTAGCCCCATTCGTCCACCTCGCCTTAAGTATCAAGTGGTCAATGCTGATTGGAACCTATTTAAGGAGAAAGTAGATGAAAGAGTTGAGTTCCTCCCCCCCTTACAACTAGATAATCATGTTGACTGTGCTGAAAGTCTCACTCAAGTGTTATTAGAAGTAGCTGACGATATTTTTCCAGTTAAAAAGGGCCGTAATAGATACATCCCTCCCCCTCCATGGTGGGATGAAAAACAAGCAGAACGAGCATACAGAGCATATTCATCTTTCGAAAATTTTGATTGTCCACGCTTATTAATAGTACCCGTAAATTATTCAAACAAAAAAAATGGGAAGGATGGAAATCTTTTTGTTCTTCTATTTCTCCTGACGTTTCTCCTTCTGAAGTATGGAAAAGTATTCGTAGATACAGACAGATCTTGCTTCCGGGAAAGTTTTCCATTATTTTTTCATAACTCTTTAGCTGACTTTAGATTCGGCTCCAGGAATCGACGGAATCCCGTATTCTTTCTTCATTCATTTAAATGATTCTTCTCTTTCTTATTTTTTAAGTATAATTATTTCTATAATGGTCAGTGGCAATATTCCACCTTCATGGAAATCTCAAGAAATAATTCTAATTCTTAAACCAAATGCTCCTTTGTGTAATACCTCTTAATATCGTCCTATTGCTTTGTCTTCGGTTCTTCTTAAAATCTCTGAACATTTGGTGAAAAATAGACTTGAGTGGTACTTGGAGAATAAAGGATTGTTAGCACCTACTCAGTATGGGTTTAGGAAAGGAAAAAGTACCATGGATAGTTTAAGTATTTTTACTACAGATATTCGTTTAGCTTTTTCGATCAACCAATGCATCCTAGCAGCTTTCTTAGATATTACTGCTGCATATGACTGTGTGGATTTGGCATTACTTAAAAATAAACTTTCAAAGTTACAAGTTCCTGTCACTTTAATAAATTTTATCATTAATATTTTGTCAGAAAGATCCATTAACGTCACAACACAAGATTCAAGTACTCTGTCCCGAGTTTTATATAGAGGGCTACCTCAGGGGTCAGTATTAAGTCCAATACTCTATAGGCATATGTCCAGCAGTAGACTGCTTAAGGCTTTCGATTCACTTTTTTTACACGGCAGGCAGCGCTGGGTGTATTCAAAGAGGATTTAAATACTATGGGTGTATTTTGCTCAACATCCAATAGGATATATTATTACCTCCCTAATACCGTTAGGGGTCTGACAAATGGAGGCGTCTCCTATTGATTGACATTGCTTGACCGTCGACTGCCGTCGACCTTTCGCTTCTTGTTCCGGAAGTGAGCGAAATGTAACGTAGTTTTACTTGATCAGTGGTCCAATCAGCAGCGTTTGGCTCGGACTACACATATCCGGAATTTTTTAGAACTCCGTACAAAACGGATTGAATCCGGGCTTGTCCGGAGCCATTTTTTATGGAGTTCTGAAAAATTCCGGATGCATGTAGTCCGAGCCTTTGTCCCCACAATGTCAAGAGGAGTCCGTCCTACGTTTAGTCTGTATAGTCATAGGTGTGTCTTTAAATGTTGAGATCACTGACTGACTGACTGACTCACTGACTCACAGGTAAAACTACGTGTTGAGATCTATTACAAAATATAAGTGAACATTCATTTTCTATGAACTATGGAGGGTAGAGGTGGGTAGTAAGGAGTACTCGTCTTTGTTTTGAAAAAGTGTCCGTAACATTATTGCGCGCTATTATCAGGTGGCGCTACAGTACTAACGGGTCAAACAGAAAAACTTCCAGCTCCCCTAAGGTGCACTTTTAATATTAAAAAACACATGCTTGTCATTTCTTAACGCCTGATATATTTTTATATTTAAAGAATAAAATACGAAATAATGTAAGGGATTGTTGAAATGATTAAAACGTTCTAACTTGGCATTACTCGGCTTACTTCAATCCGTCAACAACTGCTACATTTATACCATACCATTTGCGTTGTTTTGGAGGGTTTTAAAACTGATATTTAATGCTTTAGCTGGAAACGTTTTCAACTTTCCGTCCGTAAGGCTCGGACTACATACACCCGGAATTTTTCCGAACTTCATGCAAAACGGCTCGAGCCTTATACCGGTGACAGATGGCGGCGGACGCGGCTCCGGACTCGTCTTGACATTGTAAGGTCAAACGCTGCCATTGGTCGATCCTTGGGCTGGCGGAAGTTGTCTGAAGGATAGACCAATGGCAGCGCTTGACCTCACAATGTCAAGACGAGTCCGAAGCCGCGTCCGTTGCAGTTTGTCACCAAAAAAGTTACGAATATCGACTTGTGGCATCACTAATTTAGTTCCAAGTTCTGATACTACATCCTACAGCGCCGTAATGGCGATAATCAAATAGGCCTGAATTTTACAGCTGCAAGTCTATATTTTTATAATGTCAGTGGTGGGCCATGAAGTTGTACTACAACTTCATGTGTATTGAAAAAAATAAAATGACAAATATGATATTCAGGCTCGGACTACATGCAAATACAAAACGGCTCCGGACAAGTCCGGATTCAATTCGTTTTGTATGTGGCTTGGACTACATCCACCCGGAATTTATCAGAACCTCATACAAAACCGTTGTAACCGGCTTGTACGAAGCCGTTTTGTATGGAGTTCTGAAAAATTCCGGATGGATGTAGCCCGAGCCTAAATCTTTATGTTCATGGTATGCCCATAGATTTCGAGCGTAGCTTAAACGTTTAGGGATAATATACCAACTGGAAAGCCCTTGTTATACGGAGGCCGGACGCCTCTTGCTTGACATTTTGGGGACAAACGTTGCCATTGCATAGAGTACATTTGTACCATTGGACGATCCTTCCGTCTACTTCCGGAACAAGAAGCGGAAGAAAGAGTCGACTGGAGTCTACGGTCAAGCAATGTATTGTCTCCACTTGAGGAGGCCTGCCTCCATTGGCATGCCGTGTGGCCCCTGTATGTCTACAACTTTACGGTGTGGCCCATGCATTGAAAAATTTGGCTAAAATCGATTTTTACGTGCTCAGTTAGATTATCCGTTTTGAGCTCTGAAAACTTTAAATAAATTATCGCAACTGCGCAACGCAAACCGCGCCCCGCGCTGCGCGCCCATATCGGGACAAAGAAAATACACAGACACTAAGTTCCTACATGCGCGTCGGGGGCGGTAGAAACGCCAATAGAATTTGACAGTATTAGTATTTGTTTAATCTGTGGTTCATCATGGCTTGTGTTGTGGTGTAGCTATTTATTTCTAAATTTCTAATGGATGTCGGAGAATAATTAATAGCGTTATTAAATCAAAAAGTTTGGGGAGTAATAGTTCAATTTATGTTTGTTTGTGCACAGTAAACAGTCACAGTGTTGATTCACATCGGATTAAATTTCGATTTAGTTCACATGAGTTTAGATTGTGTCGTTTTGACTTCATTTTTGTCGATATCGGTAGGCGCAGGTGAGGTGGTAAAGCTTGTCAATAATCCAAATAAAGATGAATGAATGAGTTGTTACCGGAATTTTAGTATGTCCCCAACGATGAACGGATATTTTTTCTTTTGGTAAATATACTATAGTTAGATGGCAGCTGTACTTTCATAATCATTTTGTGTTCACAGCATTATGCCCATCTGAACTTTAAATTGTACATGCTCTGGACTGAATGCTTTGTTATTTACACATAATTCACCCATTACTACTATTCATTTCTGTGTAATAAATATTATTTATACTTTTAAATTTTTTCTGTATGTACTTAATCGTTTTTTCTCAATACTATTATGTATGATTGTATTTGTACAAGTCAGAGGCCTGAAGCCATGATCTTAAAATAGATATTAACATATAACTTAGTAAATATAATTGAACAAAGGCACTGCACATATAAATGTATACTCCTCCACTTCTCTACTTTTAAATTCACAATATTTCATGCTCAACCTAATAAAATTACCAATAATTTTGTTTGGTGCTTTATAAATTCCTAAAAATTCAAATCCACTAACTCACTCTACAGTCTAAAATAACTTACGTGAGAGTTAAAAATTAAGCTTTACTTACATCAGTTATAATCAGTGATTGGAGTAGGTAGATTGATTTGAGGTTAATGATCTCAAACATTGTTGTTAATATGGATATGCTTCCAGAATTCCGGAATTTCTTAGTAATAGTTTTTGAAAAAAAGGCATATCCATATTATGCTAGCACTACCAAAGTACATCAAATCAATATACCTACTCCGATCATTTTCAATCAATTTATTTTCTATTGAGTAAGTATAGTGAAAATAACAATTTGATATTTGAAAACTTTTCATTTTATTGTGTTGTTTAGTTTGTGCAGAAGAATCTGTGATAGTGTTAGATAATGCACTAATACACCACCACTGCTGGGAGAAAAATTAGGCCAAAGTGTTAAAAACAACTACAAATTCAGCAAATAAATCTATATAATATACAAAAATGAATCTATATTTCCCTTGGTTGAAGAATTTCGCTTATTGCTTTTTTTTGTTAATTATAGTCAGAAAAAGGTTCTTTTAAAAGAAAAAATTAAGAAAGTTGTGCAGAAAACCCTTTATGAATAAACTAAAGACCATGCAAAGAAGTCGCGGGCAACAGCTAGTAATAAATAACAATCAAGACTTATTACAATTCGTTTACAAACACTAAAACAAACATTGAACCACAGTACAGTAAAAATAAACTAAATGTTCATCAGCATTATCACCACTAGTTTTCATTTCTCTTTTTTACCTTAACCTTGGAGATTTTCCAATTCCATGCGCCGTATCATTAGCTGTTTCAAGAGAACAACAAAATTAATTTCATCTTACTACCTATTTTACTGTCTATGAATCTTTTTTCTCTTTCTGAGGATCTTACACTCGCTGTTGTCCACGACTTCGTTCCCATGGTCTTCAGTTTATTCATAAATAATTTTCTGCGCAACTTTCTTAGTTTTTTCTTTCAAAAGAACCTTCTGACAAAAAATAGTACAACAAAAAAAATAAGCAAAATTGTTCCATCCATTCACACGTCATGCGATGACCAAGGAAATAGAGATTCATTTTTATATTATAGATTAGGTGAATTAATCCTTTGATGCCTGTTATAATATTCTAAAAACCTGGTTTTTTCTTGTGTTTTAGTTTTGCTATATTTGTTTTTTTTTATAAAATCATTGCCTACTGTGTGTGCAAAACTAACAATGTTATTTCAAATAAGAAAGTAGTATATGTTTTGTAGCAATAATTTTAATATTGTAGTTTCAAAACCTTTAAAACACACTTTTATATGCATTAAACATGTCAAAATACATTAATAAGCCCAAACATAAAGATTTTACTAGTAGTTATAGAAAATTTCCACTAATCATCTAATGGCTCGATCGCACAATCACCTCGATATTGTATCAAATTCCATGTATTCATTGTATATTGTCGCCCGAATTATACACAAAGTTTCAAGTAAATAATGACAATAATTAAAAATAGGTCATTATTCGTTTGACTACTGACTTTAGTCCAGTTTTTAGTTACAAGTGAAGCTAAGAAAATGTTTTAGTTTATAAAATTGACATTATTTCATTTAATTCGTTTTTATCTCTAATTTGGTTGTGTTGGGATTTCAATATAACTACCAAGCTCTGTAATTTTTCACTTGTCACCTTGTAGTCTTTTTACTGCCAATCCCTCAAAGTCTAAAGACGAAAGTCTTCAGCGAGATGCGTATTGCCTGTCATGACTTATGGAACGGAGACATATACACTCACGGTGCGACTAGTACACCCCTTTGTTTTTGCGTACTGCTTATAATGTCGAGTTTTCTGTGCCATTTTTGTAAATCTCTTCTGTCGAAGCGCCCAGTGTCGGGCTTTTAGTTATTTTATAAATTTGTTATTATAATTATTTTTTTTATCTAAGGGGTCTTCTAGTCTATCCATTTTTAATCGATTTAAACATACGACGCGACAGTATAGTGGGTAAGACCACTGATTTAACCTTACTGTCAGATGTTATTAAGCCGCTTTAAGGCCTCTGACTAGGCTTTACGATTAGTTTCAAGCGATATTAGCCGGGACCAACTTTTAACGTGTCTTCCGAAGCACAGAGATGCTTGTAATAAATGTCACTATATTTGGTTGGGATGGTCACCCATCCACTCGCAACCGCGGCGTAGGTGGCTTAATTTAGGTTATCACTACCGTAGCGCTGCCACCACTAGGCTACTAGCACCTCCACCAACAAATAGTATACTTACAATTTTTTTTCTTTGTAGATATTCATTTTGTGTACTTTTGTGTAGATAAAGAGTGTGATGATAAATTGATAACTTACATTTTATTAATATAATATTAATAGTTGAGAGCATTGTACTATTTAAAGTTATCCATTCATTGGTGATATATGTAATATGAATGCTATTATGAAATACATTTTCATTTGATTTATTTTACTTTACAAATTCACTATCATTCATGGCTTCTTGGCTGTTTCATTACTGTGTGTTCTTCTTCAAAGTAGAATGTCAAGAAACTTAGGAAATATGATCATGAATGTCAATTTTAGATAACGGTTTTCAAAATAGTAAAAGCTCATTCATTGAATGCTTGAAATAGCATTTCATCACTCATTGGTTGTTCATTTATTGTTGTTAGATTTGTTGTGTTTTAGATAGTAACTGATGTTTGAAAATTATCTGCAGGGTTTAAATTAATAATGCGGAGTTCAATATGAAGGAGATGGTAGGAGGATGCTGCGTGTGCTCAGACGAGCGTGGTTGGCCGGACAACCCGCTGGTATACTGCGACGGGAATGGGTGCACCGTTGCAGTCCACCAAGGTAAGCTCTGTCTCAGCGGTACTCAAACTTTTGGAATGACTTTTGAAACATTTGCTGTAATCAGCCGATATTCATAGTAATTCGGAGAACGATCCAACTGGTTGACCGATCAAGTCTAAAAAACCCTAATTATTTAATGGAGCCCTAAATTCTTAAATAATTAAAAATTGGGACTACTATATATTTTTTTTAAATCATACAAAATAGGTACTTTACACTGTATTGGTAATTGATTTTACACTAAATGACATTGTTTCAATTCAATTCAATCAGTCTTGCAAAATATTTGCCTATTCTGTGACAGGATATGTTTGTATTAGGCAGAATTAGTTTAATGGATAAACAGTCTTACATTAAGAGTCAGGAAGTAATGCTCGTGGTTATAAATAACACAAATATTTGCCCCTTGCGGGATGTGAACCAGTGAGCGCTGGCTTTGTAGTATTTTTTTTTTAATCTGCAAGTGAATTTTGGGTAATAAAAAAGGCGCTGTGTATAGAGTTATTATTGATTGATTTTAATTTTATTATTAGATTAATTACTAGGGCGAATAGTTAATTTTGTTGTGTAATTAAATATTGTTTTTTTCCAGCATGTTATGGTATAGTAACCGTACCAACTGGCCCATGGTTTTGTCGAAAATGTGAATGTCCCGATATTAAAGGCAAAGTGGTGGGTAAAATGTGTTTTGTCTATTTCCTCTTATACCTAGCTAGCTGTTGCTCGCGACTTCGTTCGCGTGTACTGTCGTATTGTGTGTATCGTAATCCAGAAACCTTCCTCGGCGTGTGCATATTAATGCACTAAAGTTTCATCACAATGGGATGAATGGTTTTGAAACGCATCCAAGACAAACAAACAATCATTTATATAATATACGGGTTCATACTGAAAGTTTTTAGAAAATAAAAGACGGAATTATATTGAAACCTAATATTTTTTTAGGTAATATTTTTTCTTATAATATTAATTTATTGCTTTCGAAATAGTCTGTTTTTTTTCTTATCACCGTCGCATGCGATGGAACCCTTGACTGAAGCAGTGGGCCCACTCTTCTTCAGGGATCCTTTTCTCGCCTTTTTCAAACGCAACCACACATCTTCAGGGTTCATAAAACGAATTCTTCGTAAGTTTAAAAGCCACAAGGTGCCAGGTCGGGACTGACAGGATGACTTACTAACAGGATGACTTACTAACTCCACACAACTTCGCTAGAAAAAAAAAGTCTGCTGGAGGAAAGCTGGAGCGTTGTCGCGATGGATCCTGCTTTTTAGGCGCTGCTCTGATGTCCAACATTTTTAAGACAACTAGTAAACAATGACTCGCCTTCCAATCTGCAGTCCTTTTGACTTGCTTGACTTCCGGCCTTCTACAAAAGTAATTGTCGGCAAATCTTCAAATGGAAACATCCATTGGGCAGAATGTCTATTGTTTTAGGGTTCGTAACAATATGACACATCTGCAGAATGACAAAGAGTTCCTAATACAAAATAAATTTAAAAAAACATAGTCTGCTTTTCTTACTGGCCTATTCTAAAAACTTTCAGTGTAACCCATTTATGTTTACATAATATATAAAGTGTACTTACTTTTGTATAAATTATTTAATTTTGTTTTTATTTTGTAGCGATGCGAACTATGCCCGTCGAAGTCAGGAGCTCTTAAACAGAGTGACAACGGGGGCTGGGCCCATGTTGTTTGCGCTCTGTATATCCCTGAAGTGAGATTCGGAAATGTTACCTCTATGGAACCAATTGTCTTGAGACTCATTCCACCGGAAAGATATAATAAAGTATGTTTTATCATTAATTAATACTCTTAGATTATGTTTAAAATTATTACCTCATGATAGAAGATTACTAGGCTTAAATAATAGCCAAACAATCTGAAAAGTATGACATATTAGTCATGCGCCATTAATGGTGACAAACTTTTCAAATTGGTAGGCTATGATTTAGACCTGATCTATGTTTTTTGGAAAAAGAGGGTTGGAAGTTCCACTTGCGCATCTGAAGATCAGCGAATTAGATTCCGAACTGTCCACTAACACGGTATATGAAGTTATTCTATCTGTCAGTTGGTATGCCGTTGACAGAGTCCAAATGATGCCTAAGCTAATCCTGTGGTGCAAGTGGACCTTAGGGCTATTACAGACGGACAAATTTGGACATCGAGCCGACTGCAAAATTGCAGTTATGCCGTTTTTGTGCAGTTGGCGTAACTGCTAGCGGACTGCGAAGTTGGTTTGCAATTTAAATGCTGTTATGCTAACTACACAGAAACCGCATCCAATCTGCAATTTTGCAGCTGGCTTACAGACGGAATATGGACTGTTTGTAAGGCCCTAACACTTATTGTTGCTGTTTTTCTAGACTTGCTACATCTGCCAAGATCTAGGCAAGAATCATCGTTCAACAATCGGAGCTTGTATGCAGTGCAACAAATCGGGTTCGTAAAATATACCTAGCTTTCAGAGTATGTAGATGTCATGATGACTATGAAAAGGCATGTGTCAAACGTAGAGTTAAATAAAACTCGAGACAGTCTACGAAAATGCGACTAATACACACACCGGCAAATTTAGCGGAAAATAGTAATTTCTGTTTATGAAACATTTATTAGCTTGATTAAATAACATCTTTTAATACAAATATTATAAAGTTAGGGTATTTGGCTGTGTGCGCGATGACAGCGCCCCTAGTGACCACTATTATTGTGGACTTAAGATCTCTCAAATTGGCAACTGGATAGTTTAAGAATGATTTTCGGATTGTTTTTCTTCGAAATTGATAAAAATATCTAAAATGTTTGTACATATTTTAGTGATTTTCTTACTTGAACTAAAATATGAATGTTATGATACTTACGGTATTTGAATCGATACAACATGATATAACTTTCCAACCTCAAACTGTGCAAAAAGGGAATAAATTAGTATTAGCGCAGCATGTGAGACAATAAAGAGCTTAGAACCAACGGACAAAGCTACCTAATAAGAGCTGTGGTTATAAGACAAACGTCTGTGATACAAACCCCCTACAAACTTTTTTCTTTTTACAGCAGCTATCTATTTATTTTTTTGCTCCAATTTCCATCTTGACGTTGGAAACGAAAAAAACATGCACGAACTTTTTTTTAAAATTGATTCCACACTTTATTACACAACACGTACTGTCTGTGACCCATATCGCGAATTTTAACGTTTTTACTTAAAAATACTTGATAACGTTAGTATGGAATTCTATGGAAATATATTCCACTCTGTCTTAATACAATCACATTTCTGCCACATAGCTGCTGCTGCGATCGATTTGACGGCCCCCACCACCCACCCGCTGTAAAAATTATGGTAGCTTAACATTAAACAAACGAATACATTAATAACAGGTATTCCCTCTTTGATGACGGTTTCCATTCATCGGGCATGCTTTATATAATGTAATCTATGGTTTCTTGGGGCAACCTCTGCCATTCCTCTAGCAACGCGATTCGCAATTCATTCAGAATGTTGGGGGGTGACATTCTGGATTTATCACATCTTCTTTCATCTTTTTTTTTAAATCCCAGACATGCTCATGTCCGGGGGATCTTGCCAGCCACTGCACCGCCGATATATCCACGTAGTTTAGATATGCCTATACTAAGCGAGTACAGTAATTAAAGTAATGGAGTCTTCAATAAATGGGGCAGATAACACAAAATGTGTTATATGCCATGTATTTTCAAAATTAGATCCGGTTTAGGAAAACTGCGCTCATCAGAACATGACTTTAGTCATTCTAGACCCAATCACGATGTTCACGTGCAAAGTTCAATTGGTTTGTTTGGTGGTGTCGCTCAAGTTTGATTTTCTGCGAACTGTACCCTCACTCGTACTCCTCGAGTGAAAAATTATTTTTTCAATTGAAAGAGTATACCTCCAGATTGGTCCCATTTTTTTCAAAATTCAATTTTGATGATGGGATCCATGAGCTCCTAAAATATTATAGGTATACATATAGCGATTTTAGTATATTTAACAACAAGTCAAGCATTTGCATTCAGAAAGTATCATTTGCTAAGGTGGAACTGATGAA
The DNA here is from genome assembly GCA_963576865.1 of Anania hortulata. NCBI lineage: Eukaryota > Metazoa > Arthropoda > Insecta > Lepidoptera > Crambidae > Anania > Anania hortulata. The sequence continues at coordinate 23,045,717 of OY756387.1, read as the reverse complement.
GGAGACCATAGTTGGCCACAATAGTCCACAATAGGCCACAAGACAGTTAAGCCTTGCCATCGTCGACAAATCCAATTTTAATAATTGATTCTGGTGAGAATGATACCATCAAACTGATCTGATGAAGAAGGCGGAAGGTAATCACCGGAACTCTGTGATAGAACAATGTATCATAGCCGTGTTTGGACTTATTTGAATCGTCATGAGAAGCAATTTAGCTATATTTACATCACAGATCGCCATTTAGAATGTAAAAAAACACTAATAAACAGACAAATAAAACAATTTTTTATAAAAAAAAACTAATCGACTTCAAAAACACTAAAAAGCTAAAAATAACTTTTAAACAATCATACCAAACAGTTATTATTGGAGTTGGTGCCAGCTGCGGAATGTTTGAATGTGGTTGTTGGCTCCTTCTGGAGCGATTTATCGACACGAACTGTAAAAATATGATATAAAAAAAAACATTGGTGTCGATAAAAAATATTTCACATTGTGTTTTAGTGGTCATGCTAAGGGGGCTGACGGTGTTACGTCAGGCATGATAAACGCTTGTATCTACAACATGCTCCCATGACAAAATCAAGAAAAACAAACACATTTACACAAAAAAAAACTACAATAGCTTAAAGGTACTGACAGACACTCATGTCACTGTTCACATTTGCTAGTAAAAAGCATGCTTATTTTTGAAATAAGCATGCTCAAAGCAAACAACTGTTCACACGTGCCATTTAAGGCGCCGGGTAAGGAGAATGCACATAATAGAAGTCGCATTAGGCGACGCTTAATGTTTAAGGTCACATGCCTTACCCGTCGCCTTAATCGCAAGCTATCGGGCAAAATGGAAGCTATGCATGAAAATATAATAAAATCAGTGGTTCTGTACAATGAAGTAAAAAAGTAAAGTATGCCTATATACGTCCCACTGCAGGGCACAGGCCTTACCACAACTATGTAGTGGTTTGGTATGAGTAATGACAACGAGTATGAAGACGGTGGGTAGGAGGATTCGTTATCAGGTCCCACATGGCGGAAAACTCAAAATAATAGTCCAGTTAATCATTACAGACGTCTATTTTCAATATAGCAAACGAATTAACAGAAAGTAACTAACGATTAAACGGATGGATTCGGATTACTTGTTCGAGACACGCGGTAAGTACGTTAGAGCGACGCACTTACAAAGTAACTCAAAACAGTCAACAAAACTATAGGCCGGGAAATTCAAACAAATCAATCAAATGCCACAGTATTTTTTTTTTCAAATATAAATTGAAATAAATAAAAAAAGGTCCGAACCAGCTAGTTTTATCTATCATAATGTTGGTACTTACATGGCGATAGGTACTTGTCTACGCGCCCGAAACAGGAATTTGATTAAACCGAATTACTCGCCGAATACTCGGTTGGAAAAAAAATTAACTGAATAAAACTCGGTACTCGTTACTCGGCAAAAGTGCTACTCGGCGCATCTCTATTAATGTTTATACTCAATGTTTTTTCCTGTTTCGCTAAATGTGTCAATGTGTGTATAAACAAGTTGAAGTCAAAAAGAAATAAAATTAAATGCGTCTACATTTGTTTCACATCGTTTGAATTACAACTGATGATATAATAGTCTACTAAGTACCCTATGGTTCTTTTTGCGGATGATAGTACAGTAATTATTGAATCCAATCAACCAGATCAATATGAAAATGAGATCAATATGACCATAAAAAACGTAATTACATGGATGGAAAAAAACAATTTGAATATTAACTTGGACAAAACAAAAATAATGCAATTTACACAGAGAATACAAATCTTTAGTTTAAATATAAGTTTTATTTCTATTGCGCTAGAGCATGTACACTTGATTAATTTTCTTAGTATTCTCATAGATAGTAATATGTCATGGGAATCACATTCGATAGAAGTGTGTAAACAACTTTATAGGTTCTCTTTTGCACTGAATAAAATTGCAAAAATAGCTGATCGTAATACTGTTCTGACAGCATATCATCGATTTGTCACGTCAACCCTACAATATGGAGTAATTTCTTGGGGAAATTCATCTTACAGAGACATACTCTTCAGAGCACAAAAGAGATGCGTTCGGGCTATCTGTGGACTAAAACCCTCAGACAGTTGTAAACCAATATTTAAAAAATATAAACTGTTAACTTTCCCCTGTTTGTATATTTTGGAGACTTGTCTTTTTGACAAACATAATCCAAACAAATTTAAAAGAGCAAAGCCAATAGTGGCTCATCGTCTTCGGCCTAGAAAACCCATGGTGGAAAAAAATATATGTAACACTAAGAGAAAGAGTTTATTAGCTATGGCATCAAAATTGTAGAACAAGCTTCCAAAATGCATGCAGGAGCTTGAAGACAAAATGTTCAAAAAAACATTAATTACTTTCCTAGAAGAGAAAGGATATTATATCATTGACGACTATTTAAATGACTTTTTAGGGTAATTTTTGACATGTATTATCAATACTGTTTTTTTTTCTGGAAATTTAATTGACACTATTTTGTGTTTAGAAAGACTGTATGCTTAATGTACTCAATAATTTAATTTAGATGACATTGTATTTGAATATTATTATTTTAATTTGATATTTTTTAAATTATTTTATTTTAATTTTATAAAAAATTCGTATGCCTTTAAGGTATTGGGCCCCTTTTAATTGTAACAACTGACTTTTATACCTATGATGACCGATTTCATTTCATATATATATTTATAAATTTGTTAAATATGGGTTTCGTTTCAGTTATATTGCGTTTATAACTATGGATAAAATAATTGATCAGTCTTTTTTTTTCGAACTATTTAAGTCAGCAGGATTTGCTTTATTACTAAAGAAAAGCATTTAGTTACTAAAAGGTTGCCTTACCACGGTCATCTATGTCCATTAAGTGACTCTCGAGGTTGCTTGACCACGGTCGCCCATCAATTTAGTGACCAAATTTGAAGTTGCTTGACTACGGACACCTATCCATTTAGTGATAAATTTGAGGTTGTTTAACCGCGGTCAAACATGAGGTTGCATAAAAATATCAATTGATATTTTCAACAATTCATTTATTCGTTTATCATTTAACTAAATAATATTTTTAACCGTAATTGCCATCTCTAATATCTACCCAATATAATTTGTTGCAGGGTGTAAGCAGCAGTTTCACGTGACCTGCGCCCAAAGCTTGGGCCTGCTTTGCGAGGAAGCCGGCAACTACCTGGACAACGTTAAATACTGCGGATATTGCCAACACCACTACAGTAAACTGGTAAGTAGTAAATGCAACATACAATTAAACGCCAATAGTAACTCCCCGAAATGTGAAACAAGTCAAAGCAAACATTACAATGCGATTTTAAATGTAAGATTTTTTTATATTTTTTTATTATAGAGAATATTATTAGTGACGTGAAAAATTTATACTATGATATAATAATTTAATTAGTTAATTAATAAATAATTAATATGTATAAATTAGATATATTAAAACTAAACCTATTGACACATATTCGAATATTATATTTATAGAAGAAATCTTACAAATATAATATCTTATTGAGGTCCTTCCTGAAAAGATGCTCATAGGGCCTGGCCACATTGATAGTAATTAGCGACAAAACAGCAGACTTTTTACCGTAAATTTTCGTTTTATTTTCAATAACCTACTACTCCCACTTCATAAATTATGTTATTAATAACACAAAAAATTGTCTTTGTTTACATAACTTTGTAGTTATTTATGAAGGAACTGCTAGCGATAACAGATACCTCCAATAAGTTCTATATATTAGTTGTTTTGACACTTCTAAAATGCCTTATTGCATATTGCATTTCCCAGAGACTGCTATCTATATCTTTATCATAGTAGAAGTGTTGCGTATTACTAGAAATAAACAATCATACTTTATTACTAAAGAATTGAACGCAAAGTTTAACCAAACGTTTGATGTTGTCATCTTGCTTGCTTACTAGGAGCAAACAGGACAACCTTGGCGACTAACTTGCTACTGGAATGCTACAGTTATCTAGTAAAATGTATAAGTCTTTTTGTTTCATCATCATCATTTCAGCCATAGGATGTCCACTGCTGAACAAAGGCCTCCCCTAATGCCATTATCATCGGGGGGATTGCCAATACTCGCCACGCTTGGCGGGTTGGCAAGCGCAGCTTTTTATAATTTCGCACGAAGACGCTGCTGCCCGTCTAGTGCTACAAGAATCGCCTCTTACGACACTCCTTCTGTTGGCGATGGGAAAGTGTATTCTTTACGGCCGTCCCCACCCACACGACTCGATTTTTGTTTGCCTAATTTTATTTTATTCATGTCAGCTGCAGGTTGGCTGAATCTGATCACATCCCTGCATTTGATGGGATTCTTTGTCTCTTGCGTTTTAAACAGTAAATAAAATTTTGCTCTCAGCTTCCGTATATTGCTGTAGCGAAAAAGAAAATTTTAGGTAGTATTAGGTATTAAAGTTTACCAAAAAAAAAGCAACGGCGAAATGTTATTAATTTTAGAAAAAAAATAATTGATGGGCTAGTTTCTTCAGCTTTAGAACACTTTGTAATTATGTGTATGGAGCCAATCTAGGTCCTCGTAGAATATAGCCAACATATCTATTACAAAAAAAACTCTTTTGACATATCTATTATAAAAATATGTAGTGTGTTTGTTAGAAGTTTGTAAGCTAGCAATTAAATTAAACTACTGTTACATTTTCTTTTAAAATAATAGCATATAGCTGCAATTCATATTACCAAATTAATTATACAAAAAGTAATTACAGGTAATTGCGGCAATTTTTTTATAGGCAACCTATCGCTATTCCATTGAATACTTCCTCAACATTCATTTAAAATTAATTTAATCAAAAAAACAGATACCTGCATGATCGAGCAGTGGGATCTTAGACTATAAACATACTATTTGACTATGACACTTTTTAATTCGATTAAAGCAATATTACGTACGAAACAACATACTGAGTATTTAAAACTGTATTAACAGAAAAGACGAATAGGCGAGTTAGGTCAAACCAATTATACAGGGTGTCCCGTAACACTTACCTCGTAATTAATATAATGTGGTCTAATATTGATTAATAATTACATACATTGCTCTAATCCTATAGTAAGTAGCAAAAGCCATGTGTTATAAAAATCAGACACAACGACGCCACCACAACACCCAGCGACACCAAGCCCGGCCCCCCGATACAATTATAATATACTTAACATATAATTTTATTTGAAACATTTTTTCATGCGTTATAGATAAAATATTTAATTATTTTTCTACTTATAATCTACTACTACAAAGTAGGTAAGTATTACGAAATGAATATATTACATAATATGTAAAATATTATCAAATACAATGTTTTAACTGATACTTAAATAATACAAATTATTCAAAATTTGAAGTAGTATTCGCAGAAATTCACTGCCTTGCATGAAACCGAGATAAGTAGTCCCGAAAACTTTTTTTTTTTACTTTTGACCTTGAATAACTTACGACGCAGACACGAGATTTTTTAAGACTTTTCCTTTAAGAACGCCAAAATTAAGGTTTATACGAAAATTCAGCGTATTATCTCTCATTCCGAGGTCAACCCTCTTTTTTATTCTAAAATGACTGGACTAATCATTTTAGCATAAAGTTTCCGAGGTTATTTGAAAAACAAAACTTGGAGAAAAATGTCTTAGATGTTTTTTTTTATTAAGTAGGTAGCAAATACTGCATACTGAGAAACTACTAAACCCTACACTGCGTGTGGCCCGACACAGACTTGACCGGTTTTTGATATTATTTTTAATTTTTGTTACTCTATTAACAGAGCGAGGACGCTTTAATAAAATGAAAGTCTATTCATTGATTCTGAAAATAAAAGAATAGGCTAATTTCCTAAAAAAATCTAATTAGTCAGTTGGATTAACAGAAAATATTGGACAAATATTTTTTCTTTTCTCGATCAAACAAAAAATTATGAAGATAAAACCCGTAAAGTAGCGCGTAACGTCACGCTTTGCAGGACTTTTCAGCAAGGCGTGACGTCACGTGCAACCTTTGATGCGGTTTAACTTCATCATTTTTGTTTGATTGACAAAAGACAATATATGGGTCCAATATTTTTTGATTATCTAACTGATGGACTAAATAGAATAATATTTTGTTGACCCAGGAAACTAGCCTATTCTTGGGTGATGAATTTTAGAATCTCAATAAAATTTTCTAATTTTCGTTTAGTTTTGCACTCAGGTATTATCACAAATATCTATTCATAACAATCGGTGTTCAAAAATAATATTTTATCCCTCTGAAGACACAATATCAATCCTACGGTGTAGGTAATTAGTTTCTAGAAGTCTAAGAAGCGGGGCTTTTTAGGGTTCCGTAGCCAAATGGCAAAAAACGGAACCCTTATGGATTCGTCATGTTTGTCTGTCTGTCTGTCCGTCCGTCCTTATGTCACAGCCACTTTTTTTTCCGAAACTATAAGAACTATACTGTTGAAACTTGGTAAGTAGATGTATTCTGTGAACCGCATTAAGATTTTCACACAAAAATATAAAAAAAACAAAAAATTTTGGGGGTTCCTCATATACATAATATACATAATTACTATACATAATATGTATAAATTAAGTACATAATTTGTATAATTAAGTAATTTTTTTAAAGTAAGTGTTAGTATATTATACTGAAATTCAAAACTTTTTTATTTTCCCCTCTAATGTCTTCCCTTTACAGTTTACAGGACACGCAGACAGCATATTTAGGTATATTCAGAAATAAAAATATATATAACAATAGGCTTATTTTTTAATAAAGAAAAACATGTCGCAATTAAATTCTCTTGGAAATAATGTAACAGTGATGTCACAGTCGCCTACGGCGAGCAGCATCGTTCGTCATTGGTAGGTAATAAATATGTAAAGGGGTTTCGTCGTTTTGTTTTGCCATAGTAATTGGCTACCACTTTTTTTTTTCAACAAAACAAACTAAGATAAAGCCTTTTGCGCTTAGCCTTCATTAGTACTGAAAAAAAAACTTAATATACTAACCTCCCAATACTTCTGAAAAATAAAAATAATTTCGGTAATTTGTTCTTATGCACTGATGATTTATACGACTTTGAAAAGTTATGTTGAAAGAAGTAGAGGTATATTTTTTGTTTATCAGATTTGACAAACAATTATTAATTAGTTTTCAGGTTAATCATCAAAATATTGCATGGCCAGTATTTGGTTTTATGACCTAACTACATGATAAAATTACGATTCCACGTTTGTTACTAATACAAAGAGATATTATATTACTCTAATGTTAGTATTATGCTTATTTATATTTCGCTTCAACGATCGGACAAGTCGAATTTGCTAAAAACTAATGGCTGTACCCCAACTCGCCGTGGACTTTCGCCCCCGTACCGATTCTCTTAACACTAGAATGATTTTGTTATTTATAAATGATTTATACAGGTCATCAACCTTTGAAATTAAGATTATGACGAGGTAACGCGAACGCTAAAATGATTAATTCTCGAGATATTTATTTTAGAATGGATTTTGTATTGATTGAGAATTGTTCTAGAAAAATACGTGTAACAACTGAACAGTTAGTGCTAGAGTTACATTATATTTTTGCTATAGTCGTCCAATCTTTTCTAAGTAAAGTATCATTTAAACGTCAGTCTAAAACAGTTTAGGGAAACATTATAGTCTGTGAGAGAAGAGAAGCACTAAATGCGTATTCTTAAGGCTCCTACACATAAGGGCAAGCCGCCCTGCACCGCAACGCAAAAAACCTCTTACGTCTCTTTTGCTTTTCAGAAAAACGAATAAGATTTCAGAGGATTTTTGCGATAAGGTGCGGAGCGGCCTGCCCTAATGTGCGCATTCGTACAGTTTACAAGGAGACCCAGTTTTGCGAAGTTTTGCAAAGCATACTTTTACAGCTCATGTTTTCTAGTTCAAGATGTTGGCTGAGATTCGTCGTTATAGTGCCAGCGCACGTTTGCCTAGAGATATTCGCCTGAATTCAGCTAGCAACCACAAAACCATACTGTTTACAAAGTCGATGTATGGCAAGGGCGAAACGGAAAGTCGAGTTCGGTAGAACGTAAGAAATATGAATTCGTACTCGTAACATCTATTATGTAACTATTTTCTAGACAAAAAGGCAAACGTGTGGTGGAACATTACAAATATAGGTTTTTTACTACTATAATTTTATATAAATAGAAAATAAATACAATGCACCGCGGTAAACTGTGTGGAAAAATAATGTTAAGGGAATGAAAGCGAAAATTCTGTACCGTTTTAGATTTATTAATTTAACCCCAGTAAAAATTCCAACTGACTTTTTGTTTATTTTTATGCAATTTACTGCTTTGGCTTGACTATTCGGAAAAAATATCAAAATTATACTTCTATACGTTTACGATCAACAATAAGCTACTTTTTTATTGCATTACACTTACTTTTAATTAAGAAGTTGCGACCGCAAGGTTTACCGCTAAATTGTTGGTCGCAAGTGTGTACAAGGCTTTACTGTCATTTTGTTTTCAAAAGTTTATCACCAACACGCGTCTGCATGCGTGTGTAAAATTAGTACACTTACGTGCAATTAAATTGACCATCGTAACCTACAATCAAAATGTTAAGTTTCATATCTCCGATTGTAACAAAATATACTCTATAAAAGTCTAGTGTTCCTTTTTGAACAACAATAATGCACATTTGCTTTAATAGACAGTGCTTGAACTGGTGCTTATATTTTGACAACATATATTAAATGTTGACAGTGTAGTTTATGCCTTGCCTAGTGCCGATTCATCTGCGACCATGTTTTCGATGCAATAGGTATTTATGGAACACGCGTGGTCCTCCCATTAAAGATAATATAATTATAAACTTATCATTCAATGCAGATAGATAACATTTTTAATAAAAATTGAGCGCTGGAGACTCTGCATAAATTTAGTGCACACAGGCATATTTGCTAAAGTCAGACAACACCTAGATGCGTCTGAAGCGGCAAGTGATGGGTGATTCGGTTTAATTGCACGTAGGTACATATAGAAACATTAACCATTGCAACTGAGCCGTGGCTACGGGCATTATCAATTATTATATTAAAGTATCCTGTTACACATAGCGTTAGCGCGTACTGAACCCGAAGCTCTAATTGAAATCGGTGTCAAATTGACGGTTGGTACACAGTGAGTGTTGATTGCGCAGAAAAAGGGCGGGAACGTGAAGACCATACCGCCTTACAAGCCAGTCTCACACGACAGCCAGTCGAGCGACTCCAGTTGCGAAAAGGAGGGGGACGCCTCTCCTGTGGCGGGGGGGAGCGGAACTCCCACGCACGCCACCAAGTCCAAAGGGGTACGTTCGAACAGACTTCATTTGTTCAGCATCTTTCCTTTCTTTCCCTTTCCGTTTTATTCAGCAAAAACGTAACTTCATTCGTGGGTTTAAAAAAATTAAACTGAATATAATTGTGCATTATTATTTATTGTAATGAAGTTTTAGCCGCCTGGTGAGAGTTTTAATTCATTATTGCGAGTGTTTTGATACAAGTTTAAATTGCAGATATTTCGTTGATATCGCAAAACGAATGCTTAGCGATTAAGGCAACAAAATGCATCTGCGTGTAGCAGGAAATTAAGAAGTGCTTGTTCTTCTAGCCGGGTCGCAAGGGCTCTCACTCAAGCAGCGCCGCGGCCGGAAAGAGTACTCCGAACTCGTCGAAGACTCCTACTAACGCGAGCCAGCCTATGGGTGAGTACACAAATATCCGCAGTTCGTTACATTATCCACTCACGGCTAAATTCCTATCAATTTCATGCCAGTGACTTCTTAACTGTCCATACTCAGTTGACGTATTCTTATTCTTTTATAATGGTTGACGTATTCAGCCATCGTTGATTGTGTGACTGAACCTTACTTAGTTACAGTTTGACAGGTAAACGTCAAATATACCAGGTGTAACATAATAATGTTCAGCCTAGTTCCAGGATATGAAATTGAACAAGTTGAGCCAAAGTAATATGGATCGATCATATTTGGAAAATATGTTTAGTCCTAAAATTTTTTTTTATATCAGTCCATATTGTATCTTCGACAAAGTTGTTAAGTTACATGAGCGAAACAATATCCTAAAATATGGCTGAACTTTTATGTTACATACTGTCTAATGAGTATTTCAACGCGTCAATAAGTTTTTCTTGAAAAAATTTGTTTTACAATCTCAGCATTTTCTAACCCCCAACTAAGCAAAACTTGTACAATAGCGACCAGATAACGGATAAAAATTCTTTACAATTATAAATATCCATGAAGGCATTTGAACCTATCAAATGCTCGTGCTTATCACAAAAAACATATTTTGGCCTTTTCGGGATTCGAACTCGCAACCGCTGATTTTGTGCTCCGGATCGCGAACCACTAGACTAGACCAGACGGTTGCCAATATTAAAACAATATTTCTTCAAAATATTTTAAAAAGTTGCCTATCTTTGTGGCCTACGTCCAGCAGTGGCTGACATAATGATAATTTACTGTCTCCTACAGTAAATTAATGTAGGATGAATAATTAAAGAATAATTTACTGTAGGATGCAATAAACAACATTTATCGACGTCTACCTCTTAAACGGTGCATTGTGCATGTCTCTGTCCGTCTGTCTACATCGAAAATTAGAAGATCTAATACTTTAATATACTCTGTACTTGTTTTCTATTGTGATTTGATAAATCCAGATGTTTAGCGTAAATCAGTCATAATATTTGTAAGTTCCTCTTTTATTGTGTTTATTATTTGTGTTATCTATCCCAGATAATTAACAGTACTGTTTTGTGGTCGACCGCTGCAGAAACGAGCCTGCTGGACCCGGCAGACGCGCCTATTGTTGGACGCAAACACAAATCCTCGGACAAAAGTGTGTTCCGATTCTGAATATTCAGTACGCGTGGATGTCGCAGCATGCTTTGCAAATCCCAAGAATATGCATTATGATACCAGGCTTATTTTTTATAAAAAGCAATAATTGTCAAGGGGCAACCGAAGCTGTTATGCATGCATTTTTTTTTTGTTTTTTGTTGCATTCCACATTATTTCCAACGGTTTAATCATTTTGCAATCGTACTATTTAATTTTAAATGCAGTCGAATTCGAATTTCGGCTATACTAGTAACAGAGCTCATTTAAGAGGAAAACCGCAAATAAGTGTTTGACGTTAACGTTTCATACGGAGACAATATTTCTATAAAACATTTTTGATTTATAGTAATAAATTCTTTCTACAACCACACTAAAAAAAGTAATGTAGCGACTAGATAATAAACATACTTACATAATCCATACCTGCATTTCTAAACATTCATTATTTCGGTAATAAACTTAGGTAGGGTAAAATGTGTGATGCGCATAAGAATAATATGTACATAATATGGCTGTGTTCATCACACAAAAATTTGCTTCTTGCAGGATTCGTACCCACAACTGGGTTTGTAGCGCGTACTAGTCCAGACACTCAAAAAATATTGATCGATTAATATATTCAAAACTAGAGTAATACTTTCGTAATCAAATCAACAGGTAAAATTGTTGTTACACGCGACGAAGATAGCTATTTTCACAGTATAATGTCATATAGAATATTGTTATTTGGCTCAGCAGCGGATATTGAGTCTCTTTGTACTACAAAAGAGAGCTGTACGGGCAATTTACGACCTTACACCCCGAGACTCGTTAAACGATCTGTGCAAGGAAATTAATATATTAACAGTGACTTCTCAATTTATTTATAAAAATATGATGTACATTCGTGAAAACCTGCATCTATTCCCTAAGAAAAGTGACATTCATAATCTTAATAATACCCGGAATAAAGACAAATATGCCGTTCCGAATTTCAGACTGCATAAAGTAGGTAATTCGTTCATGGGAAAATGTATTCGCTTTTTTAACAAATTGCCGCAGTCTATTGCCCATAAATTTAAATCGCATGTCAAGATGGTTATAATGAAAAAAGGTTATTACACTGTAAATGACTATTTAAATGATAAAAATGTATGGAATTAAATACTGCCCTGCTCGCACAGGTACTTATTATCTTGTAATGTAAACATACTATTTAAAAAGAGGCTGACAATAGTGACCGAGTTTCTTGCGTTGCTTCTTCTCGGCGCTAGCCTACAATTGTCCCGAAGCAGTGTTAGGGTAAAAAAATAATTGACGTGTAAAAGAGCCTAATTTAGGCCTGTTTGCAGAAATAAATTGGTTTTTATTGGTTTTAATGCAAAAATATAGTATAGGATAGTATTTAGTCCAATTCTGTAAAATAACTAGAGATGGTTCAACGTTGAATTAGCATGGCACCGCCGATGGGCACTTACGTTCGATACGTATTTTACCCGTGTTATCGTGAACCCAGAAATAATATCTGCCGTATGGATCAAAACTTTCTACAGTCAACCCCCACCATGGATATCCTTCCTATCCTTTACAATAATGTCGCGTTTAACGGGAACACGGTTATACCGACGCGCGACGACAACACAATAAAAGAATGCATATTCTTGAGTCTGACTGTACCAGTTAGTTTGTGTTGTTATGGAACCGGCGTAGTCGATAGTAATGTTACTAGTAGTTGTATCTCATCAGTCCATCATCATCGTTAGTTGCTCACTGTTGTTTAGTAATGCAAAAAATTCAGTAAATTGAAATAACATGTTGATGCATTTGCTGCGTTAAAGCTTGGATTACGCAGATACCACCACTTAAATAACACATTAATACCGCCAACTGTAAGGCTTTCTTTCGTTTGTATGTTTAAAACAAAAAAAAAACAAAGGTACCTACTTTTGAACAACTTTAATGAACTGTATTTTATAATCGGATAGTTGCAGTTGTTCACAATTCGACAATTATTTTAGACTAGTATATTTGTATTTGAATTTATTTGGTTTATGCGTATGAACGAACGAAATGTCTTATGGTAGCTGATTTGATAGTAAACTAAAACAAAACTGTTTTGGATTCCTGTCGTAGCAATTAATAATATTATAATGTTTAAATGATATATTTTAAACAATAGCATACATTGTTTAATTGTTTAATTGGCTTAGCATCTCTAGATAATAGATTTAGAATATAATGACAAGTAGAAATTAATCAAACCACAAAAAAACGGGATAAAATTGTCCTATATGTTAATCTAAATCAATAAATATAAGGAAGCCGTAATTCAGTTAAGCCGTTAAGTGCCACACTGCAACTTATAGCATCAGCGATCGAAAATTAAAACTGCCCCTGCTCCCCCTAGCATGGCCACCAAAACACGATATAATATAGCGATTTATCGACACCAACTGCAAAAATATGATAGATATAGCCGCCATGTTGAATCGCCGTGCCGGTGACGTCACATGTTATGATCGTTGTTTCGATAAAAATTCAACATGGCGTCTATATGTATCATATTTAAGAAGAAAATACCGTTGGTGCCGATAAATCGCTAAATCATATCATATCGCGTTTTGTTGGTCATGCGAGAACAGGAGCTCAATCTAAATTAAAAATTAAAAAAGGTGCGAAAAAGCGATGCAGTCGCTGAGTCGCCGGTTGCAGATGCTAGTGATCCGCAGAGCATGCACAGAGTCACCAAAAACGCAATGCAGCATCGATGTAGTCGCGAAATCGCCTATCGCGGATGCTAAAGGTCGCTATGCGCGCAGGCAAAGCGTGATTGAGGAATAAACATAACAACTTTTACACAATATTAGAAAATGTTTGCAGTACACATATGACGTTAAGCTATATTACGTGTTCTTTCAATAGCTTATGGATATACATTGTTATTTTATTCCATTAGTGTTATCAACACACACTTGTCTATGGGTTAAGAAGTGGTTCCTGTAAAAATCGGAACTGTTAATAGAACTTTGTTAAGATGATGTAATAAGAGATAATTTGAAATGATTTAATTTTAATCTCATTGTGTAGAGGTATATAGTGTTTAATGTAATAGTGTCCAATATTTATATTTGTTTTAATGTTTATTGTATGTCTGTAATGTATGGATAATAGTAATTTAGTTGCATGATGGTATACTGTCGTGGCAATGTCGATGTCCTTTATAAAAAGAAATATTGATTTAGTGTAGGTAAGTAGTTTGTTTTAGAAGTGTTAATTTTCACGCATCACGCGTGTACGGATGAAACAATTACGCTAATTCTTTTTTGTTGTGTTATTTATTGTCAAAAGAAGGTTCTTTTCAAAGAAAAAAATTAAGAATGTTGCTGATTTTTTTTAGGAATGCACGCGGACGTCGCGGGCAACAGCTAGTTTATTATAGAAATGTGAAATTTTTCTATTGAATTTGATGATGCTCCCATAATAAAAGTCGTCTCTTTGCAGCTGATAACGTACTTTTGAGAGCACGGTTTTATTTTCGGTCTCTGTATAATTTGGACCCGTCACAACAGGTGGCAAGCTTCACCAGTCAGACAAGAAGAAGCCTTCGCCGTCTCGTCGCGGCTCCTCTGCCGGAGACGCGGGGTCTAGCAGTAAGGCTAGCACGCCAGCACCTTCGCCTCAGCACCCCCCACCGGATTTTCCACAGCCTCAGACTTCTAAAGGTAATAATTATAAGGTCAGCCGCACTTTGAATACATAAGTAAAGAAAGGAACAGAGGGAAACTTTTTAAAAAGCGTACCTGGATCCTATCTTGAATTTTCGATGGGGTTTGTGAGGCAAAGGAAATTATTTTTTTATATATTGAACTTTCTGTTATTGTTATTTTAAAACTTATATAGGTACTTGCTGTATTTAAAAAAGTGAAATATTCTTATTTTAAAATATACTTAAATATAAAACAACGAACTAATTTGCACAAGTGTGCTCAGCTTAATCAGACGCTGTTGGAGTCTGATCGAGTTGCGCATACTTTGGCGTAATTGAAAAATAGATAACAATTTGTAACAGCAAGGCTGAAATACAAACATTGCAATACTTTTTATGTGCTCCAAAATAAATGAACATTTACCCTGTGTATTAGTCAGTGTATCCTTGTTCCAGCAGCAGGGGGTTCTACCCCAGGTGGATCCAAGGCGACCCCGCCGTCTGCGTCCCCGAGCGGTCGCAAGTCCGTGGAGCCTGTGGGCGTCATTAACTCTGCTCCTCCCGCCTCATCCATACCTCTGCCGACTACTCCTGCTCCCTCTGTTACGTAAGTACCAACTTTGTAAAAAAACATATGGTCGATGGTCGAACTAAGAACCTTCTCTTTTCTGTAACCGATTTTATTAATATATAATTCATCATCTTCATCATTTCAGCCATAGGACTTCCACTGTTGAATATAGGCCTCCCCGAAAAAGAGGGGATTGCCAAAACTCGCCACGCTTGGCAGGGGTGTTGGCGAGCGCAGTTTTTATAATAATATTTAGCATGCAGTCACTTCTGCTCTCGTAATACAGGAATTTGTCTCCTCTTACGGCACGTCTTCTTTTGGCGGTGGGGCAGTGTATTCGTTACGGCCGTCCCCACATATATATAATTCAGTAACGCGAAATGGGCCTAAACAGCAGGACCTTTTAGCTTCGCCACATAACGTTTATGTAATTCTTCTGGACGACCCAAAGTCGACACCTAGATAGAAGACGTAGCTACGTCACGGGCATAGGTTATGGTTTAATGGGAAAGTACACCAAAGATTAAAAGATCTGCAACCTTCAAATTCAAATCAAAATCGTTAAAATAATAATAAATAAGACCCTAAATTTCATTCAGGGCAGTACTTTCCCGCCTCGTCCCGTTGTATTTTACTTTACATCATTATCACCATCATCGTGTCAGCTTATCGCAGTCCACTGCTGGACGTAAACCCAAAGAGCGCCAAAGAGCACGGTCACCCGCTTTTTTCATCCAGCCACTGCCAGCCATCTTCATAAGGTCGTCGTTCCACTTTATTTAAGAGGCCGTCCAAGAAATCGACTTATTTCCGTACATTTTGTTCTCTGATTGTAAAGACGTGAATGATAATTTAAACAAAATAACATGTGCTTTTGAAAGATTAGTTCTTATTCTTGCATGTGGTGCGAATGGATTTTACATATCATTTCAAAAATAAAGGTAAATCACCAAATGAACTACCCTTATTTCAGAAAAATGACGTTTGAGTTTTGTAATAAACCTGAAAAAAAAATTGTAGTAAACCTGAAAAACAAATCTATATTATGTATAAAACAAAGTCGGGTTAGTTACACCATTTATAACTCGAGAACGGCTGGACCAAATTTTATGATCTTTGATTTGTTGAATTTGTCTCCGCCCCGAATAGCAGAATAACTATGAAAACACGGAAATATTCACGAAACAAAAATTAATGTAGAGGCGGTACGAAGTTCGCCGGGACAGCTAGTTAACTATAAAATCAAGCGCTCAAAACCGATCGTTTTTCAAACCTAGGTAGGACGTCCACTACCTAATAAATTATCAATATTATCTTTTAAAGGATCAAGGATCAACATTGTTGACGCTTTATCTCGCATCATAGCCACACAAGCATAGAACTGTATTTCAATTTTTCACTGAAATTAGGTGTACAGCCTCTTAATACAATTGTTTTCGTTCACAGCCAAACAGGAACTACATCTTTGGTGCACAACATCCTGACTGGCAAGCCGCCGTCGTCGTACCAAGAGTCGGTGATCACGAACACGGAGGCCATCGACACGAAGCAGACAAAGAAGCGGAAGGCCGTGTCCGCCGCCAACACGCCTACCGCGCCAGTCGACTACGCCGCCGCGCCACCGCCTGGACTGGTGAGTTAGAGCATCATCATTATCCCTTTAGCGATTACGGTTTCAGACATTTATTCCTCTAAGACCCGATTCGACCAAGTTGAAGTAAGTTTGTACTCAAGAGTAAACCACAGCTTAATCTAGAGTACGCTGATTTTGCATTTTAGCAACCACTAATCTAAGAATAGGCTAATTAAATACGATTTAATATTCAAACGGGTGATTTTGACAGAGTAAAATGTTATACTGAGAATAGGTTAATGTTAATGTTGTCACTTGTCAAATCCACTCTTGTCACCCAGAAACTGACAAGTTGTCAACATCTAGCATTGACACTCTATTATCTCTCAAAATTAAAATTTTGTGGCATTTCAAGTCAACCTCGAAGAAATGGATTACATGGATTTTAGTGGGTTTATCTATTCGTTTATCATTCACTCTTGAACCATAGAATATCAATTCCGAGTCTAGTGTATTCCTTAAGGGCAGATTCGACCAAACACAAAGATAAATAACTATTACGGGTAAACTTTTACTCCTTAAATTTACTCTTGGATAACTTCGATTACGTTTTTTAAGCAATTCACCATACGCGGTATTGTTATTCTATAGTTCAAGAGTGAATGATCAACGAGTTGATAAACCTAATAACTAAAATCTACGTAATCCATTTCTTCTAGGTTGACTAGAAATGCCACAACGTTCTAATTAATAACTAAAATATAAACTGCGTACTGCCAGTTCCGTCTTTACCATAAGGGCACACAGGTCACGTGCCCAGGGCCCGGCCTCACGGGGGCCCCAAAGCACTAAAACATGTCTGCAAACTAATAATCACTGTTAGCTGAAAAGAAAGAAAATAGGATCAAAGCCGAAATAAAAAGAAGGGAAAATTTAAAACTATGCTTCTAACGAAAGTATGAAATAATTTTTTTGAAAGTCATGATTTCATACCAACAGTACGTATTTCATTTTTACTTTGCAATAGGGCCCCTAAATTCTTGTGTGCCCCTGGGCCCCGGGATATGTTAGGACGGCCCTGCGACCCGCCCGCTCACAGTCAGTGGTCGACAAAACATTTCGTATGTAAAACGCCTTAAAACAGGTTTGTATAACAAAAAATGTACGAACTTATGTCTAAAATAGCTTAAACGGTCAAATTCTATGCAAGCAAGTAGTTTACGAATTATTTTGACTTTAAAAAAAACATTGTTTTCTTTTATAGCCATACGAGGTGAATCCGCCAAGCAACTTGTGGGAAGGTCCTCATCCCGGCAACGAAATACAGACCGACTCCATGGACAAAATAATCAAGAAGGTAAAGTAGTTTCAGTGCAACATAATGGTAGCGATGTTATTTGATACAAAGATAATAATTGTATCAAATTTCACCTTATTCGGGAGAGAGAAAAGGTGACAGAAACATACAAAGGAACTTTGTCAGCCTGTTCCTGTGTATCGGATTCCGAAAGTACTTGGCAACAATTTTCGCCTATATGAAATGTAATATATTGTGTGCCTGTAATAGACAGATACACTTTATTGCAAATATTAAAAGGTGACAAAACAATAGTGAGGAGCTCTTATCGCCAAATGAGATCTCTTCCAGACATTTTTTAAATTGGAAATATCGATTTGAAAATGTTTCGTGTGTCTAAGTTTATCAATCCAAATGCTCTCCATACTGCGACATTACAAACGGACGTGGCTCGACTCTCGGGATGCTGCTCAGTAGTCTACTTAACCAATCTAACAAACAAAAAGAATCACCGCATTTCTTGTATTGCATTTCTTCCATTACACAACAAAAATAACTAACTGACATTCCAAGGGTCACGATTGTGATAAGCAGTTAGTGTGCCGTCTAATAATAAGTTATAAATTTCTTATTGACATATATAGACAAAACATCAGAACTGTTTATTATTGTGAGGTTGTTAAAATATTTATGATGGATCCTAAAGTAGCTGGTAAGAAGTATATTTTAATAAATTTACTACTAAAATATCTATTTCATTGCATTGATCTTGCAGTTAAGACGGTGTGCTTTTAGACTTTAAAAAATCCGGGTCTATTCGATCTTCGGAAGTCAAGCCCAAATTAATAAGGAGAATAGTTTCGCTTCGCTCATGTCGCTATCGCGTTTTCCAATCTTGTGTTCACATCGCTAACTACATAGCTAAACTGTGCCAGGTTCGGCTGTAAAGGTCTTCCTGGCAAATTTCGAATAGTATTTACAGCAACAACATTTCGCAGGCTAAAACTGAAGGGTCCGAGACAGTGACGATGCCGGCACATTTCGGCAACCTGAGCCCGGCCCCGCCACCGCCGCCGCCGCCGCCCGCGCACAGCCCGGCCTCGCAGCCGAGCCCCAGGTAGGCTAACAAACCCATGCCTGTAGGACAGAGGTTCTTAAACTTTTTCTGTCTACCGCCTACTTTCTATAATCAGTCAATCAATTATTTTTTAATTCATTCGAAAAGTTTTTAGACAAAGACAAAGGTAAAGATGGGTTTATGGTATTTTCACTTAATTCCTATTTATTTTTTTCTTTTTGCTTCCGACATGGTTTTATTTTCACAAATACTTAAGTACTTACTTACGGTAAAGTGTTCAGCCTGTCCTACGAAACTTATGTAAAATATTTTTAGTTTTTCATACAATCTAATAGGACAGAAATATAAAATCAATATACGATGTGTTTGGTTTAAATTTCAGTGAATTTTAAAATATTAAGTTGATGAAATTACGAATTGCCTCCCAAAACACTACAACACCTCCATTTTTTTCTGGGTCCTTTACAGGCCTTCAGAGCCCACAAGGGGGTGTTATCGTCTACTTTGGAAAGACTGCTGTAGACGCTACAAACTGGCTTAAAGCCCGGCCATGCTAGGAAGCATAGCCACCAAAACACGATATGATATAGCGATATATCGACACCCAACTGCTAAAATATGATAGATATAGCCGCCATATTGAATCGCCGCGCCGGTGACGTCACATGTTATGATCGCTGTTTCGATAAAAATTCTGTTGGTGTCGATAAATCGATTTTCTATATCGTGTTTTGGTGGTCATGCTAGGGGGGCTGATCGGTGTAAGGGCTTGCCTTGCCTTGGTTCTAATTAATTAAAAAAATATTATATTTTCTAAATTGTCACGGGTCTGGGTGTGCTAGGAGACGCCCATCATCATTTCCCTCCCCTAATGGCTTCCAGATTGGCCCATAGCAAAATTCATCGTTTGTTACTCCGTAACACAATGATGTCAATTTCTTACTTCGAGACCATGGCATAGTGTTTTGTCTAGCGCATGTCTTTATATATTTTTATTTCTAGCCGTTCGTTTTCCTCGTAAGAGGTGGAACAAAATGTATACAAGGTGTAACTGAATTAACGTAAAACCTCTTTGAGGCTGAAGGCGTGCTGGTCACCTGGGATGTGTGACAGGGGAGCATTAACAAGATGCGTTTATAAAGTTGACGGCGGAGCGATGTTTGACTCGACATCCCTCCTGCCGCTCACATACCTCCGAAGGTGACCAGCACTCGTGCCCTGACGTATGAAGAAAATGATGTAAAAAGGAATTTAAAATAAAAATTCTTCCAACAATTACACCAATTATCTAGACCCAAACTAAGAAGTACTATGACGTCTGGATAACAGCTAGACATACCTAAATAAAATATGACATCCATGACTCTGGTACAAATACTTGTGCTCATCACACACAACACTTACCGCTTGCAGGATTCGAACCCGTGGTAGCTCGGCATCGTAGGGTTATCATATTCGACCGATACGCACTGATTTGACATAATGTATGTGTCTGTTCTAGATAAATGTTAATTACCATGTTATTATTTTGAAAGCTTTAAAAAATTGGGTAATCTCAATTGCGTTTCTTGTGCTTCCCGCTCAGACATCTACCGAGCCCCATGCCAGGCCCCAGTGGCATGAGCACAGCGTCTAACATTCGGTCGCCGCAGCCCCCGCAGGTCAGTCCATGATGTTTTAGTACTGTTTATCGTAATTTTTCATCTCATATCACCGTGTTAAAATGCTACTATTATATTTTTATGCTTATTGACCTAATAAGTCAATATTGTTGTAGGATTATTCTTATTTGTTCACATTCCTTATTATTATGATAATATATAGCATGAATAATATTTTTGATTAAAATCATCTGGAATTAGTCAATATTTATCCATCCATCAGAGTAAAAGTATACAATTTTATGAATCTGCTTTACAGCTTTGCTTCTGTTATATTTTTTATGAGGCATTGCTTTGGGAGAAAAAAACGATAACGCTATTTTAGTAATAAAAAAAAATATGTATGTATAATATTACAGCTCAACACAAAAGTTTCTGCGACTATGTCATATATTATTGTGCAACTGCGAACTCATGTTTATTTTTACATGCGAAAAACATTGCATGCATTTTACGCGGGGCAAAAAGCACATATTTTATTAACGTCAAACACAATTTTCGAAAACACCAATTCACTAGTCTATTCAAATATATGTCTTAAATTATGACCCGCATCCTTGTTTCGTTCATAAGACTTCTTTGTATTCCGAAATAAATAAAAACACCATATTTTAGCCAAAGTTAGCTCGTGAGTGACAAAAGCTACGCCCTCGTTTGTTTGTCGCTTAACAGCAAGTAGCATGGTATACCCCGACCGCTTGCCCATAGCACAGTAAACATATAGCGCTTTGAAGTATATTCTGAGTCTATTAGGTCTTAGCTAGCCTACGATGTAAACATACCATGATATTAGCGTAAATCACAACAGTGGAAACTGAACATGCATCTCGAAAAACAATTATCAGATTTATAGATTTTCACAAAATTATTACAAAGTTGAAAAAAGATTGATTGATTCATATTTGATACCTTTTTGTTATAACCGCCAATTTTTTATATCATATATCATTTTATTGATTCAAGCGACTAACTTGGTATTGTATTAGTATTCGGAAACACTAATAATGAAATATTTGTTTACATCTTTCATCAGTTCCAGAAAAAAACGATATACAACAGTATCAGAATTACAAGTATTCAGACAAAATGTCAGGCAATTATTAGAATGCTTAGTTCAACTTCTGCATACAACACACGCAGATAAAGGAAGGGTCTGGAAACTGACAGCTTTTCTCGCTTTAACAGTATGAACTGGTAAGAAAAAAACTTGGGACGTGTAAAGGTGCCATTAATGGCCTATTTGCAAAAATAAATTATTTTGATTTTGAAGTGCTTTTAACTGTCGTTATTTTAGACCCCATTCATTGTCTGCGCAGGTTGTACTATATGTTTACTGTGCGCATAGTGTGTTAACGCAAGCTAGTACTAATAGCGTGGGTTGTGTAGGGCGGGAAGGAGCGCGAAGGGCACGCGTCGCTGCTCGTCTCCGTGCCTTTACCGTCTGCCAGCCACGGACTCAACCTCTCGGCGCACGCGCACGCACAGGTTCATTACAATCCGATATGATGAGGCGTACGGTGCAAAAACGATATAGCGTGGTATTTTTAAACAAAACTCATTTTAAAAAGGCTTATCGTCTCTTTCACTCACTTTATAAAACATGCCACAAGTACGCACGAGTACACGACAAGCTATTTCCATTCAAAGTTGAAATTTCATTGTACAATTAGAAGTCTCGTGAAAGTTCTGATTATAATTTAAATGTGCGTGCGAAAGAAAAGAGGCTCATAAGAACATGTCAAAGGCACTAACGTATTGAAACCATTTTTAGAAATGTTTATTTCACTGAGGCTAGATACAGGTTGTTTCTAAACTCTGTGAAACAAAAATTGACACTAGTAAAAAGTAATTTTAATATATTAAGTTTATATCCTACGTATGAACGAACCAAACATAATCATAATGGGCCGACAAGACTGATCCCGTTGTCAGACGGTAGTCCTTGTGGCGACTAGGCATGCTGATTTGTCTCGTGTATAAACCAATCTGCAAGGGTATTCTTGACATTGGCGGTTCGCCCCGTACGCCTCAGAGTATCTGATCGGATCGCGGATGTACACACCACGATTACGGATGTTACTAACAAATATTGTGACGACATAACGGGCGATAAAAACTAGAGCTCTTTGTTCTTCTCAATCAACTTTTAAACTTTTTATATTTTGAGAAAAGCACAGTCAGTTATTCTAATAGAATTAGCGAATATTCTAGTACGCCTTCAAGAAATGTAACTTGACCCGTCAACTAAAATAAATGGGCAGCTGCATTCAAAACACTACTATGCTAAATTTATTTTATTAAAAATATTAAAATGCAGATTCTATACACTAAAACGGGAATTAACGCGATCATCAATAGGTATTTATTATATCTTTTATTTGCCTGACGTTTCAACCAGGTTACACCGACCGTGGTCACAGGCTAGGTCATTGCCGTTTTAAAGTTTAAAAGTAATTACCTATACAGATTATACTTAGCAAAATTCATTTCTTTAGCGAGAAGAGAGGGAACACATGTTCGGACCACTACACTTTTTTGTCGTGTACCTATGCTTCTCATTCCTACAAATCCTACAATATAACACAACATATTAGAAAACAGATAAAAATGAACTCGCTCCGACATAATCTAACCAAATTTGGTTATTGAACAACCGCGTCTTCTTAGATCAAAACTAAACGCTACCTCATTCAAGAGACTATAGACTAAAGCAATCATATTAGATAGAAATCCTGTCTTTGTTTCAACAGATGTCAAATTGTTCTGGCCATAGGCACGGGTACACTACAAACTTTTGATCGGCAGGCAGTTGGATCGGTCTTGTAATTATTACAAATCTTTTCAGTGTGCGTATTTACATTCATAGTAATTATAAAACTGATTTAATAACCGACTGATCAAAAGTATGTAGTCATGTAGTCTGCAAAGACTCAAAGAGTCTTGCGTCCTCTCTTAGGAGTAACTGCGTCCCTTTAGATCAAGGCCTACGTTACCTCCTTCAATATACTTTCAATCATACTAGGAATCTTGTGTCTATGTTTTACACATTTTGCTCCCATCCCGGTGTTCCAATTATTTATCGCATGTGTTTGTATTCATCTTTTTTTAAATTTACTTGTAACATTCACGCGTTGTGTGTACATGCGTGTCTTACATATCAGTTTATTATGACCGTTTTCGGCGTAAATTCACCTTCTATGTTAACACGACTTGCCTACCAAAATAATTTGAATGGTTAAAAAGTGAATACAATAATTAATTTAATGTGCTTACAGATTACGTAAAAACTAATTAGAGAATTTGCTGCATGACTGGTTTGACTTGTAAAAACGAATGAGTATGACATCGTCATGAGTAGAGTCTCTATGTTCTTTTGACGAAGCATCGAATTGTGTTGTTTAAAGAAGTTAAAAGAATTATAAAAAGTTTAACATTTTGTGAGGAGGTCATGTTATCGTAGACGACTATTTGGTACGTTACTAACAGACGTAGCTCGTAAATTGGGAAAGCGTGCGGTGCATGGTAACAGTAAGTCAGAAATTTTGCATAGCTTCTCCCATTATAGAATTTAACGAAACTCATCTACCTATTTTGAACATTATTTACTGCGGGCCGTGGTAGCGACTTGTAACTGTAAAGTATAAGTAATAAAGTACGTGTATTTGACAGATTTATTTTTCTTTGTGTCAGGACAACATGTCATATTACTGGTATTAAAGGCCCACTTGCACAAGCTTTGAATTAAATTGAGATTAAACTTAAACCTGGTAAATGTCATTCTGTATTATAGACAAAAAGATGTTTTAATTCAGATTACCTTACCTACCTTTTTAAATAGAGATTTTAACAAAACATAAAGCCTACTTGCAGAACGTTCTCAAGTTTACCTTAAACCTGATTTAAATTATAATAATTTAAACAGGTGTCAGATACAGGCAGTTGGTTTTAGTCGATAGCCATATGTGTTCATTATTACACACAAGTTTTTATATTCAACATAGAAATTCTGAGACAATCTTTAATGCTGCATACAGCATACATTATCATTGAGGTAAAACGTTATTTTGTTTATAAAGTCATTTTATTTCCTCGATTTCGATTTAGACCTCATGTTATTATGTAGTTTGTATTCATAGAATGTTATAGGTTGCGCAGTGGCGCAGTGATTCGTCTTCGACGCATAGTATAGTTAATTACCATCGCCGTCTTACCACAAATATAAGTAAAAATTTAAACATTAAAGCTCACAAGAAACTTTTTTTTTGCGTTTTTTGCTCGATCTTTTCTTCTTTTCATATTTTTTTGACTTATAAATGCTGATAATTATGTAAGGTCTAAAGTTTTTGATTATTTCGTGTGAGGACGACGCTCTCTACCCCTATTTTTACTATTTTTCAAAGTAACTTGTTCAAGAATATTCACTGAAGTTTGTAGGTGTGTGTGTTTGTGTGTGCCATAACTGCGGTACAGTCGGACGGTATATACTTATCGTAGTCTACCTGTTTAACGTTAAAACTAGGAACGCAGCTTCAAGAAACGACACACATCAACTTATAACGCTACTGCACACCTGACCACAAGTGGCGACCACAGATATTCGCTGCAAGGAATTCAATCAAGCCGCTATACGCGTCTACAAAACACCTGGATGTAGCCTCAAACCGTTGTTCAATAACAACGGTTTGCATCGCTTGTCAGTCTGGCGCAATACGAATGACAGACACTAGGCACTTCAAATGTTGACGGATATTGTTATTTGGGTATATTTTACATACAGTTTCAGTCGCTACTGCGCCCGCTGCCGTTTTATATAATATCCGATGAATTGATGATGCATCGGCTGCAACGAAATTTGTTTTTTGAGCTGGCGAATACTGTAAACAAATTATCAATTTCGGCGTAACTTATGAATTTTAAAATTACGCATTTTGTGATTGAAAATTTCTGTAAAACTATCACAAAATACAAATAAAGTTTTTATTTTCTCTAGGCTATAGAGACAAAAAAGCGAAACTATGTACTATCCAAAAAATCGATTTGATTCTAAATTCATTCCATCAATAAACATTCTATGATTGCAAGAATGTTCAGCCGAAAGGTGGTCCAAGATGATAATTATGAATGATGTAAATTGCTATGTTTGTTTAATTATTTGCCAGTCCAGAACAAACACCAACATGTCCTCGATTCTTATGATTATTTTATCACAAGAATCAGCGACAAAATAAGCTCATGGTATGGCTTAGGAAATATAGTTATTGCTCCGCCTGCCTCGCAATCGAGATAAAATATATTGGGTGCCAGTGAACTCGATTCCAAGCCCAAGAAGAAAAGAGCGTGGGGACTAAAAAGTCGATACATTAACGGCAAAATTGCCTTTATTTTTATACTAACTTGCAAAGTTCGTTAACAAATCTTTGTGTTCATATTTACACATAAATTGTGGGATTCAAACTTGCAACCGCTGACTCGTAGTCAGAACTCGAAATTGAACTACTAGACTGTCGTTAAATACAGTATGTGAACTATGAGTACAAGAAAATCAGGTGGACAAGTTATATTACCACGTAGTTTTTCAATTGTTTCAAGAAATCCAAAATTTCCAGTGACTAATAATATTATTCCATACATCGTAGGTGTCAGCAGCCTCAGACATGTCAAGGCTCTCTCCACACATATTCCACCAGGCACAGAAACAGGCAAGTGTATAATAAAAATACTTTAATTTGTTCTTTATTTAATTTAGATCAGGTAAGTATAATATTATGTGTTAGATCGTTTGAATATGTAGCTAAACTTACAAACTTTTCTAGGTATACTAATAATCTACATGTTTCTGCCCACGACATCGTCTGCGGAGACTTCAGAATAAGATATGAGGTTTCCTCTTTTGCGTGGAATGAGAATTCAATAATAACTATTCCACGCGAACAGAAAGACAGGATATTATGTGATAGTGGTTAGCTAGATCATATCTATAAATGTGTCAAATTTCAGCTAATACAGCTAAGCCAAACGTACAGTCTTTCACATTTATAAAAATCGGTAATACTTAGGTCATACTATAAGTTTTGCGTAACTTAAAAAAACAACATGTTATAACCAAAATATTATGTTTATTGCTTTACAAAATACTCTCCTTTACATTTTAAACATTTTTTCATGCGATCGAACCATTTTTTAAAACAGGAGGACCACAGATCTGAAGTCATGTTTTCTACGTGCTGATTGAACGCTATCACTGCCTCTTCGGAGTTGGTAAAAGTAAAACCTCTCATCAAATCTTTGATTTTGGGGAAAATACAGAAATCACAGGGTCGGGGAGTTGTACTTTTTCGGAAGCTAAAAATTACTTTGTTTTGTTGGCCGTGTGTGAAGAAGCGTTGTCATGATATAGGAAAACACGGCTTTTGGGTCGTCTTTCGCGAACTGTTTTCTAACACCCTGGGTAAACAAATGGAAGAATACATTTGTTTACCCGGCATTAACACTTGATCTTTAAGTGGAATTGTACAGATAGGACCCGTAGCTGAGATAAAAAACGCGATCATTTTTTTACCAACGTTTCTCGCCTGCCTCACTTTTGTTGGCCTGTTCTCATTTTCAAACACCCATTCACAAGATTGCTGTTTTTTTTTCGGGTTCAAAACAATAAATCCACGTTTCGCCTCCTGTGACAATGTCATAAATAGCATTAGAATGTCCGTGGTCGTACTTCAGTAGCATCTGTGAGCACCGTTCACGCGAGCCCGCTTCTGCTCCGCTGTCAGTTCATGAGGGATCCAACGACAGCAAAGTTTCCGAACTTTCAATTCTTCGTGTAAAATTTTCTGAATTTGGCTCATACCAATCCCCAATAGTCCTCGAATTGTCTCATAGGTAATCCGCGGGTTTTCTTCAATTAGCCGCTTAACAGTAGCCACATTATTTTCGTTGACGGCAGTTGAAGGCCGCCCTTCACGAAATTCGTCATGTAAAGAAACTAGACCTCTCTCAAATTCAGCAAACCATCGCCTCACGGTGCTCAAGCAAGGTGCTTCTCTCCCAAAAGCATTTTGAAGACGAGCGGCACACTCTTGTGGAGAGAGAGAACTTTTAAAATCATAAAAAATATCATCGTCATCATCGCTCTATAATGTTTTCGACTTAATTCCATTTTCGTTGCGTACGTAGAACTTTGATGTGGGATAAAAAACAATTGACACATCATTTCCCGCCAACTGTTTTTTTTTTATTACTAAGAAGGTTGCAACGTTTAAAAAAATATAACATTCGAAATTCAAATAGTTCCGATTAGCTAGAAGTGCAAAACTTTTAGTGTGCCCCATGTAGTACAAATAAAGAAAATGTGAGTTCACTCAGATAGCATACAAATTGATCCACCTCCAAAGTAATCATGTTTTTACAGGAGCATGCGACTATAGTGATGGTATATTCTCTTTTAGTAACAACATCGATTAGTATAAATAAAACCAGTAGTATTTATTGCACAAATCATTTTTGTTTCGTAATCAAAGTTACATTGCCGGCTAAAGCAAATATTTATTCGCATGTACTGCATTTCTTTTTTGCCAAAATCTATTATATCCGGTCTGTTGTTGCAGATTTCGCCATCTACTTTTTAATTTTAAAAGATTCAAATTCGCTTTTATGGCGCTATAGCGCGTTTAGAAATAACTTCAGCCGACTCTCAACGTTCATATGTTATTGTCTAGGTTTCTTAATTAGTAACGTTCGCGTTACCTAAAACATAACTTGTTTCAAAACAAAACAACTTTGCACTTTCAGCCTTTTCTTATTTCTTTACAAAAGTGCCTAAAAATAAACTCTTCATTACACAACAGTCAACTCATTTACCCAAAGACCACTCCAAGGGTTTCGAAGCTAAATGTCAAAAACGGCATCCTTTCAATTTCGTTCAAGTCGTCTGTCCGCATGTCACGCTGCTTAACGCTAAAGGATATGGACGAATAAATTGAAAGATCTTGATAAACTAAATAAATAAGTTTTCTTCGGTACGAGCACCAGTAACAACAGGCAGACATGAAAGCAAAGAGTCTATCACAGATGCGACATATAGAAAAAATATAAATAAATCATTGATAACGGGCATATCATATTGGCCATTTGTTTATTACACCAACAAACGCCTTATAAATCTAGCCAATCTAAGTTAATTTTCAAAGAGATATGGTAAGCGCACTATAATTCATTAGTTTGTTAGGGTTGCGGACGTCTAAATTTTACTCGGACGTTTGAAACCCTTATAAGCCACATCTGTCGCAGAACCGATGCAAAGTGGAGTAAACGGGTTCTCGAGTAGAGACCACGTCTTGGCAAACGTAGTGTCGTGTCCAGCTCGATGGACCGACGACCTTTGGAAGATAGCTGGCATTGGGTGGATGAAAAAAGCGATTGTGATTGTAAGATTGTGCTCTTAGGCGCTCTTTGGAGGGTTACGTCTAGCCGGCCTGCAATAGGCTGATATAATACGATCTCTCGTATGTCTGTGTGTCCGTCTGTCACAGTAAATTTGCTTCGGATTTACTTGACCGATTAGGTCGAAATAAGGTAGGTACATATGAATTTCAGTGACCCGGTGCTAATACAACCCCCTTACGCTCCAGCATTAATCGGCGAACACATCCTAAAAATATATGAATGTTCGTAATTTTTTTTTTAATAATCGATAAATCTGTTTAAATACAAAAAAATAGGATTTGTTTTTACAATTAAGTCATTATGCATTTTTTTTAAAACGTAAAGGTTTTTATTTCGTTTATCTAAACAAAGCACGTGTATAAGGATATAAAAACATATTTAAGAATATCAATTACCATGCAGACCAAATTATCAGTAGAAGTTATACTGCCGTCAATAGCATAGTTACAGTAAGTCCTTTCCTTACTCCTTTAATTGCTCAGTATTGGTTTCCAAATTAGTAATACATAGATGCTAAGGTCCTCGACGAAAAAACGACTTCACAACACTAAAATGCTAAACATAATCCTAACACTTAAGTACCTAATCAGTTACTTTTGGAGTCGGTGCCAGCCGATGAGAGATTCAATGTTTTTGTTTGTTATATTTGTTGATTTTCTCAAAAAGTTCTGAATCAATTTCGATAAAATTTATATGGGACCACCTCTGAAGTATGATCTACCAAACAAAAAAAGAATCATTAAAATTGATTCATATTTGGCGGTGTAATCGCGTAATATACATACAAAAAAAAAAACATACAGTCGAATTGAGAACCTCCTCCTTTTTTGAAGTCGGTTGAAAATACGTGTGACCACTAAACGGTTAGTGGTAGTCACAATTTTTTTTTTCTTAATAGTTCAATAATGTACCTTTCTGAGTAAAATATTATTTATACGTTAGCATAAAACATTTTGCGGAAAAATAAATATTCATCTACTATTTTGTTAATTTCGATAATTTATATGTAACTTAGTCTCGCTCTAGTCAAAAATAATGTGCATCAATATTTTCTGTTATGTGCTTTTAAAACTTCCTTACTTAGTTGCCTAACAGCTCTGAAAGTTTCAAACATTTGCTTCTACAGCTTCATATCAAAATATGGAGCCAAATGGAAGGAGGCAAAAGTTTTCTCGAATTTGTTTCTCAGGTGAATTTTATCCAGACATATTTAAACAACGAAAATAAGTTTAATAAGCAATTATTACTTTATTTCTACGTTTGACATATCTTACTTTCATGAAAGTTTTTGTTGTGGAGTTTCAAATATAAATTATTTTATAATTTTTAAAATAAATCATTTTTATTTGATTTAGGAAAATTGATGAATATTGACCATCCATCTCCTGACAATTATATTCTCTACTTAAGGCCTTATCCGTCCGTAATTACTGTACCTAAAGTAATAATACAGAATATACAGTGTAGTTCTTTACTTATAAATTACATGAAGACCTATAAGATGTTTTTTATATAGGTACCTACTGTATTGGTGCTAATATTTTATCTTTTTCGCAATATGTAAAGAAATAGCCCTTTTTTTACTTCGACTCAAATGGTCACAGCATAAAACAAAAAACTTGCTACAACGATTCGGCTTTTTAGTTTTAGCATTTATAACTAAAGATCTGCGACATTTAAGTTAGAAAATATAAAAAATCTGAACTAATAATGATGTACGCTTGCAGAGATAGGTTTAAAATTTAACAAAATTACATTGTATGTGCAAACAGACTAGAACAAACATATCTTTTTCAAATAACCGAAAAATATTGTCATATTAGAAATTCACAACCAACTAGAAATAATTAAACTTTCACGTAGTTAACAGTCATAACGTTGCACCCTTTCCGAGAACCATAGATAAAAATAGATGGTAGGGAACACCAAATACAATAAACGAGACCCCAAGCAAGGGACAGACACGCAACTGTTGCGAGGACTGAATAGGGTTACCGATGACGACCTTGGGGTAAACTATCTATAGCTACTTTCTTTTTAAAATTCGGTCGTAAAGATATTAAAGCGCATTTGGTCGTTTCACTCTTCAAGAATATTCCTCGGTCATTATTTTAGATCACAGTATTATTATAACTGTTTCTCTAACAAATAAAGCACACTTGTTAATTGCTTTAAAAAAACCCTAAACAGTGTAAATGTCGAAAAAAGTCACAAAGAACTGAAACTTTCGCAAAAAATCCTGAGACAATGAACTAAAGAAGCCGTACAATCAATTCTTAGAAGCGTGTCTAGTGCGTCCTATCTTAGCTTGTCGTAATCGTACCTGCGCGTCTCTTTTCTACCTGCTCGTCTCCCTCAACGCGTGAACTGCTTTTGTCCTATTTCAAAATAGCATCTTACTGTTTTGAGATAGAGTCGGTTTTGAGTATGAGATGGAGTTGCATGTAGATTTGGGCGCGCGAGCGCACATGTGGTCGGTGCCGCAGTCAGTAGAGCACACGCGGCCGAATGGCCAACATCTGCCGGCTACATTTGGCACGACAATAGTTTTATCATACCAATGCCGATACCGCGATGTCGTCCGTTAACCGCAACGGCTGTAAACTCAGCGTTGATATCATTCCATTGCTGAGCGAACGTGCTACGTTTTGCGTATTTTATTTTATACAATGGTAAGTTGTTGTGAATCTTTAATTGTTATTTAAAAAGTGATCACAAAAACTGTAATTCATACTAAAATGTGCATAACTTCGACAGTTTATACTGTGCAAATAGGCCATTAAGCTTCCATGTAATTGTAATGTTATCATAAAACTTATCATAAAGCTGATAAGTCGTGTTATGTTTGTGATTATCCGGGCTAACTTCGTTTTTTGCTGACTAGAATAAGTTTCAAATTGTGTTAAAGACATAAACAAATACAAATATTTAACAAAATGATTTAACAGATAATTTGGTCCTTCGTTACAATACAGGAAATTTCGTTGTTGCAAAATGATATCATCATAACCACAGCTTTGTTAATCAATGGAGGCAAAACCGTACAATCATAATTAAATTATATTTTTTACTACCGATGACCCGCGGCTTTGCCTGCTGGAATTCGACTCGTCACAAAAACGTTAACACGCATCGATTAGGATCTGCACTATATTTTCCCGGATTAAAAGTAGCTGTAGCTTTCTAGCCCATAAACTAGTAAGCAAAATATCACGACATCGCATTATTTTGTTGCTGCGTGAATGAAAAACATACTAACAAACACATTTTCGTGTTTGTAATTGTTTGTGAAAGGTGTTCAGCTTCGCCACATAATGCTCTCTATTTTAATCAGAATCATTGTGTTGTATTATGGTTTTCTCTATAAATAAAACAAAAGTAGGTTAGTTATACCATTTATAAATCAAGACTGGATGGCTAGACTAATTTATATGATCTTTGGTTTGCTGGGTTTGTAATTTGTATTCGCTCCGAATCATAACTAATATAACGTAGGAAAAGTCACGACAAAAGAGGCGGTACGAAGTTTGCCGGGACAGCTAGTATGTTTATCATAAAACTTAACCATTTTTATTCGAATTTATATATTTTTATCTTTTCGTCAATTACCATGCTCTACTGTTGGATGATGATTAGTCATCCAGTTTTCAGTTTTTTCACCCACCCTGCTGCTGTGAAAATACAATTTGACGTTTCACACACTGCCAGTTTGCCTCCCAAGGTTCACATACTCTCTTAGGTAGCCTAAATATAGTTTCGCACATCATTTTATTGCTGCTGTCTATTCGTTTTAAATTGATAAATACGGATGATTTAATCAAGATTCGATCAAATCTAGATAAAAGGTACTTGTGCAATGCAAGTAGACATAAGTGTGGTATTTTTAGAACGTTATATCTATAGGGGAGACCTATGTCCAGCAGTGGACTTCTATAGTCTGATGATTATGATTGTAAAATTGCAGGCGGCTATGGAGCCCAGCATGCCGAGTCACGTCCCCCACAATGTGCCAGGCCGGTCGGCGTGGGGCGGCCTGAACGTCGCCTACGAGATGCAGCAGGACCCTAACAAGCCAGGGTAAGGTCTTTCACCAGCTATAGATCGCCAAACAATATAACTATCACTCCCCCGTGCTTCGGAACCATGAAGCACATAAGTACATTATACCCTATAGAGCAGCAATACGAATCATCTTTCTCCGAAACTAGTAAGTGATTTTTCACTTACATTTAGTATGAAGTGACAACTCCTGTCAACTCTCGCCCATACATACAGAAACAGTACAAATACAGATTTAAAAAGGGCGAAAATCATATGACATTTCTACTCTATAGGGTACTCTATGTGCGACACTTAGGAGCGACGTCTTTGTCCGCCTTTTATCAAATCGCACTTTTTGAGGTATTTAACAACTAGTTGTTGTATAAAAATTTGTGTATGTATAGTCGACCAAGGAAGTGCTGTACCACATTTGATGACATATTGCATGAAATAATTCACTAAGGCTTATTGTAAGACTTACACTTCCGAATCACAAAATTAAAATCCAGCGGATATAGAAGTTTTTTATATGAGCAAGTCATATTCAACCTTTGGGTGGTAAACTGATTTCTATGTCGACTATATCATCAGACAAGAAAAATCTATGTTTTTGGGTACGTCCTTTTATCATATGGATAAAACGGTTGGACTGTTCGTCAAATGTTTGTGATTTTTATTATTTTGTACTTTTCACTATTGGATTAAGAACTCTATACATCTGTCGCGGTTTTAAAACTATTAAAAAAAAAAACAACAAGAACATAAAACATTTGATATTTTTAAATCATTTCTCGTCAGTGTGCACACGGACAGCTCCGTGCGAACTCTGGTAAAGGCAATTCAATGACCTGGGACCTGGCCATGTATTAATATGGCCTGATTTTTCATCGTACAATTGGTGTAATTGTCTGATGTATTATTTATTTATTATTAGTCCAGAAGACAATCAACAGCAATTCACTGATATACATAATCGATTCAATATCAAAGATTGTCAACAATCATATTTTGTATTCATTTTATGTTTTGTTTTAGTAATATTGATTTAATTTATCATATCATATTTATTTTTTTATTTGATCATATCAATTGTATCACCGTTTTGTTATTTGCTTTTACCTGATTGCAAAAAACTGAGCAATGGTTTTAGATACGTTAGTTTATGCTTATGCCGAATATGTTTGATTTTCCTTATGTCGCGGTAATGCTTTGGCGCAACTAATACCATTGGTTTAAGTATGCCTAAATACGTCCTACTGCAGGGCACATGGTCTCATCTTTACTATGAGGTGGTTTGGGCCATGCAACACCACGCGGGCCCAGTACGGTTTGGTAGAGGGGTGTTAAAAAGTCAATAAGTCTAAATCTTACGGTCAGATGTAATCAAGCCGCCTTAAGGCCTTTGATTAGGCTTATCGAATAGGATCAAGCGATATTATCAGGGACTAACTTGCCTTTCGAAGCACGGAGCTGCTTGTGATAAATGTCACTAAGGTCGGAATGGTCACCCAGCCTGGGTTGCTTAACTTGGGTAATAACTGCCAAAGCGGTGCCCGTCACTGATCTACAAACACCTCATACCATACTTTTCTTACCGAATCTAAACCTTGGTTATATCAAATCATAATTGGTTAAACACGTCTACAGTAACGGCTTGAACTCTCTCCTCGTTGCTATTCCAAATAAAGGAGAGTTATGTATTAGTGGACGTTGATCGCTAATTCACTAACGCAAGGGATTTTAACTATCTGGCCCTTTGTTTTTCTACACCTGCACAAGGGATGACCTAAACTATAGTACGCAACGATGTAACGCGATGCAACGATGTTGTCGTTAGACAACATCGTCAACAATCTAACGCGGATTGAGTCGCAGGCAAACTGGAAATACGTATAATGTTTGTCCCGTTCGCATTCCTACGCTATTTGTCCGCTTGCGATGAAACTGGCCGTTGAAGCTTTCGAATTAATTCGCAGATGACGCGAATGAAGTCGCGGGCAACAGCTAATACAAAATAAGAAAACATTTTCTCCGACTTTTAAATTTTCCTAAAGTCCCTGACATTTATGTCCCAACTGATTCCGTACATGTTTTTGAAACCTGAAAGTACAAAGAGTTGGTGCTGGTTTTTTTTTGTTATGTAAAGCTAGGTTATTGTTTGAATACTTTTAGGGCTTGTTTTTGTTACCTGTTTTCAATTCAAAATTCAGTTTACGAGAAAGTCCCGTGGGTTGCTCACGTTGCATCGAGTTGTATAAAAACGCGATATTTTTACTTGTAATTCGTATTTAATCGCGCAATCTCGCTTGAGTACTGCCGGCGAAATGAAGACAACCCGCTCTCCAAAACGGAAAATGAGGTACATTATTGAGAGGAGCCGTGTGATTTTTAGTGCAAACAAAGCAATGTTATAAACTACAACGTGCTTTTTAAAGAATGTCTTTTAGTGAATAATTGAAAATTTTATATTTTAATGTATTGTAACATTAACTAAATTACAAGCTTTGCGATTTGTCTTTTTTATTGTGCGGAATATTACATGCGTAATTATTAATTAATAATATATTTCTATAAGCAGGAGTTTTTGATTTTGCTGGGCTCGATTAAAGGCTAGTACTTACAAATAAATTCCTAAAAATTTAGTTGATCTTGTTGTTTTTGGCTTAATACGTTAAATTTGTGTGCGAAATGTTAAGTATTGCTTCTACTCAATATGCATTCAGCGATAGTTTTTACACTACTTGATGTTAAAATGGTAACAAGATCTGTGATGTGAACCTTATCCTCAAATGTTTACACAGCACTTTTGCCATGCGATACCTACTCGTTGGAAAAATTCTTTTACCATAACAATATGTTTACATGTCGTTTTGTATTACATTCGTATTTAAGGCTGAGATTAAACAAGCTTTACTTTGTGAGTTGTCTCGTAATTTATTGACCACACACCGAAGCAAAATTGTCGATTTACCTGTTAAAATTCATTCCGCAACTCAAAACACGACTCACATAGTAACGTTCGTTTAGCCACAGACTTATACTAGCGTTGAAGCGATTGATTTACAGATAAGTACTGTGCAAGATGACCTATTGTGAACTATTGCGTTACTTATTCGATCCTTTGATTTCCAGAGTGAGTGGCGTGCCAAGCTCAAGCAAGGACATCAACCTGGCCGGCATACCGATGCCGCCAGCCGCGATACGGACGAAGAAACGCGCAGCCATGGCCACATCTGTGGTCTCCATAGCCAATACGCCGCCGCCAGTCCCCATGCGTAAGTTTTATCTATAATAATAACATCTTTGTTTATTTTCTTCCACAAACAGGTTTTACATGATATTAATCATATTTAGCCCACGTCAGTCCACTGCTGGACATAGGCCTCTCCCAATGCACTCCACTAACTCTGATCCTATTCTGTTACATCTCTATAAGCAGATTTGTGTATATAATCGCTGTACCTTGTCGATGGGCACCCTACGCTGCGATATGATATGAATATTATTTAATAATATTATAATGTTTGTTTTTTTTACCTATTATCAGCCTTTAAAAGGCCACTGCTAGACGTTGGTCTCATAGAACGCTACAACAAGCAGCTCTAGGCCTTTTTGAAGTCAACAGCAACCGTACGTAGGTCATCGACTACTGGGAGGCCTATCTTCTACCTTACACTTTGTAGATAGTGAGTCTTATGCCTCATAATAATCAGCCCACCTCAGTCCACTGCTGGTCATAGGGCTCTCCCAATGCATGTCACTAAGCCCGATCCTCGGCTATTCTTTTCCATCCACTGCCAGCAGCTTTGCGTATATCGTCGCTCCACCTTGCCGGAGGGCGCCACACACTGCGCTTGCCTAGTCGCGGTCTCCATTCAAGAACACCTCTACCCCATCGGTTATCAGTTCTACGGCAACTGTGAACGTGATTTATCGCAGAAATTGCTACTATTCCGAATGCCCGCGAGGCGAGAACACACAGGGATTTTCGTCACTTTATTGTTTATTTATAAAGAAAGATGTACCTCAGTAAGCCTAGATACTCCGCGTACTGGTTGATGTATACTTAATAATAAACATGCGCCAGGAAACACACTAATTATCATAGTCTCGAAATAAGGAATTGACATCCTTGTGTTACGAGGTATTGATGAACATTGCCAACACACCCGAGGCAAAATAGCGTAAAAATTGAAGTTATATAAATATAAAGTGGGTCGTCATTGCGCGAGCTCGCCTGACTGGGTTTCATTTTTCTACATATTTCCACCCCTAAACGGCTTTGCGTGTATTTCGAGAAAAGGCCAAGATAAACAGCTTATTTACTGAATAACCTTCACCTTAGACTTCATCATCACTTACTGGCCGAGATGAAAGTCAAACCCTTACACGGTCGCAAATAAACAAATACCTAAAACGACTGTTGCACTCCAGACGATAAAGCCAGTGGTCGCGGGTTCGAATCAAGTCAGTCAAGTGTTAGTGTGATGAGCACGAACATTTGTACATAAATCGTGAATGTCATATAATGTTTTTAAGTTTGTTGTCTGGTCGCCTTTGTTGATTGATTTTAGATAAATTATTATGAAATGTAAAAAAAAATCTGTGTATATATTCCTTCCGTCACAGATACGGCCACGTCTCAAAGCCTGGCCCACGTCCGGCGGGCTCCGCAGCCCACTCCGCCGCCGATCTATCAAGAAACTATCAAAGACTCGCCACCGAGCTCGCCAAGTGAGTTATTATCCCACTGCAGGGAAAAGGCCTTTCCCAAATCCCTCTTACCGTCTCTATCTACAGCTAAACCTGCCAATCCTGGGAGAACTTTACTAAATATTGTTTACAATATTCGACTAGCAAAGAAAAACGAACTTTACTTCTTTTGGTTATCGACTTGAAACTTTGTAATTATATCAATAAAAAAATATTTTATCAGCGATATGATCTGATGATGGAACCAGTTGGTGGATAGAGGAAGCAATTTCTTCTCGTAAAACCATCTAGTTTAGGCTGAGTCTCCTTACCAAATACCTTTGACAGTTCAAATATAAAAGCGTCTGTTGTAAACCGTACATTTAGTCCGTTCTTAAAAAACAACCGAAACAAAAGCAGTTGTCAAGTTTTACTAAAATCTCATTATGTCTTGATTGCGTTGCCATTGAAAACAAATTGCATCGTGCACCCAATACTGATATTATGTGCTAACTATATTGGTTACGTTGGAATTGACAACTAATTGTATATCATCTGCCTCTTGTTTTTAGAGACTTAACCCGTTCTTACGACCGACTTACCCGTACCGACTTAAAGGTAAAATCAAATACCATCGTACGAAGCTAGAAAGGTTCAGAATGGTCAGCCAGGATAGATGAAAAGATACCCTAGATTATCTTTTTTTTATTAAAACCAATAAACGAGATCATCTAGATTTAGTTTTAGAGTTCCTTTTCGCTCTCTTCACAACAAAATTAGAAACATTATTTGTGCAACACAACGTCGATCGTATTTCAGTGCCTGCTTCAACAAATTCAGGGACCACTTAAATGTTTTAGAGAAAATATACTGTCTTAAAATATTTGATTTTATAAGCGGTTTGCTCATTGTATTCTGTGCCGACTCTTATATTGATATTCTTTCTTTTTTGTATTTAGCTCTTTAGGTAAATGAAAAAAAATTTTGTAATTATTATCTTTTTTCAGGTTCGGAGCGTCCCTTAAAACCAAAAATGGAGAATAAGTAAGTAGTATGGGAAGATTATTTTCATTTATTCGATTTGTAACTTAACCAATTATAACAAACTGCAGTAATAAAGTTTTTCAAAGGAGTTGAAATAATGTGAATCAACTTCTTTGTTATTGCCAAATGGCATTTCTGGATCAGGCCAGTTTATAGTACTTGCTAATTAATTATTACTGTTACCTTTAAACAGTTAGGGCTATTGGGCTTCTTAACACGTTTTTATTAGTGTATAATAGTTTTTCAAAACTATGATATTAATAATTAGACAGTAATACAAAAAAAAAAAATACAAAAAAATGTAATGAAACTTCCATCATCATCAAGGGGTAAACAATCATTGACTAAAGTATAAAGTAATATTAAAGGCACCAGGATGTTCTACTCATTAAAATGAACTACTTACTGACACTATGACACTAATATTAACATGGAGACAAAAGTTCACCCTTCCATACAAGATAGCCATATAAGTACAATAATAAATTGATCATCATAATTTTATTCGTGTTACAACAGTGGTATCATCACTATCACTGTAATTATGAAAACAATTAACATATTTATATAAAAATAAATAAATAAATAATATGTATATATTTATTGGGACTTTCGTCTTTCTGAGGGAGTTTTTAAAGATATGATTAAATTAACAGTAGCCTCACAATAAATTTATGATAATATTAAGTACGTTCGAAAAAATCGTAAATAGGTATGTTTTAGCTTAAAATATGTTTTTCATCATTATATTATACTACTCGAAATAAAAATGAACTTGCCGTTCCGAACTTCAGACTACACAAATTTGGTAATTCATTCGTGGAAAAACCTGATAATGAGTTTAAAATCCACATTAATAATTCTTATGAAAAAAGGATATAAAGTAGACAATTATTTAAACGACAAAAGTGCAAAGGACCTTAGGTATATTCTACCTTATTCGCACTTACTGCATGTCCTGTATTTCCTGTAAAAAAGGCTGACGAAGGTGAGGTGTTTTCATCACCAGCTGTAATTTAGTCCTGAAGCGGTGGTTGGGCAAAGCTATATTTTTGTGACTTGTGTAAGGGCCCTGACGCGAGCCTATACATGTACTGAATAAATTACTATTATTTAAACTATAACAACATCATGTTGGAGTGATTCTCTAGTAGGGGCCTTTCAAGTATAACGTAATCCCCCCCCCCCCCTCCCTCCTTTTCCCTGATGTCAGCAAAAGTAAGCAAATGTTGCGTAAGCATTAGTACATATTTTTTTTAATCTGTTGTTTCTTTATTGATTGATGAAGTCTAAAAATATGCTAAGAATTTCACACACATAAATTTTATTCAAAGAAATTATTGACACATGGTAATTTAATTTATTATAATTTTATATCAAATTCTCTTCGGACTTTTCTTGTAACTTATACTACGCCCCACTTCTTTAGCTAACTTCTGTATGAGATTATTTAAAACTGTTGAAATTTTTTTGGTGTATTATTCGGGGAATCCTTGAAGATGCGTTTCGTTCGCTATCGTATTCAAATCAAAATTGACTAAAATTTGTAGAAAAATTGAAAAAGTAAAAAAAAAACCTATTGCTGACGAAATCACAGACCTCTCCCCTATGCTGCCTCTCTTGCTTGCTGAGGTTCTTGTAGCTCAGTGGCGGCAGTGCTTTGGTAGTGATTACCAAAGTTAAGCCAATTACGCCACGGTTGTGATTGGATGGGTGGCCATTCCAATCATATTTAGTGATATTTATTTCGTAAGGCACTGTAAAAGTTGGTTCCGTCTAATATCTATTTAAATTGAATTTATTTATTCTACCTATCGCTTGATAGGTACTAGTCGTAAAGGCTTAATACCATCTGACAGTAGGGTTTAGTCACTGGCCTTACATCACCCTTCCACCAATCTGCACTGGGCCCGCGTAGAGTATGGCCCAAACCCCCTCATATTTGAGATGAGGAATGTGCCCTGCAGTGTAACGCATAAAGGCTTACTTTACTTTTTACAAGCTTCATTACTTTAATAAAGCAAAGCCCTCCTCTTTAGAGCTTACGTAATACTTGAATGGTATCACCAGTCAGCCTGTATACGAAGGACGGCAACATTGAACGATTAGTATATTCAGTAGACTCGGGGTGTCGTGCTCGGCGCCGCACATGCTGGGCAACGAGCTGAACCCCGAGAGCGGCGCCGCGGCGCGCCTGCAGGAACAGCTCAGCGCCGAGCTGGCGGCGCACGCGGCCGGCGCCGCCGCCGGCGACGCGCTCGTGCCGCCGCCGCTCATCAACAAGGCCGCCTCGGTGAGTCTAGTGTACCACTACACGTTACACACCCGCCGAACTGGACCCCGGGATTTTCAGTTTATTTTATACAAGATTTTAAACAAAATCGTTAACTTTTCGGCATAGACACAAAGTGACATGACTGTTTGATATTTCGTAAATTCTCGATTTTAGAGATGGGACAGGAGAAGTGAACGAATGACATCAGTGTGAACGTAAAAAGACTGGTGTACTGCAACCTGTTTTGTAAATTACTATCTATCATAAACAATGTTATTTATAAAGTAAAAAGTTATAAACTGAGTTATTACTTAGTACTATATAGGGAACTATACTATACTAGGCCGATGCGGCAGAAAGGTTCTGGAATGGAGGCCACGTACCGGCAACCGCGGCGTAGGACGTCCACCTACAAGGTGGACAGACGACCTGTTAAAGTTTGCAGGAAGCTGCTGGATGCAGGCTGCTTCCAACCGGCCAATCCGGAAGTCACTGGGGGAGGGAGATTCAGCAGTAGACATCCTATGGCTGAAATAATGATGATGATATAAGGAAGATGTTGAAAAATATGATTCACCACATTTTTGACCACATCAAAGTTTTTGGTTTTCACGATAAAATAAGATTTAAAAGAATCTACTAAATATAACTTAATTTTGACACGGTATTACGTTATGACCAGTACTTAGTTTATTTATGCTATGATATCTAAACAAAACATTCGTTTACAATTATTTTATATTTTATTTACTAGTTCAATTAATGGCTCCCAACCCTATCAATTGCCTTAGATCGCAAACTCCATCAAGCGCCTTCAGGGCTCACCAAAACTGCCTGGTGTAGCTGAAAAGGGCCCTTCAAAAGTCATCAGCAATAGGATTTCCGAAAAAAAAACCAACGACAAATTACGCTATCGCCTATGAAGAGCGCTGAGTTGCTACCCTACTTTTGTACAATGGTTCGAAATGCAATTGCAAGTGCAGTAAACGTGACGTCAATCGACATATTAATAACCTGAGATGAGAATTAAATTGATAGTGATTATTAGTGATTATGGAATGATATTCCATCCATATAAAAAAAGCAGGAAAATAATTAAAAGGTCTTCTCTATCGTTTTCAAATTTTTACGTTTTTCTGGGTGAAGACCCAAGAAGATATCCAAATTAGTTAAAAAAGGAATAAATGTAAAATTCTTTTTTTTACACAGAGTTCAAGCGGGTCTGGTCGTGGGAGTTCGTCCAGCGCTCAAAGCCTTGACCAGCTGCTAGAGAGACAGTGGGAACAAGGTTCACAGTTCCTTATGGAGCAAGCTCAGCATTTCGATAGTAAGTATTTCAATGGTTTGTCGCCTGCATCTTAATGCGCTAAAAATGCCTTATAAATCATTTGCCTAAACACATGAAGTACAGAAAAGAAAAGAGACAAAGCATAATACAATGTTAGTTATATGAATATTAATAAATAAAGTGTAAGTGTGTGTGTAGTTTTTGTTTTATAACAAAAAAAAAATAACGTATCTTCATGTATTTTCTAAAACATTCACTTAAATAATTATTAACAAAAAACTAGTAAAAATATGTAGTTAATTCACTCTGTCGTGACAACCCTATTAAAATATGTATCAATTTTGCTACTCTCTTCTCTTAAAAAGCTTTGCCATTGATTCTTTCTTTACTCATATTTCTTTTAAATCCAGTAATAATATGGCCTATGGGTAACAAATGTTGAACTAACCAAATTTTATGTGTGTGCATTATTTTTATGATTGTATTTATAAGGTTCTCTTACAGTTACAACAAATACAAGTCCCAACATGTTTCTGATTAAGTGCATAACTAATTAAAGGGGAACACATCATGCTTCTTATTATAATTACTTATCTGCTACAGAAAAGAAAAACCATAATAACTATTGAGATTCTTTTTTTGGTACAATTTACAGTAAATACTTTTTTGTGATAAAGTCTCTGATCTGCTGACGAAATTGTTTCTTGAATTAATTGAATCTTTGTCCATAGTCGCATCTCTGCTTTCCTGCCTGCACCAACTGCGCACAGAGAACGTCCGTCTCGAGGACCACGTGGGCAACCTGCTGCAGCGGCGCGACCACCTGCTGGCCGTGAACGCGCGCCTCGCCATCCCGCTCACCACCGGCCAGTACGTCGACGGCGTGCAGATGCACCCAGGTATGCACACATGACTAACGCTAAGAAATCACGGAGCGATTTTCTCCCGCGCCCGCAGCGGCGGCGGGACATCTGTTTTATTTCAAAACTCACGAGACCGGAGTCTTTGCGGTTACACAGCAGCCACGGCTGCGATTATCTCCCGCAAACTTGGCGGGCGATGATCGCAAGACGATCGCAACCGCGCGCGCCGCGGGTATAAAACGCGTCGTGAAATGTGCTTTTTGCATATAAATCTACATTCTACAGAAGCTGCGGGCCCGCGGGCCTGCGGCAGGCGCGGGTGAAAACCGCTCCGTGAGTTCTTAGGCTTAGAGACCTCACAGACGAGCGGCAGTATTGCTTGCGATAGTGGTAGGCGACGCGACGGTCGGCGACAGTTAGTAACTCGCGCCTGAGTTAGCAGCGCGAAATCTTATATTTCCAGTGCCCAATTGGCAAGAAGAAGATTTTGGAAGATTTTAATGTTGCACATTTGCAAATACAAACATTTTTCATTTACAAAATTACCTATACCGCCACCTCGTTTCACGAAAAGTGTTTGCCTTGTCAACTTCAAGCAACTAAATCTTTCATTAACATTTTCTATAATAATTACCAAATAAAAAAAATCGAACATAATTTTGTCGACGTTTAATGTAGAAGAATAAGTTTTTTCTATCACAATAACTCTTTAAAAAAAAAAACAATTCCGAATAAGTAATGACGTTAGTTTACTACGGTTTTTATTTTAAATTAAGCATATTTACAATCAAAAGTTTATTTTAGAATCTTAATTTATTCAAAATATACAATTAACGTTCTAGCGATAGTTGGCGACGGTCGGCGATAGTCTGTGACCGTTGCCTATCATTGCCGCAGGCAGTCGCTGACGTACTGTCGCTCGTCTGTGAGCTCCCTTACACTTAGACTTCTTCTTCCTCGCCTTGTGCCTTTATTAAGCAAGGTCGATTAAAAACACTGAGATGAAGATG
Source organism: Anania hortulata (assembly GCA_963576865.1). NCBI lineage: Eukaryota > Metazoa > Arthropoda > Insecta > Lepidoptera > Crambidae > Anania > Anania hortulata. The sequence continues at coordinate 23,001,230 of OY756387.1, read as the reverse complement.
ACATTCATCATCATCATCATCACCATTTCAGCCACAAGACGTACACTGTTGAACATAGGCTAGTGATTTTCGGTTGAAAGCAGTCTGCATCCATCGGCTTTCTGCAACCCTTACCAGGTCGTCTTGTCTGATGACTTTATCGAGGTTTAAAAGAAGGCACGAAGGCGTGTCTGTCATAATAATCGTTGCGGTACTAGACCCAACTGCCTGTTACGAGCTGTGACGCCTCTGGCTCTGTACCTGGCTGGCCTTCACTATAACATCAAGTCGCAGAACATCATCATCATCATTTAAGTTATAGGACGTCCACTACTAAACATAGGCTTCCCCCAGTGATTTCACCAGCGGCTTCCCGCAACCTTTACCAGGTCGTCCGTCCACCTTACGGGTGGACGTCCTATGTTGCGCTTGCCGGTACGTGACCCTCATCCCAAAATGTTTCTGCCCGTTCGGTCGTCAGTTCTACGTACTATGTGCCCCGCCCACTGCCACTCCAGCTTGCTAATCCTTTGGGCTGTCTCATCGACTTTTGTTCGTTTGCGGATCTCCTAATTTTTTATTCGATCTCGCAAAGAAACACTATACATAGCCCTTCCATAGCACGCTGTGTGACCGTGAACTTTTTTATGACAGGACATGATATAGCACATTAAAGTTAAGACTCATCTTGAATTAAGAGTTGCTCCTTTGGAGTCCAGACACAATGCGAGCTTTAAACCTTTCATTCAGCTAGTACCGATGCGCAAACTTAACACCTTGCTGAAGGGAGAATTCTGGCCACAGGGTGTGTCTACCGTTCCTTCCGTGGAAGAATACTGGTTGACACTACCAGAACGGCTTCATGTACAAAGCCCCAAAAATAACCTATATTCAATTTTATTATTGTGTGTATGTTTGTCTGCAAGGTAATTTATTATGTGGGCCTTTTATTATAGTGTATAAACACTAATAAATATGTCAAATTCAAAGTTTACTTTAGTTACGGTTGTCCATCACGTGCGAGCGGGCGCCCACTGCCTCTTTTCTTTTCTGTTATAGTCAAGGCACTCTTTACTGGATATTATAATATGCATACCTTTTTCCACAAAGTTGGTTATACTGTATTCAGATATTTTTTTTTCTAAAATCATTTTTGTTTTTACTATTAGCACTTTAATTTCATATAAATATAGTAAAAACAATATTTTAATTTCGGACATATTCCCTATTGTGTGAGTAGTGGCTAACTCTGACTGCCCTGGACCTGACTTGTGTGGACTACGGCTCACTCTGACTGCCCTTGACCTGACTTATGTGGACTGCGACTCACTCTGACTGCCCTTGACCTGACTTGTGTGGACTGCGACTCACTCTGACTGCCCTTGACCTGACTTGTGTGGACTGCGACTTACTCTGACTGCCCTTGACCTGACTTGTGTGGACTGCGACTCACTCTGACTGCCCTTGACCTGACTTGTGTGGACTGCGACTCACTCTGACTACCCTTGACCTGACTTGTGTAAATTGCGACTCATTTTGACTGCCCCTGACATGTGTGAGTAGCGGCTGACACCTGACGTCTGTAGATAGGGTTTTACTCTAATTGCCCCTGAACTACTTGTATGAATTGCGGCTTACTATGACTGTCTTTGACCTGACTTGTGTAGACTGCGCCTCACTCTGACGGCCCTTGAGCTGACTAGTGTAGATAGTCGCTAACTCTGAAGGTGTTGCAGTGGCAACCGGCCCGCCTGAGCCCCCGCGGTGCCCGCGCGAGAACGGGCCGCAGGTGCGAGCGCCCTCCGCCGCCGGGCGCGCGCCGGAGACCATCACGTCGGAGCGACCACACCAGGTAACGTGACGCCAAATACGAGCGATTTTCTAAAGTTCCCTTATCGCAACTGCATCGCCGTGATATCGTTACTTCTTCGCCGCGACTAACGTTGACTGAGCGTTATCGTCTCGAAATAACAATAATAAATGACCACACCAGGTAACGTGACGTCTTCTAAAGTATAACTACCAGAAACAAATGCTATGCTCAGAATGTTGTGTAGCTTTTGACGATTCTTAGTATTATTATTTTTTTCTGACAAACTAGGCGTAAGTAGTAGGCTTTTGAAACCACATATTATAGTTCTTTCAAGATAAGAAGGGATTTGTGATACTTCACTGTTGACACGTATAGTGATTTGCCCTAACGAAATCCAATCGATTCTTTTTGAAAATCGAGAATATTTATAAAGAATATCTAATCGATTTTTATTAAAGTAACTTTTTTTTAAAATAAGAGGTATACTGGCCTATCGGCAAAGTGCCGTATACAGTTTTTTTGACAATTTTTTTTGCTTTTTTTGGCATTTTACCAAATAATAACAAAAACTTAACGAAAAACAGTAGTAACAAAAGCCAAAACAGAAACTACGTGAAGCAAACGAAAACACTGCACCGCATACAAAGCAGACGCTTTAGTATTGACGTCGCCGCATAAGTTTTCACAAGATGACCGAACCGATACATCGATTTAGTGTCGATTATGTATTGTCAATCCTTATAGGTAAACGTTCCGTTTTATCAAGTACAAGCTGTCCCGGCGAACGGTCCATCCGTTCTTGACTTATAAATGGTGTAACTAACCCGACTTTGTTTTATATATATAGATTTGAGGGAAATTTTAATTTATTTTTAAAATTATTAGTAAGCAATTTTTACTTAAATTTTTAGAGACAGAGATTATTTTGTTTTTGCAATAATATAAATGAATTGGTTTTTTTAAATATCGTAAGTAGTATAGGTAAAACAGAAAGCCCGATGTGTCACAAAACTCACAAAACCCTTCTTATTTAAAAAAAACTACAGTTAACATTACGACTATTAATACTCCCTTAACGCATATGACAAACTGGACTTAAGTAGTAGTCTTTTGAAACCGCACATTATTTAACATAACGACTATACTCCCTTAACGCAATCCCTTACGCTACACTCCCGTTGCAGCTGATGATGCGCGAAGTGCAACAGAAGCCCAGCTGAAAGGAGTCGCGCGGCGGCGAAGGCGGCGGCGAGCCCGCGCCGGGCCCGTCCCGCGAGCCCGCAGCGCTGCGCACCGTGCAGACCTTCATCATGATCGAGCAACGGCGCCGGCCGGACTTCTCCATCGACTCCATACTCAAGTACGACCACTAGGACGACACCTTAGATCAATGACACATAGATTACTCATCCGCGCGTACAATTTGAAGCAACACTTCACATGATGTTGTCAAATTTGAACAATGAATAGGTTATTTGTTTTATTATTTAACTTAAGTTACGGAGGGCTGCCTACGCTAGACAGCTCTGTGTTTAATTTCAATCAAGGACCGAATAGGTTGCCTGTATACAGGTTTTAATCCGTTTAGTTTTAACGATTCGACTGGAAACCCGACTTTTACGGATAATCCTTAAATACGGGTTAACCCAATCGTCTAAAAACTGGTTCCGGCCTAAGGTTCACTCTTGTTTATTTTTTTCTAGCTTCCATACAATCTACTACTATGACTATCTCATTCTTTAAGATTAATTAGCGATATTATGCGGGTTAATCCGATATGTATACGGGTTACCCTAAATAAGGATTAAGCGGAACTTTAACTTAGTCGTCTAAGCTAACCCTTAATTTCGGTCCTTGATGTCAATCTAGATGTAAGCATTGCTCTTATCGAATTTTACCGTTTTGGGCAAAACTAGTAGCAGTAGTGAGCAACCCCATTTTATAGTAATGTGTGCGTGTCTATGTGTAGACGTTTGTACACAGATGTTTTGTTGCTTCAATTTTGTAATCGCCGTAGGTACCGCCGTAACTATGATTCTATGTGTCATTATTCAATGGCCACGACACACTAAACGATTCACAGCACCATCCCATCGACCGAATCGTTATTACATGTGACTATTCAGACATCTGTAAGCGTGTTCCGTGAATCCGCAAATCAATAGCAGTCGAAGGTGTTTGTGCGTCCGGTGAAATAACAGGAAATTTTAAAAAATGTCCAACCTACCCACTTTTTATTGAAGTAGTCGTAACTCCAAAGGGTTGCTCGTAGATGACAAGAACTGCTACACGGCGTTTTTAATTTTCCGTCACCCCTTTCTACACGAGTAAAATGACGCCTAGTGTTTAAAGTCTCTACGAAAAATTACAAAAGACTTTGTTAGTTTGCTGGCTGGGACAGCATACATGTCCATGGATCATTTATACGCTACTTATAATGTTCGGGTAAGGGCAGTGTCGGGCAACCTTTAATAAGGTTATTACCGTTTCTGTTAGTTTATTACATTTTTGTAAAGGCAGAACAATCGTAGTAGTAGCGCATATAACGTCCAATGCGTTTATGTCGTGACATTACGTGAGGAAACGTCATTTTAACAATCTTAATATAACTATGTATATGTTCTGGTTACGTTCTTGCTCCATATTATAATGATACTGTATGTTATATTGACGAGGATTTAATTTCTTTACTGTAAAAAGTATATAATTGAGATGTGTCGGTTATCTATTAAGTGCATCATGTATTAACCTTTTTAATATTAATAGCGAAATAACATAGGATGAATATAAATATGTTACCGCTTCTACTTAAGCACGCACATAATATAAATTATGCAATTAAAATTAAATATCTTTAGGAAGACATGGTCAATGGCGTAGTGTCGATTTGATATCGACCCTAATAAAATGTAATTATATAAGATATTATGTTATTTTTTTGGCCTGGCGAATAACGTAATCAAACAAAGAATGTGTGCGAACAATCTGAAAATAATATTATTCACTACTTTATTTCAGTTTAAAGTAAAATAAACTAACAAAAGGTATCTATTTTCTGTCAAGATATAATTGCAGATTATTTAACTTTGTTCTAATATAACCTCATTTGCTTTGTGAAGTGAATATCTCTTTATTATTATTGTGTGTGATTTTAGCCTATTGTGTTGTGAAGTGTGTAAGATACGCCAAAATAAGTTGTTTGTTTACGTCCTTCGTCAGCACGTCAGGTAAGAAATAATAGACTTAAAGAAGTCTGACTCGATTAATTTTATTTAACTGACCGCCAATTTATCGTACGCTAATTATCAGTGATAATTAGCGTACGATATCGCAGTAGGTAGATTGATTTGATGTACTTTGGTAGTGCAAGCGTAATATAGATATGCCTTTTTTTTCAAAAACTGATATTAAGAAATTCCGGAATCTCGGAGGTATGTTCATATCAACATCAATGTTTGAGATCATTGACCCCAAATCAATCTATCTACTCCGATAACTGCTAATTATTGAGTATTCGGTTTGTCAGTATGGCGCATCAAACAATACGTACGAGAAACCGGCGATTAGTTTAATATAATTTAGACTCCAATTCACCAACAGATTCTTAAATTATAAATTATCTGTGCTCCACTTAGCAGTGCTGCAATCAACGGTTTTACTTAATCTTGGTAGCCATCATCGGTTAGATTTAACATTGTAAAATAGTGTTTGTAACGCAGTAGTATGTTTAAAGAGGTTTAAAATAAGGATGATAATAATAAAAAAATGATTAAAGGAGTATCGTGTTAATATTAAAACCCGGGTTCATCACTTTAAGATCTTGTTTTATAATATACGGTTGTTGTTTTAATGTGTTTAACTGTTTACTACCATAACTGTATTAGTGCAATCGACTGCACTAAACACCTGGTTAGTGCATAGTATACAACTCCTACTAACTAACTTTTCTTTAAAATTTAACCTCTGTTGGTGAACTCGTATATGTAGTTAAAATAAGAATGTAAAAATGTAAATAAATCCTATGATACAGGTATTGTAGCGCACGTAATCATAATGTTAACAAATAATTATAAGGAAACCCTGTTGTCACTGCTCGTCGAATAAACTTTTTGAAAGGATTAAACATATTATTTCCACACTGCATCTACAAAAATATTTATCACAGTTTTAAATACGTCTAACGGTAAAATTATCAATAAATGAGACATACATCATTTGAAGATCAGTGGCATCAGGGTTATGTGGTCTGCTCCTACAAAAGATTTGACATATTCGGACAACTTTTTCTCCATTCGTAATAGAGACGGATAGGAAAAAACTTGTCCTTGTTTTTGTGAAGTAGACTGGCCCCTGATTCAGAATCCTTCGATGACAAATTAATAACCAGTAGTGTAAAATGACACTAATGCTCTGCCGTCTTAACGCAAAAGGACACAATTATCATTTTATAAACCTCAGGAAGTTACAAGGTTATGCGCTTTTTTCTGATTGCGAATATGTATGTATCTCGATATCACAAATATGATAGTTGTGCCCTTTTTCGTTACGACGTCAGGTTATCAGTCACGTGGTTTTCAGGTCGACAATTTGCTATCGAACGGTTCTGAATCGGGGGCCTGGTATAAGTTAGAAATGAGGCAAGTAGATTATTCATCATCGAGATGGGTAAGTATAGGGAACTATAAAAGACATAAGGGAGTAAAATCGGCGGTACCCTATTTATAATCCTTGATTAATTCTCATCAAAGTCGGTTCAGTGGTTTTGCTGATAGCCACAGCGTGTCGCATTTAAAATATTAGCCATGTAATTTTAAGTAGTATAATTACTTTATAGATTATCGTGTAGTAGCTGGTCTGAGCCAGGGACACATATATCTTATGGACAATTGATAGAAACAAAAACATGGATCAAATTTATCTATACTATTAACCCATCTCGATGTTCGAATTGGATAATATACAGATTATTCAATTTGTTAAGTGAGCGCGTCTTCTATCTCTTGCGGCTCTCGCGTACACTTCGGGTGTATCGTTATAATACTCGGCTTATACTCATTGCCAGGACATACACAGTAATAAGAGCCTGCGATATATTCGCTTCTTACTAAGACTTAAAAGTCGTAACACGTTACGGCTTAACGGACGTAAGACTGAAGGGCCAAGATTTGTACCCAATGAACCAATTTTTAGGCTTCGTGAAGTAGGGGAAGATTCAACATAATTGGACAATAAGTTTATGCGATGACTACTCTCTACGACTGTTTAACCTTGGCGTAGGTGCTGCTCTTTTTGTTTATTGTAAGTGTACTATCGATAATAATCGCCTATGTTGTTAATTATGCAAGAAGTGTATCTTTCTAATTCTATAAAACTATCTAACTGTACGAAAATGTGATTCTGTTTGTGTGCAAATTGCCAAAATAGTCGCGGCACCCGCGAATATTCATGGGCTAATTGCTAGAAGATTGAAGAATGTTCTCAGGTAACCAATTATCATGTTGTTGAAGGAAACTGACTTCTCGCCGATACAGCCCGGCGGTTTGTTTGTCTTGTCGGTAAGGGGACATCTGCATGACTGCATTTGGACGCCTAGCAACTGCAAAATTGCAGTTTTGATGCGATTTCTGTGCAGTTTGGAAAAATGCGTCGATACTGCAAACCAACTTCGCAGTCCGCTTGCAGTCGGTGTGCAGTCCTAACAACTGCATTCGATCTGCAAGCTAGCTGCACAGTTGGTTATTCTGCAATTTCGCAGTTGCTAGGCAGTCCAAATGCAATCCGTCTGTCCTCCCCTGCAATCCCTTAGTAGGCAGTTCACGTCTAAGTACAAGTTAGTAAACTTTGTAGGTGACGAGAAATCAGCAACTTATTTATGCTCTGCTGCATCAGAACGCGTACGAAGGAATAATTTCGCCGCATATCATTATTCTTAAGCAGCTGAAACCGACACCTCGCGGCCGGGCTGTTGGTTCGGTGTGTAGACTCCATTAGTTTCGAGAATGTTCTCAAGTGCAACACGACCCACTACTATATTTAACTAAACTTTTACTATTCAATGTTTTAACTAATCGACTGGATCTAGACATGGTCTTATAAATTATGAGAATATTGTTCGATATTTAAATTGTAAGGTTAAGGATCTACGTTTCTAAAATAAAATTGAAGTTTTATTGAATTGTTATTGTGAAGGCCAGTGTCGACTCAATAACCCGATCGGCTGGATCGGCAACAAAATAGTGACGTTTGGTACTTTCGGCAATCCTATGATTGTACACAGGGTGTTAAGTTTTAGGCGAGCGGCATACTTATTTCTACTGATTGTTCTTATCATGAATTTATATAACTTTTACTATGGGACAGTAGTAAAATCGAGAAAAAGTGCTTCTTCGTACTTAAATCAGTATGCAACAGCTGATTGTTTTCTCGATTTCTCAACTAATCCGATAATAAAAGAAAACCTGTAGAAGTATGTCCCTGTTTAACCTAATACCCTGTAGCCTTGAAACATATTTTAAATCAATCCTTGAGTTACGCTTGTAAGATTTAAAAAAATGTTTTTAAGACTGGCCTATATTTATTTGTGTCCTTCAAATTAAAATTGTTGTCCTTTTTATCAAATTGCATTAAAATTCTGTGTCTTATATTTCATCCGATACTGATACGACACGTCTAAAATTCAATCTTGTTTCATGTTAAAATAATTTTCAATATATAGATGTATCAACGGTTTTCTGTACTAATAGTTAATAGGTATAATTAATGGGAATACTTAAATTGTTCGAATATTATCAGTGTTGTTTTCAATGTTCAACGGTATCGGTGTTGAATGTATTGTTAAGGTAATTAGTTATCGCTGTGAAAATCAATGTTACTATAGAAAATGCTTAATACCAAAGCTACTTTTTCAATATTATTTTCATTCGTAATTCTATATACAATACAATACACAATTCTATAAATTGTTTTTTTTTAACCGCAGTATTTTTTGCAAGCCTGTGTAGTATTTCGTAATATTACGGTTATGATTTTATAACCGTTACGATGTTATGGTTTTGGTCAATTTTATAACCTCTATGCATACACTTTTTGTAAATTTTAAATGAGTGGAAACCTAAGTTTTGAGTTTTCGATTAATTTATCATTATCACTGAGGAAAAATACATAGGTACACATAGCTGAAAATAATGTTAGAGTATTTTACATTATTGGGATGCTGTAATTCCGCATATTATATCGATGTAATATCTCGCTCGAAATGTTTTGAGTCTTTGTAAGAATTCGGAGTCAAATGTCACGCCGACTGTACACACTCACTTTACTTTATGAATGGTGCGATAGTATACGGTTAATGTCGTTTTTTACATTTTGTATTCAAAGCACAAATAATCTAATACGTGCCGTCTTTTTAGCATGTAAAAATTTGACCTAACATATTAATTATTATTATTTATTAAGTTGTAAAGTGGTTTATTTTTTTTACCAGTAAGGTTAGTTTAAGCTACAGTGTAAGAGACGTTTACATTTGACTTTAGAAAATAAAAAAAAATCTAATGAATTCTAGTACTTGTAATGTATAATTATTTACTTTGTTGTATGTGTAGTCGAGAATGTTTTATGTGTACCAATTTACACAATAAATGGCTTCTGGCGCACGGTTCGCCTGCCCTGTCCACTGCCGTCGTCGTCCAGGTTTTGAGATGATAAGGAAATCGCGATAGCTTGCAGGCTAAGGCTGGTAAAAGAGACTCCTATTTCGCAGAAAGCACAGCAGCAAATGATATGCCTGTATTTCCCCAAATCAACAATTTAATACAAATTTATCAAAAAGATGAAGACAACTCATCTTTTAGCGGAAGCCTCCTTTATCTCCGTTCAGTATTCCTTATCTATGGCTTGGCTCCGGCTTTATGCTAGTCCAGCTACTTGCCCGAATTCATCACTCCAGCGGCGTAGAGAACTGCGTTGCGCCCTTTATTTGGTCACGAAATCATAATAACCGGTCTTGACAAGCGAACCGTGCGCCGCGAGGGAGTCACTGCGTAAACTGGTGCACAGCAAACATTCTCGAATGTATCTTGAAATGGAAATTATTTTATCTTTTTTGATTATGCATTCAAAGATGACGACACAGCAACTTTGCAGTAATAATTATTCACCACGTATCCAAATTAATGCATTCTATTTAGTAAAGCTTGCGTTAAACTGTTAGTTAGTAAGGTATTACAGTTGTAGCTGTGTTTATGTTTTACTGTTCGATTGCAGATTAGGTTCAGTTTAGTCAGATACAACGTGTCTGACCTGTTTAATACTACATCAGTGTTTTAATTAATTTTGAAATCTGATAACTACTTGTTTTTTATTATTAGCCGGCTATGTATGCTAATCGGCTGGAATTTATTTTATTTTGTAACTAATGATCTGAATACTGTGTGAATAACTCAGCCGATTATATTTATATAAAAAATGATTTATATCTATACTGATATTATAAAGCTGAAGAGTTTGTTTGTTTGATTGAACGCGCATATCTCAGGAACTACTTGTTGGTTAGAATTGAGAATTGTTTTTTTTTTGGATAGTCCATTTATTCAGAAGGGTTAAGCTATATTCACGCTACGACCAATAGGAGCGGAGTATTCAAGAAAAATGTTGCAAAAATAATGTATAATAAATGTCTTTTCTTTCTTTCTTTCAAAAAAACGGGAAAAAATATTCCTTTCAAGAGCTTCAGTTGCGTGCGCTGCGTAAACGATTAAAGTTAGGCAAAAATCATGTATGACGAAAAAGTTCTAAAAAAAGACCGTGACAGTATATGTCTATCTTCTAAGGTTGACTTAGTATAACCTTTTTTATGGTAATCAAATTTGTTCCAAAATAATGCATCGGCGTCGCTTTTTCTTTTACTTTTAGAGCGAGACATTGATGTGGTTTATTGTATTATTTGATTATTTTAAGCTGGGAAGTGACATGGGTCGTTGATAAAGACTAAGTGACAGATCGAACTCCACGCGGGCGTAGCCGCGGGCGGAACCTAGTTTATTGATATAAAAAATTGAGAATTGGTTTGTATAGTGTTCCTCAAATTGTTCTAACTTAACTACGTCTGGTCGGATGATTAAATAAATACTGGTGGTGATGCAATTGTACCTTTCAAAATAATATCTTATATTTTTATTCTTAATAAAATACTAAAAAGATAGACCTGAATCACAAAATAATAATGGTCTACTAATAATTTTGTAATTTACCTTATTTCTTTCATAGTCTTACTTCTTGGCTTCTGAAATGCACAATTTTATATTCTTACCAAAAAAGATACAAGAACTGTTACGAATAGTGCCAAAATTACTTGTTATTTGGTCAAAATAATCTGTCAAACTGAATCTAAACTGTATTCGAATATAGGGAAATAATTTTAAGATAACCTAGTTTAGGGCCAATGTAAACTTCTAGTAAAGAAGTGATCTCAGTCGATTGCGCTGGCAATTGTGCAAGTCTCGGGTTCTCGGTGCAGACAGGGCGCGTGGTATATGAAGCGACACCGTAATCGTGTACCTAGGTACTCATTCGAGCCTCTGTGGATACCGAGAACCTCAGGCGATAATAGGGAATTTTGTAACGAGAACAATTGTGAAATGGCATGGCATGGTGGAGTTTTCCATCTTCGACACAGGACCATATATGTAACTGTGGACTTTATTCGTTACTTTACTGTTTATTTTTGTTATTTTATGCTATATTTAACATCGAAATCATGTTAAATCTTTTTATTTATTAGTTGGTTATTATAATTGATTTAGGATCGTTGCATGCTGTGTACTTAACTTATGTTAGAAATGTTGACAAGTACGAGTCCTGTGTCGCAGCAAGCGAAGCCGCCGTTCATGTGACTGATTGTGTGTAATTAGATGTAACACCTTATGCATGTTCCGATGCACCCATTGTCTTGATGTGGTAACTGCATTTATAGTTCAACCTTTACAGATTACCAAACAATTTATTGTACCTTGAATAAAATGTTTCGGTAATACACAATTTTTTATTATTTTTACCTTACATTCCTAATGCAAAATAAATACGACCTTTAAGGAGTTCCGGAAGCAGTAGTCAGGACATAAGAATAGGACACTCTTAAAAACCACATTACCTAAGCTGTTGATATACTACAACTATTACTATAGAAGAAAAAGGAAAAGAATTTTAAAAAAATAATGCTCCATACAACCTAACGCTTTACCTAAATAGGCATTAATTAGCAATGAATGGAGCATTAGTCAAATAATCATATTCTTCACGCTTTTGATATTTTGCTCCCATAGTAAAAAAAAAGTATACCTACTTAATAGCAGCTTATATAGGAGATTATATCCTTTTGTACAACCTGTATAAAGATATGACAGATTTGTTCTTCAAGCTACGAAAACGCGCCATTCTTAATCTAAAGCAAGATACAAAACTACACGCTAAGTGGAGAAGCGTGTCAATAGCTTCACCATGAAGCGGTGCGGTTTTCAGAACCAAAATTACGTTCTAATGATTGCTCTGAATGTGTTTGATATTACAGGAAATAAAATAATAGGAACCTAAATAGGGAAACAGACCTCCAAATCATGAACTTCTTCTACCGAATAGACATAAAATATCCCACCAACCTGCGGAACAGTCCTCGATAGCCTTCAGCACTTCATCATGGGTATGTCCTTGATTCTTAATTGATATGGCGTAATTCGTAATATCTTCACTGTTGGACTTTGGGTATTAGTTTAGTCGCGGTATGAAATGAGCTATGAACGTTATACGTTGTATTCTATTTTTATCAGGAAAGAAAAATACGTTGCGGGCGGCTTGACAAGCAAGAGACAGAGAGTGTTACATAATTTTTATTGGCTGTCAATCATGTGTGTAAGCATCTATTTCCCAATGGAATCGCTGCTAAAAGTGACATTCAGCGCCATCCTTATGGGCTTCTAGCCAATCATAGAGAGCCTGAACAACAAGTACGGCGGGAATCAAAATATATCTAATCATTCAATAAAAGAAATCTAATTTTGGAAGTCAATAAACCACTATTTAGTTTAAGAAATTAAAATGAACATGCGCAACCACTAAGTGACTATGCTTTCCACGGAAGCATAGGTTCATCGGCTTAGAGGTACGCAGTTTTGTATGGGTACAGCAGGCCTGCGAGTTGGGAAACAAACCGAAGACTTTTTGCATTTATGGCATTTATGCACAGTGCAGAGCCTCTACGTACGACGACTAGCGTAAGTTATATCAGTCTGAAGTTGATGGTGTAACCGTTCACATCTATCCATCGTTCAAAGTATTCAAGGTGCACAGACGACCTGTAATGTTTGTAGGAAGCCACTGGATGAGGTCGCTTCCAACCGGACAATCTGGAAATCACTGGGGAGGCCTGTGTTCAGCAGTGGACGTCCTGTGGCTGAAATGATGATGATTATTCAAAGTATGTATGTTAGACTGATGAAATACTGAGCAAGTAGCCTTAGTATAGAAAAATAATGGTAATGAGTCACGCTAGGGCCCGTTCACATTGCATTGGTACTTGTTTCTCGTACTGCGCCTAATAAAGTTGGACATAAGTACCTGTGTCATATAATATTGACCTGTGTAATTGACGGTGCAAGTTCATAGTCCTATTTTGTTCTTTAATACTTGGACGTCATCGGATAAAATGACAGAGGAAATAAATTGTATATTTATATGTCACACGGAATCATTTTTGGGAAATAATGATTCCCATTTTGTACTAAGACGTAATTGGAAAGTGAGATCGAATTCTAATAAGGTAGTTCTATGCGCGTGGCTTATCATCAGAGGCCCGATTCCCGTAATTGGACAATAGTCGCATTCTGGTGTCGATCCGCTCCCAGTAACATTACGATCACAAACGGTAATCTCGTAAACGTTTAATTTGACGTAAAATTATCAAAACTATCACAAAACGACTGAAAATAGAGCAAAAATCTAATTTATGTCTCTTCCATTTGTGGTATTTAAATCGTTCTTTGTGATCGTAATGTTACTGGGAGCGGATCGACACTGGATTGCGGCTATTGTCAAATTACGGGAATTGGGCCTCTGTTTTGTGGTTCTATGAAACAGACAAGTAAAAAAAAAATTGACCAATAACGTCTAGTTCCATAAGACAAAACCGACCCAGTAGGTAGATACACATGTTTAATGTTTTGCAAACGTTAAGTATAAACATAAAATAAGTACCTAGGTACCTATTTACTCCATCTGGTAAAAGTGAAAAAAATTTTTTTTATTCCGTTCGTATTCGAGCAATAAAAGTCGATTGGCCGAAAATTAGGAATCCTAAAGAAAAAGCATTATACTCCTTTTTGGGCAGTCGTTAAAAATTACTACGTACGGTCACAGAATACCTAATAGTACTGTACGGCGCCTTCCTGCTGCGCCGCCACAGCGAACGGCAGCTGCTTGCTTTCCTCCGCGCTTCGGGCTTTGGGCAAACAAGTAGGTACCTTCCACAGCGAGTCATAATAAACCAATATTTTTTTTGCCCTGATTATAAAGTCATTTCTTTTGTACTACAAAGTTTTTTTTACACTAAATAAAAATATTGTAAAAATTAACAACTTTAAAAAATAAACAGTAAAGTATGGAATAATCGAACAAGCGCGTGGCGAGGTCAATTCCAAACTTTTTGGATCTATGAATGTAGGTTCTATTTACAACGGATAAAAGGTTGTGTTTTATTGCATACAGCTCAAACAAATAAAAATACAAAATAAAACTATAAAAGAGAACAGTATTTTTTTTTAACGTAGGAAGAAAGGTTAAAAAAAATCTGCTTTTTCAACCGACTTCAAACAAGGTGGACGTTCTCAATTCGTCGGAATCTTTTTTTGTATTTTCATTTGTTTATCTGACATTCCCGAAGAAGTTCAGTCCGCTATGCGCCTGTTCGACTCGATTCATACTTCCTGGGATATCCTGTATATGTGAAACAAATAATCTACAGTTTTGGTAGTTAAATCGAAAATTCAAAAAAAGTCATGCGTTGTTTGACTAAAGAAAGTCAATATTAAACAAGATTACTAAATGGACAGCTTAAAACGAAAAATAGGATAATTATTCGAAAATTGAAATTATTTTTATTAAAACGTGTAGTGATGATGACGAATAGACGAAATCCATCACACGTAGCAAGCATACCTAATCAATTCTTAGATTACCAACGTAGTTTTATTTTTGGTTAATTAGTTAAGTACTTTTGTTTTATTAAAACCACGACCTATTTGACTCATAAGCATATAATTTCGTAAGCTTGTTGAAATAGAAGTCGTAAGTAAATAGTTCTGTTAGTAGGTACTTATGATGAATAAGGTAAGAATCCAATATTACCTATCTAATAGTTACGCTATAAACTCTGAAGAAGTGGAGATTATCTTTTCATAACACAAAGGTAAGCTATTAAATATTTTTTTCCTCAACTGTATTAATAGATGAAAAAGTACCTAACACGAAAAAGGAACTCGGTTTTTCCTGTTTTTATAAGTTCGTATACGTCATAAGTAAATCATAATTGTTATGTGCTATTTGTTATTTTGGACTGTTAATATTGTTTTGATAACAGACTAGTACACTTAAGACGTTTTGAGCAGAATATCAGACGTGTGCGTTCGCAATCAGTCAGTCGCTGTCGTTAGTTGTCATATTTTTTTCCAACGCAGAATTCTCATGGTACGTAGGTGGTACTCCAAACGCACGTCAGACGTTTATTGAAAGACCCCTAAGTTTCTCCTAAGTTGTAGTCTAGACACGGCACTGTGTCAAACCAAGTTTTAAAATTTTGCTAAGAGCATGTTCACGCACGTTATAGGGTTCCGTTGTCCCAATATGCGATATTTTCTACCGGTTTTACATAGTTAACAACTTTAGTAATTTGCTTCGCCAATTAGCAGTGGTAGTTTTGTCTTAACTTCTTGGTTTTATTCACGTGATTTTTCCACATAAGTAACGTAGCTTTAACGTAAGTATTACGGGTAGACGTCTTGGCCATCTCTATTATCGTCGCTTTAGACACCGTAGGTGAGTATCTTAAGGACAGCACGAAGGAATTCTAAACTAAGGACATAATAGAGTAAAGGTTATACATAGGTTAATTATGACCTAAGAGTAGAGGTAAGGAGTACTATCTCTTACGGGCAGAAAGTTAAAAAAGTGTCCGGCTAAAGCAGTAAATAAAAAGTGTCCGGCTAAAGCAGTAAATAATAGTTACAAAACCGTACCGTACCGGTATGGGTATGTATGTAGCAGTTGTTGACGGATTGGCGTATGCCGAGTATGGAGTGCCAAGTTAGAACATACAGGAAGACTTGTTTATCACCAATCACCATCCAAATTTAAATATAATAATCTATGAGGAAAAAACAATACACGTGTTTTTTCTTTTGGTATCGCCCAGTACAAAAATGTTGAGATAAAGCACCTGGAAATTGTCTAAACAAATACTAGGCGTATGGACACGGCACGCAAACTACTCTACGCGCTAGCGTCAACGCCTCTCCCCGCTCCCGCTTTTCATTGATATTTTTACGATCCTTAAGTTGTTGACTTTCCCTTCATATTTTCGCGATAGTGCGCAGCGCGTGGCACGGCGGAAACGCGGTAATAAGGCACGCATACGTCACGGGGTTGCGCGGGCGACTGATTTGTGTTTTTGTTGACACCGGCCGGCGCGCCACCGATGCCGACACAAGGCCGTCGTCATAGCAACTCCGTGCCGCTGCCCGCACGACGCCCTCTCATTCATGTATCTAGGGTAATATTTACGTTAAGCAGTAACCACATAAAATTGAAAATTATATTGGGAAAAATATTTTATGGTGAAAACTTGACATACCAATATTTTTTTTATAAATGGGTTTTATGAAGGATTCCTAATGCCTAGAAAAATTTTAGATGGTGGTTAAAAAGTATTCCTTTAAAAGTGACTTATAGATATAGAGGATAAAGCATTTGAAGAATAGTAGCAATAGGCTACTGTGGCGCCACCTAATTTAACGCACTTGGCGGACACTTTTTCACAACGAAGATTGTACTCCTTACCCCTACCGGCTACCCTCCACTTAGTTTATTTACAAGAAAAACAAAATGGCGAAATACGTTATTTAAAAAAAACGTTATAATCACAATACATTGCAAACGACAATAATATGTACGGTAACCATGCGTGTAAGGTTAATAGAAAGTTACTAGTTTTTTTAAATGGTGTAGTTAGTGTACCTACTGGAGACGTATTTTTGAAGCATTAGAAATGAATTTTGAATTCGAACACGAAAACAATTCGTGTATGAAATTCATTTCTTTTGCTCACGATTTTACGCATTTTTGAATCACTCGAAATAGGTGTTACTAATAAATTGAAATCTTGTAACTATTTTTGTTTCACGAAAAAAATATTATAAAACATAAAGCAAAAACTCATTAACGAACGTAAATAAAAAGTTATTATGTCAAATTTCTGTCAAACATACGTTTACTTGTCAATGTAATTCTTCCGTACTTTCTACTATCTAGACCTAGTAGAAAACAAAAACGAGTGGTCGTTACAGAATTCACGGAATGAATTTTCAAAAATAGTGATTTTAGGAATTCACATGCGAATCTTGCGATTTCGTATTCGGATTGGAATTCGCATGATTCAAAAATACATCTCCTGTTCAATAACAAATTGTCTGTCAACCGAAAAACCATGTGACATTATAGAATTTAACATTAGTGTCACGTGATTTACAGGTTCTCAATTCGTTATTGAACGGTTCTGAATCGGGGGTCTGATCAAGTAAGCCACTAGGTACGTTAGCAAGACATTAAAGCCATTTATTAGAACTACCCTAACTAAACTGTGTCGTACGGTTACATAGCAATATAATCGTGGTAATTATTCATAAAATAATATTAATAATCCATACATTAAAAGATAATCATATTAAAAACACGGGGTTCCGGATTCGATTCCCGGTTCGGGTCAACTTATAATACTAACTTAAATTAGCTTGGGGTCTGGTCGTGCTGAGAAATGAGATGCCTCGGCGAAAAATCATTGTATTTGACTGGCACCTCGTAACCGATCGAGATCGCATCGAGACTGACAATGGTCATAATATGAATATTCATGCAAATTTGTATTTTTTTAAAATGGATGTTATTATTTACCTATTGTTGTTTTTTTAAATTGAGTCTTAGCATTATCTTCTATAACCTATGGTTTTCCCTGTACCACACTATCCCCAAATATACAAAAAAATTACCTACTCTGTATACCGAAAAGGGAAAAAAAATAAACGCGAAAACAACACCAAAACGAACATTCCATTCCAACATTTGAAAAAGAAAGGTTGAAATGATCAATCATGTCCTCGGATAATTACCTGGCGTAGGGCTGAGTCTCGACAGATCGCAGCGGTGCCCTTGAATGACAGTCGATGCCTGCCTTTTTAAGAATAAGAGTCACTACTTATTACCAATGATCGGAGTAGGTAGATTGATTTGATGTATTTTAGTAGTGCTACCATAATATGGATAAGCCTTTTTTTCAAAAACTGATACCAAGAAATTCTGGAATCCCGGAGGCATGTCCATATTAACATCAATGTTTGAGATGATTGACAATGTACCTATTCCGATCACTGTTTATTACCAATGTTATACCTTAAAAAATATATGTGTAAATACATCTAAATACATACGAGAACATCCTGAAGATTTTGTTACGAATGTATTGATTAAGTACGAGTACTTTCAGTCTATTCGATTCTATAATCACTCGACAGACGTCTGTTGCCATGGAGTCAGCCCACCTCTTCTTAAAGCCCACTCGGAACTTTTTTTCTTCGTCTATCAGGTAGATTAATTCAAAAAATATTGGACACTTACAAAAAAAAAAAATAATATTGACGACCTCAGAGCAATGTATGTGATGTTCTCCAATATTTATTTATTTACTTATTTTTCTTTTTACACACAAATCAAAATAATAAAGAGATAATTATATTGATTTGAAATGTCGCATGACGTCATGTCTTTGTACAATTTATACAGGAGTAACGTCACGAACTCCCGAACTTTGACGGGTTTTATCTTTGTATTTTTTTTGGTTGCTTCATCATCATCATCATCCAGCCTTAGACATCCACTGCTGAACGTAGGCCTTCCCACATTGACTTCCAGATTGGCCGATTGGAAGCGGCCGACAAAAAAATACATAGGTGTCCATTATTTTTGATAATCTAACCCAGTCGTCATCCCTATTCCAGTATTTAAATCATTTCGCTATCATTTATCCTTTTTGTTTTGGTACCTAAAGTTATTGCTTTAAATTTTATTTACATTTAATGGGACTAGATAGGTAATAGGTGTGATTATTGGAAGGATTTATTATGATTATGGTAAACATATATTTATTAGAAAATTAACAAAATAAGCTTTTTTTATTCTCATTCAAATCAACACCTACAACCCTAAATAAGCTATTTAATGACCCTCGTCATGAGTGCGCTAAAGTAACTCATTAGGGAATAGAAAATCTTTGAGTTTGTAATTTTAATAAATATATAAAAAAAAATTTTTAAACTATGTATAATATATAAATATTATAGTTTTAAACCTTTAATATTTCTAGACCTATTCTTAAAGTAGTTATGTATTTGTTGTTTGCTTTTTTCGCATCCGTCACCATATAAACATCTGTTGTACTATCGCAAAATTAGCATTAAACACATTAGTTAAATAAATATTATATAATATCATATATTTGACAACATCACATACATTGCTCTGATCTTATGGTAAGTAGCCAAAGTTCTTGAGTTATATAAAAAAACATCGTTTTTCACATTGATCCGACCGGGAATCGAACCCGGGACCTCAGAAATGGCGACACCAAGTCCGGCAAGCTCGCCTCTCGGCTCTGAGGTAGTCGTTAAATGCTAATGTTAAGATAAATTTAGGCTTATTAATAATATAAGTATGGAACCTATTACGAGTATAAGCTATAGGTATCTATTGAAATGTAAGTAGTTAAGCACCTTCATGGTGTCTAGTACCAACCTACCACAAAACGTCAAATTTTCTCAATTGATATCGATCTCTACGTGTCGGACTTAAGGTTGAAAAGCAGTTCAATGACCTTTAACTTTTTGGGTAGTTTGACCTGCCGTTGACTGTACCTCCAACCTTCAACAAGCTATCAAATTGATTACTTACGTAGACAAAGACTTTATATCCGATTTCATTAAGTAACAAACCATAAACGTACAAAATAGACAGTAATATTGCAAAATTTAAATAAGTACATATCTACATATTTAAGCGTGTGTGTGTATAGACAACCTCCATCACTGACCACCCAGAAGTCAAGCATAAAGCCTCCTGATGCCTGCCCCCCTTTGTATCTGGCCACGCCTACTCGTTGCAGATACGCGCATCGCCCCCCTTTTCCCAGAATTACGAGTATCTCCCTCCATCTTTACAAATTAATGGCTGCCAACACCCCGCCTCAAAATGGACTGAATTTACAAAAAATAATTAATTGCCTGTAAAATTCTGAATATAACACCTATTAACTAGCTAGCTTTCTTTCACGTTCACTTTCGGTCACGTTTGCTTGTGTGCGTGCGTAGTGTGTCAATGTAGTAGTAAACAGCTGTAAAGGGTGTAGATTTTCGTAGTTACGGAATGAGATTGTTATGATCAATATCTCCGTAACTAGCCTGAATTTTTGGCTCAATTTTGGTGAGTCTGCTCAGCTAAACGTACAGAAACCCCCATTACTTATTAAGGAATGTACTTATTTGATTTTGTTAGACCCTATTTATACGCTTCAAAGTTTCTCAATTGTTTAGAGCGCGTTAAATAAATAAAGGTTAATATTGTATTGCGCAGCGTAGGACGTCCACTCACAAGGTGGTCAGACGACCTGGTAAGGGTCACAGGAAGACGCTGGATGCAGGCCGCTTCCAACCGGCCAATCTGGAAGTCAATGGAAGAGGCCTATGTTCAGCAGTGGACGTCCTATGGCTAAAATGATGATGATTGTACAGGGTTACTGATGAGACGAGAGAGTAACTTCAAACAAACTATTTAATAGAGGCTGACAACAGTGACCGAGTTTCTTGCGCTGCTTCTTCTTGGCGCTAGCCCATAATATTGTCTTGAAATGTAGGGTAAAAAAAGTTGGGACGTAAAAGTTCTTAATTTAGGCCTATTTACAGAAATCAATTGATTTTATTGATTTTATTTTATTTTACTACATTAGCAGCAGTGGCACTATAAAGCAGCAATACGAAACATCTTTCTCCAAAACTTGTAAGTGATTTTACACTTACATTTAGTTAAAATAACAAGTCATGTCAACTCTCGCCTCGCAGTCACATATTAAGACAGCGGAATTTACTTATGTCGAACATTATAAATTACTTACATTACTACTTTAAGATATGTGCTCCATATTTCACTATGGATTATTTTATTCATTCACTATCGAAATTAGGTAAAAAACTAGATATTCATAATTACCTCGGCGAAAATGAATAGCGCATCAGTTTTATTTCGTGTTGCTTTGTAGTTTTAGATCGCATAATTTACCTCACCGTCTATCTCGATCATAGATCTAAACGCCATAGTCCTGTTTAATTTAAGATTAATAACATTAAGTGCTTTAGCTAAGAGATAATCTCATGGCTAAAGTTTTTAATCAGCACGATTTTTTTTCTGCCTTTTGTGAAATTAAACACAACCTCATTCAGCCTCAGCCTCATGGCGGCTACATCTATCATATTTTTAAAGTTGGTGTCGATATATCGCTATATCATATCATATCATATCCTGTTTTGGTAGACATGCTAGGGGGACATACAACAACTCTATTTACAGTGTAATATCCGAATGTAACATTAAAATCGCGTTTTTATTGTCAACATTAGCGATAAATATAGATTATTTATTTATTTCTTGATTTCGGTGTAGGTAGGCCCTGCCTGCACCTACTCTGTCTGTAGCATATTATCTAACCTGTGCCTGTAGAACAAAGGAGTAAAATCTTATTTTATTTGTTATTTCTCTAATCCTCTCGTCTACCTTCAGTACCTCCTACACTCTTCGCGAATATTATTATTTGTAAATAGGTAGCGTCGTAAACAATCAAGAGAAAAATTTTTCAGCGAAAAATTCAGCACAGCTTCTATTTTCAACCGACTTCAAAAACGGAGGAGGTTCTCAATTCGACTGTGTTTTTTTTTTTTTTTTTTTTGTATATTTGTTACGCGATTACTCCGCCAATTATGAATCGATTTTAATGATTCTTTTTTTGTTTGGTAGATCATACTTCAGAGGTGGTCCCATATAAATTTTATCGAATTTGAGTAAGAACTTTTTGAGAAAATCAACAAATATATACCCAGATAATATTTTGGTTGTGGTTCTTGTTACCTATCTTCGACAAATATGAGCCGATTTTGATGATTTTTGTTTTATTGAATAGCGTATACTTCAAAGATGCTATGATAAAAGTTTGCAAAATAAAATCACCCCTAAGGGTAGGGAAATAGGGGATGAAATCGGTGTTCAGCTGTTAGATTAGGATTTATCACTAAAAATAGATGAAATAAGTAAATTTTATTTAAAAAAATAAAACCGACTTCAAAACACTAAAATGCTAAAAATAATCCTAACACTTAAGTACCTAATCAGTTACTTTTGGAGTCGGTGCCAGCCGATGAGAGATTCAATGTTTTTGTTTGCACCGACTCCAAAATTAACTGATTAGGTACTTAAGTGTTAGGATTATTTTTAGCATTTTAGTGTTTTGAAGTCGGTTTTATTTTTTTGACACAATATGCGCTTGCCTGACAAAGCTCATTACGTAGATGTTAAGAAATGCTTATTTTTAATACACTTCTAACGCTTCACTTGTACCCAAGTAAAGAAAAGTTTAACACACTTCTAACGCTTCACTTGTACCCAAGTAAAAGACTACGTAGTTAAATCTTAGAAGTCGGGTTTGACCTACTTCTAACTGTCGTAACTATGTCACTAGTTGTGCAATCTGTATGGCCATCGCGGTGGACTGACGACCTAGTTAAGGTTGCGGGCAGCCGTTGGATGCAAACCGCCCATATCGAGGCTAGCGTTCTATATCGAGGCCTATGTTCAGCAGTGGACTTCTAGTAGCTGATGATGATAATGATTTATGGCCAAATTACTATCGAGCTAATCTGATGATGGACCTTGAAGTAGATATTAGAACTCTTCAAAGGCTACTAGTAAAACCTAAGAGTTTGGGTTCTTTTAATTCGTTTTGAAACACTTTTTTTTTAACTTTCAGGCCACTGGACCACGTCATGGTAGGTATTATTAGAGGGGATCCTCTAATTAAAACGGTATATTAACTTATTAAAATATATTGATACGGAAGACGCGCGAAAGCACAATTACGACGCATAAAGAAGTACGCCCCGATGACAGCTGACCGCTAGTGCTAGGAACCGCTCATGGGGATGTTCCCAGCAATCGATTCCCCGCTAACAGTATAATTATACTACGTACATTTAGGAGTGGTAATAGTGCAGCTTTCTTCTATGGCTAAGTAGCCCATCTGACATCATTATGTCATGTAATATTATTACCTCAGGCAACAGTCTTCACATTCCAGGCTATATTAGGCCAGCAATTCAAAATGTAATAATTCTAAGTTGCCTATTGTGAATAAAAAAAATACATTATAATAAAATATAAATATGTTATTAGTATTAACATTGTCTGACAATAACTTTGAATTTAGTGTGCCTAGATTGTGTGTCTAATTATAACAATAGTCTTTAGTCAGATTATAAAAGCGACTAGATGACCCGGTGAACTTCGTATCGCCTCCACATAATTCGTGTAAAATGTGGTCGAACATCAATATTTCACAGAGTTTGTATAGGAAAATTAAATTGTCGTTTTAGTATTTTCCTTTACTTATTACAGAGACGATATCTTGTTTTTATCGTCTCTGAAGTATTATTTAACTTCTTTCTTCTTTTAACTATCTTTCTCGCCATTCAATCAAACCTTCCCTGAACTTCCACAAATACTTAGTTTAAAATCAAAATTAGTCCAGCCAATCTCGAGTTTTTGGGACACAAACAAACAGCAAATTATTTTTATGTGTATATATAGGTGGTGTTTACAGGAGTTTCAACAATAACCGAAAATAAAATAATGTATACATTTTTAAAGGGTTAAAATTCAATAAAAATTTGGAAAAAAAATATGGAAATCAAAGTAGCTTTAGAAACTAAGTGTAATAGGTAAAGATAATTTATAGATATTACCTATTATTTTTTAATCTTGAGTCTTGCAACCTAAAGTTAGGATTAAGTTATATCTTAAGCAATCTTACTTACCTATCTTACTTTAATTTCATAACAATTATCGACCCACGGGAATGTAAATCCAGTTTAAGACTTGTTATCATTGTAATGGAGTATTCAACAAGATTAATTTTATCTATATCAAAAAACACAGTTTTAATAATCATTATAATGGTCACTCATTAGCTAATAAGTCGTTCAGGTGTATCATAGTCACTAATTATTAATTTTTGTAATTTAATTTATTGAAATGTGCAGTGGCGTTGTCTGTGGAATATCGACTGTGGCTGTGGGCACAGCCTTAGTCATAGCCAGTAGTATTGTAGGGTTTTATGTTATTCCTAATGTTGTAGAAAATACTATTGTTAACGTAAGTGAAAATATCATTATTCTTTATGAATAGCGTTAATTATACCTATACCTAAGGTACATACATCTAATGTATGCTATGTTGACGACCTCCGCAGCCGAGAGGCGAGCACGCCTAACTTGGCGTCACCATCTCTGAGGTCCTGGATTCGATTCCCGGTCAGTGTGATACCGACGTTGTTTCTGAGTTCTTTAACACTAGTGCTTTGGCTAATTGCCTTAGGATCAGAGCAATCTGATGTTTTCTAATATTTAGGTATATAATCTTGATTATATTCCATATAATCATGTCGTATCATAATTTGATTCTAGAGATAGGTTTGTAGACACCCGATTTGCTGTGGTGCGTTGTTTCGCCTTAAGCGCACAAGGGTTCAATTTCCGTTTAGCAAACGAATTTTTCAAAGATTACACCTACCTGGATGTGCTGAGCGGTGTACTCAGCAAAAAAACTTGCCTGATAGGTAAGTAAGTACATCGTGAAACAAGGGTGTTTTAGTTCTTACTTCAGACAGCGGTTCTTACTGCGGATTATTTTTCTCACTGTCACTATTGTTATCATAAAGGTTTATAATAATCATGAACCCAATCAACTGATTTTGATATCACACAAGCATAATATAATAATAGCTAGTCTGATCGGGTGCTTCAGCATGAGCGCCTTTGTAAAGGCACTGAATAAATAATAATATACTCTAGTAGTAGAGGTAATCAAAATAATATTGTGCCCGTTCAACACCAAAATTGATAATTTCGATACTCGACCAATATTCAGAAAATAATACCGTGGTAACAAAACGAACGATAAGAGGATTAATAACGTATTTCGCCATCGCTAGTGTGAGTGTGGCCGTTCCATGGAAACGCAAAATTTAATCCGATTTTGCGCGAAAGCCCGGGGTCGTATTTTCGTAAAAGCAAGGCCAGTGGTTCTTAAATGGTGGTCTATGGACCGCTAGTAGTTCCTGGAACAGAACAACCCTATATTTATTTGCTTATTAATATTACCTACGTCCATTGGATGCAGTGGTGGTTTCTGACACGACTTAAATTTTGTTACATGTTCATTCCGAAAAGGTTAAGAATTCTGGCTTCAGGAGTTACAGGATCCTACGCCGCGCCGACTGCTACACTAAGTATCAATGCGTCCGTTAAAACGGCCCGGTAATAAACGTATTAGTGATAAGCTGGTTTACTTCTCACGCTGACTAAACTGCTAACAGTAAAAAAACTTACTATACTACCGGTTATTTAATCTTTCTTCGAAATCTTTATTTGACGTTTATAAAGCAGCATATTTAATTTTTTCGAGTCTTAAGATCTTTTAACTAGGGTTGTAATATTGTAATACTTATGAAAGTACCAACTTTATGGCTATGGAACTGCATAACAAAACAGCTTATATTTTATCATACTAATCGATAGATTCCCTAACAAACTCTCAAATAAACATTGTGCCGAATTACTTAGCATTATAATTGCCTACGATTTAATTTGACTTCAGAAAGGCACCGCACAAAATAGAATCTAGGTACACCTGTAGGTACCTAGACTAGCTTTTTGATCTGCTTACATAAAAAGCCAAACGTAAATACCAACTAATTGGGGGATTATATTATACTAGCCGTGCCCGCGGCCTCGCCCGCGTAGGATACGGCTTGTCACCTCTTATTTTAATGCCTTTGGAAAACGATAAAAAAATAATAGCAGCCCATTTAAGGGTCTAGAGAAATGTCCTTCGGTTTAAGCTTTCTCCGTATCAATTTTTTTCCGTTTTTTTAGGTTTTTCCGTGTAACCGTAACAGACAGACCTACCTACTTTCTTACATTTACCTACTTAATTACTTTCGCATTTGTATTGCTATTTACAAAGTCGTGGATGTCTTTTTGGAAAAATCTGTTATGAATTTTTGTATGCCTTACTTGAGAAAATGATTAATAGATTGGTCAAAATTATTATTGTAATATATTATTTTGTAAAAGATAACAAGATTTCTGTGGGTTATCCTTTTAAAGACATATTAAAGTTACATTAGCAGAATTTTCTGCAGGTCTTATTAAGGTGTTAATGAAATAACGCAAAACCTATTAGGGGCTGATTCTGGTGTTCAAATTCTACACCAATATCGATTTCTCAAAAAAAAAAACGTTTCCAATGTCAGTTGGTCGCGGTTTAGTGTGGGAAAGTTTTGCGATTTCGATGTTGAACCAATTAGAAAAAGTTGCTGTATTTCAGCTATCTATCACATCCTAAAAGGTTTTGCGTTTTTCATTAACACTGTATAATTCTGTAGTACATTAGTATGATGCTGTCTCATAACCTTTTGCCAGCGCTAGCAATAGGTAAATTGTGAGCGTCTGAAAATAGATTTTATTACGACTAGACGAAAATCATACTCGTAAATAACTTTTCTTTTTTAATATAGCATTCTTAAAAGGTATTTCATAAACCTTTTTTATGAAACTTTCTAAATGTGATAGTGAAATTGCATAGTTTAAAAAAAGTAACAAAAATAGGTGTTTCAAACTCCGCGCCTGTAGACCTAAAAAATTCAGACACCGGGGGATTTTTTTTAACCCCATTTTATAGTTATTACTTATAGCGTATTTGGCTTTTTCAATAGCTAGAATCCTTTTATCCGACGAATAAAAGTGTCAAAAACACTTTTACTATACGGAAACTGTCAACATATTTAATCTTATTCTTCATATGACGACCTCCGTAGCTAAGAGGCGAGCATACCGGACTTGGTGTCGCTTTCTCTGAGGTCCCAGGTTCGATTCCCGGTCGGGCAATGTAGAAAAAAATACTTTTCTATCTTGTCTCGGGTCTGGGTGTTGTGGTACCGTCGTTGTTTCTGATTTCTGTAGCACAAGTGCTTAAGCTACTGACCATAGGATTAGAGCAATGTATGTGATGTTGTCAAATATTTATTTATTTGCATCCTATTTATTATTTATATAAAAGTTATCTTGGTATTGAAAAATCGGCCCGCAATAGGTTTTCCTATATCTAAGGTGTTGGTTTTTTTAAATTTATTTTAGCACAAACTGTCATTACAAAATTAGTTTTATAGATTGTATAAACGTCTATGATAATGAACAAAACAATTACATCTGTTTTAATATTATAGTTAGTTAGTAAGTAGGTACTTGTTAGCACCCTGCAAAACTCAAATTAATACAACATCGAGTTATTGAGATTATCGGAAACTTGAGTTTAGCTACTCTTTAATATAGTCTCATAATACATAACTCCAAGGACACATTTAATCGGAACTTTGCCATATTTCGAGTTCTGACTTGTGTTGCTCTTTATATAAGTGTTTGATATATTGACATGCCCTGTTATCTGATTGTTACACAGGAGGTAATACTACTGAATGACACAGAGCAGCTGGAAAGATTCAAGGAAATCCCCTTTCCCCTGAGCTTCAGGATCAGGGTGTTCAACATCAGCAACGCTGCTGACGTCCTGACAGGCGCGGTGCCGGCGATGACAGAAGTGGGACCCTACTATTACAGGTAGGGGAGTGCTCTCGGTGAAATCTTTTTTTTAAGAAGGATCAAGATTTATGCTTTGAGAGTGTCTATATACTTACGTAATGAATACTCGTACCTGAGTCGTGAGTTAACATGTTATCTTCCTAAACGAATAGCAGGTTACTTCATGGAAACTGGTTGCTATACGTAATAAGGCAAAGCCAATTAAAACATAACAACCTTCCGATGGGCAGTGTTTTCCCTAGTTGCTCACACTCACGAGAGTGGACGAATGGATGGATAGGTAGATACCCTCTATTGCGCTTCGTGCTTAGTAGGCTTTACAATAGATAAAGTAGTAAGAAGTAGTGCTTCTTTTGTAAGGTAACGTAACGTATGGGAACAATGCATTAGTCACATAATAATATAAATTAAGATTAAATATTAGGTATCCTATAGGTATTTCTGAACAAGTGAATCCTATTCTTATGAGAAATATAAATCTAAAACCATATGATGACGGAAATACTTTTTCGGAAATGTTTATTTATTTATTCATCATGGCACGCAACAATTAATGTACAGTTGTCGGTTCTAAATCTATCCTATACCTACCGGTCAACCGCAAGGCGAGGCAGTAATATTGAATGCGGTGTGGTATTTAAAAAGCGAAAATGTTACTACCAATATTTTTGTAATTATTCAGTCTTTTGATAGTTTGGTTTAATTGTTAGGCACCGCAGCAGAAAAAACTTAAAAAAATATTAGTAACAACTTTTTATTGGTCCCGTGGTGATTCTCGTTGAATGCAAAAAGGGTTTCGATTACCGTTTTGGGTCAATTCAGAACACTGGGTGTGCTCATGCTGTGGCACGCAGTGGGCAAAAAGTCATTGCCTGGGGCGTCGTAAAACAAAATGTTAAAAATTCCTTATCTGGCGAACTTTGTTTTTTTGTGAGATGGATGATTGATTGGTATTTACTGAATAATAGCCAAGACATGTAATCTTCAGACTGTACCAGCGGCGCGTGATCGAGGGCATAGAAGAGGACCGGCTGAGGTACAGGAAGCTTGATCGCTTTGAGTTCGACCCCGAGGCTTCGTTCCCGTACACCGAAGATGACTTGGTCCACGTCACCAACGTAGCTTATCACGTAAGAAATATAATCGTTACAAAGGGCTTAGTTTGAGTCTTTTAACGTATAAGTAATTCGATCGATAAGTAAATATTTTTTATGATGTTTTGTAAAGACCTCGGGCTACGCGGCCGCTACTAGCGCCGCGTAGCCCTCCGTAGCCGAGAGGCAAACATACCAGACTTGGTGTCGCTATCTCTGAGAAGGGTTCCCAACCCTCACGGATTGCCCGGGAGAATCCGGTAATAATGGTTCACCTCCCGAGTTCCCGAACCGCAATAATTTCTCCGGTGTTTTAAATTTGCTAAAATTAAACTTTCCGGTCCGTAACGTTTCTTGCGAACGCCTATTTAGCATCATAGAACAAGAAAAGAAATCAAATGAATATTTCTTTCCTCAAAGCAGTTACTCGTACAAGTACTAATAAACTTTGACTTTTCATGTAAAATAACCATCAAATAAAGCGTAAAATATAGCAATTAACATATCGTCGTAGTGGGCTACAAAGATTTATTAAAATTCTCCCGGGTTGGTTCTTTCGACAGTTGGCAACCCTGTCCCGCGGGTTCGATTCCCGGTCGATCGGTCAGTTTATTGTCGCGGGTATGGGTGTTGTGGTACCGTCGTTGCTATTGATTTCTGTAACACAAGTGCTTTGGCTACTTACTATAGGATTAGAGCAATGTATGTGATGTTGTCCAATATTTATTTGTTTATAATTATAAAGGTATTTCAATACCTCCGTGGTAGCATATCAACGAAACCATGTTTAATTTTAACTCCGCATATGCGTTCACAAAGGTCCTCTGTTGCTTTATCCCTACAAGCGTGGTTAACATACATACTTAGGTATTCACTGAACCCTTTAGCCCAACAAAACCAGACACAATTGAATTTTCATTGTTATGCGAGTTCATGCGACTGCTCGGGGCTTCCTGCACTACTCGAATGCGTTATTGGCTCTCGACATGGTATTTTGTAGATCAATATTTTCCGTCTGAAAAACTAACAGATTTGCTCGATTTATGCTATCAATATAACTTATCTCCGGACAGACAATCGCATCGCACACATATTCAAAACCTGCTTCAATAGAATACTAGGGGCCTCCCCTTTTATTTTCTAAGGAATATTCGCCATTTAATTGTCATAATACATGACAGTTATTCGAAACAATGCCGTGCCGTGGGGTGCCGTGTGGCGATGACCGTAAAAAATACACTTCCCTACCGCCAACAAGAGGCATGTGGTAAGAGGCGACAAATTCCTGTAGCACGAGACAGGCAGCAGCGTCTGCGTGCGAAATCTTATAAAAAACTGCACTAGCCAACCCGCCTGCCAAGCGTGGCGAGTATTGGCCTCTGATGATAGGTAATTGGGGGAAGCCGATGTTCAGCAGTGGACGTCCTGTGGCTGAAATTGAGGATGAACCCTCAACATTAACAAATATGCCAACTTAACTACATAGGTCAGTTACTTGGAATTTCCCGTACTGATTCTATAGATTACCAGCCTTAGCTGAGATAAAAAATAAAACTTTAAAATAATAATAATGATATGTAAGTATCTTAATTTCATTTATCTGTACTTGTAGACATTATATTTGTGCGGAATGTGTAGACGCTGGCGTGGGTGGATTTTCCTTTAATTCCCGGCAAAGCGAGTTATTTGCGCTGTTGCGATGATTAAATTGTGAGTGCTTCGCGAACGAATTACATACTTTACTTACCCTTAGAGCATGAACTAGGTAGGTACTTGACCATAGAGCAGCTCTATTACTAGTATAGACACAATCGCTATGCTAATTTTTATCCAATTACAGAAAATTTGGGTAATTTTATTTGTTAAATCATTTAATAATAAAAGTAGTTAAATAAAATTAAATCGGAATAAACATAAATTTTATTTTAAAAAATAAAACCGACTTCAAAACACTAAAATGCTTAAAATAATCCTAACACTTAAGTACCTAATCAGTTACTTTTGGAGTCGGTGCAAACAAAAACATTGAATCTCTCATCGGCTGGCACCTTCTCCAAAAGTAACTGATTAGGTACTTCAGTGTTAGGATTATTTTTAGCATTTTAGTGTTTTGAAGTTGGTTTTATTTTTTTAAATAAAATTTACTTATTTCATCAATTTTTTGTGATAAATCCTCATCTAACTGCTGAACGCCGATTTCATCCCCTATTTTCCTACCCTTAGGGGTGATTTTTATTTTGCAAACTTTTATCATATTATCTTTGAAGTATAAGCTATTCAATAAAACAAAAATCATCAAAATCGGCTTATATTTGTCGAAGATAGGTAACAAGAACCACAACCAAAATATTATCTGGGTATATATTTGTTGATTTTCTCTATAAGTTCTAAATCAATTTCGATAAAATTTATATGGGACCACCTCTGAAGTATGATCTACCAAACAAAAAAAGAATCATTAAAATCGATTCATAATTGGCGGAGTAATCGCGTAACATACATACAAAAAAAAAAATACAGTCGAATTGAGAACCTCCTCCTTTTTTGAAGTCGGTTGAAAAATAAATAAATAGCCTGATATTTAGAAATCATCAAACTGATATAATAAAAATTACCCGTATTAAGTAATATATTAATCCCGTCGGCAGTCCAGTAACAAGGCTTGAAACAATTATTTTCCTTAAGTCAACATTCGAAGTCGCCAAAGTACAAAAATCTGGAATTATTAACTAGATTATCCATTCAACTGTCAGTCTCGAAGATGTCATAACATAATAGCTAATGGCGTTAGTCGCCGCCACGAGAGAATAGAAAAAGCCACCAGTACCAAGTAATATAGCGACAAGATATTAAGTACGTACATTTTTACGTACCTAATAAGTAGCTCCTAATTTATGTTGCCAAAAAATGTTGACGACGGCACTTAATATATCGCAAACAGATCCCTAAATACCAAAAATATTTATCACACACTCCAAATTTTTTTAAGAGACCTATCCAACGACATCTTACCTACCTAACAAATTCGATAAAAAGACTTAACCGCTTTAAGTGTCAACCAAATCAGTGGTGTTAAGTTACCAAAAAAAAAGTCTTGCAGGCGTGACAAATATTTAATTAAAAATTAAAAAAAATTAGTACCAAGAGCCTCCAAGCTAACTTGGAGACTGTCCATCCGGACAGACAGACAAAAGGGCTTGGCACAAATTTATAAAAAACGAATTTATAAATTCTACGCAACTCGATGTTTCATTATCATTACTAATTCTAAGAAAACTATATTGTCAAAATAAATTCGAGGTAACGTTATATCGGCAAAACACTTCAAGTAGGTAAACAAGGTTTCAGCGTTAGGCCATCGATATTTAAATTTAAGCAGCAACGAAAAAAAACAGGCGTCAAACTCGAGTTACGAGCAAACTCGTAAGCGGAATGAGTTAGGTACAGCTGTGCTCAAATACCCTTTAAAACATGTGATCTATGGGTACAGTATAGACTGAAGTTTGAATATTTGGACATATCTGCACGTGTCACTCACTCAGTGGGACTCAGTCAGTGTCACGGTGACCCTTAAATAGTACAGACAGGTGATCAGTAGGCATATTGTCGAATCCTAAGAATACGCTGGATTCCCTTGAAGAAGTTCCACTTCCTCTACTAAGAAATGTTGATGCTCTAACTCAAACATGACGCATGCATGCAGCACTAGGCGAAAGCGGAAAGTCCCTCCCGCACTTTCCGTTGATACATCTTATCTCACTTAATTTTCCGTCGACAGGAACATAATTCTGTATCTTTATACTTGAATAAGTAATATTTACGATACGTTCTGCTAATATTGTTATAATTATTTCCTTCCGTGCACTGCGCGAAATTTCCGTCGCGTTTTTTTAACATATTATTAATGTTATTAGCCCTCCGTCGCGGAATCTCGGTCACGATCTTTCTATGTATTGAAGTAGTGTTGCAAGTCTAAATTTTTAAATAAAATCCGTTAAGTCAGACAACGCAATCGTTGATAATATAATCTATGAAAGCTGTTATGGCAAACAGAATCCTAGGAGCGCGGTTCGACTCGCACTATTATGCATGACGTCGCGCTGCACGCTGTCGTGACTCGTGGTCAGACAAAGGAAGCAAATTACCTATAACGAGACTTCAATTTTCTTATAAGGTCACCTAGGAACGATTGGAGACACGAGACTGATCAATTATTTATTGCCACATTGGATGGAGATAGTAAGTTCTTTTTACATAACCAAACTTAAACAAGACTGGCATGAGCTAAAAAATTTTAAACTGCTGTTTTTTTTAAACATAATTATTTTCTCATACGAGTACCTTATTTTATTTTACCGCTATACTGTTTTGCTATGTTGCGAATAGAAGGGCAAGAATTTGGCGTAACTTTAGAAACCACTATTATTTACAAAAAAAATACGTTAAACTTGACTCGCCGTGGCCTAGTTTAAGCCACAACCAGTAGATGACAAAAATATTTTACTTATACACACAAGCTGAAAAACATAACATTTTATTATTACGAGCAATAGTTTTATTAGAAAATTACATACATCTGACAATTATTTAACAAAACTGCCACACAAACTCCTAGATATATAAGCTTAGCAGCAATTTTTGGCAATAAATGGAAAAACCCGGTTTGAAAGGACGCTGTCTGGCTTAAATACTTTGATAAGACAGATGACACTCCAAAAATGGAATTGTACTAAAGTTTTACAGAATGCCTCAGAGAAAACACACAATAAATTTATCCGAAAACAATAAAAAAAGAATGTAAAATTTGAAAAAGAAAAAATACAGAACTATTACCAAAGTCGGCTCCAGGGGGGTGGCCGGGCTGCCGGGGCGCAAGCCTCCTCCGCGCGAAATAGCGCGAGGGATTGCTTAGCCACTTAATTTGAATGCCTATAATTGTATTCTTAACAGAATAACGAATCGTCATATAAAGTAGGTCTGTCGAATTACGCCTGCTTACGGTTTAAACTAATTTATCATTTAGGTTTAAACAATTTTTTAAAAAGGAGAAGAAGAAAACAGTGTTTGTATCGAAGGAATCAATTGCGACGGAACGTGTTAATCTTGATGCGTAAGAATCAATGTAACGATATTGTATCTAGATTTTTTTGGTCATAGGCATAATTTGACAGACCTTCCTTATATATTTTTTGATAACCTAGATTTGGCCATATCAGAGGGTTTGTTAGATAAGTTAGAATAATTAATAATTATATTGATAATTATTAAGGGACAACCAACCCATTTTGCCATGTAAGCAGATAGGTTATTGGCTTATCATTGGTCGATTGGTCTGCGATCACCTAGATGCTGTACCTCAACTTCGGCAGTTGTTATGAAAAACCGATAATGTATAATAATACTGCTGTGTGTATAAACTGTATGTGAGTACTGTGTCAAGCGGTGAATTTAAACGACAAACAAATATTTCATACGCAAATATTATAAAATAAAATAAAATAAAAAAATATATTTTCGAACAGTACCAGTGCATAATTTTGTTTGTGACAATTTGTTACAATTAACTTAAAACTATGGTAGTACCTATTGTCCAGTATTTCATGGACTCACATGCCATATAAAAGCCTCCCTGCTATCATTCCTATCTCTCTCTGCATTTATTAACCCAAAGTTGAAAATAATGCCCTTTTCTAGATTCTTAAGCTAAGAAATGTAACGTACCTTCATCATCATTATTTGAGCCATTGGACGTCCACTGCTTCAACACAGGCCTCTTCAGTGACTTCCAGATTGGCCAGTTGGAGGCGGCCTGCATCCAGAGGCTTCCTGCAACCTTACTTTTTTTTAAAACAATCGCACTTACCAAACAGCCGGGTCTTGATTTTAGTAACTAAACTCACGAAGCACTTATTCAAAATTTGAAATTCTTGCTTTATCATTTCTTTCTCAAACTGTATTGTGATTGTGATTATTTAAATTACTACCATTAATATGTTGACATAAAAACGTTAGGTGAGGTCTTTTTTTTTCAAGCATTCGGGACAGTCTAAACATTGGTAGCATTTAACTTACATGCTTTAATTTTTAAAAATAAAACGCTAACCCATTGGAGTGTAGGTATTACGTCAACAAATAGACCTAGTTTCGGTGCTGTTCTAGATTATCTATTTACTGTGACATAACGACTACAAAATACAATTTAAGATTTTTGTTTATCCATGATAACCTAAAAAACATTTTTTTTCTAATGGTAACATGTCCCTGGACACTTGCATCTGTCGTCTGGATCGCTCCCCTTTAATAAACGGCGGTGAATTCCGTTCAACAAAGAGAATGCTCCTTATTGTATGCAGTCCAGCATTTGATGCGCCTTTCAGCGCTTTGTGTGTATTATTAATTTTACGGGAAGTGGTATTTCATGAATCGGATTTTTCTATTTTTCACTTCCAGTTATTCTTTTTCTAAAAACCTTATTCGGTTTATTACTACCAAGTTTTAATCATGAAAATAGAAATTAGGTAACCTATATTTTATTTATGCTTATTGTTATTTTCCCTCGCGCCATATTTTTTTTTTAAATATGGCGCTCTCCGACCCCTATTTTTTTCGAAATTAAAAATAATGTTTTTTACAACCTAACGCTCTACCTTTACGATAACACCAGCCATAATATTTTTTTTAATAATTTTAATGTAGGTATCTAAAGTATCAATATCAGCAACCATAGTAGGTAAAGCAAACGCAACGTACTATTTTAAATTGATTGTATGCACATCATTCAATTAATTAATTGCACATTGGCTTTCAAAATCAATATTCTGTTGACTGCACAGAATGAATAGACAGTAAATCCCTGATTGTAACGTTAGCCCCTGGACGAGTTTTGAGGGCGAGTGTTACATTACAAAGCGACCCCTCCCGGCCTGCCGGGGTGGACGACAAAAACCGTGCGGGAAATTTTCGCGTATGAACTGTGCGTATTAACGTACGCTTTGCCATATTTTGGTGTGTAACAAGCTATACATCTGGATGATGAATGATGATGCTTCGCAAGAATCGATCGAATAGTAAACGTTATTTAATCCTTTTCGATCAATATGCTTTTTGTGAAACTAATAGGCTCTCAGTTCACAGTATAGTTTTATAGATCAAGATTTTCACAATAATTGATCGCTTGGTTGATATTAAGCCTATAATTGTATTTTTATACTAGCTGTAACCCGCGTTGTTTTTAGTTTATGCATAAAAAAAATCTGCGCAACTTTTTTATTTTTTTCTCTCAAAAGAACCTTTCTCTGACAATAAATAACACAACAAAATAATAATTTGCAAAGGATAAGAAGAATAAGGATTCATTTTTAGGGTTCCGTACCTTAAAAGGAAAAATACCGAACCCTTCTAGGACCACTTTGTTGTCCGGCCATCTGTCCGTCTGTCTGTCTGTCAAGACCCTTTTTCACAGGAACGCGTGGAGGTATCAAGCTGAAATTTACATCAAATACTCATTACTTGGAGCTGTGAAAAAATCAAACTTCTAAGCAATACAGCCGTTTGTGCCGCAAAATTTCAACACTCGCAAGGAAATCAAAACCTACAGGGTACTTCCCGTGAATCAGAGTCTTGAAATTTGGTATAAAGCAACGTCATATAGCACAGATAAAAATTTCGAAATCCGTAAGTTTTTAGTTACATCATATAATAAAAATATTTTAAATAATTTTAAACTTACTACCCCTTTCCTCATGAACGCGTAGAGGTATTAAATTGAAATTCATACCAAAACTCAAGTCTATAATACCTTTATACCTACAGGTTTGTACGGAACCATCGGTGCGCGAGTCCGACTCGCACTTGGCCGGTTTTTTATAACATAGGTAGATTGGCCCGGATCGGTTGTGCTGGGGGACGTGGACGTCCATGGAAAATTAATTGATGTTATTTCCATAATTTTAAACCATAACAGTTTGTAGTCTGGCAAATATTTATTTATTCATTATAAAATGTTAATTAATCTTACTAGATAAATTGTTCATGGATTTTTGAATTAAAATCTGTAAGAGCATGATGTAGATTTGTTTGATGACGTCAATGTCCTTGTCAAAGTCATACAAACTGACAGCTATGATAATAAATAATAATAATAAATTATTTTCACAATCACACCAATTATAAGTTAAGCTTGTACTATGGCAACTAGATAACTGATAACACTGAAATACTTTTTAGACATCTATGACTTAGGTACAAATGCTCGTGCTCGTCACACACACATTAGGTTAGGTTTACGAGTAGTCAACACAAATCTAGATACAAATAAATAAAATGTGTGTGTTTGTAATAAAAAAAAGATAACCTTTTTACTAAATACATAAAGACGACCCGATTGGTAGTGGACCCGGTAGTTCGCCCTGCGCGCAAAGGGTCCTGGGTTCGATTCCCGGCCGATTCGAGTCAATTGAAAAACGACCTTTCCTGATTTGGCTCGAGACCCAGTCTCAGTCCCAGTCAGTGTTCGGAAACGCCCCTGGCAAAATACATTGTCTGGTACCTCGTTACACAAGGATGATTTTTTATTTTTAAATTCCTTGATTTGTGTTAATTGGCGTGTTGTCTGGCGCATATTCGTTTATTTATAAAAGTATTTATGGCATTTTCATAAAATATATATTTTTGTCTGTCTGTCGGTTTGTTCCGGCTAATCCCCGAAACAGGCAGCCCGATTTAGACGGAACATTCACTGGCAGATAACTGATGTTATAAAAAGTAACTTAGGCTACTTCTCTTATTTTCCACGCAAAAAATGTAAAACCCATGGCTGGTCACAAAATTCGATTTAAATTGCACAGTTTTTGATTTTATTGAACCGCGAACAAAGTTGCGGGTAACAGCTAGCATTCTAAAACCGATACATTATTATTTATTAATTGATTTTCAATAAACAACTGGCCAATCTGAAAATGGGCTAGTTTTCTGGGTCAAAAAATGATTATTCTATTTAGTCCGTCAGTTAGATTATCAAAATATATTGGACCCATATTTTGTCTTTTGTCAATCAAACAAAAAATGACGAAGATAAAGCGCATCAAAGTGAGCACGTGACGTCACGTCT
The DNA here is from genome assembly GCA_963576865.1 of Anania hortulata. NCBI lineage: Eukaryota > Metazoa > Arthropoda > Insecta > Lepidoptera > Crambidae > Anania > Anania hortulata. The sequence goes on along the minus strand of OY756387.1, from coordinate 22,962,953 downwards.
TGCTAGAAAGTGTCGCAAGGCGTGACGTTACACGGAACTTTAACGGGCTATATCTTCATCATTTTTTGTTTGATTTAGAAAAGAAAAAAAACGTGTCCAATATTTCCTGTAATCCAACTGACGGACTAATTTGATTTGTTTAGGAAACTAGCCCATTACTGGAAGGCCTATGTTCAGCAATCCTATGGCAAATCAGGATTTGCCATAGGATTGCTGAACATACTGGCTCAAATGATGATTATGAAACATTGAATTAGTAGATAATTTTATGAACGGCTTTTGCCTTTGATATACATTTCGCAAAAATGTGTGTAGATATCGCAAAAAGTTGTTTTATCAGCTAAATTAAGTAACCTCTTATCTGATAAAGTGCCCTCATATGAAGCCATAATTTAGTACAACTTACATAAAATTTGCTTATCTAAGGCCCAGAAATGTTGTTTACTATCATTATCACCAGTAGTATTAATTAAATTAAAATTACAATAATACCTAATGATAACTTTTAATCCAATGCTTTAATTTCTAACAGTGTTCACAAAATAAGTACTTTTCTGATTAATTACAACTATGTATGTTGCACAACACTTCTTATCGAACATATCTAACATAGATTAACTATATGGCACAAGATTAAAAGAAGAACATACATACAAAAATTTTACTTAAATAAATAAATTCTTTCCACAATAGGGATGACGACTATTTTTTTTTTCTTCGTCTATCAGATTATCAAAAAGTATTGGACACGTTATTTTTTCTTTTTTTACATAATCAAAATTAATATTACACAGATATTGTATTGATTTGAAATGTCGCAATTCAAATCAATAAATGTCAAGAAATGGTAAAATTTTTACTTAAAATAATAATTATTTATTTTTACTAAGAATCGACGTCACAAGCGAACCGTCCCCACTCCCGAACTTTGACGCGTTTTATCTTTGCTTTTTTTTGGTTGATTGACAAAAGAAAAAATAATGTCCATTTGTCCATTTGTAACAATTTTATCGTAACGACAATCACGATAATTAGAGATTTGGGTATTTTGCTCCACCAGAAACTAACGTGCAAGTTTTAAACGACCTTAATATAATGATTACAAATACAAAATCATAATAAAAACAAAATGAATCTTTTCAACTAACTCGTTCGAAGTGTAATTGAAAATTGCGGGTAGTATGGCGTCCTCATTAAGCAACACTTAAAATTTAAAAGTATTCAGAAACGATTTCTGAACCACTTGACTTATTTCACAGGCTTTTTAAAAAAAGCATTGTCTTGAACATTTTAAAATTAAAGCATTAGAAAACCGTAGAAACTCAACCTCCTTAATTTGCCTTTAAAATTATAAGCTATATCGTTAGACTTACACATAAATTTCAATTTAAGATTCCATACAACTCGATACTACCATAGACATCATTTATCCTATGCCACTATTTCCGTAAAACTGTGTTTGGCTCGAACAGTTCAATCCCGAGACCACACCGAGACTCTGTAACCTGTATATTAAATATCAAAAGGGTATTGATATATTTGGAGGTGGTTATAGTCTTAGGCTAGTTTTTTTGTTTTTAATAATTTTGTTTATAACTTACATAAATTGACAAAAAACTAAACACGAGTGTGTTTACCTTTAAAAGTTGTAGACGACGTATAATTTTAATAGAGACTGTGTTTTAATATTTAGAGTGTATCAATTACTGGTAAACCAAATAAATAAAATATGAAGATCTTCCAAAAAATACGACAGTTTCGTAGAGGAAATGCAACGCGACTTCGGCCATTATTTCGACATAATTACCTATTCTGCTACTCTGTGAGCGACACCCAGCTGGTTGTTTTGAGTGCAACCGCACATCTCGAACTTGTGATGATGATCTCGAACATGATTAGGGTTCATCAGCTTTTATGATTACCATTTGTAATGATCCGACAAACAGAAATCAAAACTACCTACTTTTTAGTTTCAACCCATAAATTATTTTAGTTAAATAAAAGAGAAAAAAAAATACTTTATTGGTTACAATACTTGAAATAGAGTAGCATTAACATGTCTCAGTATCTGATCAACATCTTGTTCCTTAGGTCACACTTTTTTCTATCTCTTTAACATGCACTGTCAGTTTTGGCATGACCGTAACGTAATATTTAAACTACCCTAAATTCAAAGTTTTACCCTAGAGATATTTTCAATAAACAGTTCAACCTTGTCTGAAATCTTTTTTTGGTTTATGTACAAGTAGGTAGGGACAAGTAGACCAACAGTTGATAGGCCAAATTAAAATAATAACAAGACAAGTAATTTGCCTAAAATATTTAATGATAAGAACCCTGTTAACATAACTAACATTCTATTAACAGAGTCGAAACACGTAAAACCGTTATCGAACGTAATCGCAAGCGATTAAAATTATAAGATGTACTCAATTCTTAAGATTATGTTATGCAAACAAAACAAACCTTGTAGTAGTTTTATATCCAGGGAGTGTAAAAGAGATAAATAACTTTTACTATAGCAACCTTCCTCTTGCGGTTTTTTTTTTGTTGTTTGCAAAGCGATATTTCAAATTCAGTTTCTTTTCAGTGATCTACTAATTTACCACGGTCGCGGTAGTAGAAGTTAAAATGACAGGGCGCACAGCGTTTCAACTAGGTTATTAAAACCTCAGTATATGACCTGCGAAGTCTACGGATGAGGTGTAATAGCTGTCAGTCTGTATCAACTCACTCGGCCCGGATTTAAACGCAAATTGTTCACTGAGTGATAGTTCGTGGAAAAGCGGGCGACCGAGTGGCATGGGCAGGGGGGCAATGAGAGACGCCTAGCAACGCGCTCGCTGTGTGTAGTACTGCAGGCTCCAGCACACAGATGCACTCAATCAAACGCTGATGTGTTGCAGGCAGGGTTGCCAGGTGGTCCGATTTCGCCCGTGGTCGGCAGGACAAAATAGTGTAGTTCTAGTAATAATTTTTGTATTTACGAATTCCATTCATGTTATTAATTATTGATTTCGAGACGATCAATACATTAACACATATCTCTTTTGAAATTTCAAACCTAGTAATCCCAATGTAGAAGGAATCATCAGTCACGTGTCTTATTATTCAAGTCTTGAAATAATAAAGTAAAAAAGCTGAAATATGCTTTCGTTATAATTTGAAGTTTGCGACGTGTCGAAGATGACCAGATTTCTAATTTAAAAATTTTCAAATTAAATTTATCTAAGTATTAAAAATATTAAAAGCTGTAACTATGTAGCAACTATTGTGTGCGTGTGTTCCATAACTATGACGTTAACCCATAGCCCTCAACACAGCAAAATCCTATTCCCAGCAATGTCATCATTATCACTATCATTTCATAGGACATCAACTGCTGAACTTAGGCCCCTCCCAATGACTCCCAGATTGGCCGGTTGGAAGCGGCCTGCATCCAGCGTCGTCCTGTTACCTTTACCAGGTCGTCTGTTCTCCTTGTGGTTGGAAATCCATTCCCAGCAATGTGTATCAATTCAATCTGGCAACCCTGGTTGCAGGGCGTTCTCCAAGTGGCGAGCGAACGCTTCACCAGCCTGATGCCGATGCTGAACTGGGCCTTGGGCGGCGTGTTTGGCGACCGGAACGGTCCCATCGCGGAGCTGAGGGTCGGTGACCTCCTCTTTGACGGTATCAAGCTATGCGAAAGTCCCGGCTTCGCTAGCATTGTCTGCAGCTTCATCAGAGACCTCAGCGGGAACGTACAGAACATGGAGATACAAGCAGATAACACGATCGACTTCTCCGTGTTGGGATATGTATGTTTTATTTTGTTCTTGTAGGTCCCGAAAATGCGACGGTTTTTCTTGTTAGGCGAATTAACCCTTGATAAGACCAAAATGTTTTTTTTTCTATTAGTTGTCGACCTTATGATTGAGAGGTTCAAAATATGGTGTCCAATATATGGATAGAGCCCTAGTTTTTACTCGTTAACAATATTGTATTGGCTCAGTAACATTATAGTTCATGACAGGCTAACTCTTAAACGGTACTTGAGATGTATTGTTTGTTAAACTCTTCACAGAAAAAACAAAACAAGGTTGAACAAGTAATACTGCTGATCAATAAGATCATGGTTAGGCCCCAGTGCTGACTTCACTATCTTAAGTCAGACCGGTTGACTAGCAACCTGTCAATCTGACTAACTTGTCAATAAACAAGTAGGTATCACTACACTTTAAATATTCTATGCAGAGAAATGGTAAGCTGGGCAGTCTGCATGAAGCGTATCGAGGTGTGGACAACCACGCAAACGTCGGGCGGCTTACTGCTCTTAACAGCTTGCCCGAGCTGCCTTACTGGACAGAGGCCGTCACAGCTAGCCCCAAGAGATGCAACATGATCAACGGCACTGATTCCGGAATATTCAATCCTTTCATCGACACAAACGCCCCGCTCTATGCTCTTAACACAGACATATGCAGGTCAGTAATCAAAGCACACAGCGTGACGCAGCCTTCCTTGTGTGAGTTAGGGGCGGAACCTCTGCGCTGCGTGTTTGTATGCATGTGAAATAATTTTTCAAAGATCGCACACAGCTGCCCATCTCCAATGACAACCAGCTTGATGCAATCGCGATCAATAAATACGAGTACTATGTTATGTAACGATCTCCTCTGAATTATATAACTATTTTATTAGCGAATGTGTTAGCGTTTACCCAAATATTCAACTATGGGCCTATTTTATAAATGCCAAATAACTTTCAAACTGGCAACCTGTCAAACTTATTCTTCATATACTAGTTATCTGATTATAAAATCGGCTGTTAAGAAAATAAAACAATATGATAAATTCTCTAAAAACCTAACCCTTTGAAATGTTAATAAAGTACATACGTACGAGTATCAAGTAATTTTTTTGACGATTAAATAAGGAATTTTTTTTTACTTACGTAAACAGATAAAATTGGTTGCAAAACGAACGATCTTAATCTAAATACAGGTTCCCTGACCGATGTATCAGATACATAACAAACAATGGTTTTGTCCCTCCACCCCCTTCTAAAAGCTAAACTGCTGGCTTCTAAAAGCTAAAATTTTATAAACTATAAAGGAAAATTGAAATTGATGAAATAATCGTTGCACTTGGGTGTTGGATAATTATATTCAGAATAAAGAACAACAGAATCGTTCTATATTGTGATAACGGGCTATAAAGGCACCCTGCACTGGGCGTGGCCCGACAAGCACTTAGCCGGTTTTAAAAAAAATACTGAATCTGTTGGTTGCATGAAGAGTAGTGATCATAAATAAAGTTACTAATTGTTTTTATTTTTGATTCCAAAAGGTACACCAACAATACATGTAAAAATATTTTTAAATAACACCAAATTTTGTATCACCAATTCCTTAATCATGTAACTATTGGCGTACACAACATTTAAATTATTAATGTATTATTACAAATTAAAATTATAAAAAAATCAAAATTCTTTATTGCGTAACTTAAGTCTATTTACATTATAACTACTTAGTCTGGCCATAAATACTGTTACAAGTAAAAATAAACAAAATATTACATTTGAATTTGGAATCTGTCATTTATAAATGATTTTTCATCATTTGGGCGCCAATACATTGTACCATATTTTCCTATATTAAAATAGAGTGGGGTGATAAAGAGAACCGAATCGCTGTGATTGCATTACATAAAGTAGGTATGGAGCCAAATGCAATTTTTAAAACTCTCCATACGCTTGGTATTAGTAAAATGTTTGTGTACCGAGCTATTAATAGGTACAATGAGACCTCCTCTGTTTGTGACAGAAAAAGACCTGGCCGTCCGTACGTAGTGTTCGTACAAAAAAGGTGGTCAAAGCAGTAAGGGAAAGAATTCGAAGAAATCCTGTCCGAAAGCAAAAGATTTTATCTCGGGAGATGAAGATAGCACCTAGAACCATATCGCGTATTTTATTAATTTTATAAAAAAAATAAAAACCGACTTCAAAAAACTAAAACGCTAAAAATAATCTTAACACTTACATACCTAATCAGTAACTTTTGGAGTCGGTGCAAACGAAAACATAGAATCTCTCATCGACAGGCACCGATTCAACTGCCGTCAACGAAAATAATGTGGCTACTGTTAAGCGACTAATTGAAGAAAACCCGCGGATTACCTATGAGACCATTCGAGGACTATTGGGGATTGGTATGAGCCAAATTCAGAAAATTTTACACGAAGAATTGAAAGTTCGGAAACTTTGCTGTCGTTGGAGGGATCCGCTGTCAGTTCATGAGGGATCATGAACTGACAGCGGAGCAGAAGCGGGCTCGCGTGGAATGGTGCTCACAGATGCTACTGAAGTACGACCACGGACATTTTAATGCTATTTATGACATTGTCACAGGAGACGAAACGTGGATTTATTGTTTTGAACCCGAAAAAAAACAGCAATCTTGTGTATGGGTGTTTGAAAATGAGAACAGGCCAACAAAAGTGAGGCAGGCGAGAAACGTTGGTAAAAAAATGATTGCGTTTTTTTTTCTCAGCTACGGGTCCCATCTGTACAATTCCACTTAAAGATCAAAGGAGTGTGATTTCCCAGACCCTGTGATTTCTGTATTTTCTACAAACCAAAGATTTGATGAGAGGTTTTACTTTTACCAACTCCGAAGAGGCAGTGATATCGTTAAATCAGCACGTAGAAAACATGCCTTCAGATCTGTGGTCCTCCTGTTTAAAAAAATGGTTCGATCGCATGAAAAAATGTTTAAAATGTAAAGGAGAGTATTTTGAAAAGCAACAAACATAATATTTTGGTTATAACATGTTGTTTTTTTAAGTTACGCAAAACTTATAGTGTGACCTACGTACTAAGCCGTCACCATCTGATATCAGTTTGTATGGAGCAGTAAATTTTTTTTTAGATTTTAATGTTGGTCCAATAGAAAGAGTGGTTGTATTTGAGCACTAGAATCAGCCCCTAGGAGGTTGTGGATGTTTTAGAGCATTTCTCCAGCGACGCAATTTCTCGTGTCCAAGCACTAATTTCCCACGTCTATGCAAAACAAAAATTTGCAAAAAATACACTATACAGTTTAAACCCTAGCTAATCTATCTGGAGAGCATTATAACGTCTCTATAATCTTTTTAAATCCTACTAAAAAAAATCTAAAACGCCCGAGAACGCTTGAATTCTGGCAACGGTGGAGTGTCCCGAACCCAGAATTCAATATTAAATGTCATGTATCCACATAATCTAAAACTTGTTTCACTATCTAATACTTGTTCACATAGAGTCATTTACATGACATGACATGACATGACAATTTAAAAACAAAATAGGCAACAGTTTTATCACAAAATTAAGTTGAATGCTTGTCCAGGACTAACTCCTGAATTCGGTGTTTAGTTACAAACTGCGCTCCAAATCACTAGTGAATCATTCTAGAAATATCGCAGTGCACTTACAGTATTCACCAGACACAGCTCAGTGACCAGAAAGAGCAGACGCGTGATCCGGGGCCAATTTCATGATTTTTTGTGGGTGATTCGGTGGATTTGGTCCAGGCCAATTTTTAAATTCAGTGTACGTAATATTTAAAACCTGTATTCTATTACAGTATAGTGAATGTATCATCATATGGATTCTGTTGTCTTAATTAAATTGAACCAGAATCGTTTTTACACTTGTCTTGTTTCTGACTTTTGTGCAATTGCCATATATTTTCTGAATACAGTGGACTTGAATTCAGTGCATTTTAAGCCACCGAATCCAGAAATTCATCCACCGCGTTCAGAAAATAGCTCACCGATTTCAGATTTTCTTATAAAAAATCTTTTTTATCACCTTTTAATGTTTTTATGATGGTTGTGTTTTCAGAAACTCATTTAGATAAACTTTATAACTATCTAACCATCGACTTTTAATTTATAAAAAAACATTATGAAATCAAGACTTTTGTAGTAACTTAAGACGTGTATTATTATCCCTTAATTTCCCAAAATTTTGTTGTTTGATTTACCCTTTTTTCAAGATTATATAAACAAAACTTACATTTTTAGACTTCGGTGTATAATTTCTGACAAGCGGTGCAATATTTTCTGAATTCGGTAGATATTTAATTCGATAGTTTAATTATATGATTAACTGTTAGGAATTCAGTTGCCCAATTAGCAGTTTATAATTAAAAAATAAATGATTTACAACTCAAACCAATACCTATGCTAACTCTTTGGAAAAAAAAACGACCACCGAAATCAACAAAATTGCCTAATTTGGTGAAATGTCCTTTATAAATAACCGTGTATAACTATGTTAATATTTTTAATCGTTTCCAAATTACAGTTAGTTATAGTTCAACCTTATCAGGTAATCGGGTTAAAGATAGGTACTTTGCACAAATTCTAGGATGTATAATTAGGTTACAGTCAAACCTCGAGGTTCGAGCGCTCCTAGGTTTGCTTGTGAAACCGCTTGTCCGACGAGAATCCTTAATCAAAGTCTAAACCAATAGCGTGTTTCAACCTTTGACTAACGAATTGAAATCTATCTAATCCTAGGACAGTCAAACGCTGATTTTCTAATTGATAAACGCGGGGGTTGACTAGGCAGACTTAAATTGTTCGTTTTTTAAAACTTAAATATATAAAAAAATATAAGCAGCATCGGGCGCCCTTCGACAAAGGTTTTGGTAAGGGAAGGAAGAGACGAAAGTCTCAATTGCTACAATACAATAGACTAACTAGGAAAAGCCCAAAACTAATTATTTTGTTTTTGACGTTTGAATTTAAATTTGAGCACTTCTAGGTTTGCCCAAAAATACATCAGTCAAGGCTGAAATCGGAATCTGTTTCAGGGTTGTCAGAAAGACGTAGGTCAAATCTAGGAAAATCCAGTAATTCCGCGAAGAGGCAACATAATATCGATCTTTGACTATCACATATACAAAGTACCTATATTATACATAAAACTTCAGTCATATTTCAGGAATTGCTGTGGCCATGAAATTGATCAAGTTGGCCAGGGGCAAGTGGGTCGAAATTTGGTAAATTCTTGTCTCATAAGTTGTAGGCGTCACATCAGGCTAATTAATTAAAATGAGTTGCTATGGAATTATACATTGTATGGTAATAGGACTTGTCGATAAGGATTGTTTTGACAAAATTTTTCGCTTACAACTTAATATTTACCTACAAAATAGTTTAACATTATCATAAGCCTGTGGCAGTATACTGTTGGATTTAAGCTTCCTCCATAGAATGCCATAGCGTTTTTGAAGCTTCTTAGAAAATTGTATAAGGGTTGCTATACAGATAAGCAAGCCGGCATTGCCGGTTCGGCAGTATTTGTCGAACAACAAAGTCAACCCGAAGCAATTACTGTACTTGTTCGACTTCAATAGGCTTGTGTAGTGCATATAACAAAGTTTAAAAAAACTGTCAATCTAGGTAGACTTTTTCACGAGTAATCGCCGAACAACTTATAAAACGTACTTGTAGAAGTAAAAAACAGTACCTATAATAACCCGTTAGAAAGAAGATAGCTAACTAAGACCTTATACAAGGGCAAATCACCATTATACTACAGAGTGGAGTTTCCCAAAAAGAGGTATTTGCATGTTTCGTCGAATGGCTCTTAACTTCGGTCTTTGTTTGACTTTACGAATTTCCGCAAAGAAAGTTATAAACACGTCTCTTAACCTCATTCAATGTGTAATTTTACCCTTCTGGTAAAATTCCAGTCATTACTTACAAGGCTCTTTACATCTTGCGATTCTAACTTTAAAAATACAATATAAAAAAAAAGTAAATCGAAAACTACGAAAAATCGTAGAACATACACAGGAGTGATTCAGACACCACTCAATACAAGGCACCAAAAAAAAATTTTTGGACGTCACTTAACTGGCCACCCTGTATAACAAATTTAACCATTCACTGATATGAATGTAAAAGTTTATATGTATGTTTGTTACTTAATGATCATTCACGCTTAACGGCGAAACGGAATTAACTGATATTGATCTAGCATTTTTTTCCGTAGGATAATTACTTATTCCTTGTTTTGATTCTGAAGACTACGAAGACAATGTCGCGGTCAGAAGCTAGTAGGTACTTAGTATATAATAAATATGAAAGTCCAATTTTAATTATTTATAAATAATAAAATAAATAGTTTTTTGCAATCATACTGTAAGGTTGGGACCGTTGCGCAAAGGAAACACAGTTGATCTCTATACTAATTCCAATGTAATGCGTCATAATTAGAATAACATACACTTATATACTAAATGCTGTTGGGGTGAAGGGAGCTACACACTACAATACCAATTATCTATAGCCCCAAACTAAGCAAAGCTTGGCGACTAGATGACGGATAAACATACTAGAAATACTTTTATAAATAAAAAAAAATAAATGTGAATGTTATAATATTGATTTCTGTGACCCATAAAAGGACGTATCAATAAATAAACTTTGATTAAAAGAGTCACTTTTGGGGGGCAAATAGAAAATAAAATAAATGAAAGAGCTTCTTGTGAGGGTTTCATATATACATATTTTATAATTTTAAAATAAATAGTTTACAGTTACTTCAGAAAATAGACGAAAATAACATTTCCCCCACCCTCCCCTTATCTCCGAAATTACTGAGCTTAAAAAGATTACAAATAACACAGAAAATAGTTCGTTACGTATAGATCAAAGTAAAACTTATAATAAGTACGAAACTCTCTCCACACGCAAGGTCAACACAAACTTATCCGGTTTTTTATTTAGTTTATCAACATTACCTAACATGCTTCAATTTCACACACAGACAGTTATTTAAAAGAAAAGAAATTAAATTGCACCTAGAGCAAACGGATAAAAAAAAACCTGGTAATAAATCGTCAATTGTAAAATTATTTTTGAAGCATTAAAATGAATCTTGAATTCGAACACGAAAACAATTCGTGTATGAAAATAGCTTCTTTTGCTCTCGATTTTACGTACTTTTGAATCACTCGAAATGGGTGTTGCTATTGAAATCTTGAAACTATTTTCCATAAACCATAATGCAATTAAACTCATTGATTTAAATAAAAAGTTATTATGTCAAATCTCTGTCAACCATTGTTTACTTATCAATGTCATTCTTCCGCACTTTCTACTTGTAGAAATTGAAAAATGAGTGGGTAGGACCACTCGTAGCAGAATTCACGGAATGAATTTTCAAATATAGTGATATTAGGTATTCGCATGCGAATCTTGCGATTTCGTATTCGGATTGGAATTCGTATGATTAAAATACGTCTCCAGGATGTGTATTGCAGGCAAAGTTACACGGAAAGTTGGAAGCCTTTCAGTCGGGAATATTAAATACTTACTTAAAAATATAAATACATATGTGCAAAACGACACACCGAGAGCATGGTTTCGAAGTAAGGATTGAATATCCTTGTTTGCGAGGTAGCAGACAATAAAAAATTGCCAGGGGCGACTTTCAGCACACAAAGACCCTAGTTATTTTGGAATAAAACCTTTTTTTTTTTCTGTAGACCCGAACTGCAAATCGAATCTGACACATTTGCGTTCATCAAACGGCACAGATATAGGTACCACCCTTTTCATATAACAACCCGATTGCTCGCAACCTTTGACAAACAGACGTATGTAAAAATAATTTAATTTTTTGTTTCATTTTTACTGTCGCGGTTTGATTGCATGTATCACTTGGTTTTGTTTGTGGTGCGTTTTTCTTTGCTTGTCGAATATTGTAATCAATCTTTACATTCCATTTTAACGAAATAATTCATATATATATATAAATACATATAAAACAAAGTCGGGTTAGTTACACTATTTATAAGTGAAGAACGGCTGAACCGATCTGGATGATCTTTGATTTGTTAGATTTGTCCCTGCCCAGAATAGCAGAATAAATATTAAAACATCGGAAAAATTCCCAAAAAAGGGACAGATAGTTTAATAATCTATATACAATATGTCCAGGGATGTAGTAATAAAACTTTAAGAGCAGTATCTATATAAAATTTCATCGACGAAAATACCCCATAAGGGGGGTCAATTCGAAAACCCTACCATAATGCAGTGACTTTTGTTTTTATTTTAACAAAAATCACCTAACTCGTAAAATTAACGGCGGTTTAGGTCCCACGTCGTGTAGGGGCTCGATTTTGATGTTATTTTAAAGGAAAAGGTGTAGTGTAACTAATAAAGTAATACACGCTACCAAATGACGCCTTTTTTTATTTGCCGAAAGGAGAAAGTATTTTTTACAGTTTTTTTGCGCATTCGGGCAATTTATTCTTAAATAGTACTAAAAAAAGGTATGTCAATGGTCTCACCATTGACATACCTTTTTTTCTAATTATTTAATAGTATTTGAGTTACCTTACAAATTGATGTAGCAATCACTGCTGTCGGTCTATTACTTTAAGAATTATTATGGATTAAAAAGACCCCTTCTCTTGGGGGCCCAAATGGGGGCCCAAAGTTTGTATGGGGAAACAGGATTAGTTGGACTATTTTATTCGAAACTTTACAGGAGTATTCCTAACAATAAATGATTAAACAAGTGTTTCAGGTTTTTTGTGAATTTCTATGGTTTATCGGGTCGCTGATTACGAAAACAACAACGATTTTAAAATACATCCCCCTGTCCGTGCGATGGGGTTGAAAGGTCTAAATATCAATATGGGTGTCGTTTTTATGGTTTTTTGGAATGTTAGTTACGAAAATGACATCGATTTGGAAATTTAATATTGTGGACATAAAAATTCTTGAATTCAACTCTTAAGTAGGTGAGAAGGGGGAAGAAACTTTGTATTTTAGTTATCTATTTATATAAAATGGTAAACTGACTAATTGTTGATATATCAACGCTCAGCCTTACCTTATACAGTGTAGACATCTATTAAGGAAGGTTTTTTTGGAAATTATAGCCCTAAAGGGGTAAAATCGGGGACGAAAATTAATTGAAAGCTATCAGTTTCAAATAAGTATTTTAAAATTTTGTATTTATAGTGACGATTGAAAATAAATTTATGTATTACAGCGTTCGTGATTATTCAACCCCCGAAGGGTAAAAAGGAGATGAAATTGTGTCTTGAAAGTCTTTCATTTTTAAAGTTATAATCACTAAACTTATGTCTATACTTAGTAAACTTACTCAACTTAAATTGGTGGTAGAATTTCAAAAGGGATACAATTTTGTTATTGTCAAATTAATAATCACCAAAAATATTATCTCGGCTTATGGTTGCAAACTAACCCAACATACATTGTTATTTTCACTCGGCTGCCGTAGGAGGGTTATGTTTTTCGAGCGTATGTATGTGTGTTTATAATTTTTTGGCACGCTCCACAGCCTAAGCCGTTAGAGATGTATTTCATCATATGAGATTCTTCGCAGTTGTGGAAGTGACATAAAGATATCGTTTTCCGGAATTTCCATGGGACATAGAAATGACGCGGGGAACTCTGATCTCTAATGCTTCTTACCTGATTTCAACCCTCAATGAAAGTCTGCTTTAGATTAGATTAAATGCTGTTGAAGTGTTCCAGAGACGTCTACGGGGGTCAAAATTTTGTTTATTTTGAGCTAGGACGCACCGTCTTAGAGATATTAAGGCGCTGCATACACGACGTAGCAGGGCTGGCCGGACTATTTCGCCGCGAACAATAGACCAAAGGAAATCGTATACTGCAACGCACACGGTGGTCATTAAGACCGCGCCGCCAGTGCCCGCCCCGCGCCGCGGCATGTCCGTGGCTGCCCGCCGTGGATCGCACGAACCAGTTTGTATACAATAACGCAGACGGCGGCGCGGGCGGCTAGCTTAGTCTGCGCCGCACGCTCTACTACTTGTCCTGAACTGACCGTCGTGTACGTTGAGTACGCGGCACGGGCACCTGCGGGCATCGATAGACAGACGCGGTCTTTATTGATTCACGGTCAAAAAGACCGCACCACTGCGTTGTATGCGTACTCCATACTATATTAATTAATCTATATACATATATAAAAGGCAAAAGTGATTGACTGATGTATCAACGCACAGCCCAAACCGCTGGTTCTAGAGATTCCAAATTTGACACGTAGGTTTCTTATAAGACTTAGGGGTTACTAAGAAAGGATTTTTCAAAATTCACCCCCTAAAGGGGTGAAATGGGGGTCCAAAGTTTGTATGGGTTAATAAGTAAGACTATTTTATTCGAAACTTTACAGGAGTACGTAGGTACTCCTTACGATAAATAAGTTAACATGTGTTTCAGATTTTTTGAAAAGTCAACCCCTAAAAAGGGGAAGGGGGCTGACAAAGTCTGAAAATCAACATGGGTATTGTTTCTATGGTTTATTGGGTCGCTGATTACAAAAACAACAACGATTTTAAAATTTAACGTTATGGACGTGAAATACCATCTCCCCTATTAGGATGCGATGGGGTTGAAATTTCTATCAATATGGGTGTAGATTTTATAGTCTTTTAGGACGTTGATTTTAAAATTAAATTTTGTGAACATGAAAATTCTTGAAATTATTTGTGCAAAATTGCAATTCAATGGGTCCAGTTATTTCAGAGCTAATCGTTTGTAATAGATGGACTGACAGACAGCCACACGTGATCCCAACACAAAGGTTCTATTTTTGCATTTGATGTATAGAACGAGACCCGCGTTATCCTAAAATTGATAAATCACTATATCATATTATCATATCATATCGTGTTATGATGGTTATGCTAGAGGGGCTGTATTAGTAAAGAATATTGTCTATAAATAAGTTTTGTAGAGTTTTTTTTTATTACTGAGTTTGAAATTCGTACATTCACTCAAAATCAAACCTAACGCGAGCGAAGTCGCGGGCAAAAGCTAGTAATTTAATAATAAGGTAGACACAAAAATTATAACCTACTTGTTGTTACCTACCTACTTGTTACCTGATCATTTAGTAATCAGAAAATCCTTTTTAGTAGTTTTATTTATTTTATACACTGATTTTTGTAAAAAGACATACTAAGATTGTTTACAATATCCGACAAGCAAATAAAAACAATTGAACTACATAAATTAATAGTAATCCATATTTTGTGGAAATGTTTTTCTTGTTAAGTACTTATAAGTAATATTTTCCGTCAAAACATTTTATTCGAGGTGACACTAGTTAACTAAGGCAAACCTAGTTCATCAGATAAAATATGTAAGTAGGTCTGTTTTGGCTTCAATCTATTAGAATCCAATACTGTATTTATAAGTAGGTATGTTGTATTTTTATCATTTATTGTACCCAGGTCAGTGGAACTCCGTTACCAGCAAGACTTGGAGTTTGCAGGGATCCCAGTGGTCAGATTCACCGCCAACGAGTGGTTCCTGAACAATGATGAGGGCTGTTTCTGCCTCAACTTGACCACCGGCATTACTAGGGAAGACGGCTGTCTACTGCAAGGAGCGATGGAGCTGTACAGCTGTGTGGGTAAGTACGAGTATAAATGCATATACTCCATAATAAAAAATATTTGCCATTTTTTCACTATTCGAGGAACAGCGCATAATGATGGGTATTATTCGAGAATGACAACTAGGTATTTACTTATCTCGCTTACATTATTGACGAAAAGAAACCACAGCTTAGTTCCATCTAATTATATTATGTACGCACACTTAGGTCCTAAGCTAATCAACAATAACAGCAGGTGTTTCTTTGAACGAAAGGCCAATTATCAACAGAATCGTTGTTGTTTTCTTGTAATGCAAGCAATGCATACTGAACATTCTCGAGACAGCTGAAGGCAGCAGCCTTGTTTTCATGTAAGTAAGTATTATCGTTTTCGAATAGTAAATAACTCGTATGATTGCCAAGAAATGCCGCGTAATCGCTAATCGATAAAGTTGTAAGGAAAAAGGTCTCGACGAGGTGCATGCGGCTTAGAAACTACCCCAAGTCGATTACTAATTTATGCTTACTTTTCGATCGATTGATACGTTACATACACTAGGCCAGCTGACGTCAGAACAGAGACACGAATTGCACCGTATATTAAAGTATACCTACCTACCTGTCACGCTCCTCGTGAACCTCGCATCTAGTGATGGGTTTTTATCCGGATAAATACTAAAAATGGATAAATACTCATAAATATCCATTTTTACTCGAGTATTTATCCAAAAAGGTGGATAAATACTCTTTAAACATTTTTATTTCTATTTAACGCAAATTTCGAAATTAGAGTGTAGGTAATAAGTAATTTCAAGATAAAATATGTATTTCTGCATTTTTAAACTATAAATAATGAATAATAGCCAAAAGAACAGCTATCAAATGCTTAACATGTTATTTCATTATTTCATGGTATTTGAATGCAACTAAATGTGTACATCATCATCATCATCATAACAGCCATCGATCGTCCACTGCTGAACATAGGCCTCCCCCAATGACTTCTATCATTGGGGGGAATTGCCAATACTCACCACGCTTGGCAGGCGGGTTGGTGATTGCAGTTTTTTTATAGGATTTCGCACGCAAATGATGCTGCCCGTCTCGTGATACAGGTGCTCGTGTTCGGTGCCGTGTGGGGACGGCCGTAAGTAATTCACTTCCCCACCGCCAACATGAGGCGTGTTGTAATGTGTACATAAATTAAATTAATTATCTTCCATGATGAATTCTAATGATCATGAGTTTCGATCATCAGTGTTAAATATTTTTATGAAGAGTGATCATTATGATGTAAAATGGTATGAGAAACATTTTTGGACTTCCGATAATAGGACTTAAAAAGTTATGTGAAAAAACGCGCACCCACAAAGCTTACTACTGACTGACGGACGACGCACGGGGGGAACTCAAAGCGATGACGCGGGCTAACATAGGAAACCGAATATACTTTTCATTTTTCACCAAGGTGCATTTTGTAAGCAGGCTGGTGAGACGGGTGAACGAGTGGAAGCAGTCGCTTGAGAGCGGTGGTCTGAAACTCAATGTGGCGAAGACCGAGTGCCTGGCCTGTAACTCTACAGATCCAACGTCCGTCCGCATAGGCGGAGACAAAAAACTTTAAAAACCTTAGATCTGTATTTCATGCTTTGGGAGACATCGATTGCGACTACTGCTGCGTGGGCCAAATAGCGAGAGGTGACTGGTGTCATTTGTGATCCCATAATGCTGGTTAAGCAGAAAGGACAGATCTATAAGTCCATCATTAGGCCCGCCCTTTCATATGGCAGCGAAGCGCGGCCACTACTTGAGCGACACAAGCAGGAGCTGCGTGTCACGGAGATCAATATGCTGCGGTGGATGTGCGGAGTCACGCGGAAGGACCGCGAGAGGAACTCGCGCATCCGCGGTAGCCTTCGTGTCCGTGATATTGTAGACAAACTGCAGGAGAGTCGCCTACCCTGGTACGGCCATGTTTTGTGGAAACCGGCAAGCTATGTAGGAAACAAATATCTGGCCATGCCGCCACCGCCAGGTCCTGGCAAAAGAGGTAGACCCAAAAAATGCTGGCTTGACGTCGTGAGGGCTGACATGCGTGCCAATGATCTCACGACTAGAGATGCTCAAGACCATGCTAACTGAAGGAGTAAATCAAGGAAAGCGGACCCTGGGCTCCAAATCAACAGCTTTGGACGCAACCGGGATTGTCCGTACAGATGAAGAAGAAGAAGAATTGCACTGGTCAGCCACAGGTGGCAGCACTTAACTAAATAAATAAAAAATGTTCTCTTTATTTAATTCACCTTGCATAATTTGATTTGAAAATCGTAATTTCATTAAGTATGAGCGAGTCCACCAGCGAAGAAGATAATAATTTAACACTGCAGAATTAGTACAAGCGGTACATAGTGCCGAATTGAGTTTTCTACCGAAAAAATCGCGTGAAAAGTACTTAAAAGAGTACAATTTGTTAAATGCATGGAGACATTCTAAAGGTGCGAAAACGTTTTCGGAGACTATAATGCTAACATACTTTATTAAACTATCAGAAAAAAGAAAATCAATCAAATGAATAAGCACTAATTTAATAACTAAGCAATTTTTTTGCACCTAGCCTTTTCTTCGCTGTGGTGAGGTGAAAAATTGTTTCACTCGGCAGCAAAGTTATTTGCATCTCGTACCTTTGAAACCCTTGCTACGCTCAGGATTCTGTATTTGAACAACAATCCTAGATTCATTCGCTTGCTCAGGTTTTAATATAAGTAGGTACTCGCACCAAAAACCAACTTTGCAGCCTTGCATTATCAAATAACTATTTCTAACTCTCGCGGATCTGTGCGCACCGTGTGCAAGAGCAAGAACAAGAAAGGCTAATTATTTCAAGGACAGGACTGAGTTCCACTACATATTATATTGTTATTATTACAATTACCGTGACAGGATACACTGCAACCTTGCTAAAACTACTTTTTTTTTTTAATAACATTGTATTCGGACACGTAATACTAACCATTCATTAAATGTAGAACAGAAAAACAAAAGTTGTGTGTGGATACAGCTGAAAAGATTTTTATCCGTGATTTTGAGTAAATATCAGATAAAAATGGATAAAAACGAGTATTTATCCATTTTGGATAAATATCCGAGTATTTACTATTTGAGTATTTATCCACTGCCCATCACTACTCGCATCGCAACAAGTAATTAATATCCGATTAAATGGAATGAGAACACTCGTTTTAAAGTCCAAAAGAGTGCTAGCTATAACAATTGAGAAAGATGGAGTTAATAATTATTATATGTATCGTAAGAGTGCTTTGTAAACAGGTATCAGTACAGGTATTAAATACGATTAAGTATACTAATCCACGAATACTTTATCGCATCCTATAATAAGGTATAATATTGTTGTCTTTTAAATTCTTTAAAAAACAATCTTTACCATATGTCATGAGTATAAAAAATTACTGTGTAGAAAAAATATTTAGATTTCAATATTAGTAGAGCAGCAAAGTCATTAAATCACAGGTATGTGACCTACAATGCAAGCGGTTTATCATTGCACTGTTGGGACAGTAATCAGCGCTTCATACCAGAGATAAAATGATATAATGATAGTAGAGAACACAACACCTATGGTAAATAAATAAAAAATATAGTAAATTCTTCGTGATAAACACAAGCATTTGGGACAACTGCTTTGTAGTTTGGAGCGCGAACCACCCAGATCAGACGGTTGTCGTAGGGGGAAATGTGTACTTTTATCAATATACTATGTTGCTCGTGTGGACATATTTTTCGACATATTTAACATCTAAAAAAGTTTAACAGCCTAGTTTTACTGTTTTATATTATTTTTCTTCACTTCACTTCAGCCATAGATAGTCCACTGCTGAACAAAGACCTCCCCCAATGACTTATCATCGGGGGAAATTGCCAATACTCGCCACGCTTTGCAGGCGGGTTGGCGAGCGCAGTGTTTTATAAGATTTCGCACGAAGACGCTGCTGCCCGTTTTGTGTTACAGGAATTAGTCGCCTCTTACGACACGCCTTCTGTTGGCGGTGGGAAAGTGTATTCTTTACAGGACACAGCACATATTATTTTCACACATAAAGGCATCACTTAAAGGCATATTTTGTATAATGTCTCCCCTGCACGCGGAAACAGGATTCTGAACCTCACAGCACTTCTCGTTCTCGTCGTATAACGAACGATTGCTTAGTTCATAGTTTTTGTATAACCTAAGGCCTGTAGTATTGGTACAGTGCCCTTGTAATATTAGTTGCAATAATATTTTTTTAAAACTGGGTTTCTGGTACTGTCCTTTTTTCATCATCGAGCACAAACCCTATTAAGATGTTGATGATGATGTTGGGGGCCTATGTGTCAACGACCTATGTTTAAATTGATGACAATGATGACATGCCCTTTATTTTGCTCCACAACGTTTTCGGCATAATTTGATGAGGCAAAGTTGATAAGACTAAAAGATTTGGAAACTTATCTAGTAAATATCTCTATCTCTATCTTTCAGTAAAAAATCACTGATCAGTTTCGGAGACAAATCTTCTGTATTAACTGCTCTACAAGATATGAGCTCAATGGCACTAATACTCGCATGCCAGTTGCCAGGTTTAGCCAAGCATGTCCCGCTTCGCTTATGTAATATAATAATTGGCGCAGTATTGATAATTCCGGCTATAATTTTAAAACTGTTTGATCAGTTGTAGGTACCCATAAATTTTCACACGTGATTCCCGTTAAATCCCAAAATACTGTCGCTGTTAGGGAAAAATGACCGACCAAATAAATAGCACATACACACAAGTATACCTAAATATGAGCCGACGCGCCAATTTTCATCAATTCGAACCAGTAGTTCCTGAGATTAGCGCGTTCAACCAAACAAATCCAGCTCTATTATATTAGTATAGACTATGTTTTAGATTTCCAATTCCAGACAGGAATAACGTGCTAATTGGTATTTCCAGTGAATGACCATTGTACTTAATACCATGAACTAGAATTGATTGATATCGTCACTAATTAGCAATCAAAACTGAACGCTAGGTACCTGAGTGTTATTACTAATTACACATGTTACAATAGGAAATATGCACGGAAATAATATATTGTTTTTACTAAATAGATAAGTACTAAATATATGAAATTATAGTGCTAATAGTGAAAACAAAATTGATTTTGGGTAAAAAAAAGCGTAACATAGTATGTAATTACAAATTGAGATATACTTACGTGTAGGTTACCATGACGTCAAGGCACATGCAAACAATTCAAATGCCGTTATTATTGCTGAGATTTTAAAAATGCATAATGTGATGTGACTTAAATACTTAATTACCCTTTGCAGGTGTTTCAATTTTCTTATTCTAAAATTATTTATATTGCTAATATTTCTTACCTAATTTTAAAAGTTATTAAAATGTCGGACCTCCTTGTCTAGCACGCGACTTTAATGAGTTGTAAGTCAGGTATTTTTATCAATATTTTTCGAGAATTCTTGTAAGTTTTATTAATTGTAACTATTAATAAATACTATTTAATTTAAGACCAAATAAAGATATATGCATATTTCCTAAAGGAAGGCCAGGCATGAAATTTGTTAAGATGTCTGGCAGTCGGTTGGCATCAATGCAATCGCTGTACCTGCAGCTGCACTTTCGGAAAGCTCGGGCTAGTACCTTTAATTAACTTGATTAATCCAGTCATTGTTTAATAATACAATAGCCGCGAGAAGCCGCAGCGGCACTCACGCGGCCATCGGGAATAATGAAATAACATAAGCTTCTTTTTACCAATCCTTTTTAAGCCTTTCAGAGAACTTTGCTAATTGAATCACGAATTATGCATCAGTAGCAATACACAACAGTATAATCGATGGTAAAATTCATTTATTTTCTCTACAAATTCTGAATACAAATGTAAAACTGGTTGTATTTTGAAATTTGACACGGAACATTTATGGAGGCTTACGTCAGAGAAGAATAAATAACAAGTGTTGTCAGACGCAATTCGCGCCATTAACGCTTTGGCTGCACTGTTTGCTGTTCTATAATTTTAATACTAACTTAAGAGATGCAATAAAAACAAATTGTTTATGTGTAGTATTTGTTAAATCCTAATAGAGTCTTTTCGAGTTTGCCGCAATGAATTTATCTAGACAATAACGTTTTTTACTTTGGTTAAATTTCTTTTGAGAAAAATATATCGGCCAATTGCACGACTATCTAAGAATATAAGAATAATGTCTATATATACTTTTGACCATGGCATCAAAAAATAGTAACTGTGATTTTTGCGTAATTTATATAGTTTAAAAATATTAATATCATGATTTAGCTTAATCTCAACCCCTCATGAGTTTAATAGGGTCCATTCGTACGTAAATAATTCTTATTTACAAACATTAATTGGACATTTCATTGCCCGTGACTGTACTTCGTAACAGAAGGATCGAGACCATGATGTACGAGTACATGAGTGTGTGGCCTAGAACAGGATAATATTAAAAACCGAGAGTATTAGTATTATTTCTGAAAAGATTCCAGTTAACCAAAACCCATGCATTACACACAATAAGAATTTAAAGTTACGATTTATAATCAGTGTATTATTGCAAAACGATATTATGGCTAACGTTGTCAATAAATTGTTAAAGAGACGTTCCGAGTAGCTCATCAATCGATAGAGTTGAGCGGAACTTTTGCATTACATTGAATTTACGATTTAGTTTGTTAGAAGAAATCAAAAAGTTAGGTATTTATTTCACTTAGTTGGGACCATATTAATTCAATTACTATTAGGTAGTGACATAAAGTCTCTCTTTTCAATATTATCCCCGTTTCTAGGCCATACCTACACTGTATATTTATTTAGGCAGAAAAATACTATCTATCTAAAAGCCTTTTACGGTAACGGTCAGGATGTTGGCGGGGCAGATGGTGCTAAGAATTAATTGGGGGAGATCTATGTTCAGCAGTGGACGTCCTATGGCTGAAATGATGATGAAAGGCATTTTTATTTGACTTCACTGTGCAACAAAATATAAGTATGCATTAAAATGTCGAATCCTCGGGCCGAGGTTCTTCATCCGATGTGTCTTCGACTTTGACTTTGGCGAACAAACGAAACGTGAGCTAGTCCGTCCTCGCATTAAACCCGTCTAGACTTAGCTTGTCACCAGGTGACGCTTGTATTCCCAGTAAATTTATTACACTGGGTTATTTTTAATACATTAAATTTTTAATTCGCAAAAAAAATCGCAAAAAAAACCACTTCCCCATACAAAGCCGCCGATCAGCTGACAACAGTTTGTATGAAACATTGATTTTGCGATTTTAATATTGGTCCTATACAAAAAGTTGTTGTATTTGAGCACCAAAATCAGCCCGTATGGGGTTGTTGATGATTTACAAATAACAAAATTAATAGTAGAGGGCGCTGAAGCCATCCGTACTAAATTGAAATTCAAAATTCAAAAACATTTATTTCAGGCTTGACCCATATAGTGTTAGTAACAATTTAACTTAGAACTATTAAAATTAAGCAATATTTAAATATAAGCAAGGAAAAAACATCGTTAAAATGACATTATTTATAATAACAGTTTTATTAATGTTTTGTGTGTATTAACACCCATCTCTGAAGAAGTGGTGAGTTCCAACGGTCTACAAAAACCTTCAAGATAGTGTTGGCACTGCCTCGGAGACGAACCAGTGCGGAGGTGCACCGTTTCCTTATTATCGTAGCAAAGTCATCAGTTCGCGCCTCCACGAACATCTCCACTAATAACCGACAATACGACAGAATTATATCAGATCTCCTGTAGAGTGAACTTACTGTACCTCCTTTATAGAGCTATAGGTATGCCACAAATGAGACACATGAGTGAAACCAATCCTGTTAATTAACTGATTATTAGTAGTCTAATTGCGATGCAGTCGAGCAAGAAGCTATATAAGATAGGCTAGTTAATTATTGAGTGGGCGTGGTCGTAGCTGTCCGTCCTCCCGTTTTGTGTGTCATATACCCGGGTTCAATTAGATACTACTTTCTTAGTTAACTTCCTTTTAGGGGAGATTATATTGCTCCAATAAAACAACTTTAGCTATGCGACCAACATCGAAATCACAATATTTAATGAGATGCCGCGAGATGCCATATAGTAAATATAACTGCTCGTAACTCCTTCCCCATTCGTCATATTAAGGATTCTTAAAACGCTTCCTTCTATCTGAATAGCCTTATAATTTATATAAGGCTTATATTTTATATTTCAAGACAACGTACTCCTAATGCATGCTCTATTCGAATTCGACCATTGATTAAAAAGAGTTAGTTTCTTCTGAAGACTTGCCTTTGCGCTTACTCAAATCATTTAAAAATATAGCATCGTCTCTGTTTTTCTTTGTAGATAATTTTTGGTAAAAATACTATCCCTAAAGATGACTGACTAGTTTAGACAATGGAACAGGCTAAACACCATAATAATATACTTGATATTATACCTAATTATTAATTTATTGTTTTTTATGGTTGCGTACCTGACAAAGAAAAAACGGAACCCTTATAGAATCACTTTGTTGTTCGTCTGTCTGTCTGTCCGTACCGTGTGTCTGTCACAAGACCCTTTATCTTACGCGTGGAGGTATTGAGTTAAAATTAAAACCATGACTACTCAGGTCTACAGTTCCTTGAAGCTGTGAAAAAATCATACTGCTAGCTAAATCTAACGTAAAAAATATACGGCCATTTATGACACAAAAAACATAAATTTCTACACTGAAGGGAATCCAAATTTATACAATGTGTATTTTTGATACTTGATCAAACGAAATATGCGGATACTAGACCCAAAATTATCAACAAAATTTTTTTTTTTTGTCATGGCATCTTTAAAACCGAGCAGTTTTAATTTTATTCACATTAAAATTTCTTATTTTTATTTTTTTGTCGTTTCTTTTTATTGAAACGGTGAATTTTTTTCAAAGTAGTCTCATTTAAAAGCTAAACTTTTTTTTTTCATTTTTGATCTGTACCGTTTCAATAAAAAGAAACGACGAAAAAAAGAAAAGAAGAAATTTTAATTTAAAAAAATACAAACTTTTTTTATTGATTTTTTTGTCGATATTTTTGGGTCTAGTATCAGCACATTTTGTTTGACCAAGTATCGAAACACATTGTAGATTACTTTACGTTGATCTAGAAATATGAGTTTTGCCAAATTCTATATCATCATCATCATATCATCTTATATACTACAAGTAGGTACAGGGAAAAACAAGCCCCCCTAGCATGACCATCAAAACACGATATGAAAAACGGAACGGAATCGCCGTGCAGGTGATGTCACATGTTATGATCGCTGTTTCGATAAAATTCAACATGGCGTCTATATCTATCATATTTTTCGATAAATCGCTATATCAAATTCCCTGAGAACAGCGATCTTTGGCAGATGTTTTATTAATAGGTTTTTACCTAATAATAAAATATCTGACTACGTTTAAGTTATAAAAAATTACATATAATAAGGTAGATACTTTTTGTTTTTTTCTGCGTATAAATTGCTTTATTATCTTGGCACGTCTCAAAACTGACCATTCTACTATTACTCAACTCCATTTTTGTGTTTCTTTCTCTTCTTTTTACACGTTCGATTAATAATCATCGACTTCCCTAATATTATATAGTATGTATTTATTATTATCTAAATTGGTATGTATGTGTATGTATTTTATTTGTCTTACAAAATATGTCGGATACTTTATACTCCGCCACTGACTACATTATCTGCATTATGCATTATCTACATATGTGCAATAAAGTTTAAATAAATTACATATAAAAAATAACTTATAAGTAAAATGAGAACTTAAAATAATAGGTAGTAATAAATCGTACTGAGATTATAAGTACTCTTATTATAATTAATGTGAAAGTTTGTAGGTATGAGATGATTGTAATGTAACTCAATCAATCTTTAACGCATAAAGGGAATTAAGGAGCTAGAATGCAGCATATTAATATCACATAAGATTTCTATCTCGTTTTTGTCTTTCCGCGTGATGATTAGGTATTTATTACTTTTTTGCTTAATTCTGAAGTCTGAAGCTTAGCAGAAGTGAGCTAAATACCAATAGTGTAAATATTAAACTGCTACCGTCTAAATATTCAACATTATACCTAGTTTAATTTTAAATTAGCCGGTCACGACTTGGGTCTGTAAAATAGGTTTCATGTTTTGAACCTGATCTTGCGAAACCTGTTATCCTTATTAATATAATTATTGTGATATCATAGGTCAGGTATAAAATTAATTTTTTTGGAAAAAAAATCAATTTAAATAACATGAGTCGTCTACATACCCTAAAATAAAGAACAATTTATTTACCTTGTAAAGGTGATGCATTGTGTAGTTTTTTCTAGAATTTTAACGCAATTAGCAGCAGGTAAGTAGGTACCTAACATTTTGTCAACCGCTGGACGCCGTTAAGTTAAGGTGATAATTAACTACCAGTCAAACTTTGTTAAGGTGTATAGGTGTAAGGTAAATACAAAAACAGATATGGTGACCCGATATGGGATCTGCGAGAGTTAAAGCTAAAAATACACACAGACAAGCACTTGTTTTATATTAGTAATATACACTAAGCCATTATGTTTAGTTAATAAACCAAGGAAATAAACATCGGAAATACAAATACAATGATGGTTACTCAATATAATATGTCCCTATCTATTTCTTTTTATCTCATAAAAACAAACAAAGCTACTTAAACAACAATAGCACAGTTATGGATGTTAAAAACATAATCGAGATTAGGATTTTTTATTTGTAGGTACTGTCAAAATCAAAAATATGTATCTTTTTATCGACCCTGTCCCATTCGCGTGTCGTGTAATTTTTTTATGCACTTGCTTTATTACCATTTTTTTTTACAAGACGATTTAAATTTTCTTACAAAACTAAAATATTTAAAAGCATTTACCTTTTATGTCACATCTACTTACATCATGGCACATTTATGCCTATACAAAACTTAAGTTCGCAATTGTGTCCATAGTAGTTACGAGTAAGAATGTTCATCACGATTGAATCAAAAATATATAATCGATTAAAAAAAATATAATATCAAGAGTAATTAAGTAAATACCCATATATTTGCTAAATGATTTAATGATCAGTATTCCTCCATACAAACTGAACGATTGAATTTTTTAATTTTTATTAACTTACATATTTATATAAATATTTCAGTTCGTACTAGTTAACCAATTGAGACAACGCTTACGTGAAGCCCTATGTGAAGAGCTCTAAATAAATACAACCTGACTCTTCCTAGTTGCATAATTATCTACCTAATTAGAAAATGCCTAATTATTCAATCGGCATTTTCTAAAAAAATTTACTTAATCAAATAATAATAACTACAATTTTTTAATCTCTTAGCCCTGCAAAAGTAGATACAATGAGAATTTTAATTGTTACGCGGTCTTAAACGACCTCTCCTCATCCATTGTTAATAAATATGTAGTCTTGCATTGATTTACAACTTTGACTGATTCAACAATCAATACACATTATGTTCAGTAGACATTACGTTTATATTGTAGCTAACTGTACAACATAAGTAAACAACATATCGTAAAATTAAGCAGCTGAGGCCGACGTCTCACCTATTGACCTGTTGCGGCTGCGGCAGGGGTACTCAACATAAAAAGATCACAAAAAAGACGTTCGACCAAACTAAGGTGTGGTCGCCAAACATTACCTTGTCGTCATCAAGGTATATATTTTGTCTCAAAATTTTGTTTTATTGTACCTACGTAGTTTATTTTGCTAATAATTATAGATGGTTTTTTTTTTATTTTGCTAATAATTATAGATGTTTTTTTAAGTGGTTTTTAAGATGTTTACTAGTTGGTTTGGAGTCCTAATAAACATAATTTGGACATAAATATCTCGTAAACCACTCGTCACTAATAAGTAAGGGGGTTATTACTCCTTCTCTACTTCCCTACTCGTAAACAACAGTTTACGATTTGTTCAGTTGGGTTGTTTTGATCAGTTGGATTCGAAAATAGTTTCTTAGTGCACCCGTGCACCTACAAATTTATATAATTTAGCTTATATAATATAAATATAATATATAATTTATAATATTATGTAATATATATTTATAATATTTAATTTATATAAATTATGTCTGTAGCGGTTCAGATGCGTGCTGTGTGTTGTCTGAGAGTCTGAGTAAGTCAGTAACTTTATGTTTAAAAAATGTGTTTATGGTGGTACCTACATTTAATATAGTTTAATTATTTTCTACTTTCTTTAAAATATTACAAAAAACTATCGGTTGAGAACCGCTGGAAGCAAGATGACGTGACCGACGACCTCAAGGTGAACCGCAGCCTGGCCAACGCCGGACGAAGCACGACCGCTGTTGGTTTACGGCCTAGGTACCGTAATATTACTATTTAAAAAATAGCATACTATTTATCAACACTCAGCGTAGGTACTTGCAATACAATTATAAATGCCATTAAGAATACGGGCGCGACACAGATCGCATAGCGCATGACGGGAGGCTCGCGTGTAAAGGCCTGCGACGGCACGACATGCGCAAACGCAAGTTACGATGATCCGCGTCGCGTGCTGGACGTGCGCGCTGCTCGCGCTCGCCTCTGCGCACATATACAGTCGCTGCGAGCTCGCGCTCGAACTCCAGGCTCTCGGGGTGGACAGTGATCACATCTCTACGTGGGTCTGCATCGCCTACCACGAGTCCCGGTTCGACACGGCCGCTAACAACCCGTACAGCGGCGACCACGGACTCTTCCAGATCAGTGAGTTGTACTGGTGCGGCCCCGGCAAGGCTTGCGGCCTTCCCTGCTCCGCACTGCGTGACGAAGACATATCCGATGACTTGGAATGCGCCCTTCGTGTACACGAGGAACACACGCGACTACAAGGCGATGGATTCCTCGCCTGGGTGGTATACCCTCAACATTGCAAGCACAACACTAAAAAGTATATTGTGGACTGCGACAGTCAACCGAAAGAAGGAACAGTGAGAAGCCAAATCAGATCGCGTACGTTGAATTCTTACGTCCGTAACCGCAATGCAACTTTTGAGTATAATCCGAATATCGACAGTTTAAAACCGCCTTATTTGACCATTAACTCGATCACTCGAGGTTTTAGCAAAGTGTTAGAAGCAGGCAACTATCAGAAGAGTACAAGTAATCCATTTAACTGGTTGAATTTTAAAATAGATAATATTGATAAGCTGACCCTGCCAGTGTTCGGCAAGAAGTCAGGGCCATTCACGACGCCGCGAACGACGACAACGTCGACAACTATTGCTCCAATAACTACATTTAGCACCTACGCACCTATCAAAGTGTGGAGAAGGATTGAATCAAACCAATTCCGTAAGAAACTCGTAATGGACGACAAGAAAACTACAACTTTAAAGTGGTTGGAGTTAGGAAAGTCAACAGATGCGTACTTTGCATCTTCAACGCCGAAACCTGGTGCAACTTACTACGACCGAATAAACACTACGTCTGAAGCTACAACGGTGACTAAACAGCCCACTGAAGCTACAACGGTGACTAAACGGCCGACTGAAGCTATCACGGTAACCAAACGACCGACTGAAGCAACCACGATAGTAAAGCCAACAACTGAAGAAATCACAATAGCTAAACAAACGACTGAAAAATCCACGGTAGCTAAGCTGACGGCTGAACCCAGACTAACTGCAATTACTTCTTCTTCTATAGTCAGAATCCCAACTACTACATCGGCACCATTATTTTTTACAACTAATACCAAGCATGCGACAGTGAAGGTCACTACTGAAAGTCCTGTTATAAATACGGCACCCTATAAGCCGTTCACATATATCACTTTTACTACTGGAAAACCTTCAACTCTTACTTTAACTTCTCAAAAAACCCCAACTCGAATTACAACTAAAGAACCGATATACGAGCGAATTCAAACTAAAAGTTCTTCAACTACAAGCAAACCAATTTATGAGTCAACTGTATCTAAAGGTCCAGTGACAACGACTACGCCGGTAACCTTTACGAGCCGAACATTTACATTTAGGCCTAAGACCTCTCAAACTGGCATCCGAGAAACCACCGAACCGACAACTTTCAAACAGATCTCTTTTGCACCAACCGCAAGATACAGATTTGGATTAAACCAGACAAGCTTCACTACAGTCCGTACTTCATCAAGTACCTCTGAAATGTCAGGTTTCAAATCGTTCGGAACATCGAGGTTGTTGGCTCAAAATTTTACTGTAACATCAACTAGTTTTCCGTTTTCAACTAGTCAACCGTTTACGACTAGTCGTCCGTTTACGACTAGTCGTCCATTTACAACTAGTCGTCCGTTTATAACTAGTCAACCGTTTACAACTAGCCGTCCGTTTACGTCTAGTCATCCGTTTACAACTAGTCGTCCGTTTACTAGTCCTCCGTTCACAACTAGTCGTCTGTTTACAACTAGTCGTCAGTTTTCAATAAGTCAGCCGTTTACATCTAGTCGCCCGTTGTCAACGAGTCGTCCGTTTTCTACTAGTCATCCGCCTTCAACTAGTCTGTTTTCAACTGTTTCTCGTCAATCAGTTACGCCGTTTTCCACAAAGTCTGCCACCACTCAAAGGCCAGTGACAAATTCAGCGTTTACAACAAAAAGTGCATCAACGACCAAAAGCTGGCAATCAATATTCGACCTCTATTTGAAACCGACACAACGGCCGACGCTACGCACAATATTCCCCGAGCTCAATAAAAGTGCATTCAGACTGAAAATATTTTCTAGTGGGACAACCACCCCTGTCCCGCTAAGCGCTGGCCGCCGCAATCCAAACACCGCGTTAACAAGTTAATCTACGGACATCAGGATCGAAATACACTAGTCCTAGCGACACTAGTATACTGTGTAAATATTAGAATAAGTATGTACCTACAGCTGAACAGACAAAAAACTTTTGTATGACTTTTATTGTTTACAACTTACTTGCCTGTTCGACTACTTTTAATTAAACCAAAAAGGCATTTACTATGTTTAATATTTTGATTGCTCTTCCAAATATAGCTATCAAATAATCAGGTTATTTTAATAAGAAAACATAAACCTCATAGCTTCTGACGATTAATCTTTTAATAAGGCAACAAAAACATAATTAACATTACAAACATGTTTTAGATGCGGAAACCAAAAGGTGCGAATGACTGCTCTTTGCAATGATAAACGCCTAACATTATCTTTTACTTTTGTTATAGAAATAGCAAAGCGAATTGTAAATTCTAAAATTTAAGATAGTAAGTTAAGTAAGGATGGACGAGAAGATTAAGGATTATTATGTTGTTATTGCAATTACATGCTAGTAATATCTAACATAATATTACTTACACATGAAAAAAATACGATTGCCTCTGGTGGAAATGGAACGCACGACTCTTCGCTATTAGCGGTTGCTTTTCCATCGCATCGGTTTCCACCTGACGCGGTCGAAGTGTCGTTTTTCTAGAGTAATTGTATTGTTTAATGAAATATAGTATGCAGTACATTTTCTTGGCACTATCGGACTGAGGTAAATTTCCGAAACTTTAAGCAATAGCGAAAATTACACCATTGTATTTTTGAAAAAAAACAATATTCCTAGTTAGGAAACCATCCCGTTGATTAATTTTGTTTAAAAAACCACATTGTAGGTACACCATCATCCGATAGTGTCGTTAATAAGGATCGAATTCTAGGAATAATGTCATTCATACGAAAAACTAAAGGAAAAAGACCTTTTTTTAACAAAATCATCATCATCATCATCATTTCAGCCATAAGACGTCCACTGCTGAACAAAGGCCTCCCTTAATGACTTATCATCGGGGGGATTGCCAATACTCGCCAGGCTGGCAGGCAATACAAAGCAGAAAACAGTTAGTAGAAATCAACGAAACAGTTTATAGGAGCCATTTTATTAAAAATGTCGTGAGGAAGACTGCGCTGCATTTTATTTGACGAGTAAATTACTAATTTTTTGACACATTTTCTTTACGAAAATTGTCAACATCATCATCATAATCATTTTAGCCACAGGACGTAAAACTTATATTTTAACAAAAAATATTGTCCTCAGTTGATAAAAATTCATTATTTTCCTTAAATTTGCCGTACTTATATTATTAATTCCCAGAACTTGATATTTATTAGTGATACTATCGAAATCAAAATCAGCAGGTAGGTAAATGACGGCTATAGGAATAGTAATTAAACTGTGAGGATCTCTGTTGGTTTTTCAAAGTCGGTGCAAATAGAAGAAACTCCGTTGGAATTTTTTGACTCCCGCTGACTGAATATCGGCTTATTCTACGTTATATTACTATTCTATTGAAAACTTAATGTCAGACAATAGGCCCATTTAACGACCGAGATCACAGGCAAAAGCTATACAAGTCGAGTTAATAGAAACCTTGAACATAATTGATTATTGTAAGTAACCTGATATGCCCAATAATAAATTAAAAACCTCTTCGCGGAATTAATGACGTGTGTTGATGAACTAATGGTCAAATAATACCTATACAGGGTGTTAAGAGAGGTCTGACCAAACACTTAAAGCGAGCAAGTAAACCCAATAAGGAAACACAACTCAGCTTTAAGACCTTACACATTTATTAATAATGAAAATATTTTTCTAATAGCAAAAATACATTTGTGGAAAAGGAGGTTTTGTTACTGAAATTGTATTTTCTGTCACACATACGCCTAGCGGGTTTGGCAACTAACCCTGTACCTAGAACCCTGTATTTTGTCCAGCTCTCGGAACTTGTAGTAGGTACCCACATCTCGTTCTTCGGGTCGAGTACCGACCCGATTTGACGGTGACACATCATTTTCTCAGTATCTATCTTCGGAGTCCACATACGGAATACAAATTAATCAATCAATTTATTCATTAACCTTGATTTCGATTATTACCACTGTCACCCGGAATAACGAGCCAAAACTGCTTTGGGTTGACATTTGTTAATAATGTCGTTTATTATTACTTATCTGTTATTCACTCTAATGAGGCGCAAAGTTACTAAAATATGGATTCAATATCTCGAGGTCATCGCAACCCGTTGATGTCATTTCAGGGTGAATAAATTACATTGCCTTCTAATAGACAATCCGAACTGGTCCGAAATCGATATGTCCGAACTGGAACACGTTTATCGTAGATGCATATAGTAAAACTAGCTACATCAATAGACTACCTCACCCCTGTCGACAGGTGCAAATATAAATGGTATTTGTTGATTTGTATAGCAATGCAATGCGTAAATCGATATTGCGTTGTTAGAGTCGGCGGCCTTAGGGCAGGAGGGTGAACAAACTAATTTGTGACCGGCAGCGAGATGGAAATCAAACCGCAGGCCCAAGTCAAATCAACTCCGTTTACGTACTCTTTGGAAAAGTAATCGCCATCAGAACTAGAATCACTATTTCCTGTTACGTAATCTAAGCTCATTTCAATGGTAAGCTCAATAAAAGAGACTAAACTTTTTTTTATAAAACAGCTAAAAATCATATTTCAAATAAACAAACTATTAATGCGACGTGTTTTTTTTTCCTATAACTTTAACTAAAGATGTCTTCACGTTATTATAATTGGTTTGTCTCATTCGCTCTGTGTTAGAGTTAAAAATAAATCATCATAGTATGCTTGTTTGCTAGCATTACAGATAGTGTCTTACCAAAAACTTGAAAGTTTCCATTTGTTACGAGACATCAAGTGCAGAGAAATAGTTTTATGAAAATAAATGATACTTAAAAAAAAACTTCTAACATGTTCCTCGTGGCAGTCTTTTTATCTTCAATTTGTGGGGATAATAACTGGTTCGGATATTTGTTTATTGTGAATGTAAATTTTCGCTTATTTTTTTTTAAAGTTGGTTTAACTATTTATTTAAAAACAGGTTCATAATTTTTTACACCGACATTTATCATGGCTCAAAATAAACAATAAATAAGCGGTTTCTCGTAAATTCAAAAAATACAATTACAGTTCGAAATGCGACTGAAAAGAAAACAAACCAAGATGAGGTATTTTTTGACCCATATTCTATTACATCACGATCTTTTTGTCAATTTTACGACTTGTTATAAGTCAGGTAAGATACCAAATATTATTTTCTCCTGAACTACAAATGCTATGGTCAAAATGTTGAGAAGGTTTTGGCAATTCACAGCATATTTTTATTTATTTTTCTGATGTTTTGGGCTTAAGAAGTAATCTTTTGAAACCACATGCTAGTTTATATTTGGCGACTATGCCCGCCTTAAATTACGGGAATGGGGAAGCACAGGCGAAGCTAGTCATAGATGGCACCAGCGTGTTTGGTCTCTTTTGTCTACGCATATGTCAAAGTTCGTTTTTTTTTCTGTGCTTGCAAGTAAGACGCAAATATCGTAGTGATTATTTGATCAGTGGTTCTGCCACTACTGCCACTGATCAATTAATAATCACTACGTTAAAGGTTATGCCAAGTTGTCAAACGTGTGTGTGTGTAAGCTTTTCCTCTAATTGGGTTATAGGACTAATAAGGAAGAGGAGAACTTCTAATAACTAAGGAGGTGGTTCATAAATAATGGAATGTGAAACCATTCCGTATGTATGAAAAATAGCGTTAACCACCATACAAAGTACCTACCTTGATTTAATAAATATATAGATATTTAAACAACCACTGGACAGAAAGCAACTAAAGACGGCGCCCCAGCTCGAACATATTATTTGAATAACAATATCAATATCAGGCTTTCCGTATTTTGCACGTCTAGTCTCCCCCAAAGAGAGAGTTCGCTACCTACGCTTTCTGAGCCTCGGACGGCTTATAAATATAAACAACTAAAAAGCCGTTCACGGTATGTAGTCGCGTGGCTATCTCAAATAGGAAGACTTTTCAACTAACGGCAGCTTATAACTATTATTAAAACCATCACATACATAGCTCTTATCATGATACATAGATCTGATCTAGCAGCCAAAAAAAGTGCTTTGGCTGCTTACCATAAGAAGCCAAAGCACTTGTGTTACAGAAATCAAAAACAACAAAGTTATCACAACACCGAGCAGACCCACCCGTAACAATATAGAAAAGTTATTTTTCTACATTGATTACCGCCCGGGAATCGAACCCGGGTGGGACGTCAGAGAATAGCGACACCAAGGTCCGGTATGCTCGCCTCTCGGCTACGGAGGTCGTTAATTTCCTAGTGTGGAACGACATAATCATGGGATGTCCACTCGGTGCGTTACTATTTCCCTTCGACGCCTACTTTCCATTTAAGTCTGAGAAATCCTTGAGAAGTAGGTAAACATCTAATTAATGTTACTTATTTTTTTACATCGCTTATTATTAATTTTAAAAAAAATCAGCACTAGTTAGTTATTCTCTCGGTCACTAGGTGTTCTCTTGTTTGTAAGGTCTACCTACCTAGAACAGGTAAATAAAATCGTCAATGTTGTGTAAGATATAAAAGATTACTTATATGAGTTATTTCCTATAGTCTATGATCTAGGGTTATTTCCCTTAAAGTTTGCACTAAAGCTAACAACAACTTTTTAATGGAACCAATTTCGTAATTGCAAAAATGACAAGACACAAGGCTACTTATCATAGGATCAGAGCAATGTAGGTGATGTTGTCCAATATTTTAAAAAAAATATACATTCTATACTACAGACTGTATAGTACTGTATATACAGACTCTGTAGTATTTAGTAGTTAAATAATATACCTATACGATTATTAATAGCATCTGAATTTTTTACGATTTTGATGTTGAAGCAATTGTTGAAACGATTTAAAATTCACTCCGTAATGTAAAACAAATTTTTAAATCGTCCTCGAAGAAAGAGATAATGACATCATAATTTAGTCGGTGACATCCTAAATTAACACATTTTGATATATTTTACAAAAAATACTGTATGAACAATAAAAAATGTTTACATAATGCATAAATCATTCGTATAACTTGCGAACAAACAAATGTCAACTGCGTCAAACGAATTAAAAATAGAAATGATGCCATACAAAATAACAACCAAAGTTGACGACAATCTAGTAGAATAAAAAGCTGAAAAACGGGAACAATCTATTTGTTCCGCAATTAGATTGTTCCCGTTTCCACTGACAATAAAGGTCGGGAAAAGTATAAATAGTTATCATAAGTTACGTTAGACTTCATGAAAGAGATCCACAGTTTTGTAGCCATGAATTTTACTAAAAGATATTTACTCACTCAGAAGGAAATCACAAGCAAACATTTGAATTGGTTAGTTGTTGTTTCATATAGATTTTGTAGTTTTACCTACAACGTTTTACTATACCTATTTATGCAACATTGAAATCGTTTTTTTAATGCTTGAATAAGTGTCCTAGTTATTTGAACAGCCTGTATATTATGTTAGCTAGCACACGTAACTTATATTTTTTTTACAATTTTACTAAATCGAAATGACTTTTGATAACGATTGAGAGCCAAAAAGCGATAATATTTAATGAAAAGAACCTTTTCTGATAAGTTTGGTAGACAACTTTTTTAGTTCATTTTAAGTCGAAAATATAGCTTTGATACAACATGTGACTGGAAAATTCAAGCGCCAAGAAAATAGGAACGCGTGGGCCGGGTGTGAGGGCTTTTTTTTGGACGGACCTATGCTGTTGCCAGAAGGCCTTGTACAGCTTCATCGGGCAGATTTGGCGAGTACAGAAGGTAAGAAGTCCGAGCCCCGTACTAGCGGACGCGATCGGACCGTGCCGAGTGATGAGGGCACCCGGCCAAGAGGTAAATCCGCCTAGTGGTGCACCGTCATGATCCTTGGCTGCGCTACAGACTAGTCTGTGAACGCAGACCAGACCATGCAGGCTTCATTCTAGTCAATTTAAATTGACCTACCCCAACGATATTAAATACCCTAGATATAACCTTACATACAAAACGGCGGCCAAACACTGTGCCGATTTAATATCGTTAACCTAACCATTACGATCAAGGGGAAAGCGAAGAATTTTCCAGATAGATGACAGATGCGTATTATACCCAAATATGCGGTGTTTTGGAGTTTTGTAGTGTGATTCAATTCAATTAATCAATAATTTTCGACGGTGGGATTATTTATCTTTAAGTCAGATAGTTAGGTACATTTTGATTAGGATAACTAGTGTTAAACAGTGTCAAAGTTATCACACACAAAATAATGTATGCTGGACACAAGCACAAGCGATGCGTTCTGATTAATCAACTTAAGTAGGTAGGTGACGATCTACTTCAACTACTATTAGTCAATCTGTCAAAAGGTAAGCCAAAAACTTAAATATTGACGGATACATTGTGGCAAACAATAACAAATATTAAAATCAAACTTTTACTTTTACTAAAATAAAACTACTTCAATTTTAGCGCATAAGTTCTCAAACTCGTTTAGGGTCAGTGGCGTAAATATAGGGTGGCAGGGCTGGCCAAATGCCACGGGCCCACGACCCAAGAGGGCCCCGGCCCAAGAGGCCGCGAGCTCAGAATTTTTTTTTTAACATTGTTGTACCTAAGTATTTTATTTTACTTGAAAAGTATATACAATTTTTTTTTTCAAAGTTCTGCTTAAAATCCATTAAAGTGAGACAACTAAAGACCATAACACAATTTTAAGTTAATCGTTAAGCATTTCCACACATCCCTAACAAAAAGATGTTATCAATTTTAGAACGCATCCATTGGTTTCTACATTTTTTGTCGCGGTACGTTGACAGCGCGGATGAGCATTGACGATCGGAGAATTCCCTCTTTTTGTTAACCACGAAAGTATTTTTTTCGCCTAAGAGAGGAGGCCTATGCCCAGCAGTGGGACGTATATAGGCTGGTGAATGTGAATGAATGTAAATGTATAAACCCATGCTCTCGAAAATAAAATTGTTATTAGTGTTGGATAACTACTTAAGTGGTTTATTAAAATTAAACTAAGTACAACGTGACGAATTATACTGATAGGGCCCCATCAAAAGAATTTGCCACGGGCCCCAGATGGTATAGTTACGCCACTGTTTAGGGTAAAAAAGAGTATCAAAGTATCAATCCGGAACAAGTTTTAAATCTCTAAAATCGGCTTATTTCGTAATGCAACGTTCTTGTTTAATTTTATTTATCTGTCTTATTTCATTTAAAATAGGAGTAAGGAGATGTAAACCAATAAGGTTAAAAGGTGGCAGCACTCAGTAGAGAATCAGTCCAATTAGTGATGTTTACTGTGTCTTACTACCACTTTCTATGCGGGCACGCAATCAATTATTACTGGTTTCGTCTTTTCAATTTCCGCACTCCTTTGACGCAGCTTCATTTCACTTACACAGCCCTTTAAGCTTCTTCACGAGAAAATAAATAAAAGTCAGACTGGCTCATATTAAAGTAACTAATATATTTAAACAAAGTGCATTTCATATTAAAGTAGAATATTATGCGCTGTGTAAACAAATAAATACAAGTAGCTACTTCAAGTAGTGTCTAGTCAGGATGCTCTAATTTTGGACGTTTCTCTTCATCCAATTATCTGTAAATGATTTCGGTAGGTAATATCCGGTGGCGTGAACTATTTAGTTGTCTAAGCCAATTACTTATAATTATTGCTCTAACTTATTAATATCACATAAGTAACACTTCGTGTACCTACTTTCCTTAACTTATACAAGTAGTCATATACATCTTGAAATAATTAAATAATTTTAGACGTTACCAAAAATCTTAAGGCTATTGGATTTGTCTCATTTATTTATATGTATAGGGAAACATTAAAATGTGTCATGATTATAGCGATTCCACTTCTATTTCTGTAATATTTCCAACCATGCCAGCTTCACATCCCACATAACCTGTAAAACTTAACATAGAATTGAAATCACTAACCACAAATTCTTCTTCTGGTATTAATTTATAAAGTTCATTTTATATGCGCCATCTTTTTAACCGCTTAAGAAATATATTTTCCATTAGTGCGCAAATACAACAAGCGACAGAATATCAAAACACTACTAGTCAATTTAGTTATTTGAAATGTGCAACTAAATATCAGTTTTAGATGGTTCAGTTCAGTTGTCAGTACAGCGTTTCGAGTTTGGCATTTCTATCAGACACATCTCTAATTTTAGTTCATAGATTCTAGTTACCTATGAGCGGCAGCTCGAAATCGTATACGCTATTTGTAGGTTAGTATAATATTTTGGGAAACAAACATTTATTCAAAATACATACCTAATCAAATATACTTAAGTTAATTATGTTACGTCTAACTTTCAAGGTCGACACATAAAGTTATACTTAGTACATAAAGGTGAATTACATTACATAAAGGTACTAGCTTGTGATTGTTTGGTAAATTCTTAAATATTTATGATTGATACAACGTCCAATGCACTTAAATAACGAAATATTTTACATCTGAATACAATTTTGCTATAATTCTAAATAGTTCCACAAAAACTTCTAAAATCAGGTTTTATTTACAAACAAGAAATAAGAATACAAATAAGCTAAAAATACAGTGAGGAGTTGTGATTATAAAACATTAATTTTGAGATAACACATCAACACATGTGCCAGCCTGTAGTGTCTAATCAAAGGCTAATCAAAGTCTGGACATACCTACCTACCAGTACGGCAGCTATTGAATAGGATCGCTTCTAATTAGGGAATCGGTCTGGTGCTCAGATTTAATAGATTGGTTCTGGAGCTCGCCTACACATTACGTAGGTAGTATATTATACATTGTCCTGCCCCCCTAGCATGACTACTAAAACACGATATGATATGATATCATATAGCAATATATCGACACCAACTGTAAAAATATGATGGATATAGCCGCCATTTCAATTCATTCATTTTTATCGAAACAGCGATCTTAGTATGTACCGTAACCGGCACGGCGATTTAACACGGCGGCTATATCTATCATATTTTTACAGTTGGGTCGATATATCGCTATATCATATCATACCATATCGTGTTTTAGTGCTCATGCTAGGCAGGCTGTAGTCAAAGCGATACAGGTAGAACATTGTACATAATAAATTTGACATATAACTAAACTACGTGGACGGGAGCGCGACGCGACGCCATGAAAAGAGCTCCTGTTGCTAGCGCGTCCCATACAGTAACCAATTACTAACCTACTCTGTTCACTGTTTTGCACATAAACTTGTTTTTTTAAATAACTTTTTAGACTTCTGTTATCCATTATATCATGGCTTACTGGCGATCTGCCCTGGCTTCGCACGGTTAATACAATTTTTTAAGGGGCCAAATAAAAACCTATCATCTATCAAAACTAATCTATCAATGAAAACCACTATGATCTATCGTGAAAAACGTATTTTAAACTACAGTCATTTTTAAGGAAAACACGCCTTATGACAGACAAACAAACGTGGCAGGGATTCTATATCCAATTATTAAAAAAATAAAACCGACTTCAAAACACTAAAAAGCTAAAAATAATCCTAACACTTAAGTACCTAATCAGTTACTTTTGGAGTCGGTGCAAACAAAAACATTGAATCTCTCATCGGCTGGCACCGACTCCAAAAGTAACTGATTAGGTACTTAAGTGTTAGGATTATTTTTAGCTTTTTATTGTTTTGAAGTCAGTTTTATTTTTTTTAATAAAATTTACTTATTTCATCTATTTTTAGTGATAAATCCTAATCTAACTGCCAAACACCGATTTCATCCTCTTTTTTTTTCATCCTTAGGGGTACAATTTTTTCCGAAATTTTACTATAGTATCTTTGAAGTATGTATTAGCTATTCAATAAAAAAAAATCATCAAAATCGGTTTACATTTGTCGAAGATATTGGTTAACATAGATCCATGAATCACGAACCAAAACATTATCTGGGTATTTAATTTGTTATTTTCTCAAAAACTGCTAAATCAATTACGATAAAATTTATATGGGACCACCTCTGAAGTATGATCTACCAAACAAAAAAACGAATCATCAAAATCAATTCATAATTGGCGGAGTAATCGCGTAACATACATACAAAAAAAAACATACAGTCTAATTGAGAACCTCCTCCTTTTTTGAAGTCGGTTGAAAAGGTGGAGCGATGATGTACGCAAAGCTGCTTGGAAAGGATGGATAAGAATAGCCGAGGGTCGGCCAAGGGTCGTGGACTGACGTGGGGTGATTATAATGATATTGCGCTATGAGACATCATCACTGTTGGCTACGGTCAGTCGCGTTGTTACAAACTATAAACCTTACACTTTTTACAGTCGTACAATATCAGTCCTTAAAAGTAGTACTTTATTTTAAAAATGAATGAAGTAGTCAGTAAGCAAAACCTGCAGTTGATGAACTTGACAGATGACTAACTGTTGACCGTGAAGGCGTCTTTGTTTGTTTTGCGTGGTTAGCATACGCGACATGTCCATTGCATGACATATTTTACGAGAATCACAAGTTTTCCTGTAGCTTTGACAGATAAACCTCTAATGATGTAGTTTTTGACGACCATCTGGTCTAGTGGTTCGCGCTCCGGACAACAAAACCGGGCGGTTGCGGGTTCGAATCCCGCAAGAAGCAAATGTTTCTGAGATAAATTTGTTCAAAAATCATAAATGTTTTAAAATATACATATTTAAGTATGTTTATCGGTTAATAGTCGCTTTGCTTAGTTTGGGGGCTAGATGTGTAATTGGTAATCAATTTTGTCAAATTGTCCAACGATGATTTAAATTAACGGTTAATGAATACATATATTCATTATGGTTTGTGTGTATTGTGAATAATATTTTGTGCAAATTGTCCCCGTATGTATTACCGTCAAAAAGGTTTTATGTTCTCATATTATAATGAACTCTCACTTAGTTGTAATATACTCAAAATACAGATCTGACTAAAAGAGACAAGAAGATTTAACCTTACGATTTTTAATTGAAGGAACTTACGAAGGTTGCACTGAAAACTTTAAAAAAGCAGACGTCCATTTTTCCGATGCGACAGTTTCCCCTTAAAAGTGTTAGTATGAGCAAAGTTGTAGTAAGTTAAGTAGGTATTTTATTAAAACTGTATTGTGTCCTAACCTAGCCCAGGAGCCGAGGTTTCACAACGATGTTTAATAAATTTTTATTCATAATCATTATAAGTACGGCTCTAAATGTAAAGTACATTTTTAATTGACATGAAGACTTCGACATTTATTATTGAGATGCCATTGAAATGGTAAAATTAATATTAAAACCTGAGTACGGTAAATATTTCCCGTTACATTAGATTGCAATATGAAGACAACATCATCCTTGGCGATTTAATATTCTTATAACTAAACTAGTTGTCGCCCGCGACTTCGTTCACGTGGTCGTTCCTAAAAAAAACTGCAACTTTCTTAATTTTTCTTTCAAAAGAACCTTCTCCTGACAATAAATAACACAACAAAAAAAGAATTAGAGAAATTGTTCCAGCCGTTCACGCGTGATGCGATGACCAAGGGAAATAGGAATTTATATTTATACGTATTAAGAGAAGTAGGTACAGATAGATTAGCTGCCATATTATTATGTTAACGCGATACAATTCAATAAAATAATATAAAAATTGATCTTATTATAATTATTGAGTTTCTTCTAGCTTTTCTATAGCGTTTCCATAATTGACAACGAAATAATAAAAAAACACTTTCCCATACCAACTGATATCGCCTTGTTAGTGATTTTAGTCCCATAGAAAAAGCTGTCTGAGCGGTAGAATCACCTTCTAGTAAAAAATTAGGATCTTGTTATGAAGTATTAGATGGATGAAAAAAAAAGTAATTATGTATGCTGGATTCTGTACATAACACGATTAATATAAAACACATAGCGCGTGTTAGTCGTGAATACGTGCATACTTGCATTCTACTGGGGAGAATTATACGGGGTTACATTGACAAAGGGGTGCTAAATTTTAAAAATAAGATCTAGGTAGGTAACAATATAAAGAAGCGTCTTAATCGTTATTATTTTTAATAATCGTAAGTTACGAAATAAAATTACTTTAAAATATCCGAAAATAAAGTCACTAGAGAGACTACGAAAGCCGCGCGGTCATTTATCAGAGCCGATCCAACAAGGACCTTACGCAATGCACATACGGTGCAATTTTTGCAGGAATAAGTTAAATTAACCACGCGTACAATTTTTAACAATGGATAGGAATACGTAAATGTATTTTTTTTTTCATACTTAGATTAAGTTACTGATTCTAAGCCACTTCTAAAGATTTGGCACCCCTTTGCAATGTAAGCCTGTATTTTGTGCTTTCGCAAAGAATACTAATATCACTGAAGACATGTACCTACGTAGACGCACACTATGACGACGTGATTGCTTGGCGCGACAGAATAAAGGCCTAACTGAACACATCGGATGCGTAGAGGTAGGTACGCGTAGACGGAAGACGTCCATTACAATGTACAGAAACTGGAACTGTATGAGTTAACCGCTTGCACTCGTCCGTTGTCTAGTTTATTATTTTTTGAAGCAATAAAGGGTAGACCCATGATTTAAATTTAATAGTGTTAGCAACAAGATACGAACCATCTTTCTCCGTAACTAGTAAATGATTTTTAATAATGTATGTTCAGCGATCATTCGCTACTACGTTGACCGATTTCTAGATAATTATTTTTTGTTTGTAAGGTAATACTTTCCCTTTTTCCCATATAAATTTGGTTAAATTCTGTTGATGGAATCTATAAGAAAATCATCAAACATTGCATGAACTCCGTACCACGCCAATTGATTTTAGTATCTATCTTACCTAATATCTTTGCCAAATGTGGACCGATTTTGATGATTCTTTTTTTAATGAATAGCTTATACTTCAGAGATACTATAACGAATAAAAATCGGAAAAAATTTCACCCCTAAAGGGTGGAAAAAGAGGAAAGGAAATCAGTGTTCAGCAGTTAAATTATGTTTGCACTCGTAAGATTTGTTTTGATTAGGATTTATTACTAAAATAGATGAAATAAATTAATTTTATTTTTAAAAAAAACCGCCTTCAAAAAACGAAAACGCTAAAAATAATCTTAACACTTAAGTACCTAATCAGTTACTTTTGGAGTCGGTGCCAGTCGATGAGAGATTCTATGTTTTCGTTTGAACCGTAGATACATGCGCGTTTGCGATGTTTAATGTCGTTTTTGACGAGCCGTCGTAAATTGAGCAACCATAAACTTCTACACAAAATGATTAATATACTGTTAGATCAGATGCTGTAAATATTAAGAATATTTACAATTAATTTGTTTCAGGATACAGATTTATTTATATTCCTAATAAAACAATACAAGACTTACCATAGCTATTGATTAATACAATAATTATACTCAACTAAAATACCTACATGGGGCACACTAAAAGTTTTGCAGTTCTAGCCAAGGGCGTGCATCCCAGGCTATTATGCAGAGCCTACCTTCATAAAAAACCGACAGAACAGCTAACCGTATTTATTAATTACGTATTCAACAATAAACAATAAATATTCTGTAACCATTTTGTCGTCTACCTGTACTTATTCCTTACTAAAGCGCGCAACTTAGATCGTTACTGTGCAATTTAACCAATAAATTAATTTA
Source organism: Anania hortulata (assembly GCA_963576865.1). Lineage (NCBI taxonomy): Eukaryota > Metazoa > Arthropoda > Insecta > Lepidoptera > Crambidae > Anania > Anania hortulata. The sequence continues at coordinate 22,918,800 of OY756387.1, read as the reverse complement.
AAAAACAGTAGGCGATCTCGCGGCAGCCTAACGTTTCACGCAAACTTACTCAATTTTCACTCACAGCCTACCCCTATCTGAAACCAATGCACGCCCCTGCTGATAGCTAATCGGAACCTTTGAATTTCGAATGTTATATTTTTTTAAACGTTGCAACCTTCTTAGTAATAAAACAAAAACAATTGGCGGGAAATGATTTGTCAATTGTTTTTTATCACACATCAAAGTTCTACGTACGCAACGAAAATGGAATTAAGTCGAAAAGATTTTAGAGCGATGATTTTTTATGATTTTAAAAGTTCTGTCTCTCCGCAAGGCTATGCCGCTCGTCTTCAAAATGCTTTTGGGAGAGAAGCACCTTGTTTGAGCACCGTGAGGCGATGGTTTGCTGAATTTGAGAGAGGTCGAGTTTCTTTACATGACGAATTTCGTGAAGGGCGGCCTTCAACTGCCGTCAACGAAAATAATGTGGCTACTGTTAGGGGCTAATTGAAGAAAACCCACGGATTACCTATGAGACAATTTGAGGACTATTGGGGATTGGTATGAGCCAAATTCAGAAAATTTTACAGAATTGAAAGTTCGGAAACTTTGCTGTCGTTGGATCCCTCATGAACTGACAGCGGAGCAGAAGCGGGCTCGCGTGGAATGGTGCTCACAGATGCTACTGAAGTACGACCACGTACATTCTAATGCTGTTTATGACATTGTCACAGGAGACGAAACGTGGATTTATTATTTTGAACCCGAAAAAAAACAGCAATCTTGTGTATGGGTGTTTGAAAATGAGAACAGGCCAACAAAAGTGAGGCAGGCGAGAAACGTTGGTAAAAAAATGAGCGCGTTTTTTTTTCTCAGCTAAGGGTCCCATCTGTACAATTTCACTTGAAGATCAAAAGAGTGTTAATACCGTGTGGTATTCTACCATTTGTTTACCCATGGTGTTAGACAAAGTTCGCGAAAGACGACCCAAAAGCCGCGTTCTCCTATATCTTGACAACGGCTTCTTCATACACGGCCAACAAAACAAAGTCATTTTTAGCTTCCGCAAAAGTACAACTCGTCACCCATCCTGCGCATAGCCCCGACCTAGCACCCTGTGATTTCTGTATTTTCCCCAAAATCAAAGATTTGATGAGAGGTTTTACTTTTACCAACTCCGAAGAGGCAGTGATAGCGTTCAATCAGCACGTAGAAAACATGCCTTCAGATCTGTGGTCCTCCTGTTTTAAAAAATGGTTCGATCGCATGAAAAAATGTTTAAAATGTAAAGGAGAGTATTTTGAAAAGCAATAAACATAATATTTTGGTTATAACATGTTGTTTTTTTAAGTTACGCAAAACGTATAGTGTGACCTACGTATAAGTATGAAACGTAGTGGGCAGTTACTGGCCAAATATACTGCGTTTGATTAGGTAACATTTCAAAAAAGTTCTTCGATCCCATACACACTACAACAACTATCGATCGGCTATTTAGTATTGAGAGGAATTTATTTGCGATTTTGATGTTAGTCCCATAGTAAAATTTGTTGTATTTGAGCAGTGAACCATAAAAATCATGTTAACAATTAAAATAGGGATACACGCCGTGTAATTTTAATCGTCACAGACGTATTCCATGGACTTACAGTCAACGGCAGGTCAACCTACCCAAAAAGTTAAAGGTCATTAAACCAAAGAGCGGGACTCCTAACACAAGTGTACTATCTACTTTAAAGGAGAGTCCCAAAACTATGTAAAATTGAATTGCAAACAAATAAAGAAATTTTGAATTTGAATTGAACCGATTTAAATTTTTGTATCAATTGAGAAAAAAAATACGTTTTGTGGTGGGTAGTTGACGAGCTAATCGAAATCACAATAAAGACACTTTCCCATCATACTGAGCCGTCGCCAGCTGACATCAGTTTGTGTAGTTTTTTTTTATTATTTTCGATTTTGATTTGAGTCCTATAGAAAAAGCTTTAATGATCATGGGAAGTTTCTAAAATTAAAAATACACGCTGCATACTTGGTTTCGATATGACTGTGTTGTTAAAAATCGATATTGAAAACAGCTTGCAACCCTAATTAGAGGGGCGATGGGTCTGACCGCCTGACACAGTGACCTCTCGTCTGCTCGAGTATCTACGCCACCCCTACCTGTTGCTTCGTTCCACTCAACCACGATCCGCAAAACACCCGCCGAACTCCTCTTTTCAATTGTAACTTTTGAATACATGCACGTTATCTGGAAATTTTCCAGCCTTTATGGTAATTGCTTCGTTAGTCTGTTCATTTTTGCTAGTGTTAACAAATCTCATTGCGTTTGTCTACGCTAGGCTAAATGGGAGTAAGTTTAGATTAACTTTTTTGGATTTAGTGTTTTAATAAATGCTGTTAAATAACTGGAAAGCTATGTTTACATTGTAAATATCTACTTATTTTATTAGTTGTAACTTACCTACTTACTACTGGACTGCACTTATTTTTCTAGTTTTATTTTGATGGTCATCATTCAATAATAAAACTCATAATAATAAGTATGAAAATAAGTATGTAGTAAGTATTTTGTGATGTGTAATGACGAAAAAAATTTAAGCTACTAGCGTTAGCGAAAGGGCTTTTTATTCCGCGTTCTTTGTAAGTATTGTTTTATAAAATTATCTGTTCAGTTGAGTCCCTATTTATCAATCTAAGCACTTCTTTATTTTATGAAAACCTTGTGGTCTACTATACAGTATAGTCTACATATAAAATATTATTTCAAAAAACCTCCTTCGGGATATATTCCGAACATTATTTTTCATTACTCATAGGTACCTACTCGAAAAGTAAGTTTGAAGTTGCCTGAGGAGCGGGTTGAAAGTAATAGTTTTCAGCCCTAGGGAGAATTGTTTTCAAATAACATCTATCAAATTATTTTTAAAAAAAAAGTTCTTAGTTTACATGTTTAATGAACGTTGTTCCAACTTTCTATACAGTCACTCAATAACAGCGCGATATAAAATTGAAATAACGTTATATTAAGTATAGTGGGATTGAACAGGATGTAAAAAAATAATAATTAAGTATCAATTAAGGAACATGTTTTTAAATGACCTTATTATAAGTAATTTATTTTCAACTATTTCATTAAAATTACATAGATTGGGAAAATATTTACCAATTTTTTTTATTATGAAAATTAAAAATAATGGCTGAATAGCTGGTTGGCCACAGAAAATAAAATAGACGGGAAAGCGGAAATTTGACCATTTGTTTTTTTCGAGTTGTAGAACGTAGTGATTACTTAAATACTCTAATTAATTCATGTTTTCAACCGACTTCAAAAAACGAGGAGGTTCTCAATTCGACTGTATGTTTTTTTTTTTTTTTTTTGTATATTTGTTACGCGATTACTCCGCCAATTATGAATCGATTTTAATGATTCTTTTTTTGTTTGGTAGATCATACTTCAGAGGTGGTCCCATATAAATTTTATCGAAATTGATTTAGAACTTTTTGAGAAAATCAACAAATATATACCCAGATAGTATTTTGGTTGTGGTTCTTGTTACCTATCTTCGACAAATATGAGCCGATTTTGATGATTTTTGTTTTATTGAATAGCTTATACTTCAAAGATAATATGCTAAAAGTTTACAAAATAAAAATCACCCCTAAAGGTAGGAAAATAGGGGATGAAATCGGTGTTCAGCAGTTAGATTAGGATTTATCACTAAAAATTGATGAAATAAGTAAATTTTATTAAAAAAAATAAAACCGACTTCAAAACACTAAAATGCTAAAAATAATCCTAACACTTAAGTACCTAATCAGTTACTTTTGGAGTCGGTGCAAACAAAAACTTAAATCTCTCATCGGCTGGCACCGACTCCAAAAGTAACTGATTAGGTACTTAAGTGTTAGGATTATTTTTAGCATTTTAGTGTTTTGAAGTCGGTTTTATTTTTTTATTTTTACTTTCCTTGTAATGAAAAGCATAGTGTTTACCTCGGGTCAAAGTCTTATTTAGTCCCTCTAATAAGTTACATTACACTTACCTAATATGTTACCTTTACCTCTTGGGTTAAATAAATATACTAACAATGTACTATTAATACTTTATCAGTTTTTTAATTTATGTATGTATCCAAAAGGCAACAATATGCATTTAATAGCTAAAGCCTCGAGTAAAATTGATATTTAACTGATTTAAAAACAAATTTCAATATTTTCGGGGGGCGGGCTATAATTGCGATGCGGATGAAATTCGTTATTTCGTTTTTTGATTAAAGTGATTGAAAACATAGGTACTCATAAAAACTAGATAATTTATTGGGCGCAAAATAGTACACATCCATTGACTTATATATTACTTCGTCAATGTACACATCCAAAAACATAGCAGTCTATGCACTATAGTCGTTGAAATAATCTTTTTTCATAAGATTTATTTAAATGTGATTTTTGAACATGAACATGCAGTAATAATTCTTAATAATTTTATTGAAAGATTTAACATCTAAGTAACTACTTACCTACATTACCCTAAAAATGAATTTCTAACTACATGTAGTCTGAACCTTGGATCGGCGGTAGTTTCTATTCCGCGTAGTGTAATGATGAAAACCAACCTATAAGCTAAATGAACTCAGAATTTAAAGAACCTACATAATATTATTTATCGCTCAGATCAGATCCCAACCCAGGCAGTAATTTACAAGTGTTCGTGGCCAATGCAAAGCTAGCCTTAACAATTGAACATTTGCCAAGCCCGTTGGAACCAGGCTTAGTGCGTGCAACAAGTTGTTTTGGCCCAAAAGAGGCCGCCCACCAAAGTCCGCCCGCCCCTATAGACGCCTTATTTATTTTAAAAGTGCCATCACGGCTGAATAAATACGAAAGCGGCTGCAGCACGCAAACCGTTTCAATCAATCAATTCAAATCTGTACGCGTATTTATATAGGTATGCCCATTTACTTAATAGAATTTGTTAAAACATTCGAAATTTCAAAAGAAATTTTTATAAATGTATATAAAAATATTCAAGGATTTACTGAAACCTTACATTTAAGGTCAGTAGTAAAACTAGTAAACGCTTTACCGCACCCATAACTTGCTTTCTGCATAACTCGAAGGTTTCCTGGCAGAGAATGCTTTTGGCATTAAGTCCACCTGTTGAATTAACTTTAATGTTTAAAGTTTTAAATAAATAAATATGCCTTGTCAGTTTCATGTATCGAAACCACACTGTATTTATTATTATTACGTTTATTTCCTGTAATTTATATTGTATACCTTCATGGTTCTGAATAAAGTACTTCTATTCTATTCTATTCTTTATATGTATACCGATCTACTTAATATTTTCACTTGAAAAAAAATTCAACTGCCTCGTGTGATTCGATCGGCCTCACGACCCGGGCGACTCTTACCAATTCAGCTACGGAGGACATAGTTATGTTGGCGAATTTCTTCAACTGTTCATAGCTGTTAGTAAGTCAGTATTGTTTCATCAATGTCTTGGATTTTATACCCACACACATCCGAAAGAAACATTATTGAAAATATTTAACAACAGCTTATTCAATTTAAACTCTTTTTTTTTCATTCACAAAAATGCTAATTACATCAAGGATAATATTTTCACTTGAACTTTTTTTCCAAGGGCCTCTGTTGGGATTCGAACCTACGACCTTCCGTTATCCGGGCGAATGCGGGCGGAGGCAGTTGAAAAATGTTTTCAAGTGAAAGTTATGTGTATTATCTGTCATATTTATGAACAAAGTCAGTCACTAAGCCAAACTGATCACTAAAGTGATTTCTTAGCAGTAAAACTAATAGTATTTGCAGTCGCGAATCAGTTTCATTAGCATACTTACATCGTACTCGCTATTTGTAAAAACGTAAGAAGAATCCCTCTTAGAAGGAATGCTGCAGGCTGTGCAGGCTACGCAGGCTGTGGTGTGCGTCGCTGTGTCAGTCTGTGTCGGGCGTAAATATAACCCAAGTAGAGTATTCAAGGTAGTCTGACCAGTCAATTCAATTCAATCCAAAATACAAAGTTCGTTTTGTCATTGTCACGGTGCTATGAACGCGCTTATTTTTGTCGAAGCGTTTTCTAAGTGGATGTTAGGAAACATTTACAATAGTAGTCCTACAGTTTTTAGGGCAGAAGGCGTCATACATCTGAATTGAAAAAAAAACATTTAAATTACCAAAATGGTTATTTTGGTAAAATACAATATGGTAGGATGTACTGAAAAACTCTTAACAGCTAGATGTAGGTAGGCCTACATTTGATGCCTAACTGTCGAACGGCTCGGTGTCGGCATTGTTGTAAACTCTAGGTACTAAGCAACCTATCTGTTTGCAGGTGCCTACATGGTGCTAACATACCCACACTTCTTATACGCCGACCTACGATACAGAAACGGTGTAGTTGGAATGCGTCCTGTTGAAGAAGACCACAGATTATTCATGGATCTAGAGCCAGTAAGTATTTTGTCCACGGCATAACCAAATTTCTGTTTATGACAGACAATTGTAATTACAATTGCATATAAAAGGCTAGGCCATAATATGTATGTTCCTTTACTTACCTTTTTTGTTACAATGCCTACATAGGATAATTTCCGATAAATTCGGTGGTATTATTATTACCTCAAGCCTAATATTTCTTACGTTATAATATTATTCACAACTTTTTTTCTCTTTCTCCGTCCCGAATAGCAGAATAACTATTAAAGCATTAAAAAAATCACGAAAAAAAAACAAGGCGGTACAAAGTTTGCCGGGACAGCTAGTTAGTTAAAAAAGTGTAGCATAGTTAAAAAAACGAAGACGCACTTTTATATTATTCTCTAGATCTTAGTTTTTAAGTTTGACACTACCTTGCAATGTAACCCTGCGTATACTGCTTTGACTACCTAGTATAGTTCCGTTAGTTTTCTACTTTTTGTAGAAGGCCTTGCGTAATACGTCCCACGTTGAAAGTTTGAAACCAAAAACACATAATATGGGACATATTCTTCTTCTTCTTAAAGTGCCTCTACAATCACTAAAGGCTGGATATACCAGCTCCTGTAACTTTTATGCTCGCAGGACCGTCCAACTGACTCGTAACATAGGTAAGCCTGTATGTCCACATTTCGAAATGTTTATATACGTTTCCTGAGGTTTTCTAATAGTCTACGTCTCAAATCCGTTTATAAGTAGGTATAGGCCAAATGTATGTATGTATGAGACTAGTACCTACGCAAACTGATGCTCAGGTTTCGATTACAACGTACGAGTTTCATCGTGTTGAAGGCACTGCACTGAACTGCTATTTTTATTCGGTACACTGTAGAAAAAAGGATGAGTTTAGAAATATGAAATGAATTAGTTCTTTCTTTTGCCTCTTTGTTTTGACCTGTTTTAGGTGAAGAACACTTTACTATAACATAAGATTACAGAATGGCAATAACATTTGGGGTAATTACTATTTGATCTCCGTGAAGGCCCTTACACAGACAGGCAATATAATTGCTTAATTCTCAATTTATAGCAATAGCAACATGTATCAAGATATCGCCATACCATACTAAGTAACATGCAGTAATTTTAGAGAATACAAGGCAATACATTCATTCATACTCTAGCAATGCAGTTAAACTATTTCTGTCTACTGGACAAGGTTTGTCTGGCAGCGGCTCTTAGTGCTTTTACTATCATGAGTTAAACCTTGTTTTGTGTGATGTGATGAGCTTACAGCAATAGTACTGTCCCAGTAGTCAGACAGCCACGTGCCTAGTTATTATTATTTACGTACTCGCTCGATCGGTTGCCCAATCGCTGCGATGGCTGGATTAATATTGGACTGTGGACAAAATTATAATATTTAAGTAATAATACATTGTTGACAGAATACTGGCACTGTGGTGCGGGGTGCCAAGAGGGCCCAGTTTAACGTGTTCATGCGACCAATAGCCGGGATCCCTGCCACGCAGAACCTACGACCTACACTAACGCCGTTGCTATGGCTTGAAGAGGTACTGTACATCTTTACATGTGATATTTGTGATGATTGCGCCGTGATTTGCCTAAAGCGCCAGTGGCCACAGAATCACTGAATTGACCAGAGGAATAGAATCCTTGGGTCAATTCAAAGAACCAATTTTCTCGAACTGGGAGACACCGCCGGCTAAACACAAGGATCCTCAACCCCTCAGCTCGCAAGACGAGGCTGGTTATTATTACGCGGTCCTTTGCAACTTCCAACCGCTTTAGTTAGTTCGAGAGCATGAATTGGAACGTAGAAACCATTGACCGACCGACACACTGTTCCTACAGTTTTGCGAGCGTAGTACGAAATCTTGCTTCGGGATGTCAGTCCCAGTGAAACTTAACTCTTTGGCTACGTGCTGTCATGGCGGCTAGCGTTTTCGTTCTAGAATAATATTAGGTCAACTTGGGTAAGACCGGCTTATTAAAAGTTACATTTGAGTTGCCACAGTTTAAGTAAGATAGACTGTATTTGGAGTAAGATAAAACGTGGTTTTCTGTTAACTTATTAAAAACGTTTAATTTGCGCATTTACTAATAGTTTAGCAAATATGCATGGTTTTATAATATCACATCAACAGACGGACTTCCCCAGTCATTGACGCAATCTTGTCTAGTAGAAATATTTCACGTTGCAGGTACACAAAGCTGACTAAAACCAGTGTGTGATATGCACATATACGTAGTGATGAAAAATAACTTTACAGCTATCGATTTAATGCCTTGATTGGTCGGTATTAAAAAAACTTTAAAAATGGGGGAAAAGTCATTTAAAAAAAACTTGTTTATAACTGCATAATTAATATACTTTGTAGTTCAAAACCACAGGTTGACAAAACACAAATAAATTACTTATTATTACTAACTTTGTAGTAAAATAAATCTGCATAATTGCCATTGGTACATTATTAAAACTAAAAATGTTATTAACACCTGTCTTGAGGTAAGACCGGCATATGCCGACTTGCCTTAGACGATCTATACGGACTTCCCCACTATTCGTTTTTTAAGCTAGACAAAAGTAAATCACATTAATTCAATAAATAAAGTAGTTTTTGTGGAATTAATGTAATAAAATGCTGTGGCAGACATTTTAAAAGGTACTCTTCGTAATCTCGGTCAAAACACTCATTAAATCACATCAGAATAAATATTTTTCTGGAGCACATGCAGGTCGATGAGACCTTACAAAACTTTACTTAATTTTAAAATGTTTATTTGAAAATTACGCGTAATAGCGCCGTCCAACTTATCACAATCGAATTAAAATCCGATAACTGTTTAACCGACCAAACAAGAGCCGCGTAGAGTTGATACAGTCGTCAAAAAGCTGTGTTTGGACTTGCCTCCCAGACAGACTTACCCAACTTTACTCATTTTTGAATAAAACTTTTACAGTAATCATTTGTTATTTTAAATGAATAGCAGTTTGTTTCAGTTTCTTAATATAGAACTTATTACCTTATTAAACTACGTTTAATAATTATAGTTTTGGTAAATTTTTATACGATTTTTATACGATTGAGTTAACCCGTATTTTTTAAGGATTTACCGTAAGCGTCGGATTTCAAGCCTAATCATTAAAATTAAACGGAATAAAACCTCTACACCGGTAACATTTCGGTCCATGTTATACTTCGAAATCATAACAGTTGGCGTGTGGTGTGGAATGAGCGTAGCGTATTATAAGTTGGTGTAGAGCATATTATAATAGAATGGTATCTCATGCAGGGTATCGAACTGTCGGAGGAGTACACAGACCGGCTGTCGACGGAGCTGCTGGCCACGCTGAGCCTGGTCAGCGTGCTGGTGCCGGTGGTGGTGGCGCTGAGCTGCGCCGTACTGCTCACCGGGATCACCATCGTGGTGTGTGTGCGGTTCAAAAAGACAAATAAATAAACTAACAAAACTTTTGACGTCTTTCATTTGTTACTTCGTAGTGAGGGTAGTTGTCATACTTTTTATTGTTTATTATTACAAGTACCCAACTGTATTACAGTAGTCAAACATTTGTTCAGGTATTGTATATTTTATATGTGTGTTGTTTATGTTTATTTTATATTCTGTACTTCAGGTTCTCATTAGTATCAACAAAACTCATCTCCTTTCCCCTTCATTTTGGTGGAAACCCCCCTTTGATTATACAAAGAGGTCCCGCACGAAGGCAATTTTATTTGTGTCATTTGGTAGACACTTAATGTTTATTTGTAAATCTGCTGCTAGTTTTAGCTAAATAATAAAATTTTGACAAAGAAGGATGAGAGTGACTTACCCAAAACCAAGTTTGTTGTAGCACTATGAACCATGTCTTTTGACCACCTGTCTTTCTAAACATCGACAAGGCCTCTTACCTACAGCCTAGTATTACGGGCTCATGCTGCCTGGCCCTGTGAGACTAGTGGCGTTCTTTCTTTAAAACTCGACCTTCCATGCTGATTGCATCTAGTCTGATTGCCGTAGGAATGCCCTACAAGATGGTCCCTGCAACGAGATCTCTTCTCTAACTCCACAGTTGCATGATCGCGATGAAATGCTACTCTACTCGACCAAGATTCTGTGTCACCCCATCCTGGCGGTAATATACCTTTTAGATTGAGCTCCTAGGTGCTCAGTTGCTGAAGACATCGACACCCGTGCCCCAGACATGACCAATGGAGGAGGCAAATTGCAGAGAGATACCGATTGACAATTTCATCAGATCGTTTATTATGCACCGCTGGCGTACCTCTCTCGAACTCACTTACAAGCACCATAAGCCGAGGATTTAGGATGGTAAAGAGTTATATTTATGTGATAAAAAATAAAATAAGATTCTGTAAAAATGTCTAAATAAATGTGTTCGATTAATTTAGACTTAGCCATGTTTACATTTTGTTTGTTATGCAAAGCCTAAAAAGTGTGCTAGAAAGTCATAATTCGTTGCGAACAGTCGAAGTGTTCAAATAAAACAAAGTTACATTAACGATGAGTTTTACTTATTCACAACTACCTACTACTCACATCCAATATTAGGGTGCATTTCCACTGAAAATAAGCGAAGCAGTATTTATTACCTTACCAGTGTTCGATATTTTTGTTTTGCTCACTGCATTACATACATGTCTGTCTGATTCCTGTAGTCAGTAGAAACATTGTAAATTAATTGTAATTGTTAATTTCAAGCTTTTAACAGATTCGCTTTGATTCGTTGGAAATTTCTCTCGCTAGTTAATTATTAAAAATATGCAAAATTTGCGCATAGGTTGATTTTGTTTCACACAGGTGGAGTAATAATATTATGTAGCTCAGTGTCACTTCTTATGTGTGTTGTGATAGCTTTGGATAAGGTAACGTAGCTTGTGGTGTGGAGTCTATTCTTATGTGTAGCGCTGAGCCATTGCACTTCGCGATGCGTGGCCGCCACATTTGACACAACTTATGAATGAATGAAGATGAATGAACTTGTGAATGAGGAAGAGTGTAGATAGAGTGAAATGAAAGAGAGAGGTGATAAGTGGAAGCCGAAAAGTAAGGTCATGTCAGCTTATTCTCGTACTCAGGGGTGCTCTTAAAATATTGTAATCATTTTGTTAGAAAAAGTTTTAAGAAAACTAGCATGAATTTTTTTTTTAAATGCTAGGGCCATATTTGTTTAATTTAATTAGATGCTCTGTTAAAATATTTGCACTTACTAAAATGAGACCTTATATTATGTGTAAATTAATTACATTTGTAAGTAGTTTCAGATACTAAGAAAAGTTACAAATTGTCGATTCACCTATTTTTAGCATCAAAAATCATAGAAACACAACAATTTTAATTAGATAATTCGGTACTTTGACTGTTTCCCTTGATAAACTGCAATAGACCGGTAGAATCGGTAAAACTAGACTAAAAATTAGTAATTACTCACAGAATAGTAATACAGTGATGAAGTACATAAGTAAGTAGGTCTAAGTAGGTAACTCAGTTTTCAGAAGGATTTGATAGAACAAATAGGTAGGTAAGCACATAGGTACCATATAGAGCAGCAAAACGAACCATCTTTCTCCGAAACTAGTTAGTGATGACAAGTCGCCGATACAAAAAAGTCCATTTATGATAAAAAAAATGCCGAAAAAGTTTGCCGAACAAATCATATGACATTTCTACTACATAGGGTATGTGCTCCACGAGTACATCTTAGTTGATAGTTATACTTAGAACAAAAGTTGTTCACTATGACATAGATTAAGTAGTTGAAGTTATCCTTGAGTTACTGGACACCCTGTATAATACCTATGTACGTTGCCTACCTACCTACCAAGCAAGTCTCTTGGCGTGTGTTTTGACCGCCAAACAAACATCGCTAATTCTCTAAAGGAGATTTTGCTTGATACATTTCTCGTCGTTGCAACAAAATAATGGATATTTTCGTCGCGGCATCGTCAGCAGTGTGAACAGTCAGCGATTAAATATATAACTGATTTGAATTTAGAATTAATTTTAAGGTTTTATAACACTAGAAATTTGAGAGAGAGTTTAAAGGCGAGAACACAGCAACATGGCCGCGGGTGCGCGGCGAGCCATCCGCGTTTTGGAAAATCATTTTCAGAATGATTTCGACGACGAAACACTGTTGTTAGCTTTGCTACTCAAAGACGCAAAAAATGAAAGCTGATAAAAAGGAGAATTTGGGGTGGATCCACGGCGCGATTGCTGCGCGCTCGCTGCAAACTCGTGGCGAGTCCGCTGCGCGCTCGCTTCGCTTTGAAATCGCCCAGTGTGTTATAATAACGCTCCTAAACCTACTTAAGTATGTATTTGTTTTATTTATTACTCTTCATCTGTTTTATGGATCTCTTGATCTAGAATACTAGAACGGGTTTTTGAAGCTGGCTGTACTTGCATGGCCTTATGAAACAAAACAAGGTTTAAAATAAAATACATTAATTTCAACATTGAGCTTTATTTAAGAATTAATGTTGTTTACGTCCATCATATAAACAAAATTAAATCATTGCACACAAGCTAAAGAATTACTTGTGTAAATTTAGAAAATAATAAGTCTTCTTTTAAAAAATATTTCATAAATCACATAGTACCGAGGCTGATAATGGGGTTTTTAGTCTTTCCTTTACTGGACTAGAAATAAAAACAATAGCTAATGCATTGAAATTTCATAATATTATGTTAATATTGACTACTCAAAATATCTTATGTAAGTATAAAAATAGTTAACAAATGAACCAAACTCAAATACACAATTCACGCTGACCGCGTTATCAGCCCCACAGACAGTACCCAACATAAAACCACTCTACATAAATCAATCAGCATTAATACAATTCTATATTTCAAATCATTGCCCAAATAAAATACATTTATTTTATATTTCATAATTATCTTCATATATATTATGCAATAAAACGATGATACAAATAAGTCCTCCACAAAATTGAAGACTAACCGAACATTTTCGACAACTACCTAATGACGGGGCATATCTCACACAATTGGTATAATGCTATAAGGAACTGTGAACACAAAAATAATAACGACTATGATGACCACGTATGTACACATATTGAAAGTGCCGCCATAGTGCAGCAATAAGAGAGCTCCTAAAACGATGACAATATTTACGAGTAATGTACTTCGGTAAGACTACAAATGCACTTATAATAAACGGCTATTAAACACTCATATTTTAGTATTTTATCTTGGACTATCCTGTGCAAAGCGTAAATAGGAAATGAAAGAAATCGACACACTGAAACTTTGTATTGAGTGTGCGTGCACGTCGCGAGACAGAAGGTACAGCCAGCACTGGTAATAATCAGCCACAAGAAACGACAATTGTAGTAGAACATCAATATCATTAAGCTGTCATTATATTATATTATTTATTAGTTATTAATATAACACGATTACACAGCAAAGGAAAGGGTTGCATGACATCAATATCGAAAACTGTATTTTGCTACATAATATTATTATAATTATAAATTTATGTACATTTAAAAGTACCCCGTCTATAATATCGCATAATTTCACATAAAGTAGTTAAATAATCCATTATTTTGAAAGAGGACTTGAAACATCGACAGTTTTTTTTTAATCTGGTAAAAATAACTTTTTCGAAGATTCAGCTATTATACTGCAAGGGCTGCTAAACAATCAATTAAATAAACACAGTCCTCACAGTATTAAACATAATTTAACTAAAACATTACAATATGTACAAAACGCTAATGGTCTATGATATTTCCGGTTCAGTCCAGGAAATATTATAAAGAGCTATATACAGAATATTTACAGGGATTAATATAACATAAAATAATTTTCTTACTCGACCAGATGACGCTTGTCGTCGTTTCGCTTGCGGCCTTTCGCGTGCGCCAGCATGGTGACCAGCTTCTTGTGGCTGTCGCCAACGATCCAGCCGTGCTGCTGCACGTGCTCCTGCTCGTCGCCGCCCTCCGAGGCCCAGAAACTGCCGCCGCGGCGACCCCTGGCGCCCGAGGGCCCGGCCGCCGCGAGCGACGTGGACGGCGCCGGCATCGCGGCGGCGGCCGCCTTGTCGCTTGCGCTCGTGCCGGTGACCACTTCCGCGGCGGACTTTGCGCTCGCGCTGCTAGTGCGCTCTTCCACACTCTCAACACTAACCGGAGCCTCGGAGTCAGAGTCGGCGTCGGAGACAGGGCCAGAGTCAGAGACGATCGGTGCATCGCTCGACGCACGACTATCAATTACCCTGCTTTCGATATCTTGCTTTTTATGACGGCTATTGCCTCGCCTGCCGCCAGGCTGGTGCCCGTCCTTCTTTCTTCCTTTCTTTTTGCGGCCCACGCAGGAGATGACAGACTCGACGCTTTTTGGCCTCGGCGGCCCCCCGTCCAGATCTGACTCGGAACTCCAATGCTCGGTTAAAACGTTCTGCTTGCCGACAGTGCACTTGCGCCGCGCTCTTTGTCTAGCCACACCAGTATCATCTAACATAGATTGATCATATATTTCAGTGTTATAATCGTAACTTGTGCTTATTCCCTCGTCTGTTTTACTTGCAGGTGATTTAGGATCTTTATCGTATGGCATAAATTCGTCATCGTCATGTTTGGATGACGAAGAGTTATTCCGTTTCTTAGTTTTCGTTTCGTGATGTTTTAACTTTTCTTCGTATTTTCTTGAGGATTTTTGAGGATGGCCTTTTGGTGATAAATCTTCATGATCTTTTGTCAGATGATGGTCGTATTTCTTCGATGTACTTGGGCCATAGTCAACTACTGAAGTATCACACTTTTTCGAAGTAGAAGGTTCGTAATTAACGTCTGGAATTTCATACTTATTTGAAGCTATTTTGTTATGTTTTCTTGTGTGATGTTTCGAAGGAGAGGAGTTTCGACGTTTAGATAAGGTACCTGACAAAATCATGTCACTATTTTCAGTTACGGAGGAATATGGTTCTTGCGGCGGTATAAAAGTGTCGTCAATCGATGTTTGATCATATTTTGATGATACATTGTACTTTGTCTTTGGATCGTGGTCGTCGTTGGGTGAAAGTGCTTCGCTATTAAGCACTGATGAGTTTGGTTCCTCCTCTAACAAACTGTCAAACAACTGATCAAGATTGGCTTTGGGCTTTGCAGGTTCTTTAATAGCAGGTGGCCTTTTATCAGCCCTAACAGCATTATGCTTGAATATTTTTCCCATAACGGCATTTTTTTCGACTACATCTTTTCTTTTCTGTAAGGCATTTTTTTGTATTTCGTTACCATATTTAGCATTGCTCATTTCACACGACATTAGACTATTTTCAGTTTCATCGTCACTGCCAACATAATTATCTGACATGTAGACAAAATCATCACCATCAGAAGCACTATCACTTGAATTTTCATCCTCAGCAACGTCGTGGACTTCTGAGGTACTTGGCATTTCTTTGTTATGACCAATATTTTTGAACCTTTCCGTAACAGTAGACGGCCTAAACTCAAATAATTCAGCGTCTTCGTTATCCATAAATTCATAAACATCTACCTGTTTATTACTTGAACAATCCTTACCGCGATGATCACTGTCATATTTACCACTTGATTCAGAGTCTTTTTTAACCCTTTTCTTTTTAGACCCTGATTTCTTTTTCTTCTTAGGTGAGCTTTCGTAAACTGGTACAATACTAGACAAATTGATTTCTGTCGTTGGAATTGACACTTTAATACCATCAAAACCCTTTAACGCACCTTTTGTAGGTACCTGTGTATTTTGATATAGGGCTTTTTTAGAGCCGCTCTTTTCTTTTTTCTTTTCAGATTTCTTTTTTCCTTTGTAGCTGTAACAAAAGAAAGGTATTAATAAATATTGCGTAAATTACAATAAAGAAACAGGTCATAATATTATTTAAAAGAAATACCTAGTCGTCCGTTCTATTACAGGTTGCGGGTGTTTTGCTGCGGCAGCTTGAGATCTACATTTTCTTTTGATTTTATCAAATTTGTCTTCAAACATATCAATGTCTTCAATAACATCGGGATACATTAATTCTTTCACTTCTATATGTTTTTTTGCTTTTGCTACTTTTGTTTTTGCAGGTACGTCATAATTTTCTAAATTATCATAGTGACAATCAGGAACAATAGGACTTGAAAATTGCTCATTACATTCTGTGGATTTTCCTTCATGAACTTCGTGAAAGTCTATTTCTTCTCTCGTGTCTTGTAGCACGTCACGATCATGTGTTTGTTCCGTGCGTACTACCACTTCTTCCTGCACCACGCGATTGATTTGGACGCCTGCATTTATTTGAACATTTGGTGACATAATAACTTGCGACTTTACTACTTGCTGCATTTCCACTTCTGGCATCGACACTTCCGTTGACACTTCCGGTATTGACACTTCCGGCATCGACACTTCCGGCATCGACACTTCCGGCATCGACGCTTCCGGCATTGACACTTCCGGCATTGACACTTCCGGCATTGACACCTCCGGCATTGACACTTGTGGTACTGCTACTAGTTGTATTGCCACTGATGGTACGGCCAATTGTGGTACGACCACTTGTGGTACGTCCACTTGTGGTACGTCCACTTGTGGTACGTCCACTTGTGGTACGGCTACTTGTGGTACGGCCACTTGTGGTACGGCCAGTTGCGATTTTGCTACTTGCGGTGTTACCAAATCATTAGCACTTTCTTTGTTCATTTTAGAATCGCGAGAGGCCATAGCGGCTTCTTTCAATCTAGATATCAAATCCATTTCTAAATTGCGTACTTCTTCACTTTCTAGTATATTTTCAGCAGTAATAGAATCTACGTCATCGTCGTCGCATTCGCGTAGTTTTGCTTCCGCCTCTTCGAGGACATTCTTGAAGTTTTTTAAAGCTGATCCATCGCGATCTTTGTTGTTCAAAAGTTTACAGCAACTCAAGAGTATAGGCGGCCGCCCCTTTTTCTTTTTAGGTTTTTCAGCCTTTATTCTTTCTGCGATAAGTTGTTCCACGTTTAATCGAATGTCTTTTTCTGTGGGTATTGGGATTTTCGCAGCTACTCTTGCGTTCCTCTTCTTGAGTGCTGCAAGTCTATCGAGCAATATTTTGTATCGCTCCAAATAGATTTTATATGTTACGAGAAAATTTGGTCGTTCCGTAATAGGTATGGTTTTAACTTTCAATTCTGTCTCTGCCAATTTTGATAGGTGTAATAAACTACTAATTGAATGTCTCAAGTAATTATCTGATCGTTGGAATTCTTGTTTACATATCTCACAATAAAGCGGCACCGCTATCATTTTTGTGCAAACTTGTTTCTTTTGACCACGCTTAACAGGGACCTTTTTAGACGTCGAAGGTTGTGGTTGATTCTTGGATAAGTCACTCTTTAAAGATTTTTTTCTCTCGTTGCGTTTATTTTTCTTCGTAGGTCGTTCTTTAAAACCGAAGTACTTATCGTCACTCTCGTTGGTAATATTGAATGTCTCAGAAATTTTTTTTGTGGCTTCTATGTTAGATTTCCTAGGCATTTTCTGTGGATGGAATCCAAACATCTGCAAAAACCTTAAAGATTGGTCGTTTTTTTCAGCTTCAGTCTGTGTTGCATCAATTGTTTGGTCAGTTGAAGAGGAAAGCATGTCTTTAATTACATTATGTTCGGGTTCATTTTGCTGAATTTCAGATTTTTGTTGGTCCATAGCACCTTTAACAACTTTCCTTTTTTTCTCTTTTTTATTTATATAACATGTGAGAGGGACGTCGCTCCTAGTAGAATCATCTGAATCGATGATATCGTTATCATGGCGACCATTATCTTTTTCATCGTGTTGAGTATCGAATTCTTGATCGCTTATACAGTCATCTATTTCAGGTTGGTTACTATCTTTAAAAACTGACTTCACAGTCTTACTTTTGCTATTTTTACCAGTATATTGTTTTCTTTTAAACGTTACATTTTGTTCAGCCATATCTTCTAAATCAATATCGTAAGGATCATACAGTTTTGTGCCTGAGGATTTAACAACAACCGATTTCGAACGCCCTCGCCTTGCTGGTATTTGTAAATTATAGCAAGCAGTTTTGGTTTCACATACAATGCTGGTAGAGGTTTCTTCAGTTTTGTTATTTTCATTAATAACTTTTACTTCTTTTTTCTTGTTACCTTTAGTCATTTTACATTTTTTGGGTATTGGACTTATGCTGAGATCAAATGAAATTTGATTATAGTTTTTTCGTTTTTCCGTGGATGAAACGCTTTTGTTGCTATTGTTTCTGTAGGTACTAAGTAATGGGGAATGCGGGGGCGTAATCATATCATTTATTTCTTCTTCAGAAGTGACGTTAAATTCTTTTAAACATTCATACTTCCTTTTTTCGCTGTCATTTTTGAGTAAGGTTGGATTTTCCAAACTATGATCAATATTTTCAAAGTTATTTTTGTTGAATTCTTTATTTGTTTTATTTTGTTCTTCAATAGATTTCTTTTTTTTCGACCTTTTAGAAAACTGCGTATTAATTCTGCGTTTAGTACCTTTTGGTGTTTCTTCAAATGTTTGACATAGGTTTTCAGTATTACTTAGCTGTAAAACATCTGTAATTTCAGCAGCTGAAATATTAGATTCATTTTCGATTGTATTTTGAGTTTCTTGTATTGTATGTGCAGAGGCTTTAGGAGTTCTTTCGTCCAGTCGTAATTTAGAAAAGATAAGCTGTTTTTTTGTTAGAGGAGTTTTATGCTCAGGCGTATTTTCGTAAAGATCTTTGTCCGCCAAAGCATTTTTCAAATATAACGATTTTCCACGTCTGCTGCGACGTAACGGAGTTGGATTTATAGAATTCTCTTTGATATCGTAACTATCTGTAATGTGTTGAGAGACTTCGACCTCTTCAGTGAAAATTTCTATAACTTCCTGTTTTTGATTTTTGGAACGAGTATGTTTTTTATCCTTCTTATTTGCAGAGTTCAAATTAACATTACTGTCAAGATTTTCCTGAACATATTCAGAGTGTAAAATAAACTCATCAGACGCCATCGGATCACAATCTGTATCGGACGGCTCAGACGCAGCTGTTACTGTCTGTTCTATCTCTTTATCAGCACTTTCAGTTGAGATTGCCTCTGACAATTCTAGCCGTTTCTTTGTTACTCTACGCTTTCTTTGGTTATCATTAGTAATATTTGTAGAGTTATACATATCATCGCTCAGCTTTCTTACCCTTACAGTTACATTTTTATCATTTGGAGATTCTTTATTAACTCTTAGCTTAGTTTTTCCTTTGGAGACTTCATTTTGCACATCTTCACTAAAAACTACATCATTGTTACGTGGCGGTGATTCTTTAATAGCACCTTTAACACCTGCTGTCATAGAATAATCATTGAGAGACTTATTATTTATGTATTTTAAGGCCACGTCATTTTCTTTGTTAATTTCTTTGTCACTTTGAATAGTTTGTACTTCATCTGATTGAACTTGGATATGAATAGCATCTGGAATAATAACAGGACGTCGGCACCTCTTAGATCGTTTTTTGGAATGTTCAGGTGTTGCAGAGACCTGGTTATTTGTATCACTATGAAAGTCATCGACATTGTTTACCTGTGGGCTTTTACCACACTTTGGTGGCGAAATATCTCTGAACTCATTAAAGGAAATATCTTCCGATATCTCATCATGCTCGTCTTTCTTTGTATTTTTTTTGCCTTTCTTTTCTTTTTTCTTCATATTTGACTGCTGAAGTGTTTTTTCGTTTTGTATATTAACATCACAGACGTTCATTTTATCGCACAGTTTTTGCTTTATTATGGCGGCTAAAGACATGTCATCTTCTGAGTCCTCTTCGTATTCTGGTTCCTTTGTACAGCGAATTGAACCTTCCACATATCGATTTTTCACAGCATTAGTTACTTCACCGATAGGTGACTCAAACTCTTTACTCTTAGAGATCAATAGTGAATCATTATTAGCCACCTCACAAGACTTAGGTACAGTCTGCGCATTAGTATCAATAATAGCATTTGAACTATTATCTACGTTATTTATTACATTAGTTGAGATAGATGACGTGACCATCCCAGTTTTTGGTATAGGGTTTTCATATTTTTTATCGTCTATAATTTTTGACACAATATCGTTTACTGGTATCGGCGAAGGTTGGGCTATATGTTTACTTGATTCATCCCCACTATATTCCGTGCTACTAGGTGATATTGCAAGTGGATATTTGCCGTGTCCTGTTATCGTTGTATTATGTTGGGTGCTACTTATTTCAGCTTGTTGAATTGCCAACGTTTTATCTAAATCTGTTGTTTTGTCTACGTCGGTGTCTAGGTCCTGTACATATAGTACATTGGACTTTATTAATGGTTCTTGGCAAGAAGTTTTAGATCCTGTATTGTTATCCATTGATAAAGATTTATTTCTTTCTGACGGCGCTTTTATGCGAACTGCTCTTAAACTAGCGGTTTGATCATTGACCTTTTGTTTGTTTAATTTATTATTGGTCGAAATGCCTCCTAGTTTGTTTAAAGGTATAATTTCACTGTCACTTGGTTCTACTATATGTTTTTTAATATCAGCAGTGCCAGGTTCATCTTCAGTCAAATCTATTATGGTGTTCCAGTCTTCTTCATTAACGCGAGGCAAAGGAACTTCGTTTTTATCGATTTCAGCATCTAGCGGTTTACACTTTGTCTCATCAACTTTGTCCGCACAAGCTACCAACCCAGTGATAGGTGGTATGAGTGATGAAGGCCGCATCGATTGCGACGACGACACTGGTGAGTATCCCAAAGTTGGCTTCACATCAGAATCTGATATTCTCGGAGGAGATAATATCCTGTTTCCAACTGAAGTGTTAGTCTCTGGCGGATTATTCAAGGGTTCATTTTGAGAAAGTGTAGCCGATGTGGAAACATACTGAGGAAGAACATTTAATAATTGATTTCTATGATCCACTGGCATTGTGCCCAAGATTTCAACAAGTTCTTTAGGTAGCATGGCAATTTTCTTTGCCGTTTCAGGATCTAAATCACTGCTCTTAGTTGATCTTTCTTTATTGAGCTCATCAGCCGATTTTTTTGGAATCGGTAAGCCTGAAGCTACGCATACATTTTGTTCAGCATTCAAGTTAGAATCAGTAGAATTCTGCGAATTATAAATATAATTTATAGTTGCGGAAAGAGCGTCTTGAGAGGATTTGTTATGTACTTGTCCATGTTGCATTGTTGGATAAACAGTTGTATCTGTCAATGTATAGACAGGAGCAGAACTTGCAATTGGTTTATTTGGAATGCTTAAATTCGCGTCTGATAATGGGGCTGTACTTGATGGTTCTATTTTAGTCATCGATATACATGCGTTCGCTAACGTATAAACTGGTGTTGTGCATTCATATTTCGACGTTGATAAATGAACGACTGTATTTGCTACTGTGAACAATGAAATAGGTGAAGCTATAGATGATATCGCATTGCTAACAATACCACCACCTATCACGGCTGTTGTAGCAATGCTTAAAGAAGTATTATTAGGTGATCGATCCACAATCTGTTTTATTTCCGGCAAAACCATGTTACTACTTACTACTGCATTGTTAGATCTGTCTGATCCTGTAACAATTGTAGCCTGTACTGTGGCTGCTATACTGGTATTCCTTGGAGTAGTAGTACTATACATTTGTTGATGAATATTAGCATCATATACAGTTTTCGTAATGTATTGAGTCTCGTCAACGATGGTTGGTTGAACGCAGTCCATAAAATTCGTAACAGACGACGAATTTTGTTCAAGTTGTTCTCTCACGGACAAATCCGCCGGCTTTAAATTCTCTATAGGTTCAAGCATGTGGTCCATATGAGTGTGAATGCTGGACGCTTTAGTTGCAACCATATCTAATGGTAAATCTCTACTTCGGCCAGATAAATCTGTTGGGGTATTTGGATCACTTATGTTTGAAGACAAAGCAGTAGATTGTTTTTCTGGATGTGTCTTACGTAGATCTTGAACGAACTCTGGAATATCATCATAACACAGATTTCGAGAGTCATATTCATAAGCATTGTTGCTTGTTTTCCTTTTGACAGTCAAATCCGTTGGTGTATCATCACGTATTTTAATGGAAAGGTCTGTGGCACTGTCCATGTCATCGTTGCTTGGCAATTTAGAGCTCATGTCTAGGGTAAGTATTGGAGAGTTAACTTTTACTCTCAAATCAACTACATCAATAATTTCATCATTATTATTTTCAGAGCTCTTATGTGACAAATCTAAAGTCTCGTAATTGTCGAAATTTTCCGAAACGTATGTGGTGTCATCCATTGCCGAGATTTCAGAATTTTCATTTGCTGCATTTCTAGAAAGGTCAAGAGGTGCTTCAATTTCAGTCGAACTCGATTCGTAATTAGCACCCATGGTCGGATATGTAGGATGTATGATAGCTGGTAAATTGCTAAATGCACTTTCCGGATACATTTCGTCGTGAACGTCGGATATCTTTTTATTAGAAATATTGCATTCAATTGTTGGTACAGTTTCAGGATTATTTATATAACTGCTTTCGGGAGTAGATATTGGCTTTTTGTTAGTAAGACCACCCTCTGGGGTCGTAGCTTCTTTTTTATTTAAGTTACTCTCTATAGCCGCTGCTTGTTTTTTGTTAACGAGCACACTATCCAAGGTTGCAGCTTGTTTTTTGTTAATAAATGTAATTTCTGAAGTTGTAATTTGTTCCTTTTTGTTAAAACTCTCTGAGGTAGCCAATTGCTTTTTACCGACAAAACTTCTCTCAGAAGTTGCTGCTCGCTTTTTAGTGATGAAATTACTTTCTCCTGATATAACAGTTGACATCTTAGGAGTGAAGTTCGTTTCTGAAGTTTCAGAAGTTTGTTTCTTACTGGGTAAATTGGTTTCACTGACTACTTGTGCCGCCGTATTATTTACAAAGTTACTCTCAGTAGTACCGACTACATGAGCTTTATTAACAAAGCTTTCGGTACAAGCAACAGCATGTGCTTTGTTAGAAGAATTATTTTCAACTGATACCGCTCTAACTTTTTTATTCACGTAAGTGCTTTCAATATATGAAGCAGCTTGGGCATTACATATGAGACCCGTTTCAAGTAATTGCGCGGAATACGGTTTATTGTAAGCATTTTCAGTGTTGGAGACAGAGGGCTTTTTATAAAAATAATTGGTTTCCTTGGTATTAGAGACTTGCTTCTTCTTATTATAGTTAGATTCAACGGGAGACACAGCTTGTTTATGTTTGTTCAAATGACTGCTATCTGAGCCTACAGTGGCTTGCTTCATATTTATGTAATCGCTTCCAGGACTTGCAGCTTGCTTGGTGCTAGTGAAAACCGCTTCAGGGGTTAGGGCATTAGGTTTTTTATTTGTGTAGTTAGTATCAATACAAATAGCGAGCTGCTTCTTATTTATGTAATTTTCAGCACATGCAATCATTTGCTTCTGTAAGTTTTTATGTGCCTCCACATAAGCCTCTGAATGATTTAGCTCCATTAAATGAGTTTCTGGCGAAATACGGTGAGGGTGAAATTCCAATGGTCTTTGACGTAATAGCATAGCCTCAGTTTGGTAATCATTAAAAGTTTTTCTACTTTGATTGTAAGATCCACTCGATCTACGTTTATTAACCACTGTATTCGTACTGACTGCGCCAATGTGGGTAGAAGCGCGACGTGAATGTGTAGTAGTCAATTTTGAGGGCGTCGACTCATTTACTGGATAATAAACCGAAGAGGTTCGTTGAATGTAGTCTTGTTTTTTTAGTTGGTCTTTTTCACCACGAGTAGACCTTCTCCGAGTAGGTTTCTGGTTCCCTTGGTTTTGCTTATGTTTAGATTGTTTAAGAAAGCGAGAGTCAATCCTGCCACTATCTGGTTGAGGTAAATCAAAAGCTATCCTTTGACTTGGTAAATAATGAAACGGCAAATCAGCAAAATTCTGAGCAATCAAGTTACTTTCAGGATGATATTCTATAAATCTCTCTGGAATAAATTGATGACGTGAAAATATCTCTGCTGGCCTCGTATTTGTGTCATAATTCATGATCATTTGAAAATCTAAATTTGGTGAGCTTTGATTAGTAGCTACCATTTCACAATTCAACCGTTCATCACTGTTGCATGGCACTGCATCTGACGTCTCTGCTGTCTGACCAGCTTTATTTTTTAGCATTGCTATACAATCATTCAATCCCTTTCGTTTGTTGTTGCTTGTATTACACTGCTTACTCTTTTGGCAAATGAATGTATCGGCGGACCCACTAGGATTGAAATGTAAGGGTGGTTTATCTAATTTCGTAACCACTGCTTCATTTTCAAATAGGCGTTGCTGTCCTGTGGGTACGTGTTGTGTAACTTCATTACATTCTGGTGGCATTAAGTAAAGATGATGAAATTGCAAATTTTTGTCATGAATATCAGTATCAGCTGTTAAACGTGCTATTGAATGTTTGAGTGGAACATTTTGAGTAGGGGCATAAGAATTATGCGTATTACCATCTTGGCTACTAGGTCCAGGTTTCTGGTCGTCTCGATTGTTGGATCGACCGCGACTTGAGTGTTCTCTAGTATTGTATGCTCCACTACTAACGTCAATCCTTTGAGGCGAGTTGTCAATTGACAACTGTTCCACATGGCCACTCGAACTTGTTGACATACCGCCATGTTGTTGAAGTTTTTCTTCAGTAGCTTTTTGTTCTTTGATTTGAGCTCTTCTTTTAGCTCTGTTTAAAGCTACCTTACGTTTCAAAGATTCAGTTTGCCTAGTGCTATGCGTAATCTTCATAGTTTTTACTTTTTGCTTTAAATGTTTATTTTTGTCATCACTCTTGGGAAGATTTTTTTTGGCGTTATCGTCATTGTCTCCATTGTTTGAACCAGACCGAGATAAACTATTTCCTTTAAGGTTGCGTTGATTACGGTTTTTTAAAATATCTGAAGATCGTCTTTTCATGATTAACTTATTTCTTTGTTGATCAAGTTTTCTCCGTGGCCGTAAGATTGGGTTCATTGGATTTACCATCACACGATGACGTTTGGCTGGTAAGTCGGCTAACATCTTGCGAATAGTTTCAGCTGCAAGAAAAATATGCAATGTTATATAAATATACTAGCTGCCCCGTCAGACGACGTTGTCTTGTACAAATCAGTTTTCAGATATGAAAAATCATAGAAACCGATTATAGCGCCACCTACCTGCACCTGTGACTAATGTATTTTTAAACCATCTAGGAACCCATTGGAATACACACACAATATTTCATTCAAATCAGTCCAGCTATTTCAGAGAAATGTGACACACACACGTACAGAAAAATATACAGGGTGGCTAGAAAAGTAACGCACTAAAATTTTTTTTTGGTGCCTCGTGTTGAGAGGTATCTGGATCACCCCTATGTATGTTCTACGATTTTTCGTAGTTTTCGAGTTACGATTTTTTTTAATGAATTTTTGCAATCGGATCTGTTTGAAAAATTTAAAAAAAAGGAAGTTTCTTCGATTTTTTTTCTTGCAGCTAAATCTCTTTGAACTGTGCCTCACAGCCTCATAACTTTAATGGATGTTACTACAAAATTGACCTAAAGTTGAGAATTTATTTTAGAGATTTTATTTGACGACGGTCTGGTGTAATGGTTCGCGCTTTGGACTGATGAAAAATGCCTGTGATAGGTGACTTCGCTCTTCCATAGCATATGATAACTTCTTAGTTTCTAAGTAGCTTCAGAGAATGCGCTAGACTCTAAGCTTTCATAATAATAATAAAAAAGTAGTACTTCATAGGCTTCATAGGCTATTAATAAAAATCGTAACTCGAAACGTACGAAAAATCGTAGAACATACATAGGGGTGATTCAGACACCTCTCAACTCGAGGCACCAAAAATTTTGGACTTCAATTTTCTGGCCACCCGTATATTAAGATAACAAGAGAATTCTTGTACCGCATACCTGTTTAAAAGTTTATATAAAAGTTACGAAAAAAATAATGCACCACATTCACCTGCTAGTAAAGGTGGTGTGTCTACATAATATATCAAATGTCATTAACTGATTGCGGGTATTTAAATCGCAAAATTTTAATAAATAATTCTGAAAAATTGTTGTCGATTGATTTAGTTGCTAATAGTATAGTTTGGAGCTACGTTTTTCTGCTCACAAACTTCAAAACTATGAAAGAACTACTAATTATGTTGGAAGACAAACACAAGATAATATGACACAAAATTAGTTGGTATATTTATACTGTTTAAACTTAGTGGCCTTTAGTTTGTACAGCAGGTTAACATTATTAGGACTAACAGAACTCCAGCGCCAGTGACGCCGACTGGTGAGCACAAAAACGATAGCTCTTATTAAGTCGAAACACCGAAAATAGTAGTTTGCAAATGCAGACTTAGTTACACAACTAACCGAAAAACAATTTAACTTAAACTTACCATCGCCAACTTCAGTCCTTATTTTTGGTCTAGGTCTCATGTGAGTTTTCTGCCTAGTTTGTCTGGTTCTAATGTCTTTCCTTATCTTTTTGCGGATAGTATTGTCAGGTAAGCGTGTACGGCGCCGACGCACGCCAAATGGACGATATCTGCACTTTCTACGGACAGTCGGGGTATCTCCGGCGCAATCCAACATATGTTGATGAAGGTCCTCTAAACTGATAGATTTCTTACACTTTGTGCACTCTCTAAACCCTCGCAGAGGTCTTGTCCTATTACACATCTGACTAGGTGGGACATACAAGTGCTTCAGAATATCAGCGTTAAGCAGAAGTTCGCCGACAATTTCATAATATTGCACTTGAGCGTTTGGATGTTGGGTTGATATGTGCGATGAAAGGCCTCGCGAGTCCCGAGTCTGAGCTCCACAGGCGCAGCATACGTAGCACCTGGGTCGCACCCACTCGCCGCTCAGCACTGCAGGTTGCACGTCGTACTTCGGAGCTGAGGGTTTCAGTCCTAGAGAAGCAGGGAAATCAAGATTGTCTTCCGATGACATTGGTTTATTAATAAACTTCACGACTTGTTGAGAGGAAGAAGGTAACACTCTACTTTCTAGTATTTCTTTAAGCTCCTTGCTTATGGTATTCTGCTTCTCAGTCTTTTTCTCCAGTGGAGCAATACCGAACTTGTCTTCAAATTTGCGCCTCATGCACAACTGAGTCCAAATGTCTAGACTGGACACAAGGGTTATAATGCAGTTGTTAACATGAGTATCATGTTTTATATCATCGGGATGCAGGGGAGCTTTTTCATTTTCCCACTTCCACTTATGCTTTGGCGCAAGAGCTCGTGGCATATAGCCGTCAAAGACGCTGCGAGAATATTGCTGACACGCCAATAGAATAGGAAAACCTTCAGCAGTATTTATAACGACGCTATTTTTTGATTTTCTAGTTTTAATTATACAATCCGGATCAGGGTTAAAGTTAAAAGATCCGTCTAAGAATTTTGACATATTTTCATGGACATTACTGGCCACTTTGGAATAGAAGCTGGTGTCAAAGCATTTTTCAAATTTTTGAGTAGCCTCTTCAGCGCACTTAAGCCAGTCCTTTTTGGTGGATTCTCCCGTCCTCGGTGACCTGTGTACCACTCCCAACCGGGAGAGGATCTGATCAGCATCTGTGTTGTGGAACGAGAAATTTGTCGGCAAACGTTTATTCCACTGAATATCATCAAGCACAATGACAGCATTTTTTTCAATCGAGGCATTAGAGCCTAAATTCTTACTGGGCGGTAGAATTAAGTTCGTTGTTATATTATCTTCAATATCAGCATCATCACTTATTTGCGACGGCTTTAGTTCACAAGATATAACGACGCCGTTAAAACGGTGTCCCTCGGTAAAATCCTTGCTATCACTTCTAACGTCTTTGTCTTGAACGTTGAGTAACTTTTGAGTTTTCTTCGCACCGGAAGAAACCTTTTGTCGCAACTTGCTGCGATAAGGTATCTTTTGTTTTTCGCAAACATTAAGCTTATGCTCTGCCAGTTCTGATGTAGAAGGAAATCTTGTATGGCAATCAAGACAGGCAAAGTATTGGTTAGGGTGGCTATCCACCATGTGGCGAATAATATCGTTAGAGTCAGGCTCGGCATGGTTGCAGAAGAGGCAATCGATCAAAGTATCCTGTTTTGGGGAGAGGTGTAAGCGGCGCGCGTGCTGGGACGCAGTCTGTTTTGTTGCGAATTTTCTATCGCAGAATGGACAGAGATGTTGAGGGGCATTAGTAGAGTCAGACTTGTGGGCGAGATCATCTGGTTTGGTCGAGGACGCCTTGGACAGAGTGCTTGTTCGCTTCTGCCGGTCCAAAGAGGTCTTAAGTTCAGGTTTTCGAATGGCTTTGTTAGTGTTCGGGCTAGTTGCAGTAGACCTTCTGGGTCTCAGTCTTCCATTTAAACCAGACGATGGCTCATTTTCACTTGTATTCATTGTGTATTCGTCCTCAATCCTTAAAAAAATAACGTAATTATGCAAAAAGAAATATTTTTTGTGATAATAAAAAATACAATTGAAAACATGAAGTAATTTGTAAAAAATAATGTAGGTATAGGTAGACCGCGAAATTGAGACCTCGCCTGCGGGGCACAAGGGCGCGGGGGGAGGCGAGAGCGGGGTTTGTGAGAGGTGCGGACGGCAGGCAAATTCTTGTCAGAATTCAGTACGCTCGCTACGCTGGTAGCGATAGCATCTATTGACAGACGCGGACGCTTTGACAGAACTAACACGAGAATACTGTCTGTCTGAAGTCTGAAGATGAGTCGAAGTATATTCGGACACAAAATCAACAGTCAGTGTAAGCAAATAGCTTTAAACGTATACGAATATTTTAGAAAAAGAAAATTAGATCCAAATTCAGTTGAATATGAACAAGATATACATTTAAACAAAACTGTCGCAAAAGTAACTGGATTGTCGGAAAAGTCGGTAGCTAGAATTGTAAAGGAGGGGAAAACATTAAAAGACAACGAAAGATTTAATTCACTGAAAAAAACAAAGAAGGTCCACAAAAAAAAAGTGGAAATAGGTGATTTCACAAAAGGTGTGGTAAGAAGAAAAGTCAAGTCAAGTTTTACACAATTTCCAAAAAAGTACCCACTTTGAAAAGTTTGAATGATGTTCTTAGAAAAGAGGATGTATTACACTGCGGTAGGGAATATTTAAGATTACTATTACATGATCTAGGTTTTCAATTCAAGAAATGTGTATCTAAAAGAAAACTGCTTATAGAACAGCCAAATATAACATCGTGGAGGTGGAAATACCTAAATACTATTAAAAAATATCGTAAAGAAGGAAGAAACATTTTATATCTGGATGAAACTTATGTGAATGCGTCTCATAACGTTTTGAAATGCTGGCAATCGAACGATGAACACGGCGTGCTAGCTCAAATTGGAAAAGGAGACCGTTTGATCATTGTTCATTGTGGAGGTCAAACTGGATTTGTAGACGGCGCACTAGTAATATTCAAATCTAAGTGCAAGACAGGTGATTATCACGACTCGATGAATTTCTTAAATTTTAGCAAGTGGGTTAGTGAAAAACTTTTGCCTAATATACCATCAAATTCAGTAATCATCATGGATAATGCAGCTTACCATTCAGTCCGAGAGGAAAAAAAACCGTCTATGGCCTCTACCAAGCTAGTCATGCAAGATTGGCTACGACGTCATGACGTGCCTTTTGATGGTAAACTTAGAAAAGATGATTTATTCAAATTAATAAAAAGCAATCATACAGATGATGTTTATAAAATAGATGAACTTTTAAAAAGAAACGGGCATGAAGTGCTGCGTTTGCCTCCATATCACCCGGACCTCAATCCAATTGAGTTGGTCTGGGGCGATATTAAAGGGCAGTTAGCCCAAAATAGTATCAATTCATATTTGGACCAAAAAAAGATGTTGTTAGAGGAATTATTTGCTGCATATTCCGTAGAGAAGTGGGAGCATTGTATTAATCACATAATTAAAGTCGCAGACGAATACTGCAAACACGACGGCCTTTTAGATGATGTCGTGGATTTCATTATTGATGTGCATGATGATTTAGATGATTCTGATGATAGCTGCTTTGAAAGTCAAGAATCAAGATCCAGTGATATTGACATGTATATAAGCGATTGATTTATAATTTTGATTAATCGTGCATAGATTCCTAAATATTTCATTTTTACTTCATTATAATATTAAACTTTATTTTGTCACTTTCACTACAGATATTATATTAAAGACTAGCGGCCCGCCAGCGACTTCGTACGCGCTTAATAGTTTTACTCCGTTCCCATAGATCGTAGCAAAAATATTTATAAGCCTATACGCATTAAACTACTTCTATAGCCTTCCCCAATAAATTAGCTATCTAACAATGTATCTAGCATATTTTATAACCGGACCAATAGTTCCTGTGATTAGCACGTTCAAACAAACAAACAAAAACATCCAGTTTTTAAATATAGACGTAGAATGACATCCACGGCTCTGGATAGCAATATTTTGACTAAATTTACACTCAATAGTGTAAATGTATCGAAACGAATATTATTTTTCTGTTATGTTAATATTTTACAGTGTCGACACTGACGGCCACCATTGTGACGGGTGACGTCACATATCTTGAGAACTGTCACTGGAAATTTCGTCTCTTGTGTATCCTTACCGCCCGCACCCCTGACAGTCCCTGCTCTCGTCATTCCCCCCGCGCCCCTGTACCCCGCAGGCGAAGTCTCAACGAAGCGGTTTACCTATAGTTGAAGTGGGTAGGTATTACCTACCTATCAATATTTAATATTTTTTATTATGATGTTGGCAACGTATGTACTTACGTGGTCAGTAGGAGCTGGTGATCAGGTGAAAAAACATCTACACAATCTTCTGACGCGAATGGATCAGGAGCTATGATGCGAGGGTTCAGCTCATCATCATGTTTAGCTGGTTCGGATGTCAATAAACCGACATCGGGCCGGTATCTAAAAATAAGAAAATTAACATAAGTCAACGTAATATTTCTTTGTTTACAAAAAACAACCAAAAAAGTAAAATTTGTTTAGGAGTCCAACTCATACTCGTTATACTGGCAGCAATATTATTGCTATGCATTTGCTATGACAAGAAATTGTATCACGGATTCATTAAACGGTATTTGGTTTTGACTAATAAATGTTCAAATTCCCAGTTAGATTTATCATTAGAAAGCACTGTGACATTTATATCCCGCTAGCGTTTAACTACATAAAAACCTTTTATTCTAATTTAAGCTAGTAACTTTAATTTAATGAGGCATTAGGCAAACTTATGTTTGTGATGGTGGAAAACGCAAACGCATCGCGTATTATCAGCAAATATTGTAGAAACGTACAGGGTGCGCACGCGCTCTTAGCTAGTAGCACAAAGTATGTCTGATTTGCGCGACGCACGCATCTTGATGCAGTCACTACAAATACTGGCGGAGAACAATAAACAGTAGTGCGCACTAGCGAATATTTAATAAACGAGGTCAAGAAGACCGGCTAAGTGCGAATCGGAGCCGGTGCCTTAAAGGGTTCCGTAGTCTTAGATAAGAGTGAGCATGCCGCTAAGACAAATAAATGCTTGCCATTTCATAAATCGCCGTTAAAGAAACTGACAAACACAGCAATAAGCAGTTAGTAGCTGATCTTTGTTTTATACTTATAATAAAAGATTAACAGGTCACATTCTGTACAAGGGCTGCATTTATGTATACGGAACTGACCAGTTACAAAATAATATTAAAAGTAACGTAAGTAAATGTAACATTTAAAAATGGAACTCTTTGCTGAAGAAGTAGTCACCAAGAGAAGTAGTCAAAATGAGAAATGGGCTATTTGTTAACTAGGCCTCTGGCGCCTGAGGGGTTTTATGTAGCTGTTATATGTTTATCCTTCTTAGCGTCATTTTGAAAAGTGCGTGTCTTTAACACCGTAGATTTAACTTGTGTCAATTTTCGTCTTTGATTTATTACGATTTTCGGCGAGGGCTAACTCAAAAACAGTGCATCGATCAACTTACTTAGACTTTCGGAGACGAAGCACCATCAAAAACCACTGTGTATCACTGGTTTAGTAAGTTTAATCGTGGGCGGTCTGTGCTTGCGAACGAATTTAAAGAAAGTTGCCCTAAATTGGTTATTGTACCTTAAAACATTGATGCTGTGCGGAACTAATAATGCATGATCGTTATATTACATATCGCGAGATAGAGGCGTTTCTGGACATAAGTATGACGTGTATTTAAATATTTATTTAGCTGTTAAAAAAAATGTTCACGTTGGATTCCGCACAACTTGAGAATAGACCAAAAACGGGCTCTTGTCGATTGTTTTAAGAAAATGTTAAAAAAGTTCAATAAGTGTGCATCAAAAGATGTCTATAATATCTACACAGGTGTTGAATGTTGAATATATGCGTGTATGGTTATATGATCTTGAAACTAAACAACAATCAACGGTTTGGGTGTTGGGTGAATTGTTCAAAAAGCACTTTAAAGCGAATAGTCGCTTATTTTTTGGCATAAAAGGGCATGTGGCTACATTGCCACTAGAGGATCGTAAAACGGTTAATTCTGAATGGTACACGACCATTTGTTTGAGAGAAGTCTTTGAAGAAATAAGAAAGAACAACCGACAACGCAGAATCATTCTTCATCACCTTCAGGTTCATTATATCCCTTTCCCATAATGTCCCTCGATTTCAAAACGTTCCTTTCCCAAAAAGTCCCTTTCTCGAAATGCCCCTTTCCCAAAAAGTCCCTTTCCCAAAATGTACCTTTCCCTTAAATGTCCCTTTCTCTAAATGTTCCTTTGCCAAAATGATCTTTTCGTCAACCCTTTAGTCGCATAAAGTCTACTATATCAAAATGTCCACTGTATCTGTCTATCTGTATCTCTAATACTGTTTTTTTTGTGATGAGAAAATAAAGATTTATTTATTTATCAAAACGTCGACAGTATCGAAATGTTCACAATATCAAAACTTACTTGAAGAACACTTTATAAATCAATCGCATCACTCTGTAACTACTGAATTTAAATAAAGTTTGGCATGATTTAAGTTCATACAACGAGGTAGGACATTATAGCATACTTTTTATCCCGAAATTCATAACAGTTCCCGGGGCAGAGGGGATGAAAGTCAAAATGCGTACATAGTTGCAGTTCGTTAACGCGTAGTCCTATTTTATTTTTTTTAAAAAAAGGAGGTATGACAAATAATGTAACGACAAAATTTGAAAAAACACATTATAGTCAAAAGATTGGTTCACACGATTATGTTGGTCTTATAAGAGCTACATAATCTATTATAGAATAGATGAAGCTTCGTGTTAAAATGGGAATCTGACAAATGCTAAAATAAGCTGCCCAACTAAGGGCCGATTCGACCAAACACAAAGCTATACCAGAATAACTATTACGGGTATAATTTTACACCTTGAATTTACCCTTGGATGACTTCGATTACGATTTTCGAGCAAAACACTATACTCGGTATTGTTATTCTGTAGTTCAAAAGTGAACGATCAACGAATTGATAAACCTACCAAAATCCATGTAATCCATTTCTTCTAGATTGACTTGAAATGCCACATTTTAATTTTGTAGGATAATAGAGTGTCAATGCTAGATGTTGACAACATGTCAGTTTCGAGGTGACAGGAGTGGATTTGACAAGTGACAACTTTGACATTTACTTATTCTCAGTTTAATTTATACACTGTCAAAATCGCCCGTTTTAATATTTTTCATAGATTAGTGGTTGGTAGAATGAAAAATCAGCTTACTCTAGATTAAGCAGTGGTATACTTTCAAGTTAAAACTTACACCAGCTTGGTCGAATCCGGCCTTAAAGTAGTTAATCTAAGAAGATGGCAACCGTCAAATAGCCGAATTAAATTTCCTACCATTTTTTGCGGGGGACGAGGAAGACACACTACGAAAATTTGACGTGTACACACATATACCTCTATGCATATATATACCTCTCTATTGTTATAGATTCACTCTTGCCTGCCTAGCATGAGCACTAAAACACGACATGATATGATATGATATAGCGAAATATCGACACAAACTGTAAAAATATGATAGATATAGCCGCCATGTTGAATCGCCGTCACGATCGCTGTTTCGATAAAAATTCAAAATAGCCCGAAATTCATAACAGTTCCCGGGGCAGAGGGGATGAAAGTCAAAATGCGTACATAGTTGCAGTTCGTTAACGCGTAGTCCTATTTTATTTTTTTTAAAAAAAGGAGGTATGACAAATAATGTAACGACAAAATTTGAAAAAACACATTATAGTCAAAAGATTGGTTCACACGATTATGTTGGTCTTATAAGAGCTACATAATCTATTATAGAATAGATGAAGCTTCGTGTTAAAATGGGAATCTGACAAATGCTAAAATAAGCTGCCCAACTAAGGGCCGATTCGACCAAACACAAAGCTATACCAGAATAACTATTACGGGTATAATTTTACACCTTGAATTTACCCTTGGATGACTTCGATTACGATTTTCGAGCAAAACACTATACTCGGTATTGTTATTCTGTAGTTCAAAAGTGAACGATCAACGAATTGATAAACCTACCAAAATCCATGTAATCCATTTCTTCTAGATTGACTTGAAATGCCACATTTTAATTTTGTAGGATAATAGAGTGTCAATGCTAGATGTTGACAACATGTCAGTTTCGAATTGACAGGAGTGGATTTGACAAGTGACAACTTTGACATTTACTTATTCTCAGTTTAATTTATACACTGTCAAAATCGCCCGTTTTAATATTTTTCATAGATTAGTGGTTGGTAGAATGAAAAATCAGCTTACTCTAGATTAAGCAGTGGTATACTTTCAAGTTAAAACTTACACCAGCTTGGTCGAATCCGGCCTTAAAGTAGTTAATCTAAGAAGATGGCAACCGTCAAATAGCCGAATTAAATTTCCTACCATTTTTTGCGGGGGACGAGGAAGACACACTACGAAAATTTGACGTGTACACACATATACCTCTATGCATATATATACCTCTCTATTGTTATAGATTCACTCTTGCCTGCCTAGCATGAGCACTAAAACACGACATGATATGATATGATATAGCGAAATATCGACACAAACTGTAAAAATATGATAGATATAGCCGCCATGTTGAATCGCCGTCACGATCGCTGTTTCGATAAAAATTCAAAATAGCGGCTAAATGTATCATATTTTTAAAGTTGGTGTCGATATTTCGCTATATCATATCATATCATATCGTGTTTTGGTAGATATACTAGGGGGGTTGGAAGAAGTGAACAACAAACAAAGAAAACACACACTCATTTGCAACTGTCATGTAACAACGAGTTTTCATACGAACGAATGCAATATGTTAGCGAACGTAGTAGTGTTAGATTATTCAGCCATTATTTATTTATTTTGCTAAATTAATTTTATCTTACTCACTCACTATTTTGTACACATCATTATCATTTCAGCCATAGAAACTCATCTAATGAAAATAGGCCTCCCCCAATGACTACCAGATTAGCCGGTTGGAAGCGGCCTGCATGAAGTGGCTTCCTGCAACCTTAGTTGCGTTGTTGGTGCTAGCCAGAGACACGGGTCTCCAGCTCGCACATAATTTTATGATTGTAGTTTCAACAGTTTTTGAGTGAGATGGTTAGTTTTGTTTGTTCTTATGGCTTCAATTATGATTTAAATTTCTAACTATAGTCTAAACCCCAAACCTCGCTGGTTTCCCTTAACGGCATGTGTCAGCTGGAGACGTTTTCCCAGCTTACACACAAAAAACAACTTATAGTAACGAAGTAGTGTTGCTTCTAAAATTGTGACCGAAACGTTCGATGGCTTCTATTCAACTTTAGGATAAGTCATTCTTAGAATTTCTCTATGTCTCTGTGTGTGTCTACACACACATTAATAAAGGATCTAAAGACGTGCCTTTATACATAAGTTTTGAAATCTATGAATATTTCTTGCTAAAGGAGTTGGTTATAGTTTTTAAGAAAGTTATTAATTGATACAAGATTGCGCGCTGGTGGCATGTACGCCGAATCCTGTTCACACACTAAGATATTAATGTTTTAGTAAGACTAACAAACAGATTCAAATCGAATGATAAAAATTTTTTGATAACATGGTTTTACAACTTCAGACATGATAAAAAGTAAAATAGTCGAAAGGTTGCCCTTGTCGAAGGCCGTAAGCTTGGCAAGTAGTAGTCTCCATTTAAGAACACGTCTACCCAATCGGTTGACAATATGACTAGCCTATTGCCACTTCAGCTTGCATAACCTTTGAGCTATATCGATTACTTTAATTCTATCACGAATGACCTAATTTATGAGCAGGGCCGGATCTAGGGTAGAGTGGGTGGAGCGGTCGCTCTTGACGTTCAGGTGGCAAAGGGCGCCAAAATACAGAATGTGTAAAAGTTTTGAGTGAAAAAAATTTTGCTAGTCGTACCGTGACTGTCCACGTCTTAGCTCTGTAAGACATAAAAGGAAGTACGTACTTTCATCTTCTAACTTTCAAGGGATTGGCATAAAAAGACTAGAAGTTTCCAAACGCTACCCAGCCCGGCTGTGTTCTGCTGTAAGTGCTGTGTTCTTTTTTCTCTCGAAATTGTTTTTATCTAATTGCTAAAATTAAGTGCACGTAAAGTGGAACAAATAGATTATTATAGTTGAGATCGTAGTTTACAATTAAATACACTTTTACATGTATTGGACTCATCGAATCAAATGAAATGAGCCCAAATACAAAGGTTTTACTAATCTTTTCCGATCCGATCCGATCCGAGCACGCTCTGCCAGATTATACAGAAGACTCTGGTCCCAAAAAAAATTAATCAGAAAGTCAATTCCATAATTTCATTGCAGCGTGGGGTGAAACAAGACGTAATTTTTCCGAAACTCTTCAACACTCTGGAAGATGTTTATGCTCTTAAAATTAAACGGACTAGGCATCAACATTAATGGCAAACACATCACTCACCGTCGTTTTGCCGAATAATGCCGAAATCGCTCAAGAATTTTAGTACTATGCCTAGCAACCTATGAGACTTCTTAAAATAAACAGAAATAAATAAATTTATATTGGACAACACCACATTGCTCTGATCCTATGGTAAGTATCTAAAGCAATTGTGTTACAGAAATCAGAAACGATGGTACCACAACACCCAAACCCGAGGAAATAGAATAGTTAATTTTCTATATTGATAGCGACATCAAGTCCGGTATGCTCGCCTCTCAGCTACGGAGGTCGTCGAATGGACCAACCTTCAAACGTCCATGTCGCATCCCTACCACAGAATATACCTAATCTTGCCATAAATACTGAAACAAAGAAAAAAAATTCTATTTCAAATATTACAGTGTGTTAGTTTAATACTCATAAATATTAAACAATTTAAAATATAAAAAAGCTTATTCGAAGTGGTCTCCATTGGCTGCAATACAGTCCTTTAAACGTTGAGGCCAGTTATCAATAGAAGCACGCACTCTTTTCATGGGAAAATTCTTCACTGCCAATCGTACGGATTGTTTTAGGGACTACAAATTATCATGGCGTTTAGAGCAAGCCGTACTCTCTAAAACTGACCATAAATCATAATCCAGCGGATTAAGGTCGGGACTAGACGACGGCCAGTCTTCAGCTCTGATTCCAAAACGTTCGTTTCCAACCAAGACTGCGTAGACCGAGCTTATGACCCGGCGCCAAGTCTTGCTGGAAGAACCATTCTTGGTTATTGAACATGTTGTTAAGGGGACCTTCTCAAGAATGGTATCCTGATACACTTGTGCCGATGTTTTGATACCTTTATCACAAAAGTATGGCTCAGTCACTCCTTCAAAGCTAATACCCCACCAAACCATCACTGAAGTCGGATAGTGCTCACGCTTCCTTAGAGCTTTGAGTATAAATACGGTCAATTTGTTTGTTAAAATGTTGCTCAATTGTAAAAAAAATCGCATCCGTAAACGAAAAAAATCTGTAACCTCCCTTTGCGTACCGCTTGTATTGCGTACCGTACAGTAGTTGTTTCGATTTTACCACCCTATTCATTTTTAAATTATCAGTTAAGAAATAACCAGTACGGCTCTTATAGGCTGCAAGTCCTAAGTCATCTTTTAAAATACGCGTCATGGTTCTATGTGCTATCTTCATCTCCCGAGATAAAATCTTTTGCTTTCGTACAGGATTTCTTCGAATTCTTTCCCTTACTGCTTTGACCACCCTTTTCGTACGAACACTACGTGGACGGCCAGATCTTTTACCGACACAAACAGAGGAGGTCTCATTGTACCTATTAATAGCCCGGTACACAAACATTTTACTAATACCAAGCGTATGGAGAGTTTTAAAAATTGCATTTGGCACCATACCTACTTTGTGTAATGCAATCACAGCGATTCGGTTCTCTTTATCATCCCTCACCATTTTAATATCGCAAAATATGGTACAATGTATTGGCGCTAAAATGAGAGAACTCAATGAACAATCATAATTATAAAAATGCCAGATTCCAAATTCAAATGTAATATTTTGTTTATTTTTAATTGTAACAGTATTTATGGCCAGACTAAGTATAATAGGATAAATTCCGTACCAGTAATTGTTAGGGACGATACCCTCGACGTTGTTGACGATTATGTTTACCTAGGACAGACGATCCGCCTAGGCTAGATAAATTCGACAGAGAGGTAGTAGGAAGAGTCCAACTCATTAGACATTAGACAGCGTTTAGGAAACTACGTGATATCTTAGAAATAGAAATGTTTATTCGACACATTGTTATCGATACATATCCACTAAGAGCCTGAAGACTAAAGTCTTTGAGCAGTAAGTGTTGCTAGTGTTGACTTACGGCACTGAGACGTGGTTCTTGTTGACTGTTGGCCTCTCAGAAACAAAAGTAACGCAATATGATACACAGATAGCTAAGCTATCTCCCGAAGAAACGCCAATTCTTTGCGATTCGCAGAACTAAACACCGTTGGGGAAGAAAGGTTCTGGAGTTCCAAATACAAACTGGAAGACAGCGTGGGCAGGCCTCCACCCGGTGAAATGATGACCTAGTCAAGTTTGCGTGAAGCTGCTGATTGCAAACGGCTCAGACCCGCTCGATGTCGCATTTTATAGGGGAGGCCTATGTCCAAAAGTGGACTTAAAAGACTGATAATGATGATGACAAGTCACAAGTGATGTTGCATGCAAACTCATGCTACACATGCACATTTGTATAGCTGACCGTTACTAGCTGTGGTAGTAATGGTTTGATCTCTTTGTTATCTCATTTTAAGTGTGTTTAATTTTTAGTATAATAACAAATTAATTAAAGACTGACATCAAGGATAATATTTTACTTTAAAAAAAAACAACTGCGTCTGGCGGGATTCGAACCCACGATATTTCTCTATCCCAACCGCTCTTTCAACTAAGTGACGGAGGAAATAGTTATGTTGGTGAATTTCGTTAAATGTTTGTAGCTGTTAGTAAGCCAGCGTTATTTTATCATGTTTGGGTCACATCCACACCATCCGAAAGAAACAAACATCCAAAAGACATATTGCAAATTTTACAATCAGTTAAGATAAAACAGCTGTATCAATTTAAACTTTTTTTGCATTTACAATAATGCAGTTTTTTATAAATATAAAGAATAACATTCACTTTTTAAAAAATCAACTGCCTCTGGTGGAATGCAAAAATTACGTACATTGTGCAGGTACAGGATTTACCCAGAGCACTTTCAATTTTGGAATCCAAATGTAAAACATGTGACTAAGGGCCAGATTCACCATTTGCTATTAAGTTCCAGATAACCTAACTGGCATTCTTTTGACAGATATTTTCATGGGCTTTTTAAAATCGTAAGTTTGAAATTGATTTTTATATTTTTTAAACAATTAAAAAAAAATGTTGACATTGCTAACAAATTAAACCTAATTCAAAAATCGATAAAATAGCCTATTAAAAGGTATTGGATAGAAGATACTTCCAAAATTGAGGATTTATTGAATAGAAACGGACGTAGTGTTGCGTGTACCTAAACTTATTTTTCATGTGAATACGTAGGTCACACTATAAGTTTTGCGTAACTTAAAAAAACAACATGTTATAACCAAAATATTATGTTTATTGCTTTTCAAAATACTCTCTTTTACATTTTAAACATTTTTTCATGCGATCGAACTATTTTTTAAAACAGGAGGACCACAGATCTGAAGGCATGTTTTCTACTCGTTCTGATTGAACACTATCACTGCCTCTTCGGAGTTGGTAAAAGTAAAACCTCTCATCAAATCTTTGGTTTGTAAAAAATACAGAAATCACAGGGTGCTAGGTTTGGGCTATGCGCAGGATGGGTGACGAGTTGTACTTTTTCGGAAGCTAAAAATGACTTAGTTTTGTTTGCCGTATGTGAAGAAGCGTTGTCATGATGTAGAAGAACGCGGCTTTTGGATCGTCTTTCGCGAACTTTTTCTAACACCCTGGGTAAACAAATGGTAGAATACCACTCGGCATTAACACTCTTTTGATCTTCAAGTGGAATTGTACAGATGGGACCCGTAGCTGAGAAAAACAAACGAGCTCATTTTTTTACCAACGTTTCTCGCCTGCCTCACTTTTGTTGGCCTGTTCTCATTTTTAAACACCCATTTACAAGATCGCTGTTTTTTTTCGGGTTCAAAACAATAAATCCACGTTTCGTCTCCTGTGACAATGTCATAAACAACATTAGAATGTCCGTGGTCGTACTTCAATAGCATCTGTGAGCACCAATTTACGCGAGCCCGCTTCTGCTCCGCTGTCAGCTCATGAAGGATCCAACGACAGCAAAGTTTCCGAACTTTCAATTCTTCGTGTAAATTTTTTTGAATTTGGCTCATACCAATCCCCAATAGTCCTCGAATTGTCTCATAGGTAATCTGCGAGTTTTCTTCAATTAGCCGCTTAACAGTAGCCACATTATTTTCGTTGACGGCAGTTGAAGGCCGCCCTTCACGAAATTCGTCATGTAAAGAAACTCGACCTCTCTCAAATTCAGCAAACCATCGCCTCACGGTGCTCAAACAAGGTGCTTCTCTCCCAAAAGCATTTTAAAGACGAGCGGCACAGTCTTGCGGAGAGAGCGAACTTTTAAAATCATAAAAAATCATCGCTCTCAAATCTTTTCGACTTAATTCCATTTTCGTTGCGTACGTAGAACTTTGATGTGTGATAAAAAACAGTTGACAAATCATTTCCCGCCAATTGTTTTTTTTTATTACTTAGAAGGTTGCAACGTTTAAAAAAATATAACATTCGAAATTTAAATAGTTCCGATTAGTTAGAAGTGCAAAATTTTTAGTGTGCCCCATGTATAATGTTCCTTCATTAAAATTATGATCATCAATTAATTTTATATTCTCATTTAAAAACACAACGACGAACGAGACTTATATTACAACGGAACTCTTTAAAGTTACTAGACACTACGATTCCTGAAAGACGCATAAAAGTGTTTGCCCTAAAATGTCATTATTTCAATTATTTTCATCGGTATGAATTGGACTCAAACACAGATTTTATTACGATATATTAATCGCTAGGTTTATACACTTTTCATGACTTTCGCGACAAGCACTCATTTAATAAAATAGACGTAATTTATAAATTCGAAGCTCATACATATTGCATAAATAGCA
Organism: Anania hortulata; assembly: GCA_963576865.1. NCBI lineage: Eukaryota > Metazoa > Arthropoda > Insecta > Lepidoptera > Crambidae > Anania > Anania hortulata. Next base: position 22,876,585 of record OY756387.1, on the reverse strand, counting down.
TTTAACAACAGACACACACACTTACTGTGTTTTAGGTAAACGGTTAATGCATTAAACACAGACGCGTAGCAAACAAACTTAACAAGTTGCAACTTTATCAAAGCGGTATTGCCGAATGATAGTCCGTCTTTAATATCATCATCATCAATTCAGCCATAGGACGTCCACAGTCCACTGCTGAGCTTAGGCCTCCCTCATTGACTTTTAGAATCGCCGGTTAGAAGCCGTTTTTAATATATGATAACATTATTAATTCATGTATACAATCTTAAGCCTTTACGCTACTCTCGTGTAGCTTCTCAGAGAGTTACTCCTTCACAGTTCTTCATAGTCCACTAAGTGTAAAAAATATATTAATATTTGTTCGGTAGGCAAGAATTTTCTGCAAAAATACATGAAACTAGTTTTAATAGACATTGTAAAATAAGAACTAAAATAAGTATTTAAGGTAGATTTCAATTAAATAAGTGTATAAGATATATGAATAAAAAATTTAGCAAAATAAAAAGCACGTATGGAAATTCGCAAAGAGCGCTACACAACATTTTAAAAATTCACTAGTAAGTAGTAACTTATTATTTAAATAATAACACCTTGTCAGTTTAGTTGAGATTCACCTAGATTCAACAAGTGACTGTCAATTTAATCCCAGTCTCTACTCCGCCCGGGGAGCCGAGATCATTCTTAATAGACTACTGGTAGCGTGAATAACAATGATCAATCTTTTTGTTTAAGTTTATGTAACAACACGACTTTTATTAGTTATTGCTTATGGCTGACATATAATTAGTTTAACATATAACCCAAAATTTTACTATAATAATTATTACATATCATTATATTTTACTAATCCGACTATTATAGATCTTAAGATAATTGATTGTGAACCGCTAATCAATATTTGATTACACAATACGATTAATATGAATTTTTATTTTCAAACGTCAACCATCACTCGGTTTCATTTCATGACAAGAAAAAGGTAAAGTCTTCTAGCTTAATATTATTTCACATGAAAATTTTAGTAAACGCGGCCTTTAATGTTGATATGGTGCAATCAAGCTAGGGAGGTAGTAGGCACCTCACTCCCACTCCACAGCACATTCGGTTGTCGATCGAAGGAAATATTGACGTCAATGCAATCAACTTGTAAGAAATTCATAGAGGACACGTCAAACAAATAACCCTCAATGCTATAAAAATTTTTTTAAAAGTTACCTACCTAACTTACACTTAAGTATAGTATGTATTCTCTAAATGTAACAAAACATTTAAGGAAATATAAAAAAGTCGCTGCGGCGTCACTTATTAAGTGAATAAAAGATCTCTAATAATAAACACCAACATACATAGCCCAGACAACATAGAATCAACGTAAAAAACACTGTAATAAAAAATAAGGAGATTCAGTAAGATTCGCATGGCAGAATACTTGACATTGGAAATCTTTTTTATTTTTATTTTAAGTTGATTGTATCAACGAAATGTATTTAAAAATCAAAGTCATAAATAAAACAATAATAAATAACCAATCGCTTAGCATACCGAGAAAGCACTGCCGTTCCGAAATCGCTATCCACAAACCTTTTGGCAACGATGACCGTCGGCACCGCAACCGGTCGTATAACTTCCGAATAACACATGGTATCCAGCAATAATGTTTTAGTCACTTTTTAACTTAGTCTTTGCTCACAAATAATATTTAAAAAAAAAACAATAAATTAACTTTTAGTTCTCTTTAGCCAGGTTGAACATTATTATTCACCGAAATAATAGAATACAATATGAATCCAAATCAAAATTAGTAAATAAACTAAGAAAGTAAACAAAACTGTTAAACTGACGAGTATTATGCGAGCGGAATCCATTTTGACGTCTGGATTTGCCCGCGGCATAACTCCGAATAGCGCGATTCCCAACTGCAGGTGATATTTATAAAGTCTAGAGAGCTATCACCATGGCAACGGGTTGTTAGTGTGTGGTGCTAGTGTTGTAGTGAGGGGTGGTAGTGTACATGCAGTGCACTTACTTATGGAGTTGTGGGGCGGCGCAGAGCGCCCGCCCCCGGGTGTACGCAGGCCCGCACGTGGCGCCTTCTCCTCGCTGTGGCCAATACGCGAAAACCACTACAAATTACTTCACAGTGGGCATTCGTAATCACAGCCAGCTTGTTGCGGTGTCAGGCTCATATCAACCGTTAACACCTGAAAATACAGGTTAATTTCAATCACAAGGTAGTAGACGTAACGCACACACATAGGCAAATCTGTTGCACACTGCAACACTTATGCAATGCATTCTACGACACGCGTTTGTAGGTGTATCGCAGGCTGTGTTCATGAAGTGGGTGGGCTTGGCGAGGGGGGCAGGCGGACGTTTATTTCACAAGTCGTCAACTAGTAATATTATACAGAGTGTAACGAAAAGGTGAAATAAAACTTTAAGGGGTTATTCTACGGCTAAATTACATCAACTTTTTCTATGGGACCAACATCGAATTCGCAAAAAAAAAACACTTTCCCATACTAAAACGCGACCAGCTGGCATCAGTTTGTATAGACACGTCAATTTTTTTTTGAGATTTCGATGTTGGTCCCATAGAAAAAGTTGATGTAATTTAGCCGTAGAATAACCCCTTAAAGTTTTATTAAACCTTTTCGTTACACCCTGTATATATATATAGACCGCAAATTACGAGTTTAAAACATATTAAATATGATAGAAATTTCTGTTGCTGAGAAAAAGGGTTTTGATGACAGCAGCCAACAAAGTAAAGCGTAACACACACAGAGAGCGTGCGCGGGACGGCGACGGGTCACGACGGGAGTACGACGGGTCTATTAACATAGGTTTAAATGGGCGCCCACAGACAGCGAGCGTGCGCGGAACGGCAGCGGGTCGTGCGCGGAACGGGTGCCGCGCGGCCCTTCCGCCGTCACAGATAGGCGGCGGGCGGACGAGTGGTGCGCGGGTGTGGCGTTCGTTACATTCGCCGTGATACACGCATTCAGACCAAGAGAAGTATTTTTGAAGCATTATCATTTCATTTGCATTCATTCATTCATTATCATTATCATTTCTATTGCTCACGATTTTACGCATTTTTGAATCACTCGAAATAGGTGTTACTATTAAATTGAAATCTTAAAACTATTTTTGTTTCACGCAGAAAATATTATAAACCATGAAGCAAAAACTCATTAACGAACGTAAATAAAAAGTTATTATGTGAAATTTCTGTCACACATACGTTTACTTGCCAATGTAATGCTTCCGTACTTTCTACTAGTAGAAAACAAAAACGAGTGGTCGTTGCAGAATTCACGGAATGAATTTTCAAAAATAGTGATTTTTGGAATTCGCATGCGAATCTTGCGTAGTACGGATGAATGACATTAACAAGTAAACGTATGTTTGACAAAAATTTTACATAATAACTTTTTATTTACGTTCGTTAATGAGTTTTTGCTTTATGGTTTATAATATTTTTTTGTTTATAACATTCGTTCACTTGTCAATGTAATTCTTCTGTATTTTCTACTAGTAGAAAACAAAAACGAATGGTCGTTGCAAAATTCACGGAATGAATTTTCAAAAATAGTGATTTTAGGAATTCGCATGCGAATCTTGCGATTTCGTGTTCGGATTGGAATTCGCATGATTCAAAAATACGTCTCCAAAGCGCTCACACAGAGAGCGTTCGCAGGTCGGGCGCGGAACGGGTGCCGCGCGTATACTACGACTGTTGTGTTATTTTACAAAACATTATCATTTAGCTATAGATTTGAATGAAAAAATATATACAGTGGTGGTCATATAATTAAGAACGCAAATATAAAGGGAAGATTTTTTCAAACTAAGACGCAAAACTTATTGCATGCATTTTTTATTTATTTCTCTCGGTATCGTAAAACTTTTCCATAATACCACTTTATTCATTGATACACATGATTAGCTTAAAATAAATAGACAAACTTTTTACACTACTTCTAAACATAGTTCTCCTATTTACTGGCTGGTCACGTAATTAAGAACGCTAAATAGTTTATACCTTTATTCAAATTTAAATAGAGAACATTCAGTATTATAATACTGATAAATACTGGAAAATAGTGGCATTAGAGGCACTGCTTTAAATTGGATAAAAACCTATTTGCAAAATAGGAAACAATCTGTCGAAATAGCTAAACTTGACTCTAATGCAACAATCCAAAAATATAAATCAGACTTTCGCGAAAATGAATTTGGAGTACCACAGGGAAGTGTTTTAGGACCGCTGCTGTTCCTAATTTATATTAATAATCTCCCAGAAGTGACTAAACACAGATGTGTCTTATTTGCTGACGACATATCTGTCATAGTTAAAACTGATAGTAAATTGACATTAAATGACCATATAATCGAAATAAATAATACAGTAAAAGCAATAGTTACATGGCTGAAAAATAACAATCTTCGTACCAATATTGACAAAACATATTTTATTAATTTAAATGACATACTTTACCAGACAATTGACATACATTTTGAAGGACAACAACTTAAAGGTACAAATACGACAAAATTTCTAGGCATATTGATTGACCAAAAATTAAATTGGAAGAACCAAGTGGAAAATGTCTGCAATAAAATTAATAGATTCTCATACGCGTTGTAAAAATTAACTAAAGTAGCGACAAAAAATACAGCACTTACAGCATACTTTGCTTACGTAGATTCCGTACTGCGATACGGTATAATTATATGGGGAAATAGCACTGATGTTAATAAGGTTCTTATTGCACAAAAAAAATGTGTCAGGGCTATATGTACACTGGCAGGGCACTGCACCAGACGAACCATGTAAACCACTATTTAAATATTTAAAAATCTTGCCACTTCCATGTCTTTATATATTTGAAGTTGCCGAATTCGTAAAACAAAATATGCACTATTTTAAACCAGCAAAACATGTATATATTCGGAATACCAGAAATGGCAATAGGCTGGTTTCCGATTTGATTCCCAATACCGCAAGATTTCGTAAAAACTGCTATTGGATGTGCATTGTTATAAATAATAAAATATGTACCCAAAATTATGCAAGACTTGCCCTTCAATAAATTTAAAGTAACATTTTACAAGTGGCTAAATGAACATTGTTTTTATTCTGTCAATAAATATTTAAATTTCAATAGTTAATTCTGTATACTATTTTATTAGCGTGTAATTTATTTTTAATATATTTGACTATTGTGATATTGTAAATTTGACATGTGTTAAAAATGGTATTAGGTTAATTGTTTCAAATTTTTGTTTTAAATTTGTATTTCAATTTATTTTATTCGTTTTGACATTGACATTTTACATTTTCCACAATTAGACTTCAATTTATTTTATTTAATATTTGCATGCTATTTGTAAATGGCTGAAAAAGCTGAACGTTATACCGCAATTCTATCCACAATGTACCGTTTTTCATATGCAAATAAATTTCATTTGTTACTGTTTGTATAATTTTGGCGCCATTTAGTGCTGTAAAAGATTCAACGTGATTGCTTCCTATGAAAAAACAATAGGAAAAAATAAAAGTTGTGATAAATCTACAAGGGAAGTAATAATAAAATTTCGCCGGAAGAATTGGTCTTATAAAAAGATAGCCAACCATCTGCAATGTTAAAAAACGATGGTTTTCCACGCTGTAAAGCATTTTGCTACGTATCAAACTACTTCGAATGTTCCACGTGTACCTAAACAGAGAAAAACAACTCCTCGAGATGACCGAAACATCGTTCGTATGGCAAAACAAAATCCTTTTAAAGGGTCCAATAAGCTGTGAAAATAATATTTTGGTGAAAACAACCCTTCAGCAATCTCAGCACGCAGTATTCGAAGACGTTTGGTAGAAGAAAAATTGCACGGTAGGGTAGCAAGAAAGATACCCATGTTGAAACTTTGCCACAGGCAAGCCCGGCTTGCATTTGCGAGAAAGTATGAAAACTGGACTGTGCGACCATGGAAAAATGTATTTTTTTCTGACGAGACGAAAATTAACAGAGTATGTTCTGATGGAAAACGGTATGTACGACGTCCCCCGAATACAGCATTCGACCCTAAGTACACGAAAGTTACATTAAAGCACGGTGATGGAAATGTGAAAATTTGGGGGTGCCTTTCTAGACATGGTGTTGGACCTGTAAAGTTGATAGAAGGTAACTTGGATCAGTTCCAATACAAAAATATACTGGAAGAAACAATGTTACCTTATGCTGAAGCCTTCTACCGGTTATTTGGACATTCCAGCATGACAATGATCCAAAGCACACTGCACGCACCGTAAAGGAATTTCTTACAGCGCAATCAGTTTCTGTCTTAGACTGGCCAGCTAACAGCCCAGATCTAAACCCAATAGAGAATCTGTGGTTCGAAGTAAAGAAAAAGGTTTCAAATACACCGTGTGGGAATTTAAGAGAGCTGTACGACGCTTTTTTTTTTAGAAGAATGGAACTCTATTTCTCTTGCGAAATGTCAAAAATTAATAGAGTCAATGCCTCGCCGGTGTAAAGCAGTAATTAAAAGCCGTGGATATGCTATTAACTATTAATTTTAGTTAAAAATGTATTAAATTGATTTTTAAATTTTCCGCGTGTACAAAACAATTACCGAGCAGTTTAATAAATCGTTCTTAATTATTTGTCCAGCTTCAGCATTATTTGAATGTTTTACTTTGGTAAAATAAATAAAATGTGAAGAAAAATAGTTAGCGATTTAATTATTTATTCCTAAGCCACGTTGCTCTATTAATGTGGCTATTTTATAACATAACTAGTTGCTTCTCAGAAGGTACACATCTCTGTGTATGACATGATTTAAATAAAAAACTTCTAGAAATTCAAATCGTTCTTAATTATATGACCACAACTGTATATATGTGAGGATATAAAAATATATTTGTACGAACTAGGTAATAATCCATTTAGTGACTAAACTCAAGGTTGCTGTACTACGGTCACCCATCCATTCAGTGTCCACACTTGAGGTTGCTTAACCACGGTCACCCATCCATTTAATGTCCAAATTTGAGGTTGCTTAACCACGGTCACCCATCCATTTAGTGGCCAAATTTGAGATTGCTTAACTACGGTCACCCATCCATTTTGGGACTATACTTGAGGCTGCTTAGCCACGGTCACCCATCCATTTAGTGTCCAAGCTTGAGGTTGCTTAACTACGGTCACCCATCTATTTAGTGTCCAAATTTGAGATTGCTTAACCCTCGCTCGGATTTGAGCTATGGTCAATAAAGCAAATAAAATATGAAGCATCTTTACCACGATCACTTTGAAATGTTGATTTGCCACGCACAGTCACCCATTCAATTAGCGACCAAACTTCAAGTTGCTTAACAACGGTCCCATCACTCCCATCCATTTAGTAACCATACTTAAAACAAACAGCTGACTGAAAGCTGTCATTAAATGACATTTAGTTTTTTTTGCGACACAAGACTAGTGCGGCTAGTAACAAATTGCTTAATCGAGTATCAATTATGCACAAATCACAGATATTACTAAAAATACTAGGTGTGCCGTCCCTACAGAAACAAAGTTCTATCGAATGGTATCGATTTAACTATGGTTGAACTAATGACATTTAGCGCAATACGGATTTTGTTTTTAGCTGCATTGTTATTGAATCGTAGCCAAGTTCGAATTGGATACGTTTCACGTTCGAACCGCTTCCGCAAAAATTTGTGCGATCGGGGCCCTGAATGCGTGTATCACGACGAATGTAACGAACGCTGCACCCACGCACGGCCCGTCCGCCCGCCGCCTATCTGTGACGGCGGAAGGGCCGCGCCGCACTCATCTGCGCACGACCCGCTGCCATTCCGCGCACGCTCGCTGTCTGTATGCGCCCATTTAAACCTATGTTAATAGACCCGCCGTACTCCCGTCGTGACCCGTCGCCGTCCCGCGCACGCTCTCTGTGTGTGTTACGCTTTAATCCTTTAAGGAGGTTAAGCTTTAAGAGATAAACACCGGCGCAGTAAAGGCTTCAGAAGTTTAAAATTAACGGGAATAAAAACATAGGATCTTACAAGTAGGATGGGTTTAAGTTACAAAGTTATAGTTGCGCTTTTTGCCGTACATTTCTAATGTAATTTTAACTAATACGTGGATTACACTGAAAGTTTTGCGTCTCAAGAATTTTGAAAACATAAGGACCGTTGGTCTGAAGGGATGTTGTTCACGTGCTGGTTAAAAGCTATCACGGCCAATTCTGTCTGGCCCCGTAAATGTTAAACCTCTCATCAGATGTTCGAGTTTTGGCGTACTAAAGAAAACGCATAGTGCTAGGTCGACTGCGTGCGGAATGGGTCACGAACGAGCTCTACCATTTCAGAAGCCAAAAATGACTTGCCGCAAACTTGAAGCCAAAAGTGTCATGATGCTTTATTGCAAAGGACTTTAAAGACATTTTTCCCTAACTTTTCCAAGACACTGAGCAAACAAATAGTGGTGTATGGTATCTTCATTTAGAATTAACTGTATTTTGTTCTTTAAGTGGGATCGTACAGATAGGACCAGTCTTGGAAAAAAACGCAATCATTTTTTGCCCGCACCCCGCCTGCCATAATTTTGTTGGTTTGCTCTCGCTTTTGAACACACATACAGAAGACTTATCTTTTTCCGGGATGTAACAATAGATCCATGTTTCATCTAATGTCACAATGTCATACACAGCATTTTAACATCCGTGATCGTACATTACAACAACTTAGTTTTATACGAGTCAACTTTTGTGCTGCGGATTTATCATATTTAATATTCTGTAGCTGCGGTGAGCTTATGAGGAATCGAGCGGCATCAAAGTTTTCTTACTTTTAAATGTTCCTGCAATTTTTTTAGTTTTCTTTAGTCGTCTTACAGAAGATCCGAAGAAATTCTCATTTTTCTCAGAGATGTCAGTAAGCGCTTGTGGGCCGACCTTCACGAATTTCATCATGAAGAGAAACAAAGTCACGATTAAGATCTGCGTACCGACGCCTTAGTGTGCTCAAATAAGGTGCTTCCTTTAGCAGTGCAGTCTTACGAAGACAACGTTCCGTACCCGTTCTACCCCTTCGGGGGTGAAATTTAAATAACCCTCTTTTAGCAGTCAGGTAAAATCTTCACAACTTGTATAAATTAGGTAATTTAAATCGTCAGCCTAAACACAACATTTGAAGTTCTTAACTTTGCAACTTACGGACTTTTATAGAAACTTTCATCCCTTAATTAACCCTCTTACAGGAGGACGTTCTAAAAATTATTTCTCGTCGGATGATAGCATTATGAAAGATACGTATGTATGTGCAAAATTTTAAGTCTTGAGTTCCAGCCACTATTACACATATTTATAAATATTACACTAGCTGTTGCCCGCGACTTCGTTCGCGTAGTCTTCAGGTTATTCATAAATAATTTTATGCGCAACTTTCTTAATTTTTTTCATTCAAAAGAACCTTTTCCTGACAATAAATAACACAACAAAAAACGAATTAGCGAAATCGTTTCATCCGTTCACGCGTGATGCGATGACCAAGGGAAATAGAGATTCATTTTTATATATATAGAATAAAATTTAATGGACGGGAGTCACGATTTGAGCAAACCGGAGTTTTTAACATCCATAATTATCACATTTGGGCGATTTAAAATCCACATGCTGCAAGAGCTTCATCATTCCAATATCGCTTCAGCGTCAACATGTGGTCTGGTATCTTGGATGGAGAATTTATTGGGCCATTCGAACTGCCATCCTGACTTGATAGAAACACATACCAATTTTTTTTGGATAACGCCGATCTGCCAATTTTACTGAGATATGTGGTCCTGCAATTACGAAGAACAATGATTTTCCAGAACGACGGTGCACCTTGTTATTACGCGACACAAGTGCGTAACTATTTAAATGACAGGTACCGTGACAGATGGATAGGACAACAAGGACCAATTAACTGGCCACCACGCTCGCCTGATCTCAACCTCATCGATTTTTTTTATCTGGGGTTACTTTAAAGAAATAACTTACGCCTTCCAGTGAAGATGAACTCAAGAACGAAAATTCGCGAAGCGGAAAATGTTGTGAGAAGAAATCGTCAAGTTTTTAGAGAGTCAAAAATCATTTTTTGGGCAGATGTGAGTTGTGTATTTCAGTTGGTGGGCGACATTTTGAAAATCTTTTGAAAATAAATAAATTAATAATAATCAATTGTGTTTTACCATCGAGTACATACCCTATAGAGTAGCAATACGAACCATCTTTCTCTGAAACTGATTGTTCGGTGATTTATCACTTACATTTAGTACGAAATGACCAGTCCTGTCAACTCTCGCCCTTACAAAAAAGTACAGATACAGATTAAAAAATGGCGGAAAATATCGTCGAACAAGTCATATGACATTTCTACTCTATAGGGTATGTGCTCCATGTGTTTTACTCAAAGCCAGGTGATGGCTTAGAAGAACTTAGAAAAAAAAAACAATTTATATTTTTCCCCTCTTAAAAATGCCTTAATTTACTTTTTTAAGGTCAGTTCCGGAAAATTAGCTTTGAACGTCAACTCCCTGGCCAGCCTGTATACAGGGTGTCTGGTCACCGGTGTCCGAACTGTCCGACCTGTTAGGGTGCAGTAATGTGATCAATTTTATCGACAAATCCACTGTAATAAAACATTTTATCCATAATATTAAAAAATTGCAGGAATTTTTTTTTTTTGGTTTCTGAGTCCGGGTGGATTCATTTATTTAGCAATATCTACCGATGTACAGAACCTATAAGCATAAAAATAATTCGTTCGACAGCTAAAAGAGCAGGCAATAAGTTGACATCAATGAAAATAATGATTTAAAAATAAATACCAATAAAACAAAATGTATCCAATTCTGCAACAAAAATGCTGTACCACCAAACCTAACCGTACATCATCGAAATGTTCCCATTGCAGGAGTTACCTCTGCGACTTTTCTAGGCATAGTCATAGATTCGAGACTAACGTGGCAAAATCACGTTGACGCTGTATGTCAGAAGCTAAGCCGTTTCGTATATGCTCTGTATCGTCTCACAAAATTAACTAACATAAACACAGTTCTGATGGCATATCATGGATATGTTGGTACTTTGTTAAGATATGGTCTGGTGCTTTGGGGAAATTCCACAAATATAAATCGTGCTTTTATTTTACATAAAAAATGTGTCAGATCTATCTGTGGTGTCGGGCAGTTAGAGTCATGTAGGCCTCTTTTCAAAAGCTTGAATCTACATACTTGCATTGCCATCATTATATATTTTTGAAATTCTAATATTTACGAAGAAAAATTCACATCTTTTTACTAAAAAAAACGAGAATTGCCACTACTCTATGAGATATCCATACAAGTTAACTGTACCAGCATCAGCTACTACCTGTTTTCATAGAAATAGTTATAGCATGTGTATAACGTTATTCAATTTACTTCCAAATAATGTCCAAATCCTACCATTGCCTGTTTTCAGGAGGACCATATTTAAAGTTTTGGTTGAAAATTGCTTTTATGACACTAAAGAGTTTATAAGGTTTTGCCGAAACGGACATTTTAGATAATAGCAAATGATTTAAATATTACTTGACCTGGTTCTATCGCCTGACATTGTATTGTATTATTGCACAATTGACATTGACGACTAAGTATAATTTTTAATTCTTTTTTTTTTTACAATATTCTGACTTTTTTTAGAAATGTAACACATCTTTTGACATAATAACTAATATTTTTGAAATCAATGTAATTATAATTTAATTGCTTATTATATAATTTTTGTCTGTATATTAATGTTAAATGCACGACAATAGCGAACATTTGCTTATCGATAGATCGATAAAACATGTATGTGCCATGCCTAAAGATAAAAACTAAATGTACCTAAACTAAACTAAATAAATAATTACTTACTTACATCAAAATGTTTATCAAAAGCATCCATTAAAATCTTTAAAAACTTGACCTTGAAAACAATAAATTTTTTTTTTTTAAAAAGTTCTTTTTAAAAATCATTTTTAGCTGCCGAAAAAGTACAACTCGGCATAGCATGGCCCCAAACTAGCACCCTGTGATTTTTGTATTTTCCCCAAAATCAAAGATTTGATGAGAGGTTTTACTTTTACCAACTCCGAAGAGGCAGTGATAGCGTTCAATCAGCATGTAGAAAACATGCCTTCAGATCTGTCTGTGGTTCTCCTGTTTTAAAAAATGGTTCGATCGCATGAAAAAATGTTTAAAATGTAAAGGAGAGTATTTTGAAAAGCAATAAACATAATATTTTGGTTATAACATGTTGTTTTTTTAAGTTACGCAAAACTTATAGTGTGACCTACGTACACCTTTTTTTCCACTTTTTAGATGCACTAAGTCATTACAACATCATAGAGTCATATTCAATTAATCATAACGCCTAGACTTAGTGCATCTAAAAAGCGGAAAAAAGGTATGTTCACGGTCTAATTTTTTGTAACATTGAAAATTAACTCACAGGTCTCTCCAAAAAGTTTACACTACTTTAGCTTGCTTATCTAGCTGTCCAGTCTTTAAGATTTGGACTTTAGACCCGAGTTCTACTACCCAACGAAAGTTGTGCTTATCGCGTAGGTATCTTAAGTGACGGATGCCTGCAACAACTTCCAACGCTAAGGAATATGCAAAATGGGACAATGGCAAATTGGTCACCGGCCTCAGGCATCGAGAATATCATTAGCATTCGATTCGAGAATATCTCTTACATTTTACATGACAGTTTAATCTAAGATCTGTTAATATTTAGACTGTTTAGGTTTGCACTTTGCACTCTATTGTAATTTGTAAATGAGCCGATGTTCTGCGTATTTTTTTGTGAAAGTAGGACAAAAATCTGGACCCGAATCCGACAATGGTTAGCCAATTTGTATGGAAAGTTTTCTTTTTATTTTTTGAAAAGGTAAAATACAAAGTAATTTTTATGTTAATTTAATTTTCGAAGTTGTAATCATGAAATAAAGCTGTTAGAACTTAGAACCATTAATTTAACTATAACAGATTGCGTTTAAAAACCATTTTAAAAAACTTGCCACGCTAGAATAAAGTTTAATCTATATCGCATCACTAATACACCATACATGCGTACAATTATATAAAGTCACATTTTAGAAGTGCAAACATTTTAACAAAGCATCTAATTATATTAGAGAAATATGGCCCAAGCATTTTTTTTTAAATATTCGGGCAATTTTTTTTTACTTTTCCTAACAAAATAATCATAGTATTTTTGGGAACACTCTGATATTAAGATTAACATTACATGACCTTTGTTTTCATTCAAAAATAGTTATAAATACGGCTTCAACTCAACGCCTCTCTCTCTTATTTCACTCTTTTCACACTCTTCCTTTATTTCATTCATCTTCGCATCGCTCAGCACTACACATTAGAATAAACTCCACCACAAGCTGCGCTACCCAAAGCTATTATCACACACAAGTAGTGACACTATGCTGTATGTATGCTATAAAGCTGCCGCACACTGAGACCTGTCCATAGAAGGTAATGCTCAAAACACAATTTTTGAAATAAGGGTATTTCAATAAAATAATATATAAGGGGTAGTCCTAATACAATATTACATCCCAGTTCCCATGTATTGAGATGCTAAGAGCTATCGTTTGTCGAGTGCACAAGCTTAAGAGGCCGTCCAAGAAATCGTCGTATTTCCGTACATTTTATTCTCTGATTGTAAAGACGTGAATGATAATGGAAACAAAATAAAGCATGATTTTAAAAGATTAGTTCTTATTCTTGCATGTAGTGCGAATGGATTTTTCATATCATTTCAAAAATAAAGGTAGTCATCAAAAGAACTACCCTTATTTCAGAAAAATGACGTTCGAGTTACGTTTGAACATCGGTTTACAAGAGACTACAAGTTATCCTGACAATATGATTTTAACATTTAATTGAAGATATGGTCTACTCGCACATAGGTTGAATACTTTTTTTACTTTCTTACAAAATATAGCAGAAAAAAAATGCTAAAATAACATAACATAAAATTTTAGAATTTTCAAATTTCGAAATAAAATATTTTAGTGAGCCGTACGTTAGCGAATAATGCATTTTCCCGCGCAAACAGTCAACTTTGAGCCCATGCACTCGACAAACGATAGCTCTTAGCGACTTAATGCTTATACATGGGATGTGATACTGTGTAGGACAACCCTCATGTATAAATTATTTTGAAATAATACCCTTATTTCAAAAATTGGTTTTGAGCATTACCTTCTACGGACAGGTCCCAGTGTGCGCCATCGGCATAATTTTCTTGGAGCCCAGTGTTACTTTTTCTCCTTCTTTGACAAAATGACGTATAGAGAATGTTGTGTTTTGCGAATGTGGTCTAATAAGATCATGATATTTTAATAATATGATGTTATGAGAATATGAGGTTTTGCGAATATCGTGTTTTACGAATGTGATCTTCTGAGAATATGATATTCAGCGACGGAGGGTTAAAAATAACCCCTTTTCGGGATCACGCCGTAACTTGAGAACGGCTTAACCAATGTTATCTATCTTTTTTTTAAAGTTTTCTAATACTTACTATAAAGAAGGTTCTTTTACAAAAAAAAAAAAAAAGTTGCGCGGAATATCCTTTATGGCTAAACTGAAGACCACGAGAACGAATAGCTAGTTGTGAATAAATAAAACCCATTGATAATTTAACTTCGTTTTATTTGAACGCTTTAACCATATTCGCGACGAATTAAGTATAACTTTCTATCACACTTTTTCAGGGTTTGCACAACAAAGAAAATGTATTATCATTTTAAAGTTAGTAAGGTTTTTTTAAAATTATACTTTTTATCATCATCATAATTAGCCCACGTCCGTCCACTGCTGGACATAGGCCTCTCCCAATGCACGCCACTGAGTCTGATCCTCGGCTATTCTTTTCCATCTACTGCCACCATCCATCTACAGCTTTCCATCTACAGCCTTGTGTATATCGTCACTCCACCTTGTCGGAGGGCGCCCCACGCTGCGCTCCTTAATAAATATAATAATAATAAATATTGGACAACATCACATACATTGCTCTGATCCTATGATAAGTAGCTTAAGCACTTGTGTTACAGAAATTAGAAACAACGACGGTACCACAACACCCAGACACGAGACCATAATATAGAAAAGTTATTTTTCTACATTGACCGACTGGAAATCGAACCCAAGACCTCAGAGATGGCGACACCTAGTCCGGTATGCTCGCCTCTCGAATACGGAGATCGTCGCCTAGTCGCGGTCTACACTCAAGAACACGTTTACCCCATGGGTTATCGGTTCTACGGCAAGTGTGACAAGCCCACTGCCCCCTTAGTTTGCTTATTCTTTCGCTATATCGATTACTTTAGTGTCTGTCGAAAAACCTCATTTCTGATTTTATCCTTCAGAGAAATCCCGAGCATAGCTCTTTCCATAGCTCGCTGAGCAACTTTAAACTGGTGTACTAGTCGCACCGTGAATGTCCAAGTCTCGGCTCCGTATGTCATGACAGGCAGTACGCACCCGCAGCCCAGTTGTATTTTCCTGCGAGCTTCTCTCAAGTTTTTTTACCTAACTGCAATGTCTGCCTGAGGTAATCACACTCTTGAACAACCTCGAGACCAGCCCTGTTAACAGTTATCAATCCCGGAGTAACAAGTTCATTGAACATAACCTTGGTTTAACTTAAGTTTACCCGGAGAATGATGCGTTTGGTAAATTCAACTAAGCCGTCTAGCATGTGCTGTATGTCTGAAATCGTTTCGGACATGACCTCGATATAATTTGCGAATCGCAAGTATGAGATGTACTCGCTGTTAATATTAATGCCGTGTCTCTTCCAGTTTAGGGTCTTAAACATATCCTCCTGGGCATTTGCAACATTTTTGGGGAGATGACGTCCTCCTGTCTCACTCCGCGATATAGGTGGAGAGGTTTAGACTGCTGATTCTGTACTTGAACCGTCAAATTTGCAGCGTTATACAAGCATAATTCAATACTTGGATATATCGCCAATCGATTTAGACCCGTTGTAACGATTCTAAGACTGACCAGTTTCTATAGAGGTAGGCTTTCTCATAATCCGCAAACGCTAAGCACAGGGGCTGATTATACATGGGGCACACTAAAAGTTTTGCACTTCTAGCTAATCGGAACTATTTGAATTTCGAATGTTATATTTTTTTCAACGTTGCAACCTTCTTAGTAATAAAAAAAAAAAATTGGCGGAAAATGATTTGTCAATTGTTTTTTATCACACATCAAAGTTCTACGTACGCAACGAAAATGGAATTAAGTCGAAAAGATTTTAGAGCGATGATTTTTTATGATTTTAAAAGTTCTCTCTCT
Source organism: Anania hortulata (assembly GCA_963576865.1). Classification (NCBI taxonomy): domain Eukaryota; kingdom Metazoa; phylum Arthropoda; class Insecta; order Lepidoptera; family Crambidae; genus Anania; species Anania hortulata. Next base: position 22,860,164 of record OY756387.1, on the reverse strand, counting down.
CCGCAAGACTGTGCCGCTCGTCTTCAAAATGCTTTTGGGAGAGAAGCACCTTGTTTGAGCACCGTGAGGCGATGGTTTGCTGAATTTGAGAGAGGTAGTTTCTTTACATGACGAATTTCGTGAAGGGCGGCCTTCAACTGCCGTCAACGAAAATAATGTGGCCTCTGTTAAGCGGCGAATTGAAGAAAACCCGCGGATTACCTATGAGACAAGTCGAGGACTATTGGGGATTGGTATGAGCCAAATTCAGAAAATTTTACACGAAGAATTGAAAGTTCGGAAACTTTGCTGTCGTTGGATCCCTCATGAACTGACAGCGGAGCAGAAGCGGGCTCACGTGGAATGGTGCTCACAGATGCTACTGAAGTACGACCACGGAAATTCTAATGCTGTTTATGACATTGTCACAAAATAATTTCATCACGCATATTGTTATTTTTATAAAATATTATTTTAAACTTAAACCGAATTAAGAATTTAAGATATTATTTTCTTAAAAAGTTAATATGTTGTGTTACAAAAGTCAGTGACGGAAACGAATCGGTGCAAAACCGACTCCACGCAGTCTTGTCTGCCCAACCCCTAGAGTGTAATTCAAACCCGCGTAGGCGCGGAGGGGCGAGGTCGTTTTCAAGGGCGCCGCCGTGGCTGAGGTTGGCCGGCATAGCCGGCAAGCAAGCCGAAGCTGCGGTGGTGAGCGAAAACCTTCTGCGACGATAAGCTCGCGTGGGACCGCCAGAGCCCTGCAGCGCCGGAGCCGCTACAGAAACTATGCATGCTGCCTGTTGCATACTTGCTTGCATGCTTGCTTGCACGCTGCATGCTTGCTTGCACGCTGCATGCTTGCTTGCATGCTGCATGTTTTCTTGCATGCTGCATGTTTTCTTGCTTGCTGCATGTTTACTGCACACATGATTGCTTGCATGCTACGTGCTTGCTTGCATTCTGAATGCTTACATGCATGTTGCATGTTTGACTTGCTATGCATGGTGTATGCTAGTATTTCTTACATAGCATTGCTTGGGATACACAGGGAATAAAATTATACCTATATGTTTACAATAAACTGTTTTACTAAGTAATAATTACATGTAATTATTATGGATATGAAATGTATGCCATAAGATGATTTTGAATGTAAACTTTCTGAGATATAATAGTTCTGCCTTTTAATGACTATGGATATTAAACGTATGCCAAAAGACGATTCTGACTGTGAACTTTCTGCGATATGATGGTTCTGCTTTTTTATTATTGTTGATATTAAATTTATGCCTAAAGATGATTCTGCCTTACAAAATTATGAGTTTTGAATGTCTGATAAATGAGTGAATGCCAAATGAATTTCTGCAAAATGAAGTTAATGCCATTCGTTGATATGCTTAATAAAATTATAACATTAAAAGTTCTGCGATAAAAGGTAGACCCGGATAAATTTGGCACAGATATAGATTATAGACTAAAATAGCACTTATAGAAAGACGCTGGATGCAGGCCGCTTCCAACCGGCCAATCTGGAAGTCAATGGGGGAGGCCTATGTTCAGCAGTAGACGTCCTATGGCTGAATGATGATGATGAACAGCACTTTTTACCCTGAAAAAATTTACGCTTCCCGTGACATAAATTTGTTTTTGTTTTTCATAGAACCAGCGATCGACATGATTCTTTGCATTGTGTTAGTTTCAGGGTCAGAGTATGACATAGGCTCACCTCATCCATAATAATAAAACTGTAAAAAGTCAATTCCTGTACTCAATGTACAGGAATTGACCTTTTAAAAAAAAAAAACAGTCCCCAGGTATTTCTATAATCAGTGGAGTCCAAAAAGTGCGTTTTTAGAAGTCTTGTATGTGAAAAAAATAGAGGGTGAAGAGCCGAATTCCATAAGGGCGAAGCCGCGAGCACAGGGAGAAATATTATAAAGCATCAGTACAATTTGTGCAATGCTCCTCTAGAACGGGTTTTAGTAATAAAGGACTTAGGAATGTATAACATTACCAATAAAGCCTTTCAAATGTATGGATTTGTCAATAGGACAAGTGGTAGCTTTAAGCTTCCTTAACCCTAACTAAATAAATAAATAAAATAGCCTTTATTGCTGTATTTGTATGGTTTAACACTATGATTTTGTTTTACTTTAAGTTGGTTTGTCAGCTTGTCTTCCGACAAAGGCCTCTACCAAAGATTCCACTTCTCCCTATGTTTTGCCATTGGGGTCCAGTGTCCACTCTGGCTCAGTAACTTTTCTGATGTCATCTTCCCAACGTTTGCTCAATCAACCTTTACTTATCTTGCCATCTCTGGGGTACCACTCTGTTATCTTTCTAGTAATTTTTTTCTTGTGTCTCTAATAATGTACCCTACCCATTTCCATTTTAATGACAACACTTTTACTATGTTTCTAAATTAAGTAAAATCCTAATCTAAATCCTATCTACTTTTCTTTAAATCCCTTGCTAGATCTCAATTGAAATATGCCACATCTGTAGAACAATCTACATACTATCTGTAAAACAGACTCCAAAAGTCACTGATTAGGTACTTAGTTTAAGTGTTAAGAATATTTGTTCGCTGCCCTGATTGATCACCAAAAACAACATCATCGCCTTAACCGGTGGGTAATGTGACGATTTTACGCTATGATCACAAATGTTTTACCGTTTCATGAAGTAGTAGTGCGTTTAGCTGTTCATATCGTCAAACGCTGAGTATTCATTGATCTGATCAGACCACAAAGTCAAGTAAAAGTCAAAAATCATTTATTCAGTTTAGGACAGAAAACTGCCACTTATGAACGTCAATAATAACATTATTGGCCCATATGGGGCAGAACATGATTCCTTATTTTTTGGGCCCTACTAGCGCTTCGAGACAAGACACAGACAATCTGGCAAGTGCTGAGAAGAAACGCCGGAACAAACTCAGTCACCACTAGCTGCCACAAAAAAAAAGGAAAAGAAAATAATGTATACCTGTGCGAGCAGGGCAGTATTTAATTCCAGACATTTTTGTCATTTAAATAGTCATTAACAGTATAATAACCCTTTTTCATTAAAATAATCTTAACATGGGATTTAAACTCGAACATGGGTAGTTCAACAATAGACTGGTAATTTGTTAAAAAAGCGAATACATTTCCCCATGAACGAATTACTCACTTTAATTTGCAACAGCAAGTTTATCTTTATTCCGGGTATTAAAATTATGTTTGTTACTTTTCTTAGGGTGAATGCAGGTTTTTGCGAATGTACATAATATTTTCATAAATGAATTGAGAGGCCACTGTAAGTATATCAATTTCCTTAAACAGTTCTTATAACGAGTCTCGGGGTCGAAGGTTGTAAATTGCCCGTACAGCTCTCTTTTGTAGTACAAAGATAGATTCAATATCTGCTGCTGAGCCCCATAACAATATTCCGTATGACATTATATTATGAAAGTAGCTAAAATACACTAATCTTGCCGTTCCAACCTCAGTCAATTGTCTTATCTTTCTCACAGCATAAGCAGCTGAACTAAGTCTTCCTGACAGGTCTCAATATGAGCACCCCATTGCAGACGGGAATCTAAAGTTATTCCCAAAAAGGTAGTGGAGTTACTAGTATCCAGTCGTTCATCTTTTACAATGATATGTGTTGAGACCTGCCTTACATTTGGCATTGTAAATTTTATGCATTTCGTTTTGTTTGCATTGAGCAAAAGATTGTTGGTACTAAACCAATGCAGAACCCGCGAGAGTGCATTATTTACATCGTCAAAAGATTCTTGACCTCTTTTAATTTTAAAGATCAGTGATGTATCATCTGCAAATAATACCACCTCACATAGGTCGGTTGCAAAGTAAGGAAGGTCATTTATATAAATTAGAAAAAGCAGGGGTCCTAATATTGATCCCTGCGGTACACCCATGGTAAGAGGTGACCCTGAATATTCAGTTCCATTTATACATACTTTTTGAGTTCTGCCTGTGAGATAAGAGTTTAATAAATCTAAGGACTCCTTTGAAACCCCATAATGTCTCAACTTTTTTAGTAAAGTTTGATGATCTACACAATCGAAGACCTTAGAAAGATCACAGAAGATACAGGAACGCAACTCCAGCATCGGTAGTATTTCTACCTTTTGTGAAACCGTATTGTTTGTTATGTAGTAACTTATTTAGGACAAAGTGAGATAAGTTTTTTTTTTTTTTTAATTTAATTTAATTGGTCGAAAATTGGCGGGATCAGTTTTCTTACCCGATTTAAATAAAGGAATAATTTTGCTAAATTTCATTAAAGTTGGGAATTCTCTATCATCAATACATTTTTTAAATATAATTGTAAGGTGAGGGGCTATTGCATTTATTATTGTATTAATGATATTGACAGAGATTTCCCATAGATCCTTAGTTTTTTTTTCATATTTAATTCCCTAAATGTTTTTAGTATTTCCTCAGCGTTTACATGTCTAAAATTTAATGGAGATGACACTCATTAACACTTGACTTTAAAAGAGACTCAGCTAGTTCAGCAGAAGATGCAAGTTCTTTAGTTGTAGAGGTAGCTATGTTTGAGAAGAATTTCTCAAAAGTATTTGCCACTTCTGTGTTTGATTTAATTAGCTTATCTCCAACTTTGAGAGAGTAAGTGTGATCCCTTGGTTTTTGTCTACAAGTTTCCTTATTTATAATATTCCACGTAGCCTTCGTTTTATTAGTAGAACCCGTAATTATACTACGTAGATGGTTTGACTTTGCTTTGGCACATACTTGTTTAAATATTTTAGAATACTTTTTAACATACTCTATGATCTGTGGGTTCTGAGAATCTGCTTTTAAACTATACAAGTCATATAATGTATTTCTACTTTTAAAAATACCAGGAGTAGCCCAATCATTGAACTTACTCTTTAGGTTATTTATTTTTATCTTTCTTTCCGTAAAAATCTGATCAAATTCATTTTTAATTATGCCAAAAAGATTCTCGTTTAACTCATCAGCATTGTGGTCAGTCGAAGGTTTTATTAAATGAACACCATCATTATTTTTTCCCTTAAATCTGTCAATTCTATTGATGGTAACTGACCTACAAACAACATCTACAATGTTCGAGACATGATGGTTCATTAAAAATATTTATTAAATTATACGACTTAAAAAGATTAAGAAAACGGATTGATGTCTGCGTGTTTACCAATATATCAATGTTAAAATCTCCACATACAACTATTTTCTTATTTGATTTACAGACTTTTTTTAAGACATCATCCATCATGGATTCAAAAGTGTGGTAATTCGCAGAGGGGGGCCTATATACGCTAATTATTATATACTGCTGCAGCTCAGCACACGCATCATGATGTGGGCAGCATGTTCTGTCTATATCATGAAATCCACCATTTTGATCATAATCAGCCACATCATGAAATTATTAAGTTTACGATCTGGCCGGCCGATCCGGATCTGGATTATGTCGTAATAAAGCAAGTGATTGTGATTTTCCTCTATTCCTTGTATATTTATTTAGCTTCAAAGTAAGTAGATTTTTGTAAAATCAACCCAAAACTCTTTGTTTTTATTTTATTTGTCTCACCTAGGGCACTGTGTTACCGAGAAATGTGTTACATTGTAAGAATATTGGAAATAGTAATTATGAGTCAGCTATTTACGTAGAGGTGGAAAACTTGACAACCCTTTCTACTTTCTCAGTATCATTAGAGGATATTAAGAGTATGCTACCTCTTGTAAACGTTGCAGCAAAAAAAAAGTCAGGCCCATTTCTATATACGTTCCCAAACAATGGTATAAAGAAATTTCATAGGTATTTGTTGGACATATTCTCTCATTGTATTTTTTTATATTATTTAGTTTTTTTATTATGTTATAACATTGTGCCCTTGTTTAATTGCCCTAAAAATTATTAAACAAAGTCAATAATGTGTTCCAAGCCGGCCAAGTTTAGGCCGATTTTGTAATACTATAACATACTATCGTTTTTTGTGCCCAAACTAGCAAAGACATATGTAGGCATACATGCTCCTTTAAGAAGGATTTTGAAAACAATAATAATGAGCACTTTGTTAATATAAACTTGTTTGCTTTGTCACAAAGTAAATTTCCGTAAAAATGATAATGAATACCTTGTTGACTTTGAATGCCTTTAATGCTTCAATATTTTGTTCACAATGACTGGTGCCTGCTGCATAGTGGGAGTGGTCAGCATGTTTATTAAATAATTATAAACTACTGTAAGAAATTCTGAAAGGGAACTACAGCTTATACATGAAAAAAGTGGTGATGGACACTTGTCTCTTACCTTGCCTACTATATAGCTGCCAAACATGGGTCTACACAAAAAAGTGAAATCTCAAATACAAAGAACTCGGAGAGCAATGGAGAAACGTATTTTACAAATAAAGAAAATCCACAAAACAAGAAGCGAAAAAATCAGGCAGAAGACAAAAATTACAGATGCTCTTACACAGGCTCTACCATTGAAGTGGCGATGGGCTGGTCACATATCACGCTACACTGTCAAAAGGTGGACCATCGAAACTACAAAATGGAAGAGTCCATCAGGAAAAAGGAGTGTTGGCTGACCAAAAAGACGATGGGCCGATGACCTGACTCAAGTAGCCGGAACAAAGTGGATGACTCTGGGCAAAGCTAGAGCGACATGGATGGAGCTGGAGGACGCCTTTACCCAAAGGGTTTAAATTTTAGAACCAGTCTAAACTAACCATACTAAAACTCCTAGTTTAAAGCAACTTACTAACCAACTACTAACAACATTTGAAATGTAAAAAAAAAACTAGATTTGAAATAAATAGCTATATTATTTATTATTGTCTCTCTATCAATGTTGTTTGACAGATTCTGACGAAATTCTTAATAGCTTGATGCTTGTGATGACATAGACAGCACAAACATCACAATACATATTTATTTTGTGTATCAAAAGGGGGTGTGGGCCTCACAGTGAGGCCTTGGATAATATACAGATTTACAACTTTTACTATACAGGGAAATAGTGAATTCAAAAAATTTTAGATAAGTACATTATCAGGTGAATGATAGTTGCAAAAATCAATGTTGGACTTAGTGAAACAGTTTCTGTATTTAGGCATCAGAATCAGACCCTGTTGATATTTTCGATTACACTGCAATGGTCAAAACAAACAATAGTAAAGTAAATCACAAATTGCCACCAAACCGAAAAAATACAAAGCTGACAGCAGCTTTGATTTTGGTATAGGGCCCAGTCTGATTTGAGGTCAAACTTCTGATAAAGAGATATTTGTCGAAAAATGAGCAATATACATTTTGAACATTTATTCGTGTTTATAAGCTAGGAGAACATCATTTCCTTGTAAGTAATAGTAAAAAACAACGAAAATAAGAAACCCTAAAACAAAAAAGCCTCTGTAGTATGTACTTATTATTAGGTAGTTGGTACCATGCACGTAGCAGTAAAATATGGAGGATGCTTATCCGAATCCATCAAAAAAGGTGGTCCCTAGAGCGACGATTCACATTTGGAGAGTTGATTACTAATAATAAATCAATTATTAACTAATTATCATGATTCTAAGTGATAACAAAGAAAATAAAATTGAGTAACGCTGTCAATTACCACACGATTGTACCGCCATAGGCTGGTGTTGATGTAGCACAAATTTCCACTTACCACGCTGGTGAATGACATGTTCCGTGAAAAAAAGAAGTGTCCAGGACCAAAGGTGAAAAATATAATTGATTTTTAGAGAAAGAGTGTAGAATTTAGTTAAGTTTCACAATTTTTTCCACAAAACAATAACACTACGCGCAATCACTATCGCACCACCACACTGAAGTTGTCTACATCAAGATCAACGGCACCAACATGACACAAAAAATAAATCAATTATTTCGGAAACACTTCATGCTGTACCTACTCATTTATTTCCGACCATATATCCAAAGATATAAAATGCAATGCATTGCATAATAAATATGTTATATATATTACTGAAATATAATGTTAAAAATTACTTGATACATTTAATAAGTCTGTGATATAATTACCACTATTTATAAATGAGTGTGTGCCGTGATAGTGTAGGGGTAGGGATGGGTAAATTTCATATAAATTTTCAATCGAGATGAATTTAATATTTAAATTTTAAAATACCTTATTCATTTTAAAATTCATTGTTACAAGGGAAACGGCCGCTCTTCATACCTTGTTTGCCCTGTTTGCCGTTACATTCAAAATTGAATTTATGGGTTCGTTTTTCAGTCATATAAAATCAATTTTATTGAAAAAAAAAACTACTTCAAAACACAAAAAAAAAATTTCTTAATTCATCTATTTTTAGTGATAAATCCTAATCAAAACAAATCATAAGAGTGCAAATAAACGTAAACTACTGAACACCAGTTTCATCCTCTAATTTTCCACTCTTAGGGGAGAAAATTTTTAAGCTCATTTTTACTATAGAATTGTTGAAGTATTAGCTATTAAATAAAAAAAGAATTATCAAAATTGATCTGCATTTGTCGAAGTTATTGGGTAACATAGATACAAGAACCACGGACTAAAACATTATCTGGATATATATTTTGTTATTTTCTTAAAAACCGCCCAATCAATTTCGATAATTTATTTGGGACCACCTCTGAAGTAGTATCTACCAAAACAAAAAAAGAATCATCAAAATCGATACTGAATTGGCGGAGTAATCGCGTAACAAACATACAAAAAAAAATACCTACAGTCGAATTAAGAACCTCCCTTTTTGAAGTCGATTGAAGATATCTTAGCTGTAAATAGTGGGGTCTTCAAGTTATAAGTTATCACTTATAAGGCAGTGGCCGAATAGTTGCCACCAAATTTTGAACTTTACTCTATTGTAATAAGGGTCATAACCAATGAAAATTTCATCATTTATAAAGGGTTAAAGGACATGTAGTGTGACGCTTTTTAACTTCATATGCCTTTGCCTTTTAACACAATGTATCTATAACTTATCACTACTCTGATTACTAAAATATAATTGTTTTAGGTGTAATATTAAATGTATTTGTAAGAACTTACAATTGATTTATTAAAATGATTAGGGTCATTAAATAAAAATAAAATACGAGCCCAACGAGAAATATATGTACTAAAATCTATCAAAATTATTTGCAAATGACAGGAAACTTGGCTAAGTGGTCACAGTAAAGCGACCGGACTATGGGTAACCCATATCATCATCAGCCATCAGGCAAGCTGTGTTCATGATTCTTTTCTGCTGCATTTGCTATAATTGGAACTTGAGCCCTTGTAACTCTTCTCCAGCAAGGTCTATAAACTCTTTTAAGATTAAAAAGACTTAACTGAAAGAACTACATTAAAACGGCGATAAAACACAAGAAGATTGCGAAGTCACAAACGTATTTAACACAACCAAACAAAACTTTGATAAAGATCAATATTGTATAAATGATTTGTGACATAGCATGACGTATTTAAGTCATTGAAGTAAATAGGAAATTAATTCAGATCTTTACATTTCTATTTTATACTTAGTTTTAAACCCCACTGGATAGAAGGTCATTAATCTTATATTTATGTATTACAACTCAAATGTTTTTTTTTTTTTCAAATCATGATGTCAGGTCTCTTATGTTTTTCTATAAACAACCTAAGACGACGTTTTTTTAAAATAAATACAAAAATATTTGACAACATCATCTACATTGCTCAGATCCTATATTAAGTAGCTTAAGCACTTGTGTTACAGAAATAAAAAACAAAGACGGTACTACAACACCCAGACTTTGGTGCGATAATCGCCGTCTTCTTTAAATTATTTTTTCTTTTGTCATTGGGGCTCTTTAAGTTGGTTTTAGTTCGCAAATGACCCTTTGGATAAGTAAACGAATTATTCATGCCATAAAAATAATAATTTTTGTATGTTATTTACATTTAGATGATTTTTTAAAACTTAATTAAAATCATCTTGCATGGTGTACAGAGGCGGATCAAACTTTAAGAGCGCCGTAGGCAAGCATCTCATCGGCGCCTCTGTATTAAGAATAACTATTAAGTACCTACTATAGTTTGACCCTTAGGATGACGCGGTGCAGTGGCATAGCTAGGGATTTTACCTAAGGGGCGCAGCCAGCTTTCGAGTCAGGGCCGAAGGGGGGGGGGGCTTAATCAAGTCAGGCCTGGACAGACTCCCATTAGATTACATTAATAATATTGAAAAAAAAAACTAGATTTATTTCGTTAATAGCAATCAGCGCGAGCGCAGAAAACGCGAAATTTTTTGGGGTTTTAAAATTTTTAAGAAGTATTTTATTATAAATAAGTACTTACAGTGGTGGAAAATATTATTTTAATGTAACCGGAAAAAACTGCGAGCGAAGCGAGATATTAGGTACTTACATATGAAATTGCAGTTCAGTATCAAAGAAGTGAATCAACTTTTTTAAATAAAATTATTATTTAATCAATCGAAGTACGCGCCGTTGTTATCCATACAATTCCGCCATTTTATATGCAGATCTTTGATCCCTTTGAAAAAAAAACCTAGAAGCGAGAGTCTATGAACTACTTGAAGGCGGTTTTGACTGCCTCATCAGATTTGAATATTTTTCCTTATAAAAAATTATCTAAATTTTGAAAAAAGTGGTAATCGGTTGGGGCATGTTCTGGAGAGTATGGTGGGTGACGCAAAGGTTCAAGTCGCAGCTCCTCTAAGTTGGTGACCGTTTGATGTGCAGCGTGTGGTCTAGCGTTTTCCTAAAGGAGCAGTGGGCTAGAGCAATTCACCAGTCTTGGTTGTTTAATGGCGAGCTTTTCCATCATTGTTTGCAATTGTTGGCAATACAAGTCTGCAGTAATTGTCTGGCCTGATCTCGAGAAGCTGTAGTGGATAACACCAGGACTGGTCCACCTAACACTAACCAGAATCTTCTTTTTGGTCAGTTTTCGCTTAGGGCAAGGTTGTGCCGGTTCTCCAGGGTTAAGCCATTGTGATGATCACTACCGATTGTCGTACAGGATCCATTTCTCATCACAAGTCACGGTACGGTTCAAAATCCCCTCATTATTGTGACGATTGAGCAAAGAAACGCAGCAAGCGACGCGAGTTTATTGGTTTGCTTTAGTCAATTCGTGCGGTACCCACTTTTCGAGTTTTTTGACTTTTCCGATTTGGCGCAAATGGATAAGTATCGTTTTGTCACTTACGCCGAAGGCTGCTGTTAATTCAAAATTGGTTTGAGATGAATCCGCTTCCACTATCGCCTTCAATTCTTCGTTATTCACTTGAGTATCAGGTCGTCCACGAGGCTCATTGTGCTAATCGAAATTTCGAGAACGGAAACGTTGAAACCAAAAACGCACTATTCGTTCGTTAGCGGTGCCTGGTCCGTACACGTCGTTAATTCTTCAAGTCGTTTCTGCAGCACTGGTGCCTCGGTGGAACTCGTATTCGTAAATACACCTAATTTTCAATTTGTCTAAGTTGTTGTTATAGCAATGTTGAAGCTCCAACAAATGATGTGAAAACAAATGAAACACAAATTTTAAAATAATATTTTTCTGGCTTTATTTTGAAATAAGTTTGAATTTGGAATTCGCAAAAATAATAGTTTTTATTGTGTCTACTTACACTTACTTACGGATGTAGTTAATTATATGATATATTTTTTTCTTTATTGTACAATTTCGCCCTCGCGCCCCTAGACACGTGCGTACTTTGCCTTTAGGATAATCCGCCACTGATGGTGTAGCTTATAGAGACACAGGTGGTATTTAATAAAAAAATTGCTACGGTGGTATCGGCATCCGCAAAATTATAAGCATCGCCCTTCCCCTAGTTTTTTACTTAATAACTCTGCTAATCATGCCAAAAAAATATTTGACATCAACATGTATAGACAACAGCACGTCAACCTACCACAAAACGTTAAATTTTCTCAATTAATATTGATCTCTACATGTCAGACTTAAGGTTGAAAATCAATTCAATGAATTTTAACTTTATAGGTTAGTTAGTTAGGTAGGTTGACCTGCCGTTGTCGTACCACTTTTATCAATTACATAAAACCAAGAAAAAACAATAAAATGTGAATGACTGTTTTTTGAACGTTGACCAATTTGACCTAAAACTGGTCTTTCCATCACTATTCGTAAATAAGATAAATGAAGATCGTTATAGGTTCGAATATCCACTTGGTGACATCACTAATTATAGTTCAAAGTACTGATACTACGTCTTACAGCGCCAAAATGGCGATGTACGTCATCAATCTACCACAAAAGGTCTAACTTTCTCAATTGATAATGATCACTATTTGTCGAGTTTAAAGTTGAACATCGGATCAATGACCTTTAACTTTTGGGTAGGTGACCTGCCGTTGTCTTTACAGCAAGATGGCCATTGCGTGCGTGAGTGATTATGACGCTTTATAGTACTCTAGTGATTACATGTTCAGAGGCAATAACGTAGTGATTTCATGTCAGGTTTCAGGAATAACTAACTGTCATGATGACGTGCTTTTACAATGGAGGGTAGAGGAAAGGAGTACTATATCTTATGGGCAGAAAGTTCAAAAATTCTAGCTAAAGAATTATTTAATTATCAGCTCTAAAAGCCTCCAAAATGGCGCTAGCGTAGGCAAAGGGTATGGTATGAATGTAGCAGTTGTTGACGGATGGAAGTATGTCCGTCCGAGTATGGAGTGCCAAGTTAGAACATTAAAAAAAGTTTTAGTGACTTTTAAATACGCCATCTTTAGAAAAAAAATGAATAATTTACCCTGTTGCTACTGTGGCGCCACCTAATTTAATGCACTTTGACGGACACTTTTTCGAAACGAAAGTTGTACTCCTTAACTCTATACCCCCTCCAGTGAACTCCAGTCCATCCATAAAAAAGTTTGACATGATACAAAATAATATACAGTGATTTTTAATGGTTAAATTTTTTGCTCTAATTAATGTAGATTTTGCTATTATTTCTAAAATAAAAACATACATTTTATTTTAATTAACTTCGTTATACATAAAAAAAAAAGATAAAGCGTTTCTGATACTAAACATTATCTTTCTCATCATTGTAGTTTTGTTGAGCTGTAGTACTGGAACTTTAAAAAACCCTTATTTAATATAAGTGTACTGTCGACAGCTAGTGCCCTACAATAATGCCTGAGTTTTTCGTAATGTTTGAATCAGCAACATGTTTTAGAATCTGATGTTGAGGATGCGACAGATAACTGTGTTTAGAAGAATATTTATAATGGCTCTTATATTGTGTGTATTATTACTGGTTTGGACAAATTTGGGAGTCATTGGGTATGTAATATTTCTGTAAGATAAGTAGTTTTTAAGTTCACATCATGATTTACAGATGCCTTAAACACTGCAATTAATGGTCATGCCAGTGGTGTAGATACTGCAGTTCCAGGTTTTGCTTAATTCTAGATCTCCAAAATGATATCAGTGAATATTGGCCAATTGTAGCAATACCTAACCCTTATGTTGTATACTAAATTAATAAATAAAACAAATTTTCTGTTCCCATTATTATAAAAACATCCTTCATCACTCCAGTGCAGGCTCTGAGAATGGATGCTTCTAGCAAATTTTTTTTAAACTTTTTGTACTGTTAGTGAAAAACAACTGCTTTAAAATAAAATTTCTTATTTTAGAACACAGATTGTTCTAGGTTCTGGTTAGTTACTTAGTTTCCATAAATTTTGTATGTATACATAGTTCGGGGCCATCTATAAATTACGTCACCTAAAATAAACGATATTTTGAGACTCCTCTCGTCCTTGTCACAGCAGATCACTTGGTCACATTTGCGAAACCGCCTTCTGTCTAGTGTGATGTTACATATTTTGAAATTTTACATCTAGAAATTAATAAATTCAAACAGCAGTTCCGAAATTAGTTATATTTTTGTTTAAAATATTTTTAATAAAAGTAACATAAAGTTATTTAGATATGTCAGATTTTGAAATATGACGTCACAGAAGTTAGGAACATTTCCACCCAATTTTGTTGGAGGGCTCCACTCTAAAATCGATCTAGAGATCCACTCTATAATCGATACTAAAGCTGTACTTATTACTGTATTTAAAAAAAAAAATGTTCATCTTTATCTTGGCCGAGCATCACTCGGAAACTATTATCCGGAAATTCAACACAGATGAAATTCAAAATGTGTTCTTAGTTGCTTTTCATAAACGCATAGTCCAATTTTATTTATTATTTTCTTGTTAGAAAAGAGTTACGTTAAGGTAAGGACTAAAACATTAAAAGCTGAGCACTCATCAATAAGTAACACAAAAATAATAGCAGAGTAAAAATAACAAAAAAGGGTTTTTTTTAAAAAGAAAAAGTGTTTTTGTTTGTTTATTCTTCCTCCACACAGTAACTAAGCAACAAAGGGATGTAAGTTTTGCATAATAAATTTTGTGATTGATACGAAGTCATATACAGGGTAACATTGCAAAGGGGTGCCAAATGGGGAGTGGCTCAGAGTCAGTAACTTAATTGAACTATGCAAAGAACAAAAAGTTTTTTTAATTATTGTTTTTAGCAATTACATGCTTGTTTTTTCTATGATAAATAAGACTTTAAAAATCGTTAAATCGTTAAAAATTCAATCGTTTAAGCCGTTGTGATCTTAACTGATAGTTAAATATTTGCAACAATATTTCTTTGGGTTTTTGATGGTAGTATACTAATTAGGTTACGTATAGCCGCAACATTGATCAGGAGACGTATTTTTGAAGCATTAGAAATGAATCTCAAATTCGAAAACGAAAACAATTCGTGTATGAAATTCATTTCTATCGCTCACGACTTTACGCATTTTTGAATCACTCGCAATAGGTGTTACTATTAAATTGAAATGTTGTAACTATTTTTGTTTCACGCAGAAAATACTATTTAACCTAGAAGCAAAAACTCATTAACGAACGTAAATAAAAAGTTTTTATGTCAAATTTCTGTAAAACATATGTTTCTTGTCAATGTAATTCTTACGTACTTTCTACTAGTAGAAAACAAAAACGAGTGGTCGTTGCAGAATTCACGGAATGAATTTTCAAAAATTGTGATTATAGGAATTCGCATGTTTTAAAAATACGTCTCCAGATAAAACGCTGGCTTCGACAGCGAGAAACGCTTGACAAATTTCGACGGGTTAGCCAACGTCCCCGGTAGCTTAATTGGAAAAGCACTCGCCCGGCATGCGATGAGACGTGGGTTCGAGTCCCACCTGAGGTAGTCGTTTTTTTTCAAGTTTTATATTATCAAAAACATTTTTTTCACATTTAAATAATTCTATCTGCTGTTATTTACGCGTGGATAATATCTCATTCATGAAAAAAATTCACCGTATGTGCACTGTGTAAGGTCTTTGTTGGCTTGCCGTACCTACGCCTATGATAAATAACCGCGCGGCTTTCGTAGTCTCTCTATTGACTTGATTTTCGGATATTTTAAAGAGTTTTTTTTCGTAACTTACTATTAACGTTATATTTTTTAAAAAATTCTCCCCTTTGCAATGTAACCATGTATGCTCGAGGTCAGTTACTATTGGGCCTGTTTTCTACTTACCAATAAATGGAGTTTTTAGGAGGTGTATGCTTTATATATTTTTGAAATGCTTTTTAAAACACTCTTTCATTATTTAAACATCTACTCTTTAAAGAGGGCGCCAAAACGAATTTGAGTTAAGAAAATATTGCAAACTATTCATCAGGTCATGTAGTGTTTAAATAGGATTTACAGCTCTTCAGGATCGCTGATATAAGCGACCAAACCATCCAAAATTGGGGGAAGAATGTCTTCTTCCGCCAGTCGGCGTTGTGTTTGCTTTTCCGACGAATCTCGTTTCGGTATGAAGCTGGATACGTACAATACGTTTTGTATGACGTCTAGAGGTCTTCTAATCTTGAGGACGTCACGTTCTCACGATTGGAGGACCTCTGGACATCAAGAATGTTTAAAGTTTTGTCAGGAATTTTATCCTATAAGAATAAAATAAAGACCACGCGAATGAAGTCACGGGCAACAGCTAATATTGTAGCTGTGTAATAAAGTTAGAAACCATTTCTGTATAGTATGTAGGTACAGTCAACGGCAGGTCAACCTACCCAAAAAGTTAAAGGTCATTGAACGGATTTTCAACTTTAAGTTGGTTGACGTGCTGTTGTCTGTACATTCAAAACTACAGCAGTAATAAGGAACAACACGAATTCACAAATGCTGCACATAGCAAGTATATTGAGAGTTATCTTTCTCAACAAATATGGCGAGGATTGAAATCAACACCTTGAATGTCATAATGTCTCACAATACCAAGCTCTGCCAGAATAGCTACTACAGTAACTCAGTACTCATTTGTTGCAGGTTTGAAAGTCTAACTCTCAAATCGATTCCTGTTAAAAATAAAATGTGCTATGTGAATTTCAACGATGACAGACTGCATCTGGCCAACAAAACCGATTTGAAAATGATATATTTTGTCACACCTACATATCCAAGGCCAGAACAAGTACCAGAACTGACGCGGCTGTCTCACACATTGATGCATGTGCCTCGAATACATTGGATTATAGCGGACGATCAACCTTTGTGTTCAGGACAAGTACTTAGCATACTTAAGTAAGGAAACATAAGTTTTTTTGTTATTATTAGAAAGTTATGCCACGGATGAACTTAGGAACAAATGACGGCAATACTAAGTACCTACGCGCCGCTGCAACGTTCCTAAAATGTCTATATAAAACCAATTTATGCTGCATATAGGCCAAATTAAGGTCTTTTACACGTCCCAACATCTTACGACATCGTAAGACACGACTGACGACACGACACGACACGTCTTACGACACCGTAACATGTTGAGATTCATTTATGTTACGCGCAGCTGCGCACTAGTCCCGCGGGCTCAGTGTTTTTGTCGCTGAGTGAATTCGTGTGCGCAATGCCCCTGTCCCACCACGACATTATCCCTGCTGACTCTTTCCGTTGTTGACCAATTTAACAGCTAGAAACTCCGACGCTTTAGATATTTACGCAACATAAATTTTTGGGTTACTTACTATAATTACTGTTTCAGAAAATCGGGCTTGCCATTTACTCACATCTCTAGCCCGAAGCCTTATAACTACAAAGATTCTACAAACTTCCCTCGTGGCGTAGCTAATCGACGAGCGGCACTCTCCTGGCTCCAGGAAAATGTACAAGAAGGAATCCTTTACTTTGGGGATGATGACAACACTGTTGACTTACAGTTATTTAATGAAATCAGAGTTACCAAGAGAGTATCTATGTTCCCAGTAGGACTCATTGGTGGCTATGGTGTATCATCTCCAGTCGTTAAAAATGGAAAGGTATACAACATGATATATTTTATATCCCTTTGTTTAAATTAGAGATAAAGTTTAATACATGGGGCACACTAAAAGTTTTGCACTTTTACGGGTCCCATCTGTACAATTCCACTTGAAGATCAAAAGAGTGTTATTGCCGAGTGGTATTCGAGAATTTAAAGACGACCCAATAGCCGCGTTCACACACGGCCGACAAAACAAAGTCATTTTTAGCTTCCGAAAAAGTACAACTCGTCACCCATCCTGCGCATAGCCCCGACTTAGCACCCTGTGATTTCTGTATTTTCCACAAAATCAAAGATTTGATGAGAGGTTTTACTTTTACCAACTCCGAAGAGGCAGTGATAGCGTTCAATCAGCACGTAGAAAACATGCCTTCAGATCTGTGGTCCTCCTGTTTAAAAAAATGGTTCGATCGCATGAAAAAATATTTAAAATGTAAAGGAGAGTATTTTGAAAAGCAATAAACATAGTATTTTGCTAAAAACATGTTGTTTTTTTATGTTACGCAAAACTTATAGTGTGACCTATGTACATCATGTCTGAAGTGCTTGTAGCTCAGTGGCGGTAGCGCTTTGCCAGTGCCTGGAAGATTACCCATATACTACATTGAAAAAAGAAAGTGATTACCAAAGCTAAACAACCCGCGCCGTGGTTTGAGTAGATGGGAAACCATTCCGACTATATTTAGTGACATTTATCATGCATTTCCGTGCTTCGGAAGACACGTTAACAGTTGGTCCTGACTAGTCCCTTGAGTCCCTTGAGTCTAGCCTAGGCCTAGGCCTAGCCAGAGGCCAAGGCGACTTGATTACATCTAACAATAAGGTTTATTGCCTTACAATACCCCTCCACCAATTCGTTTTAGTCCCGCGAGGTAGAGTAAGGCTCACACCACCTCATAGTTGCGGTGAAGTGAGGCCTGCGGCCTGACGCAGTGGTTCGTAATTGAGCATTCATTAGTTAACATCAACTCCAATTTAAATAACAGAGGCTTAACTCGTCAACATCCAAGCGATCTCATGAGACCGCTGGAATTTGTGTCTCGACTAGGTATGTTTGATGAGAAGCATAAATAGATCTATATAAATGAGAATAGCATTAGACACACAGTTGAAAACCGCCTCTTGTCGTGTTATTTACCTACCTCTCCCACGCTCCATATTACAGTTAGCAGCTAACGCGGCTTCTAGTGCTGTAATGCAAAGCGCAGGCCACACTGCGAGCAAAGCAAACTTGGTTTCGCTTCGCTCATGTCTGAACTGAATGAACTGTTGTTAGTAGTTGATAGTTGGACGACGACATGATGTCTGTCATTAATTACTGTGCATAGTTTAGCTCTGTAGTTCGCGGTGTGAACCCAAGTTTGAAAAGAAGTATATTAATGATAACACCACACACGATGTGGCACTAGTGCCTGCATGTATGTATTTAATTTAATTTAAATAAAAATTTGTGTATAAAATAAAATATAATATCATTTCTTACTTCGATACCATGACACTTGACAAACAACAGAGATGTTTATTTTTATTTAACTATATTTATTTTTAATTTATTAACGGGTTTAAACCATTCCAAACCTCATTAACATTGTAGTCATATTAGCTAATGATTTATTATTTGTTTATTTTCTAGCATGGTAAGATAGATAAATCATCCTTCTTAAAAAAACAATGTATTTTTTATAAAATTTGGGCATACGACTAACAGAAATAAGACCTGAATTCAATAATTATTTTAATAAAACACAAGCTATGTCCACCGGGTTTGCTTGAAAATATGTACGTTTTTAAATAAAGAAAATGGAATAAATCACGACTGATAGTAAGGTAAGGTGGGGAGAGATTAATACAGATTATTCATAGACATTATTAGAAAGAACATATTATACAGCTAGACTGTTTTGATTATCTGAAACGATACAGTCATTGGTGCTGCTCGTGTTCGATTACTCTCTTGTTTGCTGCATTAATTTATTTTAACTGCATCTTGACAAACTCGAGCGTCTCCTAAACATAACTCGATTCATATTTGGCGTACGCAAGTACATGCATATTATTATCTCCTCTTCATCTTAAATTACTTAATAGTCGTCGGTGTAGAAACCTTTGTTCTCTCTTCAGGATCCTTACAGATCCAAATTTTCTTGATTATTAAAACGCAAATTGATGTCCGAGGGTGGTGTGAGTTCCAATAATCTCCGTTCCAATTAATTCTCAAGCTTTGTGAAACCCTTCTCAAGGCCGCGTATGCTCTCACTCATTCACTCTTTCTGCCATTAGAATCTAGAGCAGGATCCCCGACACTGTAAATAAGTTCTTGTCTTGCAAAGTAAAGTCTTTTAAGAAGATATATTTCTTTCTACTACTGTCGTTAGCGTTACGTTAATTTCTTGATATATTGGTTAACTACATTAGACCTCACTTCGTGCCAAAAATCAATATTGGATTCTGGCGAAGTAATAGTATACCCAGGTGACAGGTGTAAGGTTTTACCCTACCTTACCTAACTTATTGTTATATTGTCAGAAAAAAATACACCTATTTAAACTAAATAGTTACTCCACAAATCACGAAAACTATACTTTATCGCCTAGGTACTTCTTCTTCTTTCGTGTCAATGGCGACTCTACTTTCTATTACAACTACTCTAGCACTCATGTATCGACACATAATTACATCATATAAAATTAAATTAAAAGCTGTTCAATAATTCAGATTAAAATATTTTACAGGTAGTTGGATTCTTTGATTCATGGCCTGGATCACGCACGTATCCTGTGGACATGGCTGGGTTCGCTGTCAACATTGAATACCTGAAACCGTCTGCCAGCATGCCGTACATTGCGGGTCACGAGGAGGACAGGTTTCTGGTTAGTCTTGGATTAAAGATAGAGGATATCGAACCCCTAGCAGATAACTGCTCCAAAGTCCTAGTTTGGCACACAAAGACTGCAAAATACAAAAAACCAACCCTTAAAATGAATCTCGCTAAGTTAAACTCAGGGAAGTATCATAGCTTCGTTAGCTTGCTTAGGGAAACCGCTAATCAGGGTATGGCAAGCATTGATCCCAACAGCGGAACTCAAACGATTCTCACGTACAATCGCAAAATCTATGACACTTTCGCTAACCTTCTTTAGTGTATATTTTTGTTAAATAACTGTAAAATATAACGAAGCTCGAAAAGATTATAAATATCGCTTATTTTGAAAATCATTAATTGTTATAAATAATAGTTAAACGCAAAATTTTATAAAAAGCATTTTACAAATATGTAATCTTGGTTATTTGTTTGTGTTTGGTAATTTCTCAACTTGCTATATTCTTTTCTCTGGATCATTTATAAATTACTGTTTATTGAACACACATTAAGTAATAAGTTTATCATTGATAAATATAGTAATATCTTCGAATTCATGTAAGAATTTTAGTGATAAAAAGAAAAAAAAATACTTTTTTTAAAAATATGTAAATGGTACTCTAGTCATGTTTATTTTCAGATAGTAGAAAGATAATTTTTCAATAGTTTTTAGTCTCGCACGTTTATCATGTGAGATATTATTAATTTAATTCAAAATTACAAATGAAATATTGTATACTACCAACTAGCGACCCGGCATCGCACGAGTGCATTATGATAAAAATTAATACCGTGGGTTATCTTTAGGTGATTAATATCATGACATCGCGATCGCGGACTTTGTATAAATTAAATTTGTAGTTTTGCTTACTACTTTTATCTGACTCTCTTACTCTTCTATTTCTTGTTAACAAGTAGTCAAAAGTATCTTTGGTACAGTAATTTATTTCTATCCATAAATGATACATACTATTTATTATTTTATTTATTTAGGCTCGGACTGCATGCATCCGGCATTTTTCAGAACCCTATGCAAAACTAATTGAATTCGGGCTTGTCCGAAGCCGTTTTGTATAGAGTTCTCAAAAATTCCGGGTGCATGTAGTCCGAGCCTTAAAGTCACGATTACGGAATAAAATTCAATACATTTTTACAAAATAGTAACCTAAGTTTTTATGTTAAGGTTTAATTTCGGTGATACACAGCGTTCTTATCAAAAAGAAAAAAATAAGTACTTGAACCGGTATACAAAGATTGTTGTTATTAAAAACAAATCGCTGTGGTAATCTTGCTATAATCGGTAAGGTAAATTGTAATAAACATAGTTTTATTTGTTCGTTTATGGCTATGCAACTGCGATAAAACTGACGAGGGCACGCCGAGGGAGGCAGCTAACTGGTTATATTAAAAAAAATGCATTATGGTATTTTTAAAAAAACATTAAAAAGGTTTTTTTTTCAATTATCTGTTTATGTCGATTATATTATCAGTGATTTTAATTTATAATCTAATTTAATGCTTAACCCTAATATATTGACTGGTATGATCTTAAGATTAATTTCGTTATAATAAAGTACATAGATCTGATGTCGTTGTGATAATATTTAAGTTGTGTGTTGTCCATATATATAATATTCGACCCATATATGATATTTTAAACTTAATTTTATGTATAGTAATTAGTTTTTTTAAAACTTATTGCTGCAAAACAATGGAATCCTTGATGTTAAACGGTTTTTTTACATTAGTATTGTAATACTCAAATAAACTTGATAAAAGTAAGTTTTTTTAATAGAAATGTGATATAATTCTATGGAAAACGTCATAAACACATACGAAGTAACATTCTCACTCGAGTGCTTTAGACATCAGAGGCAATTATAAGACTCACTCACATTATACATTTTTTATAGATGAGCTCGCAATTCTCACACGGTTAGATAGGTGTTTTTTACAAGCTATACTGCTGCTATCTGTGTAGTACTATTGGTAAGCAATGCGATGCTTTGCCTACAATTAGCCAATAAACGGCTTACATATCTGAGATATTTCGTCCGGATTGTGATTTAGATAGGAAATAAAAAAAATATTTGTTTTACTCGTATGTCTCAAATCTGCGTAGTTGTTTTGTTGTCTTCCAAAGTAGTACACAAAAGTGCTGTCAATTAAGGCGACTTGGCTGCTCAATTAATAGCGCTGCAGACGCGTTGCGAGAATGCAGAGACTATACGGTATGAATATAGGTACATATTTTTTTCTGTGTGACGTCAACGACGTATTCCATTTAGCAGCTAACTAAAACTTGGATGCGCATGGGTACAAAAAATGTGCACAAAGATTTGCAACTTTTTGCAATATGATAGAAAAACTAACAAATTCGTAGTTTATACAACAAACTGGTAATTGCTAAATAGGCTGTACCTTTAGAATACACTTATTTCCTATACCTTATACCTTCTAATCCACAGCAAAAGAGAATGTTAATAGGTATTTAAAATCGCTTAAAACTTTGTACCGGTTGACTTTGTAAGCATCCAAATGCACTAGTTTCTTTAAAAAGACTAAGTAGTTATATATTTTTCATGGTGTGGGCCCCTTACACACCATGAAAAATAACCAAGACCAAGACCTTTTGGGCCCAAACCAACCTCACCTGCCAGTCGGTGCACCTGCTAAACAACAAACGAGGCTCTGGCGCAGGCTTTCCCTTCGGTTGGGAGGTCAGACAGCAGTCATTCCTAAAAAAGCCAACCCCTGCCACACAACTGTAGTGGGAACAAGGAAAGAGAATGTCACCGATAGGGCGCAGCCGCAAATACCGTGACAGGAGCTTCGATGGAAAGGCAGCAGATCCGGGTTACATTCTGGAAGTGAAACGCTATTGCGATCGCCTGATGATTGTGGTGGTGCTTGTTGAAGGGGTTGTCACCCGCTTGATAAGTGCCTACGTGCCACAGGTCGGTTGTGGCGAAGCTGAGTGAGTGTCGTTCTGTGATATCTAATCGTTAGAGTACTTAGTGGTATCCTGTTGTTGCATGGGATCGTTGTGGGTGGTGAATGGCGATCAGAACGGTCATGTGGGTAAGAAGTGCGAGGAGTTTGAGTGTGTTTATAATGGCTTTGGGTATGGCAGTCGTAATGCGAAAAGAGGGGATACCCTTAGAACGTGTGCGGCTGCTGACCTTGCCATTACATACGCACGTACATCTAAAAGAAAACGAGCACCTAAAGGAGCGTAAGGCACACAGATCGATTTCTTACTTACTAGGAGACATCAACACAGAACACATCAAGACAGAAATGGCAGTGGGCTGGTCACATTTGCTGTAGAACCGATAACCGATGGGGTAGACGTGTTCTTCAGTGGAAACTGCGACTAGGCAAGCGCTTCGTGGGGCGCCCTCCGACAAGGTGGAGCGACGATATACGCAAGACTGCTGATGGAAAAGAATAGCCGAGGGTCGGGCGCCTGGGCGTGCATTGGGAGAGACCTATGTTCAGCAGTGGACTAATGTGGGCTGTTTATGATAATGATGATAAGGAGACATCACATTATTAGTAAAGTGGCCAACTGCTAGGTTATACCCGGTAAGAGTCTCGCTGCACAACACCGTCTACTTGTCATAACCGCGTAAAGTCAAAAATCGGGCGCATTAAGCGCTGCTGACTAATCAGATGGTAGAAGTTTGATGAAGACACGTCTTAGAAGTTCGCCTTAACGTGACGTGCGAAGTGCGACGGTAGTGATGGCACACTAGTACAAAAGTACTATGGCAGGATTCATGCAGCTGTCGCTGGTGCGGCGAAGGCGGTGCTCGTCTTATCTCGGGGCGGTCGAAAATGTGACATAGTCTTGGCGGTGGAACAACACAGTCGGCGGAGATTACGGTGATAAAAGCCCTCTTTAAAAAGTGGCAAGCGTCTAGATCTCCTAAAGACCTCGACGCGTCCAAGGCTGCGAAACGCACTGCTAAGAGAGCTGTAGCCAGAGCCAGGCGAGACCACTTTCGTACGCTGTAAGATAAGTTAGAATCGTCTAAGAAGCAGAAGCTCATTTATAAGTTGGCGCGCCGCACCAAGGTCAAAGCGGCAAAGGATATTTCCCAGTGTCGCTGTGTTAAAGACTTTGGGAGCCACAGGAGAGATGCCGCTCTTATTTACATAAGCTACTGAATGAGCAGCAGAAAGAGAAGCGCCACCAGACCTCCCTCCGAATCAAGGACTAGTGTTACTGGTAACGCCTGAAGAAGTCCAGATTGCTCTTCGCCCCATGAAGAAAGCTGTTGGGGCCGATAGAGGCCTTATCGAAGCCTGGAAGGCGACTGACCCTCGTAGGGTGGACAACTTAACCTACCTTTATAATCACATACTCTTAACCGGGCTAATCCCGAGCTAATGGAGAATAAGCATTCAAAGGCAAGGGAAAGGATCGGTGCAAGAATGCGGCAGTACAAAGGCCATGGCCCACACCATAAAGCTCTTTGAGCGGATTTTGGACTCCCGGATCCGACAGGAGTGTGATGTCTCGGAATGTCAATATGGGTTTCGTTCTGGCATCGGGACACTGTTTTCGCCCTAAGGATCGTCATGGAGAAATATAGGACGAAGAACACGCCTCTGCACTGGTTCTTTCTTAATCTGCAGAACCTAGAGCTCAATAAGAATCTAGAGACTTAGAGCTCAATGTGGCGAAGACCGAGTACCTGATCTGTAACTGTACAGATCCCTCGTCCGTACGTAGACGAGTTCGTGTCACGTGACTCCACAAGTTCGACCGCACGCGTCGGATGACATTGATTGCGACTTCAAACCATGCATTTCGGGCGCGTGGGCCAAATAGCGAGAGGTGACTTGTATTTGTGACCCCAGAATGCCGGTTAAGCTGAAAGAACAGGATATTTAAGTCCATCATTAGGCCTGTCCTTTTACATGGTCCTAGTGAAGCTTAGCTGCTACTTGAGAGTCACAAGCAGGAGCTGCGTGTGTGTGAGGATCTTGTGCTTCCGTGGCAGCCTTCATGTCCGTAATATTGCACACAAACTGCAGGAGAATTGCCTATATACGGTACGGCCATGTTTTGCGGAAACCGGCAAGCTACGTGGGAAACGAATGTCTGGCCATGCCGCCACCGCCGGATCCTGGCAGAAAGAAGTAGACCCAAAAAGCGCTGACTTGTCCTCGTGAGGGCTTACATGTATGCCAATGACCTCACAACCAGGGACGCCCAAGAACAACACCGTGAAGGTGATGATGAGTTATAATTTTACAGACTTTTAAAATTCTTCTAAATTAAATACTTACAGGCAAGCGTCCATAGGTGCACGTCATAATATTCCTTCACCCCGCACGCTCTTATTAGGCGCCCCGCATCCGCCTGCGGTATTAGTAGGTATCTTGCGCTATTACTAGCTTCGTGGTTAACATACAGAACTATTTTTAATACATCAACAACCCCTTATGGGCTGATTCTGGTGCTCAAATACAACAACTTTTTTATGGGACCAACATCGAAATCGCAAAAAAATACTTCCCCATATTAAGTCGACGACCAGCTAACATCAGTTTGTATGAAGGAGTAAAAATTTTTTTTTCGATTACAATGTTGTTCCCATAGAAAAAAGTTGTAGTATTTGATCACCAGAATCAGCCCCTAGGGGGTTGTTGATGAATTAAATATAACCCTGTATAAGAATAGAATATGTATTTTATGTGATTTTTTATTAGTAATAAAAATTCACCTACGTTTATTTATTTTTTGATCCCACTACTTTTAATGGATTTTTTTTAAATCTACGACCAATCTGAGAAAGTTCGGATTCATAAAATGCCAGTCTAGTAACTATCTTTTGTTAACTAAACGAAGGCTGTGAATTTCATATCCACCGCATAGGCTTCAGTGCTACAACGCGAGCGGCCTGCTATTATAAACAGCCGCGCGAAAAGATTCGTGGACGCAGCGCCGTTTGGCCGGTCGACCAAGTCGCCTCATGTGACAGCGCTCTAAAATCTTTGATTTAACATATCGGATAAGAAACGAAAACCAGCAATAACAATTAATCCAAAGTATCTTATAAGTTATATGAGTATCGATGATCTTCCTACGGAGATTTTTATATGAGCCAATAGGATAGTTGAAAATACGTCACTAAAACGAACAAAATATATACCTAACTAATATTTCATAGATTTTAAAATCCAAGCAATTTAAATAAGTACAAACATAATGGTTTAATGTTGCTACTTTAAAATTATTAAGGTTTTATTGTTCTACGATCAAAATATTCGTTACTGTAAAAATAAACAGCCATGCACCTACATACCTACTCTTGTGCTTTGTGTTGTAATAAGGCGGTTAATGGCTTTAGTATAAATTATTAAGATAATAACTAGTAATTTCTTGTAATGCGATATCTGGTGTATTTTGATTGTTTGCCTAGTGGTATTCTTGACAATATAATGTGATAATTACCTGTTCCAATGTTATTACATCGTAAGTACCTACTATATTTAGTACCGAAGTACTATAATTATGTAGTTGTGAAGACAGAACATTTGGTAGTACTACCTGGAAAGTTGTCTCCCATTCTTAAGTTTAATAATATTTACTAAAACACACATAATCAATTATTTTTGGATTCGGTGCCAGCCAAGATTTCAAAATTTATGTTTTAGTAAATATTATTTTTCGGTTTAAATTTACTTTATTTTACTATTTTTAGTGTTAGATCTTTAACAATACGTAATCATTTAAGTCCAAATGAGAACGTCCCCCTTTTTTAAGTTGTTTGAAAAAGTAAATTATTGATATGATGTCGGGTCTAGTTGAAAACAAGTCTGCTTTATTATGGTGTCGTAGCCTGGTGTTTAACCATGCATGTGTTAAGGTTCAATACCTAAGTCTAATTGTGAAACGAACTCGTCTGATTTGGATTGTCTCTGGGTGTGCTGGCTTACGCCCATAGTAAATAAAATTGCGGTCTGGTACCTCGTAAGCGTCACCTCTGCTCAGAACACTACTAGTTATGTTCTGTCGACGAATCGCAGTATTATCTACTAACTCATAATCGGTAAGGAGTTCAGTGGCTTTCATCATCAGCTTAGCAGTATGATCTCCCAGACGCAAACACCTGAATAAGTTATTAAAAGTGAACAAACACACGTTACGTGCTTAAATTTTCGCCAATTTTTCCGAGATTCCATCATCAGATCTTAGCTTGATGAAAATGGGAACACCTGAAAGGTATACCCAATATAAGTAGATATACCCTTTCAAATTTTAAAACTCCCAGAAAACTTTCCAGGTATATTTTTGGTTACCTGATACACCAACATCGAATAGTCGCTTTAGACTTAAGCCGTGTATAATGTTGTATTTATGCATAATATGTGAATTGGTATTATGAGAATTCTAAATACTAATATTAAATTAAATATGTCGATCTTATATTATTTAGTACCTAATATTTAAATATCAATAGTTGTATATTTTAATGTTATGTGTTTGAAAAATTTACAAGGAAGGATTACATAAAACACAAATCTAATGTAGATTCAAAGCAGTGCTTTCACTGCAACGGAATCGTAGCGTTCGGCATCTGACGGAACAGTACTCGTAAGTATGGAGTTTATGTTTTAATCTTATAATTTAAAAATAATGTCGTCACTTGCAACTGGCAGCTACAGTGACATTTAATCAAGTTTAGGTAGAATCTCGGTTTAAGAAGGTTTTAACTCTCGCGTTGCATGATTTTACGTTTTTCGTTGAAATAAAATAGCAGATAGACAAAAATTCACTGCCTAGTAATCTAGGTATTATTATTAATAAATGTTCTCCTTGTCGCAGATAAGTGTGTGATTTGGTCTTACACAAGATCCTTGTAAAAAAATAAAAAATATGAATTGTAAAATGCAAAACGAATACTTAGGTATATTATTGAATAACTTACCCCATAGAACGGTGTGGTTGTTCATTCAATTGAACAATGTTCTGACTGATACAGGCAATAAATGTATGTAAAAGTAAGCAGTCCACTCAGTTGATAAAATCCTTCGACCTCTGAGTTTTATAATAGCGGAGACCGGGAATATTTGACTATAGGGGTAGGTTAACTAGCTGTCAAACCTTTTTGAAAGTGTTAAGTGTTGCATTATTCAACTGGGTGCGAAAAATATTTCCTCTTGCTCAGTCGAAGGACACGCGGCATTGCGTTTCTTGCGTTTAATTAAATGACGCAACACTGTCAAATCAGTTTCGTTTTTGACAGTATGATCAAGTCGGTAAGACGTGTTTTTGCTATGAGTGTTGTTTCTTTACTAAATAGGACAAGTAAGGATAAACAGACTATCAGTGTTGCCATATATACAGATTTATCTGTATCTATACAGATTTTTCATTACCAATACAGATTACAGATTTAGCATAACTTTTATACAGATTTTCGTCATTTTCGCTTCCTCACATAATCTATGACGAAATGATTGAAAATGTATCTCGTTTTAGTGTATAATAATTTAGTGTTTATTTATTGCCTTCAACATTTTTTTCCCTGTGTTCTGTGTAAATCGTTGTCCCTGGCAACATTTATAGCGTACTGACGGGATTCCCCGAAACTTATGTTTCATTTCAAACATAAGTTTCGAAGAATCCCTTCAGTACAAATGAGTGAACGGAATGAGCAGAATGAAACGATTTGTTTGGTTGGAGTTTCAACTTCTAGTTCTAGTCGAGTATCGCGAGTCGTATTTGCGCTAAGATTTCTTGACTTTCTTGTCGATTTTATGTTGTGACTTGTGTTTGCAGTGCTGCATTCTAAGAAAATTAAAATTGATCACTCTCAGTGTGTAGTAAATAACTTGTTAATATGCTCGCGAAAAAGTCACGGAATACGCAGCGTTTTAATCAGACTTGGCTGGAAGAAAGCAGTTTTAAATCGTGGTTAACAAAAAGTAAAAAGGGAGAAGATTACGCATACTGTAAATTTTGTTTATCAGACCTTGCAATCGGTGGTGGGGGGAAAAATGATCTTGTGCGACACATGAAAACAACTAAACACCTAAACTCAGTTCCTGGATCTTCTGCCATTCAAAAACCAGTCACAACTTTTTTTCAAAAAGGTACGATTGCTGATGATGTAAAAACAGGTGAAGTTCTATTGGCGTCTTTTGTAGCTGAGCATAACCTTTCAATGAATGTCATGGAACACCTCCCTCAACTCATAAAAACCCATAGTCCCACTGCACAAGAACTTGCGTGTAGTCGCACCAAAACCACAGCTATTATTAAATCTGTTACAGGAGACACTGAAAAAGAAAACCTAATTGCCGATTTAAAAATTCGAAAATTCTCACTGCTTATTGATGAAAGTACGGACAGAGGATGTATCAAGCTTTTATGCATTGTTGTTAGATATTATAGAAACAAAAAAATTAAAGATGCGTTCTTTGCACTAATACCCGTTCAAGATGCGACAGGCGAAAAACTTTACGAACATCTAGTAAAATTATTTACAGATAATGATATTCCATATAAAGACAATTTGGTTGGATTTGCTGCCGATGGAGCTAATGCTATGATGGGTCAGCATAATTCTGTAGCAAGCAGATTATTAGAAGATATTCCCCATTTGTATGTTGTAAAATGCATTTGCCACTCATTCGCATTATGCGCGTCCTATGCATGCACAAAATTACCGCGTGAACCTGAAGGCCTTGTAAGGGATGTATACAATTATATCAGTACGAGTCCGAAACGAACAGGTTTACTAAAGGAATTTCAGGAGTTTCTTGCACTAAAGCCCCATAAAATCCTGCATCCATGCCAAACACGTTGGCTCTCACTTCGCAGTGCGGTAGTGCGGATTCTAGAGCAATATGAAGCACTCAAGTTGTTTTTTATTGATGCTGTGACGACAGATCGTTTAAACTCGGCGGATTCTATTTTACATATGCTGAACAACCCGTACAACAAAATGTACTTGCAGTTTCTTGAATTTTCTTTGGATTTTTTCACAAAATTTAATCAAGCAATGCAGTCCGAAAAGCCACAAATTCAATCGATTCATGAGCATTTGTGCCGCATATTTAAATCATTCCTGGATTGCTATATGAATAGCTCATATTTATTTGAGACTGAGCTCCACAATGTCCAGCATGATAACCCACGACACTACAAACCAATTGATGATCTTTATCTTGGCGCGAATGTTGCTGTATCGTTGTCTACTGCTCCTAATTTGAATCCAAATGATGTACATGTATTTAAACTACGATGTCTAGATTTTTATGTAGAAGGAGCTAAACAAATAAAATCCCGTTACAATTTTGGAAATAACACCACAAAAAGTTTAAACTTTCTCAATCCCATTATGGTTAAACGGCGCAGTATACCATCATTGACTCACATTGCACAGGCTTTTCCTAATATAATCGGACAAGAACATTTTCAAACATTGGACAATGAGTGGCGACAATTGAGAATGAATGACGACCTTCTAGAATCAAGCGCAGAAGATACAGAATTGTTTTGGCATCAAGTCAATTCTGCACAAGACTTAGATGGACAATCATTATATCCAACTCTTCTGCAATTTGTTACTGCTTTACTAAGTCTCCCTCATTCCAGTGCCGCAGTGGAAATAATATTTTCTGCAGTAAATTTAATTAAAACAAAAACAAGAAACCATTTAGGCACTGAAACGATTGAGGGACTTCTTTTAACGAAACAACTTCTTTGTGATGAACCCTGTTATAAACTCCAAGTTGATAAAAAAATGATTGTTAAAATGAATAAAAATATGTACAAAAAATTATAATTATGTTGTTTTCTTGAACATATTTTGTACAGATTTTATTACAGTTTTACAGATTTTATACAGATTTTAGCGTTTTCTGTTCATACAGATTTTGTACAGATTTTTCGACCGTTCTATCCAGATTTCTCGATCTGGCGTGTGGCAACATTGCAGACTATAGTCAACTATTCCAGGTCTGCCCTACTACATTAAAATGCGCAATGGAAAAATCCCATAGTGTAAGTCCAGTTTAGTCAGTTAGAATTATTTGAATATTTAAACTTGGGCGAAAGAGTAGAACTTTATTATTCTAATGATGTTCAAAGATTAATACGTAAGCTGATAAAATTATAGATAGAATATAGCTTATGTACTACATAAACAGGGTATTATTTTAGTCAGTAGGCATATTGAAGGAGGCAGAATGTGTTTATCACCTTTTACGAAAGGGTCAATTTTACAATCGTAAAAAAAAATACTTTAAAAAATACGAAAGTGTAACCTATACCCTAGGTAAAAAAGTTGAAAGGGCAGCCGCCCATATAGCGAAGACTTGGTCCTATTCCCACCTGGGCGAATTTTTCACAAGTATCGTTAAAAATTGTAATGTGACATGCAATAAACGTTTGAATTTGAAACATTTTTGATTCTTCATACAAACTATTCTCGATGATAATATTATGTAAAGTAACAAAAAAAATCTTCATGATTTAGTTGTTGACAGATTAGTAAAAGGTGTTGATATTAGTAAACTCATTCTTTAATATGGCCACAGAATAAAATAACACCTATGTGTAGTATATATGTAATAAGTATTCTGTGCTGTGCCTGTTCAATTTAATATAGGGTTTGAGTACGTTTTAAAAATCGGTACCTTTGGACGAATACTTAAATAAAATTGGTCTGACAGCACTCAAACGTGACATAAACGAATAAGACTCAATGAAACATTGAGCAACGGAACCATTTCCTTTCAGATCGGAAAGATCCATTTTACTCGGGCATATATTTTTTGTTTGCACGTTAGATTACTTAGCTTAAGAATATTTGTGTGTTTAAGCATTGTTAGACCTAATAAATAAATAAACAAATTACACAGTCAAATTAAAATGCCCCTGTTAGATTATATAAACAACCTGCTTTATGTGAGATATAAACCAGGAATAATCGAGCTAAAGTCTTTTCAAGATAAGAAGATACTTATGACACTTGGCATTTTACGTTTCACCCATACAATTTGCGATAATATTTTATGAAATACATTTTTAATTTGTATCATTGCAAAAACACAATAATCTTTGCACTTAAAAACCTAAGCCAAAATTGCAAACTAATAATATATCCTAATGATTTAACAAATAAATTAATAGGATTTCCTTCGAATACTTAAAAACGGGTGTTGCGCGTGCGTAAAACGGAACGTTTACTTATAGGGATTGACAATACATAATCGGAACTAAATCGATGAATCGGTTCGGTCGTCTTGTGAAAACCTATGCGTTGACGTCAGAAGTACAAGAGCGTCTGCTTCCTAGTAGTTCTAGTAAGTAGTTCCTATTTTGACTTTTGTTACTGTTTTTGTAAAGTTTTCGTTATTGTTTTGCTTTTGTTTGGTAAAATTCCAAAAAAGGAAAAAGACCTCAAAAATCTGTATACGGCACTCTGGCAGTAGAACATTG
This sequence comes from Anania hortulata, assembly GCA_963576865.1. Taxonomy (NCBI): domain Eukaryota; kingdom Metazoa; phylum Arthropoda; class Insecta; order Lepidoptera; family Crambidae; genus Anania; species Anania hortulata. The sequence continues at coordinate 22,827,458 of OY756387.1, read as the reverse complement.
CAGTTTATCTCTTATTTCAAATAAGTTCATTTAAATAAAAATCGATTACAATTTCTTTATAAACTTTCTCGATTTTCAAAAAGAATCGGTTGGATTTCGTTAGGGCACATCACTATTTGTGTCAACAGGGAAGTCACGTGATGTGTCATAAGTTTCTTCACATCGCATAACAAGCACCCTATTGTACATAAAATATACCTAAGTAAGTAAAATTTAATGTGATACGTAGTTAGCTATAGTTGATTGTACAAAATACAATAAATCAAATTTGCTCATAATGTAATACCTGATAATAACATTTAACTCGCAATTAATATTAAAATTTGCTATTAATGCAATTTCAGTCTGGTGCGTAGATATGTTAGTATAAGTAGACTGTGGGTGACTTGAAACCATGTATTTCCTTGAAAATACGTAAAAACCTGCTAATCCATAAAAAGTTATTGATAAATCAAAATAAATTGTAACTGCAACGGCGTCAAAGTAATATTACAGTTGAAAGATGTCAATTTTGTATTGCAAAAAGTGAACAGTTTAGTAGCGATATTGATGACGAAAATGGTAACAGTTCTATTTCAGCATTTAAATACGGACTTTTAAGGAAGACAGATTTTATGTTCACCTTGTGTATGAAGTGAGAGTTGTTTATATAGATTAGAGAATAATTTGGGATACCTGGTACATGTTTTAGTTTCAAATCCTTGAACCATTCGTATGTATTATAACATAAATCCATCTATCCGCGTTCCGGATAATCATCTTCTTCATAATTTTCACTTAATTTGATAAAATAGGGTTAATTTATGTTATTAAAATATTTTTTTCTGTTTAACCCTTATAATGTCTGTTATATTTTAATAATTGTGTGATCAGTGTATATCTATTATTTAATATCCACGGTTAATACACATATGATTCAACATAAAAAGTTAGTACCTATGTGTGTAAATCTACTTCCTTACAATTTTTTGTTAAGTACCTACAATAAAAAAAATTAAAAGATATAATAACTGGTAAGAATGTAATTTTTTTCAATATTTTTCCTAAAAGTATGTATGTAAAGCACCTAAACTTATGTAGTAAGTACTCACCTACTAAATATTTAATTTTTATTGCTAAAATAATAAAATCTCTTGTAGGTGCTAAAATAACATAACATACATTAATAAAAAAACATCATATTAAAAGTAATCTGAGTCGTAGAAGGAATGGTTATATTAATGAGTGAGGGTGAGTTTTGCCAGAGACGAGCTAAGTATCTAGATGGTGCGTAAGGAAAACCTACGTCAGCTCAGGCAATGTATAAAAAAATAATTTTAATTTTATAAGGCTGATTCTGCTGTTCTTCGGGCGTTTTTCACTGCTACTACTGTATTATTCAGTTAAATACTTAGCCATATTATTTAGTACTCAGTTAGTTTACAATTTAAATAAATATTGTATTATTAAAACTGATAAAATCTTTGCTTACAAATGTATCTTCTATTTTATATTGTTACGTATGTGAATATCTACGGGATTGGAAGAAAACGATAATTCTTCCAAAGAAGATGATTTATTCCTTCTCGCCACGAGGCACGGTCGCAGTCCCTATGATTGACAAGGTTCCGACGTAGCACAATGACGTAGTCTTCTTGCGTGGTCCTCTGGACAGACGACAGCGACGTTGTTCTCTTGACAGACAGCACCTACACGGTCCATTCCACGGACGACGTTATCCGCACCATACTGCACTGTACTGTTCACTTTTCACTACTAGATAGTCACAGCTTTACTTCACTACTTTCACTTTTACTAACTGTCCATTGAACGGCATCTTCACTAGACAATGACCGCTTGTTGGCAGTACAAGTCATCACCGATCTTGATTGCTACCATCTGCTCGCCTCTAACTGGGATGCGTTGGCCGGTAGTTGTAGCTAACTAACTGGCTCTCCATCTTCCTCCTCCTCTTCCATTTTTCTATTCTTCTCATATGAGGCGGTATCTTCAAAAGCTTCCAGTACCGTCAATGCTCTGTCACGTAGTTTCAGCGTTATGGCAGTCTTAGCCTGATCCTTACTCCATCAGTTGAAGTTGGTGACAGCCTCAAATTGCTTCCTATAGGTAGGCTGTCTTAGAAGTGTTCCCATCAAATTCAGACAGTCTAAAACTACCGACTGTGGACGCGGTTGTCAGCACTACAGGTTTTCCGTTGGTCTTCCAGATCCTGACTTACTCCTCAATAGTGGTGATGCGTGTGTTGTGTTCCTCGACAGTTTTTTCCATTCCGGTTACGTCTTCTTCAATAGCAGAAATTCGAGTCTTGCACGGTTTTCACCACTTCCTCTATTTTCCGTAAGCTCTTAGAGATTGCGCGCTTAATGTTATCTTGCAAGCCTTTGCACACGGCTCAGAATTAATTAATTTGTTGACGAACTGGCACTTCAAGCTGTGCCTCTTCACCATGAGCTCGCTCTTCACAGCATCTTCACTTATCCACACGGCGAGCTTGCTTTTCCCGCAGGATACAAAACTCTTCATAGCGACAATGTTTCTCTTATTCACGGCATTTTTGTCCCTCCTCTTTAATGCGCGCTTGTTACGCTTGTTACAGACGGCACCAACGTGGTCCTTGCGCGCTTGTTACGCTTGTTACAGACGGCACCAACGTGGTCCTCAATGACTGATGTTCCTCTAACGTCTTGACTTGACAGACGCATCACTAACATCGTCCTCTTCAAGCATGTTATCCGCTATACTGCACTGCACTGTTCACTTTTCACTACTAGGCACTTACTACTTTTACTTTTTCTTCTGTTTTCTTTTTTCTGCTCGTTTCTACTTCGCCAGACTTTTACTACTCGTAACTGCCCGTTGTAACCAGCCCCTTATTAGGATACTACTAGAATATTCCCAATTTTCATCGAAATATTTTAACAAGTCTGGGTTTGTAGAAGAAGCCAAAAACGCTAACATTTTTTTTTTGTTGCCGGCCAGATTTAACTTTGCTGCCCGTGGAACAATGACTTATTATGAAAATTGCTAACACTTTCTTGTTGATAATACAACATTGGTAACAGCCGTATTTTTTAAGCTGAAATTAACTTGGACGGACTTGGTGTGGCTATCTCTGAGGTCACGGGTTCGATTCCTGGTCGGTCAATGTAGATAAATAACTTTTCTATATTGTCTCGGGACTGGGTGTTGTAGGACCTTCGTTGTTTCTGATTTCTGTAACACAAGTACTTTGGCTACTTACCATAGGATAAGAGCAATGTTTGTGATGTTGACCAATATTATTATTATTATATAATTAGTGCTTTATTTAAAAAAATGTGACAGTAACAACAGACAATCATAAATTGGATTTTCTTACATACCAAAATCAGCATTAAAATGGCTTCAAACCATTTGTTCAATCGTATCGTATCAAAAATGTGTAGACTAACATACTTTCCGACAATATCCAGATTCATAATCTGCTAGCTTTTCTAAGCCTAAAATATTTTACAGAACGCGGTCTTCATATTTTGCACACTTAACTCCACTTAGATCCCGGTCTACATAGGCTACCTATCGACGCTCGACAGCTCAGGACGAAATTCTTAATGGCGTGTTACTTGTAGTGGCGTTGATGGGTCACAATATACCTCATCATTTCAGCCATAGGACGTTCACCGCTGAACATACGCCTCCCCCATTGACTTCCAGATTGGCCGGTTAAAAGCGGCCTGCATCCAGCGTCTTTCTGCGACCCTTACTAGGTCGTCTGACTACTTTATGACCTTGTGACCACCTTGTAAACGAACCAAAAGTCGCTGACATAGCCCAACGGATTAGCAAGCTGAAGTGGCAGAGGGCGGGGCACATAGCACGTAGAACTGACGGCCGATGGGGCAGAAAGGTTCTGGAATGGAAGCGGCCTACCGGCAAGCGCAGCGTAGGACGTCTACTCACACAATATACCTACTTGAAAGTAAATAAATGCTTTTTGAGAGAGGAGATAACAAAAAACATAAAACTGAATTTAATTAAGTACTGTTGAAACGATAACTACCTACGCGTAGTTTTTTATAATGATTAGTGTGCCATAACTTGCTCAGTTTTAGTTATTGTTTTTAATGTTCGTTTAGTAAACGTTTCTATTAGGTTGGGAAAAAGTTTCTTCGAATTTTATATGAAAACTGAAGCCTTTTTTTTAGGTTGTAGTTAGTGATATGACCCGTTGCTGTAGAAATTTCGGAACTTTGCCACAGTAAAGCCTGACCGACCTTTCGCCACGACCTTTTTCGTACGTGATTCGCTTTTTAATCGCCGGTTATCAATCTTTTCAAAAACAGTTCGGTTTTATTAAGTCTCAATAAAGAATAAATGAGTACACGGTTCATTAGGTTTCTTCCAAGGAGCTCGTGTGGCACCCAAATATCGAGCTTTTTTATGTATCAAGTTTTATTTTTCAAATGGGACAAAACTGTTTTGTGGTCAATACTAGTTCTTCAGCTATGTCGTAACTAATGATAAGCCGAACTTGTTCTATTTTTAAAAAAATGGCGTCCATTTATTTGTAACAGGACGACCAGAGCGAGGTGCATTTTTGACACAAAATTTTTGCGGTTTTCGTTGCATATTTTCCTTTTTTGTAATAAATATGAACAAATTCACATACATTGCTCTGATCCTATGATAAGTAGCTTAATTGTGTTACAAAAATCAGACACAACGACGGTACCACAACACCCAGACCCGAGACAATATAGAAAAGTATTTTTTCTACATTGACCGACCGGGAATCGAACCCGGGACCTCAGAGATAGCGACACCAAGTCCGGTATGCTCGTCTCTTGGCTACGGAGGTCGTCATGGATGGATGTTTGTTACTCTTTCACGCAAAAACTACTGAATGTATTTTAATGAAACTTGGCTTACAGAAGTTACAGATAGACCGTGGCCTGGATAGACATAGGATACTTTTTATCCGGGTAAGGTCAACGCAGACGTAGTCGCGGGCTAAAAGCTATCCTACTTCCTACTACTATTATAAATGTGAAAATAAGAAAGTTGCGCAGAAAATGCTTTATGAATAAACTATGGACCACGCGAACGAAGTCGCGGGCAAGGCAATAGCCAGTATAAAATAAAGTCGGGTTAGTTACACCGTTTATTAGTCAAGAACGGCTGGATCGATTTTTATGATCTTTGATTTGTAAGATTTGTCTTCACCCCGAATAGCAAAATAACTATTGAAACATCGAAAAAATTCCCAAAAAAATTAAGAAGCGCCACGAAGTTCGCCGGGACAGCTAGTACGTTTATAAGTGCGCGCACAAACAGATGGCGTGCGCGGAGCGGCCAGCGGGAGATTTTAATTCCAGAGTATAAATACAGCATGAGTGGTGGCCTTACTAGATCATCCTAAGTTCGACTTACCCCCAGCCTTCCTAGCATGAGCACCAAAACACGGCCACGGCAGACTGGGCCCGCGGTCCGGCCTGTTTCGGCAGTCCCGGTCCCGTCGGCGCCACCACTAGCGGGTTCGCCGCTTGGTAGGGTGGGTGCCTTTCGATACTGACCCGATCTCGTCCGCTAGTATGGGGCCCGACACGTACGAGTCTGAGGTTTGAAGCCTCACACTCGGCCGGGTCGCGGACCTAGGCTGTGCGCCCTCAGCGCATGCCACAACTACCCGGTGAAGCGGGACGAGATCTTTCTCAAAGGCCACCAGCAACGTCAGGTCCGATTTAAAAAAAAAAAAACATCCCTTCGATTATCACCGAAGGGAGGTCACGCTCTGAAGATATAGTCACAACTCTTGTTTCTGCCACAAAAGAACTTGATGAGTTCACTGGGATCCTGCGGTGGCCTCACAGAGAATACCGGCGTTTTTATTTCACTCGTAGAAGCATTATTATTGCCAAATTGTATCATTCCTATTATTTATTTGTGGATAGATTTGGGCTACTAAATCTTTGACATTATTTAAAGTATTTACTTACGTAAGTAGGTACTATTAGAGGGGATCCTCTAAATAAAACGGTGTATTATCTTATTAAAATATATTGATACGGAAAACGCGCGAAAGCACAATTATTATTACGACGCATGAAGAAGTACGCCCCGATGACAGCTGACCGCTAGTGCCGGGCGGGAACCGCTCATAGGGATGTTCCCTGCAATCGATTCCCCGCTAACAGTACTTATACCGCACTTAGTATCGATTAAGGTATTAACTTATTTTAGTTTTGAACAAACCTTATTTGCTATACATAACTGTTTGTGATGTTAATAAACACAGTGCAGTAATTTTATTCCGCTAAATAAAACAATGTAAGCCAGAAATAAAAACCATTTGAATTTTATTGTTGTATTATTTTAAATTAAGCTAATTTGCTTACACCGTGAATTTTTGAATAACCGTAGAGGTTAAATATATTGGTCAAAGTATGAATTTTCTCAAATAAAGAGTAATGTTATCACAGACACAATGTGTTATAAAATTAGAGCCACTATTTTTTGTGACACAAAATATCTTCCACAAGTCATTTGTGAAGGATTTTCTTGAATTCCGCTCTGTACTGAGGCAGCTCAACGTCGTCCCAATGAAGAGTTATTTTGTCGAAGAACCTGGAAATAAAAATTAAAACGACTAATTGTTCCATTGAACATTTCTTAACGACTATTTAAGAACAAAGTTTATAAGAATAATTATGTTGATTTTTAGTGCAGCCTACAATATTTCAAACTGGGGTAATTTTGCCATCGTATGTTTTATTTGGTCGCATATTAAATCCGAATTAGATCTATTAATGTTTTTTTATTCATACACTAGTTTCCCTTTTGGTTGGTAATCCGTCCGCCTATGTTAGCGACTTTAGTAGTTCGTTTCTGGATCTCTTCATTTCTGATTCGATCTCGCAAAGAAACTTCAAGCATAGCATTTTCCATAGCACATATTTTTTTTACGTTAACTTAGGACTCGATTTTTTTCACAAGGGACTGTAGGCCTGAGTGAACTTCAGCGAGAATGGTTTTAATTTGAACTCACGCGTTCCCGAGTTAAACGGTATTGACAGACAGACACACAACAACGTGATCCTATAAGGTTCCGTTTTTTCCTTTTGAGGTACGAAACAATTTAAATGGATAAAACAAATTTCGGAACTGCTGTTTTAATTTATTAATTTTAACAAAATATGTGACTTTAGACTACGGGGTCTTGTCTCACAAATGTGACCGACTGTGACAAGGACGGCAAAGAGGTCAAAATGTTCGGAAATTCGTGTAATAGCATAGGTCGTTTCAGGAATGAGTATTTCGAGGAATCGAGGTATTTGTTTCCGGAATAAGGCAAACGTACTAAACAAAAAAAAAACTACATAACCAGAAAAAATTAGCAAATAGCAACGAACCTGAATTGAACTTCAGCGAGAACGTTCTTCTCGTGGTCGTTCAGCCCTCTGTCTAGGACTTCGAGGGTGTCGATCAGCTGTTCCCTGTTGTAGAATCCACACACGTTCGAGTCTATGTGAGGCTGGTTCAGAGTGTACCATGTCGCTATTCGGGCCAGTTCCACATTTTGCTCCTAGAAAACATTAATAATATTACTACCTAACTCTACAGACGAAGTCATGTCTAAATTAGTTGTCAGAAGATAAACATTTCTAGAACCCGATTACAGCGAATCCAACTGTGTTTTAAGACATCCGGGCCGTCATCCAGGAACCCATTGAAATAACACACGCAAAATTTTATCCCAATCGGTCCAGTTCTTTAGGAGGAGTGAGGTAACAAACACACGTACTTACAGATCATATACATATTTAAGATTATGGTGTTTGTTTATTCTTGCAATTATTAAAGAATTCTAATCATTATTTCATAAAGCCCAAATGTGTTAAGTACCGAATTGATAAAAAACCCTCCAGTGCGCGTCGGATTTGCACACGAATGGATCCGTACCACACCATAACACAATATTTAACACTAGGTATTACCTTTAAATTGACGCAACGTATGGCGCCGGAACAAATAAGCGCGAGTACGACTCACTTGACCAGTTTTTATAATTTGTTGTTTTACTGAGTATGCTTTAGATTTATAGTAACATATTTGTTTTATTTCTACCTGTTACGTTTCAAAAGATACAGCCCTACAGACAGCGGAGCAGAGGGTTGGAACCTTTGGGTACGGAACCCTAAAAAAGAAAAACCGAAACTTACGTCGCAAGCCGACATGACCCTTACATGGAGGGCAACGGCCTTGAGTTAGTTATTATAGTTAGGAGCATCATCCCTAGGAGATTGAATTTGAAAATTTGAGGTGAATGAAGTTACCGTTATTTACTTATTAAATTTAATGTATTACTTGAATTTGAGACAGTAAATAAAGTGAATGGTACGTTTTTCAAGTTTCCGTATTAGTTGACTGACAAAACAGAGAATTAGAATTCACTAACTACTTACAGTCCGTTTTTCTTTGCATATCGAATATTGTAAACAATCTTGACATTCCTTTTTAATGAAATATGGAAATTATTGATTTAAAAATAAGGTAGATTCAAAAACAATTACTTAATATTGTAATAATATAAAAATTGAATTGAAAATTGTCGGTTTGGTTTGTTGGATTTGTACCTATTCGCCCCGAATAGCAGATAAACTATTAAAACATCGGAATATTCACGAAAAAATATATAAAAAGAGGCGGTTCGAAGTTCGCCGGGACAGCTAGTATTGTATTATATTATAACACAAAATCTTTTTTATTCTAACAGTTCATTGATTTTCCTTTAGATTTTTCTGTAAAAACGGACTTTAAGTATCATTTGTTCAACAAACTTACTTTGCAATATTCTGAAGCCCGCTTGCATATGGCTTTGACGTCATCGCTAGCCGGGTGCCACGGCTGGGGTCCCTTATTCGAAAGCAGTCCCATGCCCGTAGCTGCTGCATTTATTATACCCACGCCTTTGCTCTGCAATGTAAAATCATCATACTCATTATTATTCAAACTCTTTGCTGGTATACGGTACGATACGAGGTGCTTCCCAGCCAGCCACCCTAGCGTGACCACCAAAACACGATATGATATAGCAATTTATCGACACCAACTGTAAAAATAAATATATGATACCTGTAGCCGCCATGTTGCATCGCCGAACCGGTGAAGTCACAGAACAGGAAAGACACGCTACGCTTGTGGGTGAAGTCACGTTATGATGATCGCTGTTTAGATAAAGAATCAAAATGGCGGCTAGATAAAAGTTGATCAATCGCTATATCATATCGTGTATTGGTGGTCATGCTGGATTAGTATGCTCCGATAAGCCGGCATACCACATTTTATTAGGTGCGACACAGGATACTTCGGCCGACTATAACCATCATTATGTTTCTTGAAAACTTTGCTGACTTAATTTATATAATAAAAATCGGACAAGTGAGAGTCGGACTCGCCCACCGATATGGTTCCATACAAATCTGTAGGTACATTAGTTCAGGAATCGAGTCTGGCATTTTAATTAAAAATTAATTACAAATGTATAGTTTTCAGATTTTTCTCTAAACTTGTAGTTTATGACAATATTACTTGCCAAATTTCATTGTCATAGGTCAACGGCAAAAATGGCCTACCCTTTTTATAAATTTAGACCTAAGTATTTACATGGTTTTAATTTTAACTCGATACGCGTTTACCAAGATAAGGGATCTTGACAGACAGAAGGACAACAAAGTGATCCTTAATTTAAGGGTCCCGTTGTTTCTTTTTAGGTACGGAACCCTAAAAAGGCAAGCAAAATGGGCGGACTCGCGAACCTATGATTCCGTATGGTCTTAACTGTACTTACGCGGTCCTGGACACATCATCATCATCATCATGATCATTGCAACGAGTCACCTCGAGGAGATAGGTTCCGATCGGCAGTTCCGTCTTTACCATAAGGGCACACGGGGCCCCCGGCCTCACGAGGGCCCCACAAAGCACTAAAACATGTTGGTAAACTAAGAAACACTGTTGACTAAAAAGAAAGGAATCAAAGCCTAGAAAAAACAAGGAAAATTTAAAATTATACTTTTAACTGAGATAAGAAATTATTTTTTGGTAATCATGAATTCGTACCATCAGTATTTTATTTTACTTTGCAATAGGGCTCCCGAATTCTTGTGTGGCTCAGGGCCCCGGGATACTATAAGACGGCCCTGCCGATCGCACAATAGCTACGTAATTGCCTTGCACTGTGCTTAGGTATTTACCAACTTCCTACGCGTAGCCTACGCGTAAGGACGTAAATAAGAATATTATGCCTACGCGACCAAAAAAAATTATATTCAGAATGTCCTCATAGTCATAGGTGACTACTACATAATGTAGGTACAGACAACGGCAGGTCAACCTACCCTAAAAGTTTAAGGTGAAAATCAATTCAAAGTCCGAAATGTAGAAATCAATATCAATTGAGAAAATTTGACGTTTTGAGGTAAGTTGACGTGCTGTTGTCTGTACAAAGCAAGTTTGTATCTTGAAATGAAAGAGAACAAAAGGAAGGCGGAATACTAGAGGCCATACATGAATTAGGCTTACCAGGAGAACAAAGTAACTATACCTTGAAATATGAGGTATAGTTCTGCAGACGGTTATCGAATAGTGTTGACTTGGCGTATGATAGTATGGATGATATCTTGATGTCTGATTCTTCAATGATCTCCTTCATCACGTCGATGTCGTAGTCTGCCAGGCCGATGTATCGAGCCTTGCCGTCTTGCACTGCTTTAGCGAGAGTAGGCAGTGTTTCTTTCAGAACTATTGACAAATCTGGAGCGAAAGTGGCATCGTGCACCTGGAAGCGGATACATAATAGCATTTAATGGGCGTATATTCCCCTTATCCTAGCAAAACGAAACTCCAAACCGTTCCCTATCACCGTCGGAGTACACCAGGGTTCCGTCCTAAGTCCGTTTCTGTTTATTGTGATATTAAATGTTGTGTCAGACAGCATCAGAGACTCACATGAGCAGCCACCGCAGCTGCTGATGTATGCTGACGATATCGCACTGGTAGGCGCGGACAGGGGCAGGCTGGTTAGACGGGTGAACGAGTGGAAACAGTCGCTTGAGAGCGGTGGTCTGAAATTCAATGTGGCGATAACCGAGTACCTGGCCTGTAACTCTACAGATCCAACGTTCGTCCCCATAGGCGGAGACAAGGTCGAGCGCACGGACCAGTTTAAATATCTTGGATCTGTAAGTACTTCACGCGTCAGGAGATATCGATTGCGACGTCAAGGCACGCATTGCTGCTGCGTGGACCAAATGGTGAGAGGTGACTGGTGTCATTTGTGACCCCAGAATGCCGGTTAAGCTGAAAGGACAGATCTATAAGTCCATCATTAGGCCTGTCCTTTCTTATGGCAGGGAAGCGTGGCCGCTACTTGAGCGACACGAGCAGGAGCTGCGTGTCACGGAGAAGAAAATGCTGCGGTAGATGTGCGGAGTCACGCGGAAGGACCGCGTGAGGAACACGCGCATCCGCGGTAGCCTTCGTGTCCGTGATATTGCAGACAAGCTGCAGGAGAGTTGCCTACGCTGGTACGGCCATGTTTTGCGGAAACCGGCAAGCTACGTAGGAAACAAATGTCTGGCCATGCCGCCACCGCCGGGTCCTGGCAAAAAGGGTAGACCCAAGAAATGCTGGCTTGACGTCGTGAGGGCTGACATGCATGCCAACGATCTCACAACTAGAGATGCTCAAGACCGTGCGAAGTGGAGAAGTAAATCAAGGAACGCGGACCCTGGGCTCCAAAACGATGAACGCAACCAGGATTGACCGTACAGATGATGATGATGATTTTCTTAAATGCAAATATATCAATTCTGAAAATGATAGCATAAAGTTTTGCCCGTCACACAGAATTTCCTGTACGCCTTTAAACATCATATAAAACTACGCTCAAATTAATGGGAATACCTACATACTTACATCAATTTATGGGAAAATCAGTGGGTTGGTAAGTACGAAGTAATCACTAGGACTGTATGATAATAACAAAGATGGTGAGTACCTACAGTACCTATACTGGTATAGGTCCTAAACGACACGCTCGCGTCATGTCGCGTTTATATAACCGAGACCAAATTACTTTAAATTGGCGTGGCGCGTTATGATCTTGACTTGCTGACCTGTATCAAGTCCACGTAATCCAAGCCAAGGCGATGAAGCGTGCTATCCACGCCGGCCTCAGTTTTCTCCGCTGTAAAGTCGAACATTTTCTCTGTGGCTTTCTCGTACCGCCCGACTTTGCTGCCGATGAAATAGGACTCCCTGGGGACATCTTTGAGCGCCTATAAATTACGAAGGTAAGTATTGTGGAAACAATGCAAGTTCAATTTTGTAAAGGAAGTGAAATTAGACTTATCCTTTTTTGATAGAACGATTTCTTTACTTAAGTAAATGTACTGTAATGTAATGTACCTACTTTATTGGTTTGTCTTTGAATGATGATTCAAGCACAGAAAATTAAATCAAAGTAAGTACATATAGTTAATAGAACGTGTAACAAATAAGCAACGCAAAACTTTAGCGGCTGGTTCTGCTGCTGCATAAGACAACTTCCTATACTTATCATCAGAAAAATATGAAATCTCTATGAAGATAGCATCCCCATAAAAATATTGTTTTAACTACTTGATCGGCTAAAAGTTTTTTTGTAGAATAAAAGCGTAGCGATCGTGGACTATCTGATTCGATCGAGACCTGGGTAGTGCTACAGTCTCTTCAGCGGCGCTATATTGACTATTAGTGTTAATAATACAAAAACGCCACCATGTTGGTCCGAGTACTGCAGTAAGGCCAGTATCAGTTGGGAGCTCTACTCTCGGAATTGTTGACAGATATGTCTACTGGTACAAGTGATCCAATTGGGTAGGTACAATATTGAGGAAGAGGTTAACTCGGCTTGGCAGCGTTTGGTAATCTACACAACGTCTTCCCGTACAAAATACCTAAGTGCCTAAAGACCGAAGGCTACAACCAGTGTGTTTTACCTGTAATATGGAAGTAGTGACATACCTATACCTAGTACGGAAACGTGGCCTCATAAGAAAGCTAAAGGTTGCACAGCGTGCTATGGAAAGGGCTATGTTCGGTGTTACGAGATCGAATCAGAAATGAGGAGATCCTTATACAAACAAATGTCGCTAATATAGGCCGACGGATTAGCATGCTAGAGTGGCAGGGGGCGGGGGACATAGCACAGCACAACTGACGGCCAATGGGGCACAAAGGTTCTAAAATGGAGGAATATATCAGAATGCGCAGTGTAGGACGGCCACCTACAAGGTGGATAGACGACCTGGTAAAGGTTGCAGGAAGCCGCTGGATTCAGGCCACTTCCAACCAGCCAATCTGGAATTAAGTACTAGGGAGAAGCCTATATTTAAGCAGAGGACGTCCTACTGCTGAAATGTTAATGATGAATGACATCCTATCCAGAAATCGAAGTTTAAAACTAGGACTGACTGAAAAGAATTACTACATAAAATAAAGAAAAATAGCTGTCGAGTACGTTAGTGTTATTTTTATATTAAAATTAGCTGTCCCAGCGAACTTCGTACAGTACCGCTCCTTCATACATTCTTTTTTCCGTGCATTTTTCCGTGTTTTTATAGTTATTCTGCTTTTCAGGGCAGAGACAAATTCAATAAATCAAAGTTCATAAAAATCGGTCCAGCCGTTCTTGACTTTTAATAGTGTAACTAACCCGACTTTGTTATAGAAGATATAGATAGATCTGTTGTTGTTTGTTATCAATAATAATTAGTTGTTCCATTCAACTGGTTTTATTGAACATACCTACAACTGGTATGAAAGTATCTAATCCGTTTCCGACTTCCGTGGCGTAATAAAGTAGGTAAGTAGGTAAAATAAACCAAAATATTTTTACCTGTAGGTAACTTGCAATTTTCCCACAATAACCAATACTAGAAGAAGGTAAGTTATACTAATTGTACCTAAGTACGTGGTGCACTGTGCACTGATGACGTAGTCAAGGTTGCGGGCAGCCGCTGGATGCAAAGTCCCGCAGTGGGCTTCCAAGGGCTGAAGATGATGATACTAATTGACGGTAGGTGCCAAATTAATTCACCTGGTAAGTAGTTTAAATTGTACTTTTGTAGATTTTTACATTCACCTTGCCTACAGTCCATTCGGAACTTCCCTGTCCATACCAAGGACCCGTTTCCAAGTAGTTCAGTCCTCGATTTAAACTTTCTCTTATCAACTCCAGGCTTTGTTCTTCGTCATAGGTTCTGAAAAAAAAGGCTCGTCTTCAAAAACATAAAGCCAAGGCAAAATAACGTAGGTCATGTCATGAGATAACTGGACACACTTCTAATCTGTGGACGTAGTAGCACAATGAATGACATTGGAGTACATAAAGGTTATTCTCACAAATAAACTATTGTTATCGAAATTATTTCATACATTCACGCATGATGTACCTATGGGATGTATGTTACCATATTAGTTTTTTTTTAAATAATATCTAATAATAAAATAAGTATTATGTCTCAAACACGACAATCTTTATTGAAAGTAAGAATTCGCATTAAAAGTGAAATATTGGCGCATGGAAATAGCTTTAGACTGGGTTACAAATTACATACCCGTATATATTACTAAAGGCCGCTCCTCCCAAACTAACATGGGACAGCTTCATTCCCGTCGTACCAAGTTCGTTATATTTCATTGCAGTGACTGTGAGTAGGTAATATTAAAAAAAGTTAACACGGCCGTATTATCTGCCCCAAACTGCCGACTGAGTAAGCAGCAGGCGGCTCATAAACTAAACGTAGGTATTTCCAAATGAATTACGTTTCATGCAACTACTACAACAACAATTTCGATAAGATATATTATTAAGACCTACACATTTTGTTGTTTTCTGTGAAGTTCCATCTACATAATGAGAAATTAACATTATTATTCTACCTACGGTCAAGCGTCTACCTGCTATTTTATTTTTAGTTTATACATCTCAAGTTAGATAAGTAGTTAGTAAGTATAATACTGCAGAATACTATAATTTAAATAATCAGACTGCCAATGTACATATACTACTCAGCTGACTGTATTCTACCACAAATGCTTAAGTCATACATACACGGTGTATACCATTGAGTTACTATTTAAATCAATGGTGTATACCTACCTAATGTATGTACTCAACTGAATTTTTTTTACTAGAAAAATAAATTATTTTTCAATTATAACATATAAAAAACCTTACAAATTTTAATCCGTAAAAAGTTAAAAATACTTTATATTAAAATAATTTTATTTACAAAGCGTCTTGTTGTGAGATATTTCTTTAATCTATAATATAAAAATTATTCTCTATTTCCCTTGGTCATCGCACCACGCGTGAACGGATAAAACAATTGCTAATGCTAGTTCTTTTTTTGTTTTGTTAATTATTGTCAGGAGAAGGTTCTTAAGAAAGAAAAAATAAGAAAATCCTCTAGGAATAAACTAAACACCACGCGAACGAAGTCGCGGGCAACAGCTAGTAGGTATTAATTGGTAAAGTAGACTCCGATGTCGCTCAGAAAAAAAAGGAAAATTATACTTACCATGATTCTAAGGATATTTTTATCTATCATTAATTTTGTCTATTTACCTACTTACTTAGTTTTGATAATTTCGGTTTTAGTTTTAATATTTTCTAAGGTACGTACGTAAGGTAAGACCTATGTACTTTTTACTTCGATCAAGTTTAAGTATATCTAGACGGACAGTCGAGACAGCGAACGAACAAAAATTGTACCAGACGTTGGGTGATAAATCTATTTCCAGCATGAAGTGTCAATTGTGCCATCACTGGAGACGTATATGCCACTAGGCAAAATTGAGGTGTCGGAAATGGTGATTTGTCCTGATAAAGTGTGAAGTTATCCCGTTTGAACTTAATTATTAATAATAAGGGGTGTATTAATATTATGGAGTTTAAGTTTGACCCCAATGGTCGTGGTTTCTATCATTTGCGGCGGGGAATTACAAAACTACTAATAAAATAAAATTTTTCGCCTTGTCACACTTGCTGGTGTGTTCTGTTGACTGGCTGCTATCAAATGAAATTCGTGCCAATTTGATTTTCACCATTTTGGCGCTGTAGGCCGTAGTGTCGGAACTTGGAACTAAATTAGTGATGTCCCCCAAGTCGATAGTCGTAACGTTTTTCTATCTCATTATTTATTATAGTTACAGTGTGACTGGTAAAGGTCGCAGGAAGACGCTGGATTCAGGCCGCTTCCAACTGGCCAATCTTGAGTCAATGGGGGAGGCTATGTTCAGCAGTGGACGTCAAATGGCTGAAATGATGATGATGATGATGATGATGATGATGTCAGTGTGACTGTGGGTGGTTGCACAGAACAGAACAACCGAAATTTCATGTTCCGGTAAAACTTAAAATTAAATATACAGGGTGCTAAAGAAAGTATTAGCCAAGTTTTAGGGAGTGATTCAGAGTTGAGGCGAGTAATACAAGTAAATCGTATTAAAAATTTATTAAATTATTCTATTTTAAACAAAAAAGATGAAGGCGTGCACGCGCCATTAAGGAACGTTAGATTAATGATTTTAGTATGTTGTTACTAAAATAATAACAGTAGGTAGCTAAGCAAATGAATTTACTTTGTCTACATAATTAGACTCGATTCGGACTGTTTTTTTTTTAAATTATGTACTAGATTCGCTTCTGAACCACAACCAAAAATGTTACAGTAAATTAATGCAGCCAGTCGTAGTAAGCCTGTTTTAAGTGTGTATGAAGTATGAACGAAAGTTTGTTTGAAAATCATTGATAAAACTTCAATTAAATATCACACAAAATATACACTTTTAGAAAATCTATATATATATTTATATCTATATCTATATACTATTATATAAAACAAAGTCGGGTTACTTACACCATTCTAGGTCAAGAACGGCTCGGCCGATTTTTATGATTTATGCCATTTTGGATTTGTCTCCGTCCCAAATGGCAGAATAACTAAAACCGGTGACACACGGCAGCCGGACGCCAGTTTCGGAACAGGAAAAGGCGGAGTCTTGCTGAAGGGCTGGCGAAGTTGACGAAAGGATCAACCAATGGCAGCGTTTGACCTTACAATGTCAAGACGAGTCCGACGCCGCGTCCGCCGCCATCTGTCACCGGCTTAAAAAACATCGGAAAATTCACGAAAAAAAAAAACGAGGCGGTAAGAAGTTCGCCGGGACAGCTAGTCTATATACTTAGTCTGGCCTTAAATACTGTTACAAATTAAATTAAAATAAACAAAATATTACATTTGAATTTGGAATCTGTCATTTTTATATGATTGTTCATTGAGTTTTCTCATTTTGGCGCCAATACATTGTACAATATTTTGCGATATTAAAATGGAGTGGGATGATAAAGAGAACCGAATCGCTGTGATTGCATTACAAAACGTAGGTATGGAACCAAATGCAATTTTTAAAACTCTCCATACGCTTGGTATTAGTAAAATGATTGTGTACCGGGCTATTAATGGGTACAATGAGACCTCCTCTGTTTGTGAAAGAAAAAGATCTGGCCGTCCACGTAGTGTTCGTACGAAACAGGTCGCGTATTTTAAAAGATGACTTAGGACTTGCAGCCTATAAGAGATGTACTGGTCATTTCATAACTGATAATTTGAAAAAGAATGGGGTGGTAAAATCGAAACAACTACTGAAGCGGTACCGCAAAGGGAGGTCACAGAAAATTTTTGTTTACGGATGAGATTTTTTTTACAATTGAGCAACATTTTAACAAATAAAATGACTGTATTTATGCTCAAAGCTCTAAGGAAGCTTCCCAATTAGTCGACAGAGTGCACCGTGGGCTCTATCCGACTTCAGTGATGGTTTGGTGGAGTATTAGCTATGAAGGAGTGACTGAGCACAACAACACACTGACATCGGCACAAGTGTATCAAGATACCATTCTTGAGAAGGTACTGAAGCCCCTTAACAAAAGCATGTTCAATAACCAAGAATGGTCCCTTCAGCAAGACTCGGCGCCAGGTCATAAAGCTCGGTCTACACAGTCTTGGTTGGAAACGAACGTTTCAGACTTCATCAGAGCTGAAGACTGGCCGGTCGTCTAGTCCCGATCCCTAAAATAGTCCTTACGATTGGCAGTAAAGAATTTTCCCATGGAAAGAGTGCGTGCTTCTATTGATAACTGGCCTCAACGTTTAAAGGACTGTATTGCAGCCAATGGAGACCACTTTTAAATTGTTTTATATTTATGTATTAAACTAACACACTGTAAAAGTAATAAATGTTATTTGCAATATAATATTTTTGATTTCCTTTGTTTCTGTATTTATGGCAGGACTAGGTATACAAAAGAAAGTCGGGTTAGTTACACCAGTCGGGAACGGCTGATTTTTGATTTGTTGAGTTTGTCTCCACCCCGAATAGCAGAATAACTATAAAAAAAACACGGAAAAATTTACGAAAATAAAATGTATGAATGGGTGGTACGAAGTTCGCTGAGACTGCTAGAATATAATTATATAAAACAAAGTCGGGTTAGTTACACCATTTTTAAGTCGATTTATATGTCGGGTGATTTTTATGATTTTATAGATTTGTCTCCGTCCCGAATAGCAGAATAACTATGAAAACATCGAAGAATTCACGAAAAAAAATTAGGTGGTACGAAGTTTGCCGGGACAACTAGTCTATCCTGGATGTCATTATTTACCGTCACGAAAAAATAACTGTGTATTTTGTACCTAAAACAATTTCTATACGTGAGTGCGTTTATAAAATACAACTGATTTTATAAATTTTGGAATTTCCAAAATAATGGATAAATTTAGAATACATTAGTCGATTTTACCCACCGTTATATACGTCAAAATTAGTTTTGATATCAAATTCTAGTAGCGCTCCAAATAGGCATTTTAGCTGTTATTTGTACGGGATAGCCAGTCCGTGTTTTTTTCTAAGGTAATGGTCAAGGCTCGGACTACACACTTCCGGAGTTTTTCAGAACCCCATACAAAAAGGATTGAATCCGGGCTTGTCCGGAGACATTTTGTATGGAGTTCTAAAAAATTCCAAATGCATGTAGTCCGACCCTAAAATCGCTTCAAAATCCTATTTAGTCTGTTTATATTAATCTGTGGTCTGTGTATCAAATGTAGCGTTTACCTTGCTTGCAGTGTTCGCGCGCTGTCCCTGTTTCTGCTTTTAATTGTAAAAAGTGTAAAGAAGGACTACAGACAAAACTGTTGAACTCAAATATTAAGTAGACTAAAACAGCGCGTTTCTTCAGGCTTAAACTACCGTCAGACTAAATTTAAATATAAATCTTCGACACGGTAGTAAAATTATTTAAGCTGGCAAGACTGGACTAGGCGTCATGACTAGCGACTTAGGATGTTGCTATAATATGTGATGTTTTCACAAATCTAGGGACAAATTTTGTCCTTGAGGAAAATTTAAGAAAATTGTTAATTAGAATCTTAACTAGGGAATTTCGAGGATTTAATTATTAGATGTGGAATGAATGAATAAAAAATTTAGTTCTCGGATTTTTTATATTTTTAATGTAATAAAAAGCTGGCGCTAATTTCGTTGCAATTAATTTATTGAAACTGCTCTTTTAGAGCCAATTGACAACATTGGATGAGTGCAAGCAAACCTGTGATCACGGCACGACCAAACTTAAAGATAACGTGCTTATTAAAATCACTAATTCTTCATTCCCCTCAGCTCTGTGTGTTTTGTTGACGTTTCTGTTTCGTAAACGAGGTTATTCTAATTATTATATTTAAAGCGATAGCCATTAGCTCCGTAACCCTTAAACAGGGAATACACCACTTTTGACGATTGTTAATGTATAAGTTTGGACACGATATTTTTAAAAGGAAAAAAAAGGGAAATTACAAAATCTTAGTCTGGTAACTCTTATGCCTTGCTGCTAGTGCTACCATTCATTGCCAATCGGTACCTTTATATTTCTACTAGTCTTGTTTGTCTGTCCTCAACTTTTCTTTCAGTTCACCTTTCTGTTCCCTAGAGCTGTGTAGGATCGTGTGTGCATTTGTGTTCTCCGTAATAATATTAAAACGAACGGTAAACGGTTTGCTGAACTTATGTATTAAAATAAAGAAAAAATGTGATATATTTTGACCGAATAATATCAAATAAAACGTAAGTAATTAAAAAATACCTAAGACTAAACTAATTCATATTTTTGTTTACTAGTTATTGACATAAAGAATACTTTTTACACGGTACTTCTTGGCACATTTTCTGAAAGAACTTTTTTTTACCATGAGAATCAGAAATTAGTTCCAAATTTGAAACAGCTAAATACTACTCGCTTAGTCGGTAAACGATACATTTTTATTGTTGTAAGTGAACGATTGTACTCGTGCCATAAATTTATATCATAAAAGTATATATTCTTTATCAAAATGTCAGCGACGTCTTTCTGTTCTATTTGATTCATTAAGTTTTACGTATACTATAGTTTCCAATAGGTTAGGAACCGTGACGTTTCAGACAAACGTAATTTTTTACCATACGATGTTTCGTGCATAGATAGAATGTCTTTTATTATTTTATTTTTTTTAACTACCAATGACCTTGAAACTTTAGTACGTTACTTAGAAATTAGTTGTTAGTGTGAAATAAGATTTGGGGTAAACTACGATTTTATTGATTAAATATTTATTTTGGTATTTATGATATTAGGTACAATCTGAGAACTTTTTTAACAGAATAAATAATCTAATTAAAAGTACAATAAATTATATAAAAAAAACTTAAGATGTTTTCCTTTTATTTTATTTTATTGAACTATCATTCAAATCTAATTTTAGCAACATCATAATTTATTCTAAACATATTGACACTACTTAGTTTCTTTTTAAAATGTATTTGGTGGTAAAGCTCAAATTAATTAAGGGGTATGTTTTCAGAATCCGTAATGAGGGCCCGATTGCCCCGATGCAGACCGTTCTCAATACGGCTACTGGCCCTGTTGTTCTTTGCCCTGGCCTTTGGAGCTTACTGCTACTACTACACTACCCCTTCAATCAACAAAGCAGGTAAGACTAGTTTAACTTATGCTTTAAATAATCCATGGCTGATGGCTCTGTTAATCCAGCTCAAAGTAGTCTGAACATTAAAATTCAAGAAAGTCTACATTCATTTGCCAGATATAAAAAGTGACTTTTATAAAAATATGTGAGATAGCACTAAAATAATTAAACTAATGACTATCATAATTATGAATATTCAAATATTTGTATTTAGAATAGTATTAATTATATAATAGCATTTATTAATTTTAAAGCGAACATAAAATAGTGCCTAAACACACAGAATTAGATACCGTTTAGACTATTCCAAATGTAGACAAGTTGTAGAATTTATTAATTTATAGTTTTGTTAAAATATGTAAAATTGTATAAATGTCTTTTTTTGCTGAATAGTAAGTTAAAATAAATTATTTATTTCCTTAGTTTACCTCAAAAGTAAGTTAGCAGTTAGCACAGGCAGTTCCGTCTTTACCATAAGGGTATGTGGCAGGGAATGTGGCAAAGCACTAAAACATGTTTGTTAACTAAGAAACACTGTTAACTGAAAAGAAAGGAAAGAGGGTCAAAGCCTAGAAAAAAGAAGGGAAAATTTAAAAGTATACTTTTAATGGAGATATAATTCATTTTTACTTTGCAATAGGGCCCTCAAATACTTGTGTGCCCCAAGGCCCCGGGATATGGTAAGACGGCCCTGAGCCCAGGTTGAATATAATGTTCAATTTGATGTTTAAAATTAATATGTTACCTACATATCATTATTAGAGGAAACTCCAAACTGCTTCCTTAATACATCGCGACACGACGAAATGAAGGTCGACACCTACAATGATTCCTCGATTTTGCTTAATTACGTAGGTACCCAATAATAACGTGAGATGAATCCTTAAAAAACTATTTCAACCATCCATCATGGTAATTCTACCACAGCAAAAGTTTTTAATTATGTCTAGTTTTGTCACGGAGGTGAAAGATTTATACCCCCCATAGACGGGACGATAAATCGTTCGATCAAAACTCAAGACATTCATAAGGATTAGTTACCATAACGTTCACGAAACTATTCGTTGGAGAGCCGACTGCAAAATTTCGTACCTATACTTGATACCGCGATGAAATGCACAATGGTTTCCCATAAAAGTTATGCTAAGTCCGAATTTAATAGTCTGCCACGGCGGAACTTGCCGAAAGTATGAAAAAGATAGCCATTTCCGGTGCGAAAAAGGGGGCATTTCTAACCCATCTGATACTGAAAGAATAGTTATGGCATCAGTTAGAAATTTACTGGTAGATACAGAAAAGCGAAATCTGTCAGTTTTTTTTTGCCGGAAGTGCTTGGCAGACGCTCTCAAAGGTGACTATCGGGACCCCTAAAAATACCCATCTGATACCAGCATAAAACCAATTCCAGTCGGAAGGTATAAACCCTCATTTCAGGAATATGTAAGTCTGCCAGAGCTTTTTATGCCGAAACACCTTGACAGACGAGATTATGTAAGCAACATCCGTGGAACTTGTATTTTAGTATTGTACAGATTACGGACATTTTGATTACTGTAGGCTTTTGTATTGCATGTCTTCATCATCATCATCATCTATACGGTCAATCCCGGTTGCGTCCAAAGCCATCGCTTTGGAGCGCAGGGTCCGCTTTCCTAGATTTACTCCTCCACTTCGCATGGTCTTGAGCGTCTCTAGTTGTGAGATCATTGGCATGCATATCAGCCCTCACGTTGCCAAGCCAGCATTTCTTGGGTCTAACCCTTTTGCCAGGACTTGGCGGTGGTGGCATGGCCAGACATTTTTTTCTTACGTAGCTTGCCGGCTTCCGCAAAACATGGCCGTACCAGCGCAGGCGACTCTCCTGCAGTTTGTCTGCAATATCACGGACACGAAGGTTACGGCGGATGCGCGAGTTCCTCTCGTGGTCCTTCCGCATGACTCCGCACATCCACTGCAGCATATTCATCTCCGTGACACGCAGCTCTTGCTTGTGTCGCTCAAGTAGCGGCCACGCTTTGTTGCCATACAAAAGGACAAGCCTGATGATGGACGTATAGATCTGTCCTTCTGCTTAACCGGCAATCTGGGGTCACAAATGACACCAGTAACCTCTCGCCATTTGGCCCACGAAGCAGCAATGCGTGCTTTGATCTCGCAATCTATGTCTCCCGGCGCGTGAAGTACAGATCCAAGGTATTAAAACTGGACCGTGCGCTCGACCTTGTCTCCGCCTATGCGGTGTTGGATCTGTGGAGTTACAGGCCAGGTACTTGGTTTTCGCCACATTGAGTTTCAGACCATCGCTCTCAAGCGACTGCTTCCACTCGTTCACCCGTCTCACCAGCCTGCCCTTGTTCGCGTACATCAGTGCGATATCGTCAGCATACATCAGCAGCCACGGTGGCTGCTCATGTGAGTCTTTGATGCGGTCCAAACAGGGTCTATAGTCTCGTTGCCAGGACGGAACCCATATTGACACTCTAAGATATCACACTCCTGTCGGATCCGGGAGTCCACAATCCGCTCAAGGAGCTTCATGGTGTGGGACATGACCTTTATACCGCGGTAGTTGCTGCTCTCTTGCACCGATCCCTTGCCTTTGAAGACCGGAGTAATAATACTCATTCTCCATTGGCTCGGGATTAGCCCGCTTAAGAGTATGCGGTTGTAAAGGTAGGTTAAGATGTCTACCCCATGAGGGCTCATCGCCTTCCAGGCTTCGATTGGGACTCTACCAGGTCCGACAGCATTACGATTCTACATGCGGCGCAAAGAAATTTAAACTTCTTTAGGCGTTACCGGTGGTACTAGTCCCTGATTCGGAGGGAGGTCTGGTGGCAGCACCTCTTTGTGCTGCTTATTCAGCAGCTCATGGAAATAAGAGCGAACTTTTATGGGAAACCATTGTGAATTTTATCGCGGTATCAAGTAGGTACGAAATTTTGCAGTCGGCTCCTACTATATAGGTATCGTTGTGTTCCATTGGCGCAGGCTAGTTTCCTGGTTCAATAAAAGATTATTCTATTTAATCCGTCAGTTAGATTATCAAAAAACATTGGACCCATATTTTGTCTTTTGTCAATCAAACAAAAAATTACGAAGATAAAGCGCATCAAAGTGAGCATGTGACGTCACGCCTTGCTAAAAAGTGTCGCAAGGCGTGACGTTACGCGGAACTTTAACGAGTTATATCTTCGTGATTTTTTGTTTGATTGAGAAAAGAAAAAATACGTGTCCAATATTTTCTGTTAACACCCAACTTATGGACTAATTAGATTTTTTTAGGGAACTAGCTCATTCACTTCACTTCATCTGATGAAATTTCCGACTATTTTCAAGATATGGCTAACTAAAATTGACTATATCGTTAAAGACAAGTTACTGAAAATTCAATATTAGTAATCTCGGTCAATAGATATATAAAATATTTTAAATAGTTATAATTTTGAAAGAAAACTAATTTAACCTGTCAAATTACGTTCCGAACTCCATGATTTTTTGTCGTTGCGCTCGTTTTTCGAGTGATTTTCATAAAGTCGCCTAGCTTGGTGTCGTAACAATATTTCATTGCACTTTCATCTTTAATTTACACATTATAATTTACTTAAAAAACAATAATTCTTCTCCAGATCCACAAAAAAAAGTGTAAGGCCTCTAGACACCTGCATAATTATAATATTGGCTATTTGTTGCTACCGTGTTTTACTCCGTACTTTGATTCTGCCCTATAAACGTCATTCTGTAAATTCGGCTTTGCTTGTTTAGGCTACGGCACTCACAATCACAACTCGTAATTTAGATCTACCATATTATGGTACACTTGTTTATTACATAGTTGTTATGTTTATTTGTAAAAGGTTTTTAGTAGATTCTTTCTCTGACAGAAGACAGAAGGCCACAAAAATCCCGCCCTGAATTATGTTTTATCATAGTCCAAAGCTCAAAAAGACTAAGGCCATAATACTAATGAAGTATACAGTAAAGACTTAGTTCCAAACATGAGAGTTAAGTTTTACACTAAAAACTATGTATGGGCAAAAATTGTAAGCGTGTAACTATGTATGGGCAAAAATTTAATGCGAGTTAAGCTTCGTTGCGCCAATCCGTCCGAAATTTTGGAGTATTGGGGTTTTTAAAGACTTCGATTATGATATTGAGGTCGAATTGTTCGAGTCTGTAGCATCGGTTGGCGTTGAAATTAAAAAACAGGGCCGATTTTCCAATAGTCAGATAACTTTTATTTAAAGAATAAATTTGTTATTTGTCAGTTTTGTATAGAAATTGTATCAAAACGTCAATTTTATTCGTCGAATAAAGTTATCTGGTAAATTAAAAATCGGCCTTTGATCAGATTAATTTAATAATTATAATTTTTAAATTACGTAAGTACGATTACTCAAATTTCGCGACAAGCTTTTATATCATATTAATTGTGTAATGACGTTATAAGTTGAAACTAAAAGTTTTAAAGGAAAAGTTTATTTTATTCTTTTTGAGAAAAATTAATGTCTTAAACCCCTTTAGATTAGAGCAGCGGTTCTCAATCTTTTTTGGTGACGGAACCCTTTTGGATAGCAAAATACTTGATGGAACCCTACAATAAAACAATGGTTTTTAAGTGTATTTTTTATTAATAAGCATAATTAGAGTACCATGTAACAGTTACTTATTACTTACTTACATAACAAGTATAATAATAAATATAACATTGAAAAAGAAAAAAAATCTAACTAATGGGATGTATGAAACTGTTTTTTATTTTTCATCAATTGGTTGATATCAGGTTTCATAGAGGACAGTTGAAGTCTCATATCAGGTTCGGCGTCCAGTCTATTGCGGTATTTTGTTTTCGTGGCTGCATAGGTTGAGAATCCTGTTTCGCACAAATATGTTGTTGGAAACGGGAGAAGAATATTCAAAGCCATTTTGGCAAGCATTGGATATTCATTTCGGATTCTGCACCAAAAATCGTTGAGAGGCGTCGTTTTGAACAGTGACTCCATACTTGTGTCAGATGACATTTCTAAAAGAGATTCATATATCTCGTTTGACATACTTTCGGGCTTTTGTAAGTTGGGTAAAAAAGGATTATGAATCCATGAATTTAGTTTCATTTTTGTATTCTGTTCTTCAGGAAAATACTGCTCAAAAGATGCGCGCATCGAAGTGTGATATTGGACCAATTCTTCAAATACATCATCTTGAAATATTTCTGAGTTGTTATCGCCAAGAAACTCACTGAGTGACGTAAAGCTTTCTATTTCTCTATTTCCAACGCAAATAATCCAAAAATCTAATTTTCTTTTGAAGGCAGTTATTTTGTTACAGGCCTGGAACACTGTTGTCTGTTTACCTTGCAATGATAAATTTAATTCGTTCAGTTTCTGAAAGATATCCGCCATAAAAGACAGTCGGAACAACCAAGTTTTATCATACAAACGGTCTTTCAAATTAAAAGAAGTATCTGAAAGAAACATTTGTAACTCGGCTCTAAGTTCAAATAGCCTTGTTAAAGTTTTACCCCGAGACAGCCATCGCACTTCTGTATGGAGCAGCAGTGTTTTATGTGTGCTGCCATAATCTTCACACAATAATGAGAACAATCGGGATTGTAGTGGTCGTGATTTGATAAAATTAATTATTTTTACCGCTTCATCCATAACTAATTTTAGATTGGACGGCATTTGCTTCATCGCAAGTGCTTGTCTATGCAGGATACAATGGCTGGAACTACAATTAGGCGCTTTATTTTTTATTCGTGACACTACTCCTGCTGTTTTACCCGTCATCGCCTTGGCCCCATCTGTACAAATGTCAATGCAATCGTTCCAACTGAGATTATTTTCCTCAAAAAATATATTTATTTTATTAAAAATTTCCTCTCCGGTAGTGTTTGTGGGTAGAGGTGAACACATAAGCATGTCTTCTTCAAAAGAACTTTCACATGGATATCTCACGATAACCAGCAAGATAGCCAGACCAGCGACATCAGTCGACTCATCCATTTGCAAGACGAATTGTGTTTTTTGTAGACGTGTAACTAGTTCTTGTTTGACGTAGCTTGCTAGATCATGAATTCGCCGTGAAACAGTATCGTTAGATAGCGGCACAGTAGAAAGATGCTTTGCAGATTTTTCATCGAGCATGCATTTTGTTATGTCTAATACACATGGTTTTATTAAATTCTCAGCGATAGTGTGCGCTTCTCCTGCTTGTGCAATGCGATAGCTAACTAAATATGATGCCTCCGTGGCCTTTTCATTGATAGTTTGGGTTACATGCATCATTGTTTTTTGACTTTCCAATAACTGTTCTTTTTTACGTACAAAAAATTCTTTATTCTTGTCTTTAGACTCGGGGTGTACAGTTTCTAAATGTCGGCGCAACTTGGCAGGTGCCATGGAACTATTAGGAAGCAGTTTACTACATAACATGCAGAGAGGTGAGCCGTTGGAATCAACAAATCCAAAACTGATATATGATTCATCATACTTCCTTTTTTTCGCCTTTGAAACCGTGGAACTTGACGTCGTTGCATCATCGTCTGGATCGGTAATTGCTGTATACTCCACGCGGACTGCTTTTGAACATTCGGCTTCGTTGGAAGATGTTGTTGCGACACGTTTAACGCCTTTAAGCCAACGTTCCATTCTTTCAGGATGGTGAGGTTAAAATAATGCACGGTCGTTACTGCGTAGAAGAGTTTAGCACTTTAGTCCAAAGAAGAAATGTACAAAACTGATACAATCAGAAAACAGCAGTAGAACAATACACAATTTTTTTCTAGCAGGTAGGTACTTATCGCTCCGAACGCTAATCGTCGACTGACTAGTGTCAAGGCTTGATCATCGCTTTTATAGTCCTAGCCTCAATCTCGAACATTCTCAAAAATACTCGAGTCGGCGTCTTTGATAAATAAAAAGCCGATATAAAAATAGAAATTCAAAAAATGTGGTGTAAGCAATCTCGACTTTACGTTTTGAAGTTAGAGCCGAAAGTCGCTTGTTCACAATTATAGCGTCTAATTTCAAAGGCGGCTTTTATCAAAGGGATTGCGCGGTCACAAGTAGGTATCGGCGGTGGCGGCATAGTAAAATTGTTCGTGAATCGTGATACGCCGCGACAGAACGGTCGACCAGAGAGAGGTGTTTTGTTTTTTTTTTCTAACTTCTTGCGGAACCCCGACAGGGGTATCGCGGAACCCTAGGGTTCCGCGGAACACACTTAGAGTATGGCTGGATTAGAGCATTTACATAAAAGCTTGTTTTATTTAAAGGTTTTTTTAGAGGTAATCTGAGCAACTTTCGTTATCCAAACTGTATAAAATACTTTCAGACACATTAGCTTCTCAACACGAGATGATCGGCAACATTAACATAAATCTAAAAATACGCAACTCTCTAGGACTCGTATCGATAATCCAATCGTAGTAAGCGCGCAGCCTTGAGTATAAGAAAGATAAAACATTCCTTATACTTTGGACATCACACACATAAGTAGTACAAAAGACAAATGACACAAAGCCATTATTTAAATTAAAACAAACAAAAAAAAAACAACAAACAAGACATTACTAAAACAATAATAAAAATAAAAACAACGAGTATTTAAAATAATACATTTTATTTAAAAAAAAAAACCGACTTCAAAACACTAAAATGCTAAAAATAATCCTAACACTTAAGTACCTAATCAGTTACTTTTGGAGTCGGTGCCAGCCGATGAGAGATTCAATGTTTTTGTTTGCACCGACTCCAAAAGTAACTGATTAGGTACTTAAGTGTTAGGATTATTTTTAGCATTTTAATGTTTTGAAGTCGGTTTTATTTTTTTAAATAAAATTTACTTATTTCATCTATTTTTAGTGATAAATCGTAATCTAACTGCTGAACACCGATTTTATCCCCTATTTTCCTACCCTTAAGGGTGATTTTTATTTTTCAAACTTTTATCATAGCATCTTTGAAGTATAAGCTATTCAATAAAACAAAAATCATCAAAATCGGCTCATATTTGTCGAAGATAGGTAACAACCACAACCAAAATATTATCTGGGTATATATTTGTTGATTTTCTCAAAAAGTTCTAAATCAATTTCGATAAAATTTATATGGGACCACCTCTGAAGTATGATCTACCAAACAAAAAAGAATCATTAAAATCGATTCTTAATTGGCGGAGTAATCGCGTAACATACATACAAAAAAAAAAACATACAGTCGAATAGAGAACTTTATTGAAGTCGGTTGAAAAACCAAGTGGTGCCACCACTATGTGCCTGTGATGTCCAGGATAATGGGACCGCACTCAGCTTGAGCCGCGGCTAGAGTTGTAAAGTGTCCGTCACGTTATAAACGTCTGACCAATATGACCGAGCAAATTGGACATTTTCTCAATGTGACCGTACATTTTGGACATTTATTGTCACTAACGTCACAATCAATTCTATTGACAAACTATGAAAAAAAGTGCATTATTATAAGAAAGACGGGCTTTAGTATTGACGATCTTTAACGAAATGAAATTTCTAAAATTAATTTATGTTTCTGCACGAACAAGCTGAAAAGCGTCGTATCGTTACGCGCGAGTTTTTTTTTAGTTCAATCCAAATCCATTTACATATTTTATTGTATGTTTTTATTGTCAAATACTTAACATTTAAGACTTACTTTAGAGGAATTCTTCTTTTTTAAATGTATACTTTAAAAAATATGTGACCATCGTGACAATAAATGTTCAATGTGACCAAGCATTTATCATAAATGACGGACGCTTATAGCATATGACCGTCAATTTACAACTCTAGCCACGGCCTGAGTAGGTAGGCCGCGACGCCGGTTCTCAGTAGGTCCCGAATAAAAAAAATCTTAAATAAATATCGTGAATATGACACACTTCTGTAAGAATGAATAATTTTTTTTTTGTTAAAATCGTAGTCTTACCATGCAACGTTTACTGGGGTACCTACCTAGCTACCTACCTAGTACCTAGCTTTCGAATTCTACCAATGCATCCCCGTATTTCGATATGGTCCTTCTTTATCCGTCTTTATTCGTACTTGTGGCTTGGATTCCTTCTCTTGTGGTAGCAATATCGAAATATCTTACCTTAGTCATAAATGCCGCACATGCTGCCAAAAATTATTATGACTCCAGTCAGTCTCAAGTCTCAACTCTTCGAGACTGAGCTCGGGTTGTCAGTACGGGGGGTTCGCGTGACCAGCGTGCTTGGTTACGCTGGACGTTGCAGCGTTTACGTGCCGTGTATGATATTATTACAAGTACAACAGATGGTATGTGCCTACTATCATACTCGTGTTATCTCGGATTTCCCAGTGATGGTAGTTGTCTCTGTAGCTCGGAGTTGCGAAAAAACATGTTATCAGAAATAGCGAATTTCTTATCAAGTGAATTCATTCATTATTGATAAAAATCATAATTTCTGTTGTTTAAATTGGTTACATTATATACGTATGCACAAGTGTGAATGGTTTTAGGAATAAAAACAGTGACAATATTGCTCCAAACAGAAAATATTTTACGTGTTGTTGTTACGGTTAAATACACGCAGTTTTTTTACTAGAATCCGTATTGAGTCATACTAGAATCCGTACTGCATACGTCACCATTTTTATTTGCCAGAGCGGGACATCTGGGGAATTAAAAAAAAGTTACCGCATGACACCACAGACATACACTATTTCTATGAACTAGAATGTCGTAAAACCATCCTCCATATATTATGTCTTGAGTCTAAAGTCCATTCTAAAATCCTCTTCCATTTTTTGGTCAAAAGGTGTATCTGCAAAATTAGTGATGGAGTTATTCTATTAAGTTCAATTGAAAAAAAAAAACTATAAGTACTTAATGTATTAGGCAGTTAGATTAAGAAGATCAAATCCATAAAATGCATTGGAGATTATTGATCATTAAAAATTCATTCATGCGTCTGATATAATACATCGGATACTTACTATGTATCATCAAACCGTATTCCAAAAACCGATTATAGTAAAATCATTTCGAAATAACACTAGACAGACGACCTGGTAAAGGTTGCAGAAAGCCGCTGGAAGCAGGCCGTTTTCAACTGACCAATTTGGAAGTCACTAGGGGAGGCCTATGTTCAGCAGTGGACGTTATGTGGCTGAAATGATGATGATGTTGATGATTTCGAAATAAAAATATAGCTGTCGCTATCGAGTTCGATAACGAGGGGTACACTCAGGGTAAGGACCTAAAGTAGGCGCAGTAAAGTGCAATCACATAGTCCAACATTCGATTTGTTAGTTCTGGCGATTCGATACAGCATCGTCTGATCATTCGATTCTCCGGCTAAACAATGGCAAGTGTAGTAAACATACCATGCTCGTATAATTGACGACTTGCCTTCCTTATTATTTTAAATTCATGTTGACTATGTATTTAAGCCACGTTTGTTATTCACTTGAGAACTAGTGGAAAAAAATGAAATGACAAACTTCCAAGTAAATATTTACATAGACGGACGGTTGTGTGAACTGGGTATAATCAAGTCAATATGTTATTGGTTGCAATCGAGTTTTATTATGCAGAGAGGTACCTATCGAAAGACCTATCTTTACAAATCTTTTTTTTTAAATACGGTTATGGTAATATACGCGTATAAAAATTAAGATGGACGAGTCATCATCATGGCTCTTCGGTTATACAATCTTGGATCTCTTCTCCCATTCCTGGCGATCTTGTACCCGGCTCATCCTGTCGCGAACTGCTTGTCGTCGGATTTCATCCGTTCAGGGGTGCGGTTTAGAGTCAAAGAAAAAGAAAAGTTTTGAAATAATCGTTATGCTAAATAATAAGTAATTAAAAACATTAGGTAACTTTAACTAAGATAATGATTAAATTTTGGATCTCGACAATAAATGCACATAATTGTAATCTACTACGCTGTTAAGAGAATAAATATATTATAACTATTTACTGCCTTTTGTAGTTTAATTTTCTATACTGTGGATTGATTAACAAGTCTGCCAACTTTGGTTGGTACTGTTGGTCGGTTATTAAAGTTATTAACAGCAAAGTTAATATTGAATGATGGAACTTGTCTAGATGTGGTAGTCAACTCAGCTAGCTAACAAACTTTCAATAAGTTTCTTCAATCTTCATAACCGAAATTTATAACATATCTGAATCTAGTAATCGAAATACCTTATTCTATGTAGTATACTAGTAAATTTTCTATTAAAACCATCGAATCTAATATGAACCTTTTCAAATAACCCCCACAGGTAGAATAATACAATTAGGTACATATTCGGTTTTGGGTCAACTTTCTACATAATGTATCTTAATTTTTATTTTCACCTCAGACTTAAATTACTGGTCTATAAGTTTAAGGAAATTAGGAAATATTTGATATAGGTATGGTAATGGTATAAAACCAAAAAATTTTTCATATTCGTTGAATACTAAGGTATTCAACGAATATGAAAACTTTTTTTGGTTTTATACCATTTTTTTGGTTTTTCGAAGTCTGTCGATCGTCATTCGTCGTTCGTCGTTCATCTGTAGTTTAAAGATTGACGGATTCTCGAAAATCAAATAATGACCGCGTAAACGGTAGAACGTGTACCCAGTACCAGCCTTACTCTCGAAATTTTTGACAAATATGTCTACCTGGATGAGACAGATGATCCAGTTGGGTCGATCCAATTTTGAGAAGGACTAGGTGAATCAGCGAATCAAATTCGGCTGGGCAGCGTACGGAAAATTACACGTCTTCTCTCGATTCTTGCGAGATCGAATCAGATACGAGAAGATCTGTAAACGAACAAGTCTTTGACAAAGTTTGACGGATTAGCAATGGCAGTGGGCTAAGCACTTAGTTTGTAGAACTGACGGCCGATGGGGCAGAAAAGTTGTAGAATGTTGGCTATGTACCTGCAAACGCAGCGTAGGACGTCCACTCACAAGAGGGACAGACGACCAGGGTAAATGTTGCAGGAAGCGGCTAGCCGCTTCATGCAGGCTGCTCCAAACCAGCCAATCTGGTAGTCATTGAGAGAGGCCTATGTTCAGCAGTGGACGTCCGAACATGGTGGCGAAATGATGATGATAAAATTGAGAACTGAGAATCGACTTATCACATATTTTATTGACTTATAAATATGATTTTGTTAGACGACAAAAAGTAAAAAACGATAAACGGTTTTTAGAAATCATTTTGTTTTTCTCTCTAACCTACCTATGTTTGTTCCTAATCCTAACTAACCGAGCATAAATTATAAGCAGGATAGGTAATAGATTGACCTTACGCGTATTCTGCGTGAGAATACGGGGGCGCCTCGGTTCGGTACATCACTCCATGAGAACTAGTTTGACCAGTCCGCTCGACTTGGACAAATAATTGAGTTTGCTGGGACGTGACTCATTTGTCGCAGTCAATCTGCGCATGTTATACAATATTTATTCAGGTAAATAAAGTCTAAAGACTTTATTTTTTCTTTTAAATAATAAGAGAATGACAAACAGTTAAAATACCTATATGATACGTGCAGAAATTTTATAAAATAAATTCCAATAACTTTTTCAAAGGCCATTGTGTCTTTGTTCGCACTTCATATTGTTCCACCATATCATCACAGCTCTAGTTAATTAATTTTTTGGCTTCTTTTTCATCGTGGTTTTACATTTTCAGTCTGTATTTATGGAATTAAATATGAAATACGGAAATGTCGCCAAATATTTTCATATTGTACTCTTTTAAATATAAAAGTATTCGTATACTAGGTGTTTTTATTGGTACTTATTCTAAATTGTCCGGATGTCGATTGTAATTTTATCTTACTCTGGAAAAAAACACCAGATTGAACAATAGCATGAAAACATGACACCTGTGATTTATTTGATCGGTTGATCAATGTCCGTTCTATTTTTAGGGTTCCGTAGTCAATACAGAACCCTTTAGTTTCGCCAATGTACCGTCTGTCGGTCTGTCTGTCCACGGCTTAGCTCAGAGACTCTTAGATAGCCATCATTTCGCAAGAGTATACATATCAAACACGCCGACAAAGTGGTAGAATACAATGTTGAAATATATTTTTTTTAGGGTAGGATAAAAAAAAAACTGTGCGAGTAGGGGAACCCCCTTCTCCTTTGCCAGTGACTTGGAAAATTCAAGACGGTGGTATACAGGATGTCCCTGAAAGTATGGATCAAATTGAAAAAGCGTATAGCGGGGGTCATTTCCGAACTTTTTGGTTCTATGAATATGTTCTATTTTCAATGGATAAAGAGTTGCTTTTTTTTTATAATATCGCATAGAGCCCACACAAATAAAACATACAAAAAGTAA
The DNA here is from genome assembly GCA_963576865.1 of Anania hortulata. NCBI lineage: Eukaryota > Metazoa > Arthropoda > Insecta > Lepidoptera > Crambidae > Anania > Anania hortulata. Next base: position 22,793,016 of record OY756387.1, on the reverse strand, counting down.
TTTTATAAAAAAAGTTTCATTTTTTTTAACGATATAGGAAGGTTTGCCTTTCTTTGGGTAGTTCTTTTAATCAACTAGCAATCCTGTGTACATTGGGAGCAAAAAAATAGCACACACATTTTGCTCTAACAAAAATTTTACTTCATTTTCAAGTATTTTTTGTAGGAAAAAAATTTACTACTGAAAGCTGTTTATGTATTAAAAAAAGTTTCCAATCTTATACAAATTTTTTTGAGATATGAATCATTAAGCTATTATAAATACTTTTGAATTTATGACCATTTAAAACAGTAAAGGTCGTAATTTTTTAATTTTGCAATCTTCATATGTTTTATTATTTTTAATTTGAGAAACGATTTATTTTCGCATTTTGACTATTGGTTAACTATCTAAGCTCTGTGGTGTCTAATGATTCATAACCCTGTATATACCGAATTTAAAACGAAAACTATCACAGCTCAGTCCAATTCACCCTCAGATCGGGCTCTGGAGGCCTACTACGAAAATGTTTCGTTCGTTCGGGCGTATAAACCTAACAAATTAAAACACCATCTACATATGTAAAACCTTTGACAATTTATGAACAATTGAAAACGGTCGTGTTCTTTACCCGGCTAATTTTAGATGTTCATGTTTTGTCAAAGGATTGACACAGGTGAATGGCTATTCTAATTTATTAGGTTTATACGTCCGAACTTACGAAAAATTTTCGTAGTAGGCCTCCTGTTCTGAATCGGGGTCCTGGTCTAAATGTGGATAAGAGATGCTAAAGGTTTAAAAAATTATGGATTTTCAACTTTATGTGGGATACTTGATATCTGCGCTAAAAAGTACATGCGATACCTATCATAATTTGTCCGCAATTCTCGTAAAGTTTTGGAATTGAGAATGTAAGTAATTAAACTTTACATTTATAGTTTTAGTCGTTTCTTGTTCAAATAAATTGCATTGATAAGCTATTTTGATTTTACTTCCAATTATAACGAACAATGTAAGAAAAGTGTATTTGCTTTAGACTAGTAACCATGCCATGCTACAATTACATAGTAATACTGTTAACATCTAAATATATAAATGAATATCTATTTCCCTTGGTCATGGCATCACGCGTGAATTTCGTGAATTCTTTTTTTGTTGTGTTAATTATTGTCAGGAGAAGGTACTTAGCCATCAAAAACATAACTTGTAAAAAAACGAAGTCTCGTAACTCAGTTCTTCTATCGTAAAAAGTTGTGAGATCCATGTAATACCAAGTCTGTTAATTTATTCAGTCCCTACTTAAGGAGCCTTCTATCTTAAGGTACTACGTAATGAGCTAACCTAACAACTTCTTATAGTGACATATAGTAATATATCAATATTAAAAATATTGTATGTTATACACAGAGAATTCTGATCGTCTCTGGTTATAAATAAATAGATTGACTTGACAATCGCATGAAAACAATGTATCTCACTAGTAATACATATTATATTAAATTATATTGTTTAGTGCGATTGCCAAGTCAATCTGTTTATTTCTGACATAAAATATTTTTAATATTGATATGGTCATTATATTAAGTTGTTAGGTTAGCTCATTACGTAATAACTTAAGACAGAAGGCCCCTTAAGTAGGGACTGAATAAATTAACCGACTTGGTATTATAAGGTTTACAACTTTTTACGAGAGAAGAACTGAGTTGCGAGACTTGTTTTTTTTACAAGTTATGTTTTTGATGGCACCTCATTTCTGTTTGTAGTCTTACTTTTTTCCCTTCCGGCACCTTCTTTCTTGAATAGAAATATCTACACCTATTATTCCATTATAATATTATACATACAGGGTTACATTTCAAGGTAGTGCCAAATTTTAAAAATAAGGTCTATTCGCTGTGTGCGCGATGACAGCGCCCCTAGTGACCAAAATTATCGTGGACTTAAGATCTTTCAAATTATGGCACCTGGATGGTTTGAGAATGATTTTCGGATTGTTTTTCTTCGAAATTAGATGAAAATATCTTAAAAGTTTGTGCATAATATAATAAGTGATTTTCTTACTTGAACTAAATATGAATGTTGTAATACGAACGGGATTTGGAGCAATACAACATGATATAACTTTTCAACCTCAAACTGTGCAAAAAGGGAAAAAAAATATTAGCACAGCATGTGAGAGACGTTGAAGAGCTTAGAACCAACGGACAAAGCTACTTAATAAGAGCTGTGATCATAAGACAAACGTCTGTGACACAAACTCCCTACAAACTTTTTTCTCTTCACAACAGCTATGCATTTATGTCGGTGCTCCAATTTCCATCTTGATATTAGAAACGAATAAAACATGCACGAACTGTTTATCCCATTGTTTCTACACTTTATAACACAACACGTAATGTGACCCATATCGCGAATTATAACGTTTTTACTTAAAAATACATAATAATGTTAGTCTGGAATTCTATGAAAATATAGCAATTTGACACTGACAGTCCAGAGTTTTTTCACATTTCTGCCAGATTGCGTGCTGCGATCGATTTGACGGCCCCCACCACCTACTTTGCAAATAGCGAATAGAATAATATAAAAATACTAATTTAACGTAATTAATTTCAGTCGTCGTATTTCTGAATTAAAATGTTCTTAAATATTTCCAAAAAATAAGAAAACGCGAGATGCGCCGTCATTCATCAGATCACAGGCGTACGCCGACGCTGCTCCTACAAGAACCTCATGCAGTGCACATACGGTGCAATTTAATCGAGTAATCGTAAATTTTTAACGTATTCTATTTTTCAAAAAATGCGGAATTGAAAAATTAAAAAAAAGAGTTTGTTTTTTACGTAGATCGAATTAGTTACTGATTCTGAGTGTTCCCTGAAAAATTGGCACTACCGTGAAATGTAACCCTGTACACTGATTCATTTACTGCAAATGTTTTCTAGATACACCAACTGCACAAATAACTTTGTAATCCCATATTTATATAGGATTACAAAGCTACAAATATATAAGATTATTTATGCAGTTGGTGTATCTAGAAAACTGATCCAAAATTTCAAAATGTTTTATTTTTTTAAAATTTATACACACTAATTGCATTCTAAATTTGAAGCTTCTAAGTCCGCTAGAAATGCCTTAGAGTTTTCTTGATCGGTCAGTCAGTCAGTGAGTGAGTCACAAAATTAAGAAACTTTCGACTAGTTATAATTCTTAAACTACTGGTTCATAATGAATGAAATTTGAAATGTATCGTGTATGTATAATGCCATCTTGGTTACTTAAAATTTAGGCTTCTAGTTTTGTTCAACAACAAAGTTAAAGGGGGTCGAAAATAGCCTGAACTGTTTCGAGAAAAGGATGGTACGGCCGTGCCGCTTTTTTGCTTGACTCGAATAAAAGAAAAAAGAACACAAGATAAAAATAAGAAAGTTGCGCAGAAAATCCTTTATAATAAACTATAGACCACGCAAAAGAAGTCGCAGGCAAGTTATGAAAAGGCTAGTTATGATATATATTTGCTGCGTTAAAGGTGATCAAAAGATTTTTATCTGAAAGTAGTTAGTAGTACGTAGTAGTTACAGGATTTATATAATAGGTTTGTTGAATAGAAAAAGGTAGGGAGTTAGCTACTTTTAGTATTGCTGAGCTCGTTCAAGGAAGTAAGATAGTTTTTGTTGGTCTACCCCATCAAGTGATGCAATATTAAATTATGGATATGAATTTTGGATCCGCGATTGATCGAAGTTTTTTGATTATGTATTAATAAACATAATCAAAAAACTTCGATCAATTACGGACTCGGTTAACAAAATTTTTAAAGTGAGGTCTGAAAGAGAGTGTTTTGTCTATTCTAATAATTCTAAAATATTTCAAGTTATCAGTCGTATGGATAGTAAGACAACCGTCTTAGTAAAGTATGTTTTGACTAGCGGGTTTCGATATTGATTAATGATGTGCTATTTAATTGAAAACTGTTAATTATGATGGCGGTTGCGCATGCAGAAGTATGTATTTTGTCTTGTCAGCGTTTAAGATTAGTAAGTTGCAGTAAAGCCAATTATTTACCATATTAAAGTCTAGCTGTACACAATATAAGCGCTGTATAGTCGGCGTAAGATATTATTTTACCATCTATAATATAAAAATGAATCTATATTTCCCTTGGTCACGAGCATCACGCGTGAACGGACGGAACAATTACGCTAATTCTTTTTTTGTGTTAATAATTGTCAGGAGAAGGTTCTTTTAAAAGAAAAGATTAAGAAAGTTGCGCAGAAAATTCTTTATATAATAAACTAGAGACCACGCCAACGAAGTCGCGGGCAACAGCTAGTACTCTATACATATTATCCAAGTTTACACAGATTATTTATACAGTGTCCCGTAACTCAAGGAAAACCTTGTAACGACATATTCTATTCGTAGTGAACAATTTTGTTCTATGACTAAAAAAAATGCTTATAATTTTACAAATTTTACAAATTCAATCGGCTGTTTGGTAATTTTGTATAGGAAATCGATAAATTTTCTTGGAAATTTGCAAAAGTTATAAAAGTCTCTCATAGAACAAATTAATAAAGTTATTTACCATGGTGTATAAAACATTGTGGTCCCAATGTTATCCTCGAGTTTAATTAAAGTATGGTATGACAGGACACCCTGTAAACACCAAGAACAGGGTTGAGCTTAGGATACATCCTTGAGAAACCCCAAATATATTATGTGGATGACCCCTTGACTGTCCCAAATGATTTCAAATGAATGACCCCTTGACTGTGGCTATAATTTTACTAGCCGAACAAACAGCTTTCGTCTACTTTCTTTAGGGCACGTACCCCGGTAGAAGTCCAGTGCGTTGACTATTGTTACGCAGTTTGAGTCTCTGCTGGTGTATAATGGTGGTCCATGGTTTTGGCATCTGTTAAGCACTGACGCAAAAATGCACCTAGATTGTGGTTATACATTCCTTAGAACTTCAGAAGTTGTTACGTGGTTTAGTTTTTGGTTGACTGTCTGTAAACGCGGCACCAATCTTGCAGAAAGCTTTTTCAAGCCCAGATATCGTGCAAAATAAAAAAAAAACTCGTTAGGACGAGATGTGCACAGCATCAGCTATCTCGCGTAACTTCACTCGACGGTCTGCCAAAACAATATCATGGATAAAATGTACCGTGGTGACCTCAATCGACACTCTCCTAGGTGCTCGGCGTCCCTGGTGGTGGTAATTCAGCGATGCACTTGTGTACCATTTGATGAGAAGGTTTTGTCTTCGTTCTGCCTAATGTTGTGTTTTAAATAAAAGCGCCGTGTAATCGAATTTTAAAAAATAATTTAAGTTTGCAAAACTTGGGAAATAAAGTTTTTTACTCCGACTCCTTAAATTCGGAGGATTTTTTTTGTTCGCAATAAGACGCGGTTTTCTTAACCTACAATTGTTTGCTTGACGTAAAATTTGTAAGGGACCTATCATTACTTCATGAAACGCTCACACGCCGGCGCTATTTATTGCGAATAACGAACGAATGATCCCGACATTCCCCAACGATTCTGAGATGCAGCGTTATTCACGCTTCCTTTTCACAGCGAACTCTAAGATCTTTTCCTTTGTCGGCACTACACAATACCTTTATATTACTTAGGTACTACATTATACCTTTATGTGACTTTAATCAAACCAGTCTTTGATCAGATTAGACTAGTTTATTAATAAATAATACTAACATTTTTTGCCATTTCTGCTTTGATAGTCTTTTTTAATGTCGTATGTCATTGTCTCATTGAATGCCGTTCTTGTTCAATAGCTTTTACTCGTAGATCCTGTCTGACTTATGCCGTGCCTATTACTGTTTACATTTAATGTAAATAAGAATATTTTAAAAACATATTTTAATTTCGTAACGTATCATTATCATCATTTCAGCCATGAGACGTCCACTGCTGAACATACGCCTCCCTCAATGACTTTCTGATGGGCCGGTTGGAAGAGGCCCACATCCAGCTGCTTTCTTCAACCTTTACAAGGTTGTCTGTCCACCTTTTGGGTAGACGTCCTACGCTGCGCTTGCCGGGACGTGGCCTTTGTTCCAGAACCTTTCTGCCCCATCGGCCGTCAGTTTTACGTGCTATGTGCCCCGTCCACTGCCACTTTAGTGGGCTACGTCAGCAGTTTTCGGATGTCCTCATTTCTGATTCGATCTCGCAAAGAAACAGATTAGATATGTATACAATAAATCCATTCAAATCGGTATATTATAAATTATAAGAAATGTTAATAAGTCAAATGGTAGCAAATGCTCATGCCGTATTTTAGCAATCTTACTCTGCATGAATGCGTCAATAATAATCCTCCGAAACACATACACAGACACATACTTCAGAGTTAGCAGGTCGAGTTATGTATTTAAACGAAGCTGTACAGACAATCTACTCAACTATAATAAGCGCACGTTCAGCTCAGTTTTCAATTTCTGGAGCTACACAGCCATGAATGCAGAACTAATGCAACTTAGTTACATACATAAAACACGAGGAATTGACTATACACTTACACATACGAATTAACTACAGTGCAGGGTATTTTCATGGTAGCAATTCAATAATGTTAATCAAAATGATAGAAGTTTGTATAGAGAATTCGACATTTGCGCGGACATAGTCGCTGGAAACAATTTTGACTACAGAATAAGGTTTTGTAGTAAAAGCTAACTTATTTCTAGTAAAAGGCTAAATATCGGAAAACTGTCGCAGCCAACCCACAAAATACAGAGTGTAAAATAACATAGGGCGTTCCTTGAGCCAGTATATTTACATCATTAACAGATTAAAATTAAAATATCAACGAACAAAAATAATCATAAAAATTCGAAATATAACAAAAAAGTTACGCCCTATTTAGAACCAAAATCGTAATGCGGAATGGAAGCTAGCCCTATTTGCGCTACGCAAACTAGCAACGTCGCTGTTCTGTCTCATACCTCGGTGATATACAAATTGGATGTTTAAGTTTTTTTTTTAAATTTAATTGTACATGAGAATAATGAGCATATAGCATGTAAGGAAGGACGCTTAAGTATTACGGGTTAACGGGAATGCCTTTTGTTATTTATTACTTTAAATACCTGTGACAAACTACACATTAATAACTATAATTGTAATGTTTTGTAATTATGTTTCTGATATGATATGAAATTGATAATTCTAGATTTTATGATTTCGTAGTCCTGACTATAGTTTGGTCATGTCCGTCTGTCTTGCCGAGATTTTGCTAAGTGACCGTTAGTACTAGAAAGCTGTAATTTTGTAGGTGTGTGTCTACCAATTACACCACAAAGTGGTAGAATAAAAAGGCATCAAACCTAATTGGTATACCTCAAGTTGCAAGTAACCTTAAATAACGTAATTTTGGTGTACACCCATAAAACATACGTTAATCGATAGAGAAAATAATTACAAACAACAAATACTCTTTGACAAAATGTCGTAAATGATATACTTTTTTCAGAATTTCAGGGTGAACATGTAATATTTATTTTTATTTTCATAATCAAATTGAAATTCTGAAAAAAGCGTATCATTTACGACATTTTGTCAAGGCGTATTTCTTGTTTGTAATTATTTTCTCTTTCGATTAACGCATGTTTCACAGGTGTACACCAAAATAAAATTATTTAAGGTTACTTGGAACTTGACGTATGCCAGGCGCTACACAAAAGAGTTCAAAGTCTTTTTAGAAAATATAAAAAACAACAGAATCGTTCTATATTGTGATAACGGGCTACTACGGAACCCTACACTGTGCGTGGCCCGAAACGCACTTGGCCGGTTTTTACCCTTAATTTAGATTTACGAAATATGTGCAAGTGCTCAAGTGGTGGTTGGCATAATCCATGTTGAACGTTGAGTGCAATCCATTAAAAGTAGGAACGTATAATTTTAATGTTTTTTCATCCTGTTTTACAAACAAACAGTCTCCTCGCGTCGTTATGCAGAAGCACGTTTTCATAGGTCCTACTCATGTTGGTCAATGTTGATTTTGACGAACAACCTAATGAACGAATGTGCATAATGTAATCTAAAACGTTTTACTATCTACTCGGGTAAAGAATCATACATTCGGTGCTAATAGAAAAGTAGCGGTCAGATTCTTACGCTACCATAGTTTTTTATGTCTTCCATAAGAAAGACCTTACTGCAAAGCAATCACTTACTTTCTCTTGCCTCCCCCTAGTCGAATCGAACGAACGAACGAGCGATATCTTTTACTGTGTCAAGTCAGTATGCAAAAGGTGCATACTGACTTGACACAGTAAAAGAAAGTAACATTTAGGTATGCGGGCTTTATTTACTTCCCTGCAGCCATCATCTATTAAAACCTTATTCTAAGTAAAGTCTCTCCTGTTTCTTCCTCCTCGTAAAGTAATAAAGGGTATAAAAATTCAAAGACGTCCAACAAAAAATCTGATATATTAAGCGTCATCAATTTAATTGTTTAGGAAAGTATCTCAGATATTGCGGAATACACGGTACAACAGTTTTCATAGAAAGAGACAAATAACTTCAGCAGACCGAAACAAATTTATTTTTATTTCTCATTCTTTGTCTTACGCACTTATTTGCTCTCGCACTACGTTACCCCCCTGTATTACAACTTAATTTCCTCCGCCCTATGGTTGTCTGGAAGCGATCACTTTTGGCGATAAGGCCGCCTGATTGTACATAACTGTGTCTTGTTTGTAATAACCTTTAATGTTTTTGTGCAATAAAGTGTCTATCTATGTGTTTTAAGAAAATGGTCCTCTCCCTATTAGGCGTTAGACGTTGTTTTACAGAGATGTAAAAAATATCTTTAAGTTATTAATTTAAAACAAGAAAAAACTACTAAATGCAAGAAACAATATGTCGCTATTAAGTTAAGTTCGTTTAATTGATTTAAAAATAAAATAATTAACGAATTTAATCAATATCTCTTAAAGTTAGAATAAAACCGAGAATAAGTCTTGGACAAATGTAAGCAATATTTGTGTGATAGAATTATTGCTTTACCATAAGTATATACTGGCCAGAACAGTGACATCCAAAAATTTTTTTTAGTTGTCTCGTGTCGTTAGGTATCTGAATCACCCCTTAGTATGTTCTACGATTTTTCGTAGTTTTCGAGTTACGAATTTTTTCATGAATTTTTTTAACCGGAACAGTAAAAATTTTTTTTTAAAAAAAGGAGGTTTTTTTTTCTTGCAGCTAATTCTCTATGAACTGTGCATTTATGCATAAAATAAACAGCCTCATAACTTTAATGGAAGTTACTACAAAATTAACCTGAGAATTTATGTTAAGTGAGTTACCATTTAAATTTTCAACTTAAAATTAAAAATCTTAACTGCTCATTTCTTAGTTTCTAAGTAGCTTCAGAAAATGCGCTAGACTCTAAGCTTTCATAATAATAATAAAATAGTAGTACTTCATAGGCTTCATAGGCTATTTAAAAAATTGTAACTCGAAAACTACGAAAAATTGTAAAACATACAAGGGTGATTCAGATACCTCTCAACACGAGACACCTAAAAAAAATTTTTGCTCGTCACTTTTCTAGTCATCCTGTATATTTTTGGAACGACTAGAAATCTGGCTTTCTTAGAAAAAGGAATCCTTTTTACCTGTGTACCATAAAGATTAAATTTTACCCGAATCAATAAGTATTTTTCAACTGGCATTTTGTATATTATTAAACGTATTGGTAAAACGAATAATCCAATAATCTCCGTAGCCTCAGGTAATTTTAGTAGAATTTATGTAAATATTTAATTCTAGTTCATTTTTTACGGTCACAAACAGAGTTTTTAGGCACTTAACAAAAATGTAAAAAACCTCTTGAATAGCTTATCATACCGTACATCATTAACATCATAACGTACCATACCTTTCATAAAAGTAAGTGGCATTTGTGAAATATTATAACCCTTTTTATTCAAAAACACGACACAATCGTGTACACGTGTCAATAGGTTTGCTCTAAAAACTCTTATAAGGTTAACTTTTCTTGCGTGGGCGATCCTTTTAATGTGTATGGTAGCTTGACTAATAGACACGTGTTCATCCAAATTAAAGGAACACACGGCTACAAGTCTTGTAGCCTTAACATGTGTAACATTTAAATAAATATTCATTACCTTGTATATCATCCCATTCAGAATTCTGCAGTGTCGACAAATTAATGTTTTAAGTTCTTAACCCTGGTTGCCTGTAATTAACACATAAATTTAAGAGTCCTTCCAAAAAATCGTCTTATTTCCTTACGTTTTGTAATGTTACGTTTTCCTTCTCTGATTGTAATGACTTCGTGAATGATAATTGAAACATAATAACACGTGATTTTAAAAGATTAGTTCTTATTCTTGCAAGTGGCGCAAGTGGATTTTTCATATCATTTAAAAAATAAAGGTAAATACCACTTATAGTTACTACCCTTATTTCAGAAAAATTATGTTCGAGTTTAAACATCGGTTTACAAGAGACTACAAGTTATCCTGACGATTCGATTTTAACATTTTATTGAAGATATGGTCTACTTGCTCATGGCTTTAATACTTTTTTTTACTTTCTTACAAAATATAGAAAAAAAAAATGCTGAAATAACATAATCTTTTTGAAACTTCCACAAGAGACGAACAAACTTCATCCTGTAAGATGTAACTAAAATAACTCAAAATATTAATATCCTTATCTTGTTTGTGTCGATCTTTGAGCAACTCCCGCCTGGAAAAGATTTGCCATGGCTGACTTGAGAGTCCCTAAATATAGGGCCAAGTAGGCCATTGCAAGCAAAATCAAGGTTTTACTGGTTTCGCATTGCATAGACTGCAAAGTATGACCCCCTCCCCTCCCCCCCTCCTATCTTTCTTCATATGCCCTGACATCTGCACGCGGAAAGAGGTTTTAACATTATTTTGCATTTTGATGGCTAAGAATAAGACGAATTTTTTAAATAAAATGTAATGTTGTATTATTATTTCTAACGGAATATTAATCTCATCGACATATCTTCTCATGCAATATAACACAGCAATCGCGTCGTGCTAGAGGAAAACAAACATCAAGCACTGGTTGTTACTTTAGCATTTACTTAACTAAGTAACGTACTTATCTTGACTATGGAACAAATTTTCAAAATAAGAATTCTAAACTGAAGTAATGACTTCGCTAAGTTGTTACATAGCAACAAGCAATTACTTCTTTATAAATACGGGTGTAATAGCTTGGCCGGCCAATGTTGGTGCCCAATGACAAACATACGCCAAGTGGTGCTTTACTTTTTGGGCCTACATGCTGGTGTACCTTTACCTACACCCATCATTCGATACTGATGGCCAAGGAGCAAAGGCTGGATAAGCAGCTTAGCTTGGTAATTGTTATGCACATTTTATAGTCGCCGACACCTAGTTAAATGCACAATTTATTGCGGCATTTTCCTCGTAACGTTGACGGTCCACGTCGTTTATTCAATATAAGTCGGATAGGACCTTTCATGCAGGGTTAAGAGATAACGACATTGTTTTATGCGGATATTATAATATTAAAGATAACTAGAATTTGATATAATTTTTTTTTGACGGCGGTCTGGTGCTGTGGTTCGTGCTTCGGGCTACAAAGCCAGCGGTTGCGGGCTCGAATCCCGCAAGGGGCCAATGTTTGTGTGATGAGCACGAGCATTTGTACCTAAGTCATTGATCTCTATAAACATATTTAAGTATGTTTATCCGTTATCTAGTCGCCATAGTACAAGCTTGCCTAGTTTGAGGCTCGCTAATTTGTGTAATTGTGTAAAAAAAAATTATAACCCTTTTAAAGTTTAATTTTTTTTATGTAAATCTTTTTAAGCTTGTTAAGTATCATTCGTACGATTGTTTGAAAGATATTTTTGGTAATTTGATTTAATTGTAATAATATATTTTGAGACACAAGAGAAACAGTTTTTTTTTTCATAAAAATTATCATTTTTTATAAGAGTCCTTCAATGTTAGTTCATCGGCTATGTTATGCATTGTTGCACATGTTTTACGTAAGCGATGTTTGCGTGTACGTTAACAAGATTACCTTCCTGCCCCATATTGGGGTGAGTGCATATTCCCACATCACATCTCGTGAACCTGCCAACCGCGATCGCTGTTTCTACGTACAAAATTATTACATTGACATATTTTAAAATAATTTAAAGCTTGGAAAAATGCTTTTAGTAGAGAAATGGGACCTCGTTCATTTCTACCCACGCATAGTGCTGTTGCGTCTAATGGAACATAAGTGGTATATATAAGGTGCTTCATAAATATCTGCAACGGCTGAAATGGGTAAAAGTATTGCTTATATAGATTACGATAGTAAAGAAATTACGTGCCCCGGATCGGTAATTAATTATTTGCGAAAAGACAGTAAATAAATGGTTACCTGCTTCAATTTGCATAACACACTTCGTCATCCGCCCTTGACACTGCGCGGGAGCGGTATAATGTGAAACGTTAGCATTTTTGGACAGATGTGGACGGTTTGAGACAGAATAAAGCCTAATCTTTATTTAATATAATTGTTTTAATGAAAAAAATAATGATGTTCTGGACATAAAATTTCTTTACTATCGTAATCTATATAAGCAATACTTGTACCCATTTCAGCTGTTGCAGATATTTATGAAGCACCTTAGGTATATATATATATATATACAACGAAATGAAAAATCTACTGGGTGCACTGTGTCCTGTAAAATATTTTCGATTCATATCGGAATGAAAAATTGCGGTCATTTCGTTTGACGGACGAAAAGAACCGACCTTTTATGAGAAATCTATTTATAAAAATGAATGTTTGTTTGACCAGCATGCGTTTCTAAACCACTCATCCCACTGTTGTGCACCGACTTACGGGAGAAGATTCCAAAGTTGCAACGGGTAATAATTAACATTCTGTACCCTTAACTAGCCGGTTCTTTAACACCTTGATTAAGTAGATTTAAAAAAAAACTTTATGAGGTTTTCGGTTTTATTTTATTATTTTTAAATGTCTTATCCTTTAAATAAGTTACCTACTATGGTAACAATAAACTCTTAAAATAATATCCCCGTTGCCAGTGAACAAACGATAACCGCCATTATCACATTTTTATTTATTTATTTATTTAACTTTATTGCACAAAGTCAAAGTAAAAAATAATTTATTCAATTTAGGACAGAAAACTGCCACTTATGAACGTCAATAATAACATTATTGGCCCATATGGGGCAGAACATGTCTCCTTATTTTTTGGGCCCTACTAGCGCTTCATACGTACAATTGGCGGACTTAATGATATACAACATTCTTTTTCAGTCAACCTTGAGGTAATGCAGATAATGTAGTCAGTGGCGGAGTATAAAGTATCCGACATATTTTATAAGACAAATAAAATATGTACATACAAATAAATACCAATTTAGACAATAATAAATACATACTATATACTATATTAGGGAAGTCGATGATTATTGATCGAAAGTGTGAAAAGAAGAGAAAGAAACATACAAAGACGGAGTTGAGTAATAGTAGAATGGTCAGTTCTGAGAGGTGCCAAGATAGTGCTCACGTAATGATTTTTTAGAGACAAATTTTAACGACGATTGTTTCATGCTAAGGGGGAGGGAATTCCAAAGGCGAATAGCTGAAAGAGTGAAGGAATCGGACAGGAACCTAGATTTATAAGGGGGAAAAAGAGACTAAGATTTTAATGTTACGTCATATTTGAGATCAGTGGACCCCGATGCATCTGCTTGTAATTTTTGACCAAATGTTACTATACTATACAAAGATTTTACTCCTGCCTTAAATTGCAAGAATAAAGTTGTATCATAACATTATCAAAATGTATTTACACCTCTCCCAAACCATCATACAATATTGTTCTCGGTAAAAACAATTTTGTGAGAATATCATAAACGCAGTTATCGTTTTATTTTCGTTCAAAACTAACCGTCATAAAATTATTTTTTTCGCAAAATTAGTACGCAAGCAAAGTTATTCACTAAAATTCTGCTCATATAATTACAAATATTTGGACCACTTGAACGATTTTTTGTCTTTTTTTTGTAAATTTTTCCACCCTTATAATCTTGTAAAAAAAAATGACAAGTTTTCCTTAGGCCTTAGATCATGGTAGCAAATCACGTAACCTAAATATCAGTTTGTTTAAAAATGCTATCAAACCATGATTGATTTGTAAGAGTTCATGGTTACCTAAAAGAACTACAATTAGCAAACTTTTCTGCTTGAGCTCTAACTAAACCAGTCTTAAATAATGGCATATTTTTCTTTTTTGCCTCTATAAAAGTAACAATAAGTAATACTTTTAATTTCATTTATTGCAAAAAAATACATATTTTGTTATGTTAGCGGAATGTTTGAAAGATAAGCAATAAAGATGATGCTGACGTTTATTAAAGATTGTCCATAAAGCGAGTTATTTGCATCTTTACTTTTTGATTTCTGTTTGCTAACATTTCAAATAATGCCTATGAGGAGCCGTCAGTCAGTCTATGTCTAATAGCCACTTCTTCCTTTTATATTAATACGTTATAATATTACCAACGTCCTTTTTGTGTCGTTTTGCGTGTACGCCTACCTAGTCGTAGAATCAATAAGGGTATCTGAGAAAGAGTTAGGCATTCCTTCGAGCTTAAGTTCTGCGTACCCCTTGTTTCAATTGAAATTTTTAATTGGTTTATTTAGTGTGAAATTTCTACGCTACTTGAACTTTTATAAAAACAAGTTTTGCAAGAAACTCGAGTTTCAACACTGAAAAAAAAAAAACTTCGCGTGACAATAACGGAGTTTGCTCAATGTGGAAAACGAACATACGTTGTCTCGGGTCTAGATGTTGTGGTAACGTCGTTTTTCTGACACTAGTGCTTTAGCTATTTACCTTAGGATCAGAGCAATCGGCACCCGGCAACCGGGAATCGACCCTGGGACGCCACTAGACATCGTCGAGGTATAATTGCTATTTGACCATAACACAGGCATAGCCATGTGAACAGTTACATTTTGAACGTGTCATGATCACGATCCTATTATTTAGATAGAGAGACATGACTACAATAAATTGCTTTCCATCAATATATTGCCTCACAGGTGTTTCGTTCTCATAGCCGTAATAGTAAAACAGAGACAGCTCTATTAGAACGTTAAATATGTTAGTAGTTTGATCAAAACGTAGTGTCGATATTTCAGTTTTTGTCCGTAGAAGCCTCCTCGTTAAAACTTATAAAAGTCATTTATTTAGTGTGCAATCTTCCGGGAATTTATAGGTACTATTTTCAGCTCGGTGCTTGTCCTATCATTTTTAGGGTTCCGTAACCAAAGGGTAAAACGGGACCCTATTGCTAAGACACCACTGTCCGTCTGTCTGTCTGTCACCAGGCTGTATCTCATAAACCGTGATAGCTAAACAGTTGAAAATTTCACAGATGATGTATTTCTGTTGCCGCTATAACAACAAATACTAAAAACAGAATAAAACTGTCACGCTCACAGTCTCATGTGTTTATGTATTTTTTTTTATATTTAGACCAAATGATTTAAAAAAATACACATTGTTGGTAACATATGGGCGTATGGGCAATAGCGTTGTGGGCTATTGCTGCTAACTTGCTTTCTTGCTATTGCTTGTTACTTGCTGGCTGTTAACTTTTCTTTTGTAATTTTTATTTTATTTTATTTAGTTGTTTCACCAGCAATTGTTACAATCATACTCACATAGTATACAGTCTTAAGTATCTAACCAAGTGCACAATTAATCTAAGGTGAACACCGCATGCAAAATGTATTTAACTAGAAACAGCAATACTTGAAGTTCTTACAAGTTTTAAAAAGTACAATATTAAACAGTACCTAACCGAAACAAAGATTAATTACAAAC